>OZ038379.1:19988475-20588475 GCA_964036045.1 Eutreptiella sp. 'Long Island Sound 2002'
GCGCAACTGGAGATCACGGCGCCCCAACGCCATGGGAGCTGAGTTCATCCCCGAGGGGCTAAACGATGTGGGTGTGGAGCGCCCTCACGTGGGCACGCACCACAGTCCTCAAAACCTGGGTGGGAGGACCTTACATGCACCATGGCATGGGCCCTTCGAGAGCTAGGGCTCCGCCAGTAGGCGGAGAGGCAAGGGGTACCCTGGGCCACTCTCAACAGACCGCTACCACAAGGGTACTCAGGTCTGCACAGGGAAAGGCTCCCACACCGCCACCAGCCTCCTGCCTCTCGGGGGCGGTAGCCGGGCTGACGCTGCATGTTAAGTTTCACCCATGAGGGTACCGAACCCTAGACCCGCAGACGTCACCCCTGGGGGCTGCTGCGAAGAACTAAGCCCCCCCCCCCTACTCCCACTGCTGCCCCTTGATTCTTGGGTGACCAGGACCGGCCCTGGTGGCTGCAGTGACTGGCTGGGACCCACCCATAGGAGACCAGTGCCAGCCCCATCGGCTGCCAGCGACGGGCTGGTAACCCTCCGAGTGGGGAGGCCCCGAGAGGCACAGCCCCCGTGACCTCCCCAACACACACAGCCCAGTCGCCCGTGGCCCCTCACCAGCCCTGTGCCCCCCGCCCTCCTGCCACAGGTCCCGCTGCTGTGTGAATCTGAGCCGGCAAGCTCGGGCCATGCCGGTATTGTGGTCCATTGGGGAGCTAGGGCCCGACCGGTAACCTAGCAGGCGGTACCTCTGTCCTGTTTGCATGACTGTGTGTCGGTGTGCAGACCCATGGTTACAGCCGTGTTTATTGGTACAAGAGAGGCAAGCATGCGGCACCAGGTGAAAATATTCTGCCAGCAACTGAAGTATGAGAAGATGGGTATTTGGCGCTGCTGGTTGTGGAAGTTAGAAGTTACCTGGGCCACTGGGTGGTATATTTGTCAGAAAGGGGTAGACACTTAGACCTTCGGCTGAGGCATGTCGCCACATTCTGGTCAGCAAGTGATTGTACCCAAGATACCCAGGATATAGGCTGATGCCATCTCATGGACAGCAACCCATATGTTTACCTCTTTGCCCACTCAGACTACCCTTTATTCGAGATATTAACAAAGTGGGTGAAGAAGGCAGCGCCACCAAACGTCGTCAGCAGCAACACCTCTAATGAAGTTCATGCTGCCAAGCCATGTGTAGCACCACAACCCACCCCTAGTACCCATTCAGTGTCTGATTTTGACTGCAAAGAGCCCTTGCCCCAACTTGAACTTGCCACTCGTGAGCCAATGCAACAACAACGTGCTGAACAAGATGTACAATGGAAGTTTGCACTTGTTCCGGCACAGCATTTCGTTTCTTGGCTCTCGAAGTAAAGGCTCCAATTGGCTACGTATGAGATCAAACGACGGCGTGATGGCTGGGATACACTGTAATCTTCGAAGCTCTTGACCAAGGAGGACAGGACTGAATTGCACATTCTCCCTAGACGTCGCTACTTGGTGCGGACACATTGAATGATTTGTAATTCATGGTGCTTGGCCTGGTGGGCGCCAACAATTTTTTGGTTGGCCCAGAATTGATTGGGGGGTCTTGTTTAATACACAGTGACCTTAAACAGAAATTCGACCGGCACCATTTCTTTTTCACTACTCTTTTCTGAAATGGTAGTCAAGCGTGCGCAACCGTGCACCGCTTTCAACTTCAGCTGTGCGCAGCCGTGCGCAGCCAAAGAAAGTAGCCGTGCGCGACCGTGAACGCACGGCTGTAACCACAGGTCTGTCTGTGTGTCTGTCACCACAGCCCTCTGCTACTCACTCACCCACTCACCCAATCACCCACACGCATTCATTCACTCACCCATCCACGCACCCACCCACTCACTCACTCTGCTCAATACCCCAGGGCCGAACAGTTCGCCCGCTGCACAGTGGCTTTGGAGGCGTTGCACCGCAGGGAATTGATTGCCGCCCAGGTGGAGGCCCGTGAAGCGGCGGAGGGCTGCTTTGTGGGTCAGATGAGAGATATCTTGCAGTACAGAGCTCGTGGCATGACTTATGGGCCCTCACATGTTGCATCAGCGATGGTTATCCAGGTGGGTCCACCTGTTTCCTGGCGTTCACTGCCCCCCATCCCCCCGTCTTCCCCCAGTTGGCCCAGGTTTAAGCCACCGCAAAGCAAGGGTGCTGGCCGTGGGTGGGTGCCTGGATTAGGGGACCAGAAAAAAGACCCAGAGAATGCATGGTCAGAGCAGCCAAAACCTGTGCGATGATGCAGGAGGGCCCAGCACACAAAAAGGCCCAGTGACTGTGATAGCAGAGCGGTGTCAACCCGTGCGGTGTTGTCGTAGGGCCATACACGTCACGTCTCATGCGTGTACCCCTCAAACCCCCCCCCCATGTTTCCGCAAATAACCCAGACACACAGGTTACATGGCTTTTGTCTTGGCGTGTTTACACTCAACAGATGGCAGTACCAGCAAGGGAACATGGGTGCAGCTCAATCACTGCGTGGGGTGAGGAGGGCCTAGAGAATTTCGTCAATTATTTCCCTCCCACCATACGATGGTCCTGTATGCTGAGCTACCGCCCTGGGGGTAGTGCATACCACTTCCCAGCAGTGCATACCCCACTTCCCCCTCATCAGGATAGCCTGATGATAAGTAACCCCTGCCTCCATCATCTGCGTAGGCGGATGAGGCAGGTGGGTAACCTGTTCCGCCCCAGAGCAACGTTGTGCAAGGTGGTAGCAAATGGGCACAAACAGACACAGCCACAACACACACAGCCAGAAAACAGGGTGAGATGAAGACCGCCAGAAAACAGGGTGAGATGAAGACCAGAGCGGCTCTATGTTCCCATGAGAACATAACCCCTGCAGTTTTATCCAAGCCCCGCAGAGCAACAGGCAGAGAGATAGCTAGCGTGGAGCCATCAAACAAAACACAACAACAAGCGGAGCGACAGTGGGGAAACGGGGGAAGGAGGAACCCCAAAAAGGGAGGAAAAGAGCTAATTAAGAGCCGAAGAACCTGACAGCTGGATCCCTTGCATGACAAATGGTGCGTGGTTCAGGGGAGGACGTCCATGTATATCTGAGCGATCTGGCGCGTGAGCACATCGCAGCGCATACAGAGCAAGCTGCATGGACTGATTTGTTGTGTTGAGCCAATAACTGGACAGGACACTGGGTTTGTGACGCTTTCCCTGCAGTATCTATTGCCTATGCAATGCAAGCATTGCATATCTGGGAGCTGGGACGTCCTCCCCTGTGTGACGCACCCCTCTGACATCGGAGGGATCTAGCCACCAGGCTAGGGCCTGATACATACCAGCGTTGATTCCCCACCTGCTTCCTACCTGTCAGGCTCACCACTAGAGCGCCCATGAATGGGTTTGCCTTGCGGCCCTAAAACGGCATCCTTTTACCACAACAGACCCCAGTACCTTTGGCTGAGGCGGAGCCAATGGGGCTCAGTCCACGCTGGCAGTCCGAATATGAAAAGGGTGAGCATTTGGGTTTTGGGGGGATACGGTGAGGGTCTCCTGTGTTGTGGGGGATGTACTCTGGGTATGGTACACACTCCTTCCCCTGATTTTTCAGCTCTGTCAACACATGCATGCCTGTGCCTACACCTGATGAATTTCCATCAGAGCAAGCAACAACTAGCACCATCGGGTAAACAACCATCGCAAGCAAGAAAGCGTGGCAAACATATGACTGCAGCCAAATGGGCTGCTCAATTTCCAGATGACATGAGCAGAGGTTTGTGAAGAAGTAAAACATTACTGGGCACTGGTTGTTGTACGTTTCTGTGATTAATTCCCGCGTTTCATGCTCATTCAAACTGTGGCAAATTCAGGGTGCAGAAATTGGGAGTTTGGGACCTGTGGTATGAACGGCAAACATCCAGAGGACATCCACGGGCATTTACAAAGAGCAAAAGTGTGTTTTTGTACAATCCGAATATTTCTGAATATTTCCGAATATTTCCGAATATTTCCGAATATTTCCAAATATTTCCGAATCAAAAATAATTTTTATTCTGAATCAGTGGGAAACCCTGCTCCTCCTCCTCCTCCTCCTCCTCCCCTCCCCCTGCGGCACACACATTCCCCCATTGCCAATGACTGCAACTGACAAGAGCAAGTTGTTACAAAGTACTTGGTGCTCTGCACCAGGTCTACGACACGGTGCCCAATCAGCGTTTATGGAACACCACCCCACTCTTTTTTCAAAGATTGTGTGGCAGCAGCGATGAAAGGTTTTTGTCCATCACGCGCACTATGTGTCAAGCTGAGAGATGATCTAAAGGTGGCACCGAAGTTGTGTGTACCCCCCCTTTCAGCGCAAGCACGGCCTTTGCTAAGCAACACGACCCCATGCTACCGTCGTTTTTTTGACCCAGTTTTTGCGGTTAAGGTAACGTGGTTGTGCACCGATTGTAGAGGGAAACAAATGAATTGGGGGTTCATTGGAACCAGCGTTTGTTGACAAGAAGTCTTTACATTATGTAGATGGTGCCCCTCAGACATGCATGTGTCGATTTGCAAGATGCGCAAGAAGGGACGCGTTCTGTGTCGTATCATGGGTAGCGCGCAAGCACGGCTTTGTCTCAGCACCACCGCCCTGTGCTACATCGTTTTCCTTTGGCCGTGCTTGCGCAAGGGGAAGGGGGGGGGGGTATGTATGGGTCACCAAAACCAGACCGGTCAATACCTCTGGCGTGCCTCCACGCCTCCAAGCTGCTGATGGTCGATGCTGAGCGGTACAGCACATGGGCTGCCCGCCATGCATCTGGTGTGAGCTGCGTTGCTTGTCTTTGGGTCTTATTCGGGCAGGGGGTGGTTGATGAAGAACTGGCACTGTTCGATGATCACGCGGCCTCTGAACAACACGTCCCATCGAAGATCGTGGCCATGAAGCCACTTCAGTAGACGTGAGGCGTGGTGGCTCCACAGGTGGAGGGGACTCCTTGAGGGCAGTGTGCGGCAAATGTGAGCGTCATCGTCCCGCAGTTAGGCTGCCTTTTGGGGACTTGGAGGTAAATGGTGTGCACTGGGTGCACACAGATGTACACGAGGGGCGGGCGTGTGATTCCCGGACCCCCTGCCCCCGGCATTGGGGAAGAATGGCCTCTGTGCACCGACGGTGCCCGAGGACACTCTGTTGGAGTGCACCGCGCCGACAACGGGGGCGGCCCGAGCGTCAGAGGGCCGCGTGGCTCCCTGACGCCGGACGCGTCGCGTTGCACGCGTACCCGCAGAGCCTGTTCTGTGGGAGCCGTCCATGTCAACCAACAGACGAAACGTCGGGCATCGGCAATGGCGGCAGGTTTTGGGGTGCGTTGCTTGACTCCTTCACAAAAACTTGCCCGCCCCTCCCCCCTCTCCGGGGCCCCCACGTTCGCTGATCAAAAGGTATCTTCGCCTCGTGCCGCGCTGAACCCTCAGGGCTCATGGCGCAGTTCAATCACCCATGACACGGGCCGTGCTGTTCACCTACTCTGTACAGAGAGCGTGGCGATGTGCCAAGTCCCGTGAAGTCGTTTCTGCCGGACGGACTACGGAGAAACAGAGGCTGCGCGATGTGCACGAAAGGGACTGGAACGCCATGAAGAAGAGCATGGCGGAGGTGGCAGTGATCGTGATTCAGGTGCGTTCTTCAGCCTTCATCTCTTGGGTTGGGTTGTGTGTTTGGCTGCTGATTTCGGGGAGCTGTGGCCGCAGGACGATCCGATGCCTGCGCCACCCAGAGATGGCGTGCGACCCCCAGTTGTCATACAATGTGATACACGCCTCGACGCGAACACATTGCCACGCCTGCGGGCATACTGCCACGCGTACATTTGACATGCCAAGCGCTCAGTGAGGACAGTGAGGGAGTGAGGGAGCGAATGAATGGGGGGAGGGAGGGGGTGGGTGGGTAAGCGAGGGGTTGGCCGTGCCTCGGACCCCCTCACCCTCCACAGCCATGAGCAGAACTGTGGCATTCCCTTCCCTCAAATAATTCGTTGGGGCAGTCCGTGTGGCGGAGAGAGAGGGAGTGTACCTCAGCACCGGGTCACTGTTGGGGTCCCAATACTGTGCAGAGCGTGTGGCGTGGCTACAAAGCCCGTCAGGCGACGGCCGCCCGGGAATCCGCCCGTGCAGAGGCCAGACGGCATCAGGCGGAGAGCGACCTCATGGCGTACAGCGCCATCAAGTATGTTCGGGTGCCCTTCGATGCCCATCACAGTGGGGGACCGTTTGGAGGCTGAGGGACGGTCTTGAAGGACAACCGAAGGTCGATGGCGGTGGGAGGGGCAATGCCGGCGGCCACAAGATGACCGACGGCCCTGTGCAGTTCCACGGCCCACACAACGGTGCTGACCCGCACCTCTGTGCAGAGGCTGGCCTTTTGGGGATGAGATTCTTCTTTTTCTTTTGTTTGGGACCGCCTGATTTTTTGTTGCGATCAATCGACGGCGGGTGCTGCTTCACCGGCGAAGATTGGCGGTCAGCCGATGGTAGTGAATGGTCAATCGATGCCGCAAGGCGCTGTTTTGTAGCAATTCAATGGCTCCGCCACGACCTTTGCAGGAGTTCGTCTGCCCACGAGTGGGGGACTCATCCAGTGGTCGGGGGGCAAGTGGTCGAGCGGTCGGAACTCGGTCGGGTCCGGGATGCAGGACCTGAATGCCACCGTCGCGGGAGTTGACTTCTCTGCCGGGCGTGGCAGCAGGCACTGCCCTCACCTTTGCTGGCAGGGCTTCGCCGATGCCGACCCCCGACTCGAGTGCCAGTTCTCGGGTTGTTGGTGCCGGCCGCGTCTCCGTCCATCGTGGCATCCGCGGCCCTGCCGATCGCGAGTGGCGGCTTGAGTCTCTGCTGCTTCGAGCGTCAAGCCTCTCACACCCACACTTCTTTGCAGGATCCAGTCCATATTTCGGCGCTGGAAGACCATGATTGACATTCAGTACTTGGGATCATCATTGACCGCTGCTGATTGGCGATAGCTGCAGACGACGAGGGGAGTGACACTGTGGTGAGGGTGAAAAGTCATTCAGGGCTGTATCCCTGTGCTTCGTGTGCGGGCCCGGTTGCCTGCGCCAGGCAAGTGCAGGGCGTGAGCATGCGTCGGAGTAACAAGCGTGTTGTCGCCGAAGCTGGATAGGGTAGGGTTAGGTCCGCCCAACCCTGACCCACACCCAGCCCCGTGACTGACCCTTGTACACTCGATAGACACTTGGTGGAACTACGGTCACGAGTTAAAAAACGAAAAAAAGGGGAAAAAAAGTAACAAGTGTGTTGTGTGCAGGGATGCGTGTGCCCAGAGTCGCGTTTGTGTGTCCAGCGTTGAACAATCGACTGAGCGGCCTGACCTGTTGCAGTGGCCCGGCGTGCGGTAACGGCCAGCGTTATGGCCCTTCCCCTCCATCTGTTTCGCCCGAGTGTTTTGTTTTGACGATCTCAGGGGTTTGATGCCCTGCCACCCCATGTTTTGCAACATGACCACGAACCCTGTGTTGATCCCTGTCTCTGAAGCTGCCTCCACGCCTGACGCTTAACCTCGACCGTTTGTGTGCTCAGCTCCAGCGGCCTGTCATGTGCCTGCGTCGCGTCCCTGCACCGTATTCTTGTGCGCAGCCACGTTGTAGCTGCCAGTGGTCATGCAATCGGCAGCGGGCCGCAGAAGCCGGACCTCTTGCAGACTTGCAGAGTGCATCCGTGCCAAAGGCTTGTCCCTTTCAGCGCCCAGAATCTGGTCCAAAAGCCATCTGGCGTCCTGAGCACGTGTCATTCCTCGGTCCAATCCTCCCTGGGCACTGCCTGCGCTTTTGCTGGCGATTGCTGTTGCCATCGCTGCATAGGGCCGGGGGTGAGCCCCTTCACTCGTCTAACCACTGACCCCGGGGCTGCTCAGGGTGTAGCTGCCCAGCGAACCGACCCCCATGAGAATGCCGAGGAGTGTTGGGCTCTTGCCGCTTGCTTTGCTCACCGCTGCTTTGCTAAATTCGGGACAGGGCCAGGCAGCGATGTGCCAAGGCCTCTGTAGATTAGGATACGTTGCCCTAATGACTTGTTCATGACCTGCACAGGATTGTGCACCGCCGAAGCTGCTCGATACCTCTTGTGCCTTTGTACCGGCACAGTAACACACCAGAAGGCGCACGCTTGGGTATCCACGCAAAGACACAAGCAGCCCCCTCACCACACATGGTCGAGCAGCCAGCACCCCTGTCTCGTCCTGACCTCGTGCCCTGGCTGTAGTTCGCCAAACTCGTGACAGTCATACTGCTAACCCTGACCTCATTTCTCGTGCATCTGCTGACTCACTTCGCCTGAGCGGGCCATGCCACTAAGCCACACACAGCCACACACAGCCACACACAGCCACAAACAGCCACACACAGCCACACACAGCCACACACAGCCCCACACAGCCACACTCAGCCACACACAGCCACACTCAGCCACAAACAGCCACACACAGCCACACACAGCCACACACAGCCACACACAGCCACACACAGCCACACACAGCCACACACAGCCACACTCAGCCACACACAGCCCCACACAGCCACACTCAGCCACACACAGCCACACTCAGCCACAAACAGCCACACACAGCCACACTCAGCCACACTCAGCCACAAACAGCCACACACAGCCACACTCAGCCACACACAGCCACACACAGCCACACACAGCCACACACAGCCACACTCAGCCACACACAGCCACACTCAGCCACACTCAGCCACACACAGCCACACACAGCCCCGCACAGCCACACTCAGCCACACTCAGCCACACACAGAGCCGTACCAGGTCTGTGCTACTCTGCTTCTGACTCTTGTTGGGACTCTCACTGCAGCCCAGCCCAGTCGCCTCGAACCCAAGTGCCAAGAATACCACCCAATGTGCTATTGCAGCATAAAGTCGAAACTCGGCTCAGATGCAAAGTTTAGCAGGGCTTTTGGCCATCACACGCGGAGATGTATGTATTGGCTACACGTATCTGATTGTGAATGTTGAATGTCGTCCATCATCAAGCATTTCTGCTGCTCACTGGGCCATCTTGATAGGATTGATAGGACAGGGATAGTGTCAGGCATTGGTGGGTAGGGTTGCAAGTTCGCATCTTAAAAGGCATCATGCAAAATGCCCCTTTCACTAGTCCGTCATCTCAAGTTAGATTTTTGTTTGGTTGTGTCATGCCTGACAACCGACAGCTTCGGCTTGCATCAGCGGTATCAAGTAGAAATTGGTACCCCATGCTGGTGGCCAAACAGCATTTTCTGACACTACTTGTGAAACCATGGTCTTGTCCAACGACTACCTTTTAGTCAAACGGCGCACTTTTACCTACCCTTTTAACTACCTGAGGTCCACCCTATGGTCAAATTGCTGGTCATTGTGCAGAAGGGGGGGGGGGGGTTACCGAATCAATGAATTGTCCATCAACCATTTGTACTATGGTATGATACTTGGACTTGAAGTGCAACAGATTCCAACTGACGCAGAGACAGGAAAAGGGTCAGCCCTGTGGTGCTTCAGATAGTCGCCCCCCCCCCCCCGTCCCCCCGTGCTAGTGCAGCGTTTTTTTGGGCAAGGCCAGCCCGTCTGCATGTTGTCTTCTGACTGCAGTTTTTGTGCTCAAGAGTGTGAGAGAACAGGTTTGTAGGCTGGGGTGTAGAATTTTTTTTATCTGTCGTAGTTTTTTTTTCCGACGCCCCACTTGGCTTTTCAATTCCCCCCACTGTGTGCGTACTGTGTGCACATTTGACACCACGTGAGCACATTTGAGCCTGCCTACTCCCTCGCCTGCCGGCCACCGTCTGCCTCTTCATTCGCTCCACATTTTGTTCACCTGGTGATCCCACCCCCTGCCCCTGGCTCTCCGCCCCTTGCGCTGGAATTCTGCTTTACCCACCATTCGTATGTCATTGATGAAGCTGGCATGATGGAGTCTGTCCTCTGTCAGCAGCCGCATCTGCTTCCGTCGTACGTGCAACACCTTCACTGTGTTCCCCTCCAGCTCCATGTCCTGCAGCTGCCCGTGTCTCCCTCCCTCCATATCCGTGTCCAATACAAATAGGGGTGCCCCCTGTGTACACTTCCTATTCACCGAGATCAGCAACACATGGCAGGAAAGTAATCCGCATCTCCAAAATACCATTACTAGCCCTAAATCTCATAAAAAGCTTGTTGTTTTCACGAACAGTCAGAAGTGGGAATGCTGAATTCCATGGTTCCAAAACTGGCGAGATAGCACCTCAAGGGCGCTTTTCTCACGTGCATGGGGGGGGGGGGCTGCTGCTATTGTGAACAATTTTACTATTGCTATTGCTATTGGGGGAGCGTTAGTGCGCCGGGCATCTTTTTGACCCATGCCCCACCGGTGGCCTTTTAGGGGGTGCACTAAGGGGGCGCACTTAGCGCAGTGCAGCTATTGGGGCGTTTGGCTGTACAGAGACCCATACTTTGATACTAGGGGCATCATTGTGACCCCTGGTGTAGGTTTTGACTTCTCTTTCCCCTTTGTTGGGGACCCCCGAGAATGCAGGAGTGACGTAGCATTTCCGCCCTCTTTTGGGCCCCAACCTTCCGGTGCTATCAAGGAAACCGGGACCTTCTCGTACCTTGTCGTACCCGAGGTGATTTCTTTGATTTCCAAGTTGGGGGCCATGATGGTGCTTATAAAGGCACCTATAAAGGCCGGATTCATGTCATTGTGCCATTCATCGGAAGAAAGAATGGCACTTTGACAGCCCGCCAACAATGTTACAATGACGTGCACGGGTGGTATAGGGCACGCATTGAGCAACTCTTTGCTCGATTGTGGCATTGGGGTTTGGTTAAGAACATCTGGCGTGGCGGCCCCAATGAGTTGCACCAGACCGTCCGTATTTTGTTGCATTTTACACAATTTTGCATCCGGAGGCAAGTCCGTCACCCCCCCCTACACACCATGGGAGCATGTCCCGCCTCATGTTTGGACTGACCAAAGCAACTCGGCTGCCACGCAAGATGAGGCAGAGGATGAGGCAGAAGTGTGTGTGTGTGTTCTGTTGCCAGAAGCGCTCCACCGTTGCAGTTTGTGATGAGTGTAAGGAGCACTATTGTACTGAATGTATTGACACTCGCACTTGTGGGACCAATGTTGTTTGTTAAGTACAATACAAATGACATTTGGAGTTGTTGAATTCACAGCTATTGCTTTATTATGCAACGTGTTTTGTAGGGAAGGTGTGCAGTGCAACGTGGTCTACTTGGGGGGCTTCTCCATGAGAGGGTAAATCTGGGGCTGAAGTTGGGAAAACTAATAGAAAAGTAGCGCGCCGGGCAAACATTCCCCCATTGCTTTAGTAACCCCTTCCTTTGTTGGGTAAGACGCCGCCTCCTACCAACACAAGCGGACTAAGAGGAGGTGGATGGGCACACTACTTGCGGCAAGACCTGTGGTCCGCGAAATAGGACCCCTTTAAAAAGCAGAGTGTAGCATGCATGTCTAGATTAAAGATATTGTGCCCCAACAAGAATGGGGTACCTGATCATTAAATGAACTTGAAATACATTGTGAGCAGTGCTAAAGTGTAAGCGAAAATCGAAACCAAGCCATGTAGTAGTATGGGGGCCCACTTAGCGGCCGCTCGGCCCATACAGCAAGGGCCATCGGTTCCCCAAAAGTCCCTAAATTGCTGTTTGTGGGTTTGAATGGCAGTCAACAACTTTCGAACCTCTGGCTTTTCCCAGAAATCTTTTGACAGGATGGGTCTGACAAGGGGGTTATTGGTGCTGATCGTTGGTTCGACACCTGGGGCAAGTCTTGGGATGACTTGTGAACATAGCCTTCTTGCCGTTGCCAGTGCACGAGCAAAGGTAGAAGCAGTGGCAGTAGCAGTGACATTGGCATCAGCTCGTAGCAAGGTCAACCAAGTCGCTGTTTTCACTGTTCGTTGCCCTGTTTCCGTTTCTCAGGGTATCCCCCACCCCCTGGGCAATAGCGTCAGTCACGAGTGACGGTGCCTCCCGCTCTCTGCTCTCCGCCACCCCTGCCCTCTCCCCGCAGCATGGCAACGTTCTGCGATGGCCTACCGAATGGGGATTCGGTTAAGCTGACCACGGAACGACCGGACCGGGACAGCCTTGCCAAAGCCATCGACGTCCCCATGGACGCCGCGCCGAAGATTGCCCCTCCCCTGCCGCGATGCGCCAACCGCCGTGCCTGGGCCACCATTTTCGTCTGCCTGACGCTGATATCCAGCGTGGTTGTCGTTGTCGTGTTTGTATTGCCGGAATTTCAGGCGGCGCCCCCCGTGGGGGGGGGCGATCCCGGCGCTGGATGCCCAAACCAGGGCTTCCGCGCTGGGCCATACGATGAGTTTGCAACGCGGGTGCACTCGGCGGCGGTGACCACGGGCGACGAGCGATGCTCCACCATCGGTGTGTCTACAGCCCCAGGCCCCACTGGGCCATCAGCCGAGTGGGTCCCATGAGCTTGGCCAGGGAGCGAACCGATGGCATGCTCCACGTCTTATGAAACCCACCACGAGACCGCAACACAATGCCTCAACAGTGGGCTGGCCGGTGGTGGACCACAGCGCGTCACAGGACAGGGGCATAGCACATGAAGGAGACAACAGGCAGGGGATACACACAAGGGGGCAGCGGTGTTCAGGCACAGGGGGTGTTTAAGTGCAGGTCCGGACATTCATCCCCCCCTCCAGACCCCCAAACTTGCGCCCATGGCAGAAAACCCGGTTTTCCGATTCCACAGTGAAGTGTTGAAAATTTGCTCCCATTTGTGTGGAGTGGAAATGCTCAGATTTTTTTTTTATTGTAGAAATGACGAAATTCGACTTTTCCCGTTCCATTTCTAGGCCAGAAAAGTTCGAACTTTCTCCGGGGGGCTCGACTTTAGGCTCTAGGCCTAGAAAAAAGTTGGAACTCCGTCCTTATCTACCCTAAAAAGCAAGCCTGGAATGCTCGGCTGGCCCGGTTGCGCGATTTTTGGAGGAATTTTCTGGACTGCAAAAAGGCGAGCATTTCGGGCCCTATTCCTTTTTAATGGAGAGTTCCAATGTGCCCCAAAACACCGGTAATTTTCTCAAAAGGTTTTTCAAGGGTTGGGGGGGGGGGGTCCCCGAACAAACCTCATTTTGGATATTTTTAGTGGACCGCGTTGTACGAGGAATTCGACCCCTTCGGCTGTGGTGCACGAATCGGCCCAAAAAAGGGACACGTGGCGTTTTCCCATATGTGCGGGCCAGGGTGGTATTGATCGAACAGCCTCGGCGGAGGTGATTTTTGACCCCCTGCCCCACACCCCCTGCGCTCGTGCCGCAGGTGTTGAGATCCAGAACTACACTGATCACCCCCCCCCCCTCCCCCAATGTGTGCAAGGCCTCTCTTGTCCAGTTTGCGGTGGTGCGTCCCACTGCCCCCACAGGGCAGCACCAAATCCTGTGCACAAAGCACCTGAGGCACATCCTGCACCTCTAGCATGGGCTGCAGGCAGCGACCCCACCGATGCCAGCACCCACTGCAGCGGAGCCCTGTCAGAGCATTGGCCACGTCAGGGGGTGGGGAGGAGGCGGAAGACATAGGCTGTTCGGATATAGGGTCCAAGAACAGGGTATGATGTAGATTGTTGGCACGAAGCCCCCCCCCCCCCCTGCAACACGTTCTCGATGCCGTGCTGTATGCCTCCGAAAAGCAGAAATGCAGTAGGTTGTTTCTCTGTCAGCGTGTTTTCATTTTCTCACACCATTTTGCACCGCCATTCCTTCCCACTCCTTTTTGAAGCTATGTGCCTCTGAGATTGCAATCCAGTCGCTGTTGGTGGGTGGCTGTGTGCAACAGGGGAAGTCTACCAAAGGTTTTACCTGCACCTTCGCTGAGCTCGCCAGAGGAGGAGGTCTCACGCCCCTCCCCCTTCTGCAAAGCTCGACCAATCCCAATCCCAATCCCCCCGTACCTCCCCCCCCCCCACCTCACCGAAGGGTGGGTTTGGGCCGTCCTATAGTCTGTGTAGGTCCCATTTGTCCAGGTCCATACCTATGGCATGCCTAAGTAGGTCCATCCATCGGCTCCAGCTGGACCCTTTGTTTGAGGAGCAACAGCCACCATGCGGACCCGCCGGCTCCCGTGCTACCGCGTTTGACACCGCAACCAATGCAGGAGCCCGGTGACGTCGAATCCTTCGAGATTCCACCCGTTCCCCCTTCCGAGTATGCGTGTGTGTGGGGTTAGGCCCATTGGACTGCACTCCTTCCCAAGTGGTGGTGTGCACACCCCGCATTCTACCAGACAGCACGGCAGGTGCTGGATTTGGACGGGCGGCATTGCGTGCTCAGCAGTGCACAGCTTCCGGAGGTGGTGTCGCATGCAGTTCCCCGGGCCGCGTTTACCGCTTTACCGCAGGGCGCGACGTCCTTCGCCGGGGCGGCAATGCCGTGGACGCCGCCATCGCCGCTGTGTTCTGTGTCGGAGCCGTGCAGCCTGAGGCCTCCGGTATCGGTGGCGGTGCCTTCCTTCTGATCTGGAACGCCCACAGGTCTACCCCGTGGGGCGTGTGGGTGTGCCTCGGGATCGTCATATGCGCCAGCCGTGCCTGCAGCAGCAGCCTCCCTCCTGTTGCTCTGCTGCCCTGGAACTGCACCGTCTGCAGCTCATGCCCCAACGAGTTGTACTCACGGATGTGGGATGTGGCCCTTGGGGCAAGGGATGTGAGGCCTGAGGGGGGGTATGTGTGGGGCAGCCCCCCCCCCCCCCCGACGCCAATGGGGGGACAGCAGAGTGGTGCCCATGGGGGTAACACGCCCCCCCCCCCCCAGTCAGAGGACACTTAGTCTTTACAGGGGCGGCCCTGTGGTGGGAGGAAGACCCGGAGGGCGAAACCAGATTCTCCACAGGGGTACATTTCAGGGAAGGGAGCTGCCCCATCAGCATCAGAAGGTACCCAGTGTGAGAGAGTGTCATTCTGGACACCCAAAAACTGGGGGTGCTGACAGGACAATATGTGCGGGCCCTCAGACTTTGCTCCACATCGAGGAGTTTCAAAGAGGCCTTAGAGAAGGTCACGGTGGTGGCAATGAGAAGAGGCTTCGGCATCAAGGAACAGCAACGAACGTGGACCAAGTTCCTGAGGCTGTGGTGGGGGGCTCCAGAGGTTGCCATGGGTGAGATTCAAGTATGGTTTGGGAGGATGACCAAGTGGGTGAGAACGGAAGTGCAGAAGGAGGAGGTGAAGACAAGAAGGTGCTGGGATGGGTGGGACTGCAAGAAGATGAAATGTCCCTATGTGTGTGGGTACCGGAGGAAAGGATATGGGATATGCGATATAGTGTTTATCGTGGGAGAAGGGATACACTTCATACTGGACGACTCAGTGAGACTCATGGCCCAACTAAACCGCGCAAACATCATAGCAGCAAAACTGGGGTTGAGAACGTATAGACACTGGCAGACACAACAACACGCAATACCACAGACTACAACAAACACACAGGGGCGTGGATATGTGGGGGAGAAGAGAGAGTGGTAGGGCACTGACGTTGGCTGCGACCGAACCACAAGTGATCCGGCAACTCAAGGACACGGGTCACTGATGGCGGACGCACCCCCGTCAAGACTCGGAGATTGAGACTGATTTGGTTGCCAGTGCCGAACTACACACCACAACAAGCAGACACGGGCAAGGAGAGGTGTGGGAGGCCAAAGAGTGGTAGGGCACTGATGTTGGGGGCGACCGAACCACAGGTGATCGAGCAAATGGGAGATGGGGTTACCGATGGCGGACGCAGCTCTGTCAAGACTCGGAGATTGAGACTGATTTGGTTGCCAGTGCCGAACTACACACCACAACAACCAGACAGGGGCAAGGAGAGGTGGGGGAGGCTAGAGAGTGGTAGGGCACTAATGTTGGCGGCGACCAAACCACAGGTGATCTAGAAAATGAGGGATGGGGTCACCGATGGCGGACACAGCCCCGTCAAGATTTGGAGATTGAAACTGATTTGGTTGCCAATGCCGAACTACACGCCACAACAAGCAGACATGGGCAAGGAGAGGTGGGGGAGGCCAAAGAGTGGTAGGGCACTGATGTTGGGGGCGACCGAAACACAGGTGATCGAGCAAATGGGAGATGGGGTTACCGATGGCGGACGCAGCTCTGTCAAGACTCGGAGATTGAGACTGATTTGGTTGCTAGTGCCAAACTACACGCCACAACAACCACACGGGGGCAAGGAGAGGTGGGGGAGGCCAGAGAGTGGTAGGGCACTGATGTTGGCGCCGACCGAACCACAGGTGATCTGGCAAATGAGGGATGGGGTCACCGATGGAGGATGCAGCCATGTCAAGCTTTGGATATTGAAACTGATTTGGTTGCCAATGCCGAACTACACGCCACAACAACCACAGAGGGACAAGGAGAGGTGTGGGAGGCCAGAGAGTGGTAGGGCACTGATGTTGGTGGCGACCGAACCACAGGTGATCCAGTAAATAGGGGATGGGGTCACCGATGGCGGACACAGTCCTGTCAGGCTTCGGAGATTGAGACTGATTTGGTTGCCAGTGCCGAACTGCACGCCACAACACCCAGACAGGGGCAAGGAGAGGTGGGGGAGGCGAGAGAGTGGTAGGGCACTGATGTTGGCGGCGAACGAACCACGGGTGATCTGGCAAATGGGGGATGGGGTCACCCATGGCGGACGCAGCCCTGTCAGGACTCGGAGATTGAGACCGATTTGGTTGCCAATGCCGAACTACACGCCACAACAACCACACGGGGGCAAGGAGAGGTGGGGGAGGCCAGAGAGTGGTAGGGCACTGATGTTGGCGGTGACCGAACCACAGGTGATCCAGCAAATGAGGGATTGGGGTCACCGATGGCGGACACAGCCCTATCAAGTCTGGGAGATTGAGACTGATTTGGTTGCCAATGCCGAACTACACGCCACAACAACCACAGAGGGACAAGGAGAGGTGCGGGAGGTCAAAGAGCGGTAGGTTATTGATGTTGGCGGTGACTGAATCACAGGTGATCTGGCAAATGAGGGATAGGGTCACCGATGGCTGACGCAGCCCCGTCAAGACTCGGAGATTGAGACTGATTTGGTTGCCACTACCACAGGAAACCACATCACCAGCAACAACGCCGGCACCACTCATATTGGAACCCCCCCCCCCCCCGCACCACACCCTAGCGACTACCCCTACAGCTCCGCCAACACAGACACCAACAATGGCGGAATGCGCTCGCCCATGCAACAACAATAGAGGGCAGCCCAGGACAACAAAGGACAGCCCAGAAAAGACACCCGAGGAACCGCGGGCCCCCGGACGATGAGCCAACAGACACTTTAAGGGTGGGGGGGTGGGGCGGACTCCTCCCTCTCCCCAACTGCGGGAACACGTACGAAGGGGAATTAGCCCCAGTCCCGAACCCCCAGACTGACGGCGGGCGCTACGTGCAGGGTCTACCACCCCTGCGCCAGGTAAGGCCTTCATGCCATCAAACAGCATGCAACTACGCCCGGGACAGACTAGGATATGTGGGCCAGCAGAAGCAAGTGGCCAAAACCACCCACACCAATCACACCGACACAAACAAGGAGCCCCCTTGAGCCAGGATCTCCCTCCTCAAGGGGAAGGAGGGGGCAGAGTGCGACGAACCCACTCCCACTCCCCCTCCCCCGCCCCCTCCTCTACCCCCTCCCTACAGCAGCACACTCCCCTGCCACCCAGTGCCCCCCAGGGCAGAAAGAATAGAGAGGGTGGAGAGAAACTGGGCAGGGGGAAAGGGACGAACAAAGGGAGGTAATGGGACAGGGCAGACCGCGCTCGCCGAAAACGGTGCAGAGCGCAGAAGGAGGAGAAGGAAAGGAAAAAGGGAAAGAATTATTTTGGTTGTTACAAGCCCCTGTCAGGAAAACTATCCTGCAGATGCACACCCCAGCGCGCACAAGTCAGTGCTGGAGTCAGCAAACCCAGCATGGACTCGGAGTGTGCATCTGGATGCACCTGGTCAACTGCACAGGCAACAGCCCATCTCCGGGACAGCCAACCCTGGAGTAGTCAAACAGGACAAAGGACAAGTCATCCAGGGGCTCCGTTGACACAACCAAAACACGTCCGGGCCCACAGAGGGTCAGAATGAACAGTGGCGAGAGGCCGGCAGGCGCCCCGTTCCACATCTGCGCACACCTTCATCAGTCTGATGGCCCCACGGGCCTCTGCCACAGCCATGCGGGCCGTGTTGGATGTCGGGGGGGGGGGGGGGGTCTGGCGGTCGCGAAACGGTTGGTGGGCTGCTGGGGGCGGAGGGGCAGATCTGTCATCCCGAAAGGGGGGGGGGGTGCCCTGCCCCCCCTCCCTCAGCGTGGGGCAAGGGCATGCCCCCACCCACATTGAGCAGCCAAGTCCTCGGTCCACATTGTTCTGTGCCCAATCCCTGTGACAGGGTCGCAGACAGGAGGCTGTGAGGTGGGTGTCCTGGGCCCCACCTGGTGTCGGGCCTGGGGTTCGAACCCACGAACAGGGGCTTTCGGAACCTTCGGCTTTACTCCCTGGGCTGGGGTTTGATCCCGAGATCTCGGTGTTAGGCAAAAGAATTGGTGCTCGCGTTTACCACACAAAAAAATTTGTCTTTGGGGGCCTATGCATCCATTGTTTGCCTCCTCCCCCATTTTGGGGACCCCGAGATGGCAGGGGCTATGCATGTCCCCGACACTGTTTTGCTGTTGCTGATCTTGGGCGATGCTGCGGCCCTCGCGCTGTCGTTGGCCACAGGCACGCAGCTGAGTTCATCGATGCCCGAGAGAAGGCCCCCGCCGCCGCCACTTCGCACATGTTCTACAACAACAAGGAGGCCGCCATCCACGGGGGCCTGGGGATAGGCATCCCTGGCGAACTGCAAGGCCTTGAGATGGCGTTCCGACGCCATGGCTCAGGGGCGGTGCCCTGGAAGGACCTCGTCATGCCCGCCGCAGGTGTGCCCATGTCCCGCACGGGGGCGCCTCGCCGGTGCACCTGCGCCTCGATGGTCTTGGGCGCAAGCGCGCGCTGACTCCGGCCCCACACGCCTACCGTCCCCTCGGCCCCGCTCCGGGTACGTTTGGCCGGCGCACACCCCCGCATTACCGCGCGCGCGCGCGCGCGCGCAGCGGAGCGCAAACAAGTCTGCCGCGCGGGGGGTCCACCTTGTTTTCGTTCTGCTTTCTCTCGGCGATGCGCGTATGCCTGCGGACTGCGTTCCCTGGGCCCACACCCCCATCCCTTGGCCGCTGATGTGGCGAACACCCTCCATTCCCCTAGACTACCCCGACGGTCCCCTTCTTGGCCGCAACGTCCAACAACGGCTTCAGGACCAACAGCCACAGCCAGAGCCCCCCTCCCCCCCTCCTCAGGACCCCCCAACCCACACCAACGGCGAACAATGAGGAACGACCAACTTGGGCGCCTGGAACACTTCTCAGGCCTCTGTGGACCGGGGCACAGAATCCCTCCCCCCCACTTTTCCCGTGGCCGGTGCAGTGGATTGTACAACACGACTTGTGTGTATTCAAAATGCTCCGAACGAAACGGGGAACTCGAAAATGCCCCCAAAACCGGAAAAAAAAACTGCCCCCCCCCCCCCCGTGGAGCCCCCTGCCCACGCCGCGGGGGTTGGGGTCCGGGACCGAACTGACCCCCCCCCCTCTATGGGCCTCACACAAGACTGCCTCCGCCGCCCAGGACTGACGGCTACTGGTCACCGTAACCGAAACGGCGTAGCGACAGAGCGTGCCAGTTAAAGGCAGCCCTTGTGCTCCCGTACGGCCAATGACCAGGCCGACGGGCGCCGAGGGCTCACAGCCCCGCTCTGGGATGCAGTGTGCCGGTCTTTGAATGGGGAATGGACATCGCAGGGCTTGGAATGGCGTTGGGGTAGATCTGGGGGGCATCCGGATGCGCATGCGTCGGGGTCACTTGCCTGCTTTGCCCCAGAATTGGCGAACGCATCGGAGGCGTCCTGGCACACGGTCGATCGGGTCCGCCACCAGACATGCGCCGCGTTGATGGATCCGAAATGGGCCCCGTTGGGCGCCCTGTATTGCCCCAAAGGCGAGCGCGTGCGCGTCGGCGACGTCATCCGTCGGCCGAAGTTGGCGGAGACCCTGCAGCGCGTGGCTTGCGAGGGCAGCCATTGGCTGTACCAGGTCCGCAGGGTGTGCGTAGGGCGGCTTTGTCCCGGGGCCTCGACATGGGTCCTGCAGCCCCCGACGTTGTGTTTTGGTGCCCGGCGATTGTGTTTCTGTCCGCCATGTTCCGGGGATCATGCACTGCGTCCCTGTGCCCCGTGTCTCATGCGCTGTGCCAGTGGCTTTACCGGAGCACACAGGACTGCGTGCCTGGGGGATGAACTTCATGCGCGGAAAAGGTGGGGATTTGCGTTCGAGCCCCGAATACTTGGGCGGGGAGTATTCTGTAACGGCTGGTGGGTACCGACCGAATCCTAAAGATTTGAAAAAACATTTAATTCCCGGCACAGGGTGTTGTTGTCTGCAAAAAAAACAAGACGCAAAAAAAAATTAATTTTTGGCGTCATGCCTTAATCAAAAATGAGTTCCGCAAAAAAAATCGTAGAAACAAAATAATTTTTGCTGCTGCCCCCCCTTTTTGCAAGAATGCCCGAGTTTTCCCCTGCCTGTGTGGCCCTGCTTTGCAATGATGTGGTCCACCTTTCTGCGCCTAGGGCCAAATTGTGAATTGCATAGGTGAGCCTTTGTGTGTTCATGGTATTTCTCTTTCACAGCCATGTACAGTGTTGTCTGATCCTGCAGAGTTTTCTGTGGCATTTTTTTCAGCATTTCATGCACTATTATTGAGACAAAATGACAAGGTAGCATTTCACATGCCATGGGCACTATTATGGACGAGTTTGGAACTGGTTTGTTGAAAAACTGGTAGACCAGAATCATGCTTGTTGCTGCTCATCTGTGCATGGACTGCAATCCCAGAGTCCAACTGACCACATTTGTATGCCCGTGTAGGAATGGACTGCAATCCCAGAGTCCAGGGTACGCACGGTCTCTTGCAGTGGCAACAAAATGAATGAACCCCAATCCCCAAAACGCAAAAAAAATCGCAAAAAAGTTAATTTTTCGTGCAACACCCTACGCAAAAATGGGTCGCAGAATCGCAGAAAGGAAATATTTTTTGCCCATTTTGGATGCTGTCGCAAAAATTTTGCTTATTATTCATTCAAAACACCCAACGCAAAAATTAGGATTCCACGAATCTTTAGAATTCGGTCGGTACCGCGCAGCACGGCCAGAGTGCAGTGCCATGTTTTTGGTATGAATCGCTTGGTCGTCACGGTCTCTTGGTGCGGGGGGGGGGGGGGGGGGGTCACTCCACGGCGACTGCCCGCTACCCCCGGGCGCCTGGGGCCCTCGGCCCCGGGGGGAGGGGATTTGTGTGTTTCCGTCGCCTTGAAGAGCCCGTACACCAGTAGTCAATGCGTGTTTATCGGAACTCAAGAGGTCGGGGCACAGGGTCCAGCGGCCCCCACGTGGCGCCGGCTGTTTGCTGACCGTTGCCGGACCGTCGCACACTTCTTGGGGTCCTCCCCCCGCCTGTCCGCGCGTCTCACTGGATGGTCTTTTAGGCCACTGATGAGCCCATCTTCTTCCCGCGTTTTCGTGCTGTGCGCACCAGAGGCCAGCGCTGACAGGCTTCGCATTCCATCGTGCCCAGACCGTGGGGCTTGTAGGGTGCTCTCCACCGCTCTCCACCGATCTCCACCGATCTCTGGCTGTGGGACTGTGGTGACACTGGGGTTCCGCAGATTTGAGTGTCATCGGCAGCTGCGCTGGCCGAGTGAATGTAAATGGGCACTGCTGAAGGCGTGCACTCCCTTGAAAATGGACGGCCAACTGGCCCACATGAAATTGTTGCACCCTTTTGTCTCCCGAGGAAACGTGCAATGGAAGCACCTCCCCTCCCCTTCGGTGTCTGACCCCACCCTGGGGTTGGAGTAAGTGGTTTGGCCGATTTCTTCGTGCTTGCTGCGTGTCATGGAATGGAACAAGTTTGATTCCCGGGGAGGAGTGGTACTCCGGCGATTCCCCAACAAGCGTCAGGAAGTCTCAGAGATCCCTCTGGGATGAGGGCGGAAACAACCACGTAGTTGCAATGCAGAGCCTGTGCACAGCCAGGGATATCACCACCACCATCGCCACCACCACCAACTTCGGGAACAGAAAGACATTTTGGACCAGTATTGAGACACAAGCCCTGGGACAGACACCTTCCCCTTTCCCCCTGCGTTCCAAAACAAGCCTGCCCGGTGCCGAGGCATTATATTCCCGAGCGTGGACATGATACTCTGGGGTGTGAGGAGTTGGTGTTGTGTGAGTTTCGAGCATAGCTGCGCAGGACACTGAAAGCGGGCGTCATGAAGAGGTGGGAGGCATGCCCCCACGTTGAATGTAGCCATCCAGCGCAACTCTGTTGTTAGCCTTTCCGACATGTGCCCTCTCATATCCAACACTGTGAGTTTGGATAACGCCTCTAATTTCGCACACCCAGGGTATCAGTTGCACTGTTCTTGCCTCCTTCGTTGTTCATGTGTCCGTGGCTGTAATGTATGCCCAAGTACTCTACATTCAATATTTGTGAGAGGCTGAGTGAGTGAGAAGGAGCAAGACAGTGTATGTTTTAAGTCGTGTATTTTTTTTGCTGTAAACGCGAGTACAAAAGAATCGCACTGGCAAGTGCTGCAAAACCTGGTGCTTGCGTTTACTGCATAAAAACAAATGACACAAAATATGATTTTTCATTGCGTATTTCCCACGTTGGGGACCCAGACGGCATGCATTGTGCAGCCACTTCGTGTTTCTCCCCACGTTGAGGCCCCCAAGACTGCAGGGGTTGTGTAGCCATTCATCCCCACTTTGGGGACTTTGACATGCATATTGACCCTTCTTGCAGCCTGCGCATAGCTACAAACTACATTCTCTATTGGAATAGAACCTCAACAACGATGGTTGCAAAAAAGCCCAAAGTGCAGAAACAAGGGGTCGCCTTTGTTAGGACAAGGGGGGTGGGTGGTACCCTTGCTGAGGTGGTGAAAGGGATACTTTGACGGATTGATTTGCCTTACATACACAGAAAAACGTGGGTGCCGTGCAACTTCCTTGTGGCAACGCCCCATGGCATGGGCTCTATGAGGGCCACATTGCTCTCCCTCCATACACGCCATGCAAAGTGCTGAAATCATTGTGCCAGGCCTTGGCGACATGCTTTCAGCTTTGGGAGGCGAGTCCCTGCGTAGACACACACCACATTTTGTACGTTGACACCGTGCAGGCAGAGCATGGGTATGTAGCGGCTACTTGGGGCTCCAAGCTGGGTGCTGCATTAAATTGCTTCCTAGCTGAGTGTGATCTTAATAGTTGGCGGATCTGGTCATCATCGAGCAAGCAGGGAAACTGGCTGACAACCTCTGGCTCCCTGGCTCCCTGCAACACACCTAGGTGCATATGATCTGGCCCCAATGTGGCCTGCTAAACAATTGTCTGGGCAATGGGAAACCCCAAGGGGTGAACTTGCAACTATACTGGCCGAGCTACACCTTCTCTTTAGGCATCCACCTCTTCTACGGTGGTGGAGGTATAAATGTGTTGCTATATTAGCCGAGTCCGTCTAATTGGCGCCCACACAGAGTACTTTGTGCTTTATGGACCGGGCGTCCCATCGTTAAGGTCGCTATAAGGTGCCGTATGGAACCAGCAAGGATCAATATTGCAATAGAGAAAGACATCATTCCTGAAAAGAAAAAGTACTTGCCTTTGCAATATAAAAGAAACATTACACGCAGCACGATTTTGTTGGGTGGTCGAATTTTTTTTGAAAATCACCTTGAAGAGAGGCTGTCAGATCAAGCGTAAGCGCGGATGCCATACACCCCCCACCTTTTGGGGTCATTCGCGTAGCATACCCCAAGGCATGATATTGGATGTCCAACCCCTTGTAAAATCATTATTTTGCCCAACAAAATCCTACCCCCATGGATTTTTTGATTTTGAGGCCTCTATCCCCTTGAAACTGCATACCCAATTTTGGGGGTGGGGGGTGGTGGGGAGGGGGGGGGGCGTCAACAGTTTGTGCTTGAAGGATTTGAACCAGGGTCAGGTAAAACAAAGCTCATGGGCCGATTGGCTTGGGCTAGCAGTCGCCGGTTGGGATTTGAAGCGGCGGCAGGCTGGTTGTTGAGCGAGTGTTTGACCACTGAATATTCCTGCGGGCTAATGGTTCCCCACTGTTCGTAGCTGTAGTCTGCCACTAAAATAAGCCAAACTGTGTGTTTCTGCCTAACTGTCTGCCTGCCTGCTTGCCTGACTGACTGCCTGACCAACTGCTTGCCTGACTGACTGACTGATTGGCTGACGGTTAGCCTCTCTTCGAGGTGCCTTGCCTCAAGGCAATAGAATGACATGATGCTACAGCCAAAAGAAAATGACCCGCACCGACATTTTTTCTGTACACGGGTTACATTTTTCACAGCAAGACATAAAGGCACAGTCAGATTGAGGGGGATCGACCCCAATCCTTGCAGACGTGCTGTGGTGCAGCCTGAGATCGATGGCATAGACACTTGCGGACCGGTCCCTAACACCATTGCACAGGGCCCCGCTGCTGAAGAACTCGCCCGCGAGATCCAAACCGTTGGTGGCATCATCACGGCAGATGACCTGCGCAATTACACGCCGAAAATCCAGAGGCCCGTGGACACTCAGGCTCTGGGCATGCGCTATCTTGGAGCCCCGCCCCCAAGCTCTGGTGGGGCCGCTGTGGCCGCCATTCTGAAGTTCATGCAGGCGCTGGACAGGCCTATGGTATGGTGCCATGTGTATGCGGTCGTCTGCCCGAGGGAGGCCGAAGCCAAATCCACGGGGGGCTGGCCGGGCCCAGTCCTTGTATGCGACACCCCCCCGCCCCCCCCCGCCCCGGGTTTTGAGAGATAGTGGTGTCGGGGCCATGGCACCAACGGCGCCGAAGTTTTTTTGTGCATGCTTCCCTTTCATCAAACCATCCATGTTTTGGGCGCCAGATTAGCAAGACGAGGCGCTAAACAAATGTCGTTCGTTGCGAAGTGAAGACCCCACAGCCACTGTGGACACACCTGCCCATCTGCAGCCCTTGCTTCACAACAGCCACCAGCAGCTTCCCCAAACCCGCTCCAGACACACATCCCCCCTGGAGGTATGCATGTGGTAGTAGTGGGTCGCGCGTAGCCCCCCCACTTTGGGAACCCCCCCCCCCCGGCCGACCCCCCCCCCCTCCCACACCCTCCAGCCGACCCCCCCCCCCCAGACCCTCCAGCTCCCCCCCCCCCCAAAGTTTTGACAGATAGCTGGGGGGGGGGGTGTCGCATCCGGACCGGTTGTAGTCGTCCCCGCGTGGCCAAATCAGAACGTTGTGGGAACCGTTTGCGGTTGCCTGTGAGAGCGATGCGGTTTTCTTTGGACCCACACCCCAAGCCCCACGTCCCACGTCCCATGTGTCAGGCGCATCCCCCGCACCCGGTGTGTATAGTGGCTTCCTTGTCGATCAGCCCCCCTTGGTCAAGCAACACCATGGGGGTGCAATTCCTGTTACAGAGTCCCAATCCACAAATGATGTTCTGTGCACTTTTTCCCCCTTTGACTTCGTCCCTCTGCGCGACTTTCCGCCCACTGAAAATGAACAACTTCCGTAAAATGGCAAGGGGCAACTTGATATTTTCCAAACATTCCAAACAAAGTGAGGACTTTCTGCGTGACATGCGTTTCGCCGAATGACCGCAAAGCGGCGCATGGCCCCCCAAAAGAAGGCGGTTGTTGCAGCTATTGGCAAGCTGCCCCAGGGAGGGCAATCGGGGCACCGGAATCTTACTGTCGTTTGATAGTTGACGACACCGTCCGCTTCAGCTGCACCCGCTGCCGCTTTGCAGGCCATGGGGCCGCTCACGATGTATCCGCATCATTTAGTCGAGGCCATGAAGCACGTCTTCTCGATGCGGCAGCATTTGGCGGACCCCGCCTTCGTCAATGTCACAGGGGTCACTGCCGCCCTTACGGACTCGGAGTTCATGGTGTGTCTTCTGCCTCCAGCAGAATGAGGCAGGGCTTCCAGCGCGGCTGCCACAGTGACTACTGGGGGTTGGGGCGACGGCTGTGCGGCACAGACTGACGTTTTGCACAACGGTTGGTGGCCGTTGGGGGTGGGCTGCCGCCACTGGAGCGCGCGGAATGAGCTGCCGCCCCGAAGAGGGGCTCCCCCCACCACCACAAGCGGCTGCCCTCGAGCGCAGGTCAGAACAAGGGGAGCAGGACCCGGCGGCCCCCTTCAAGCCCATGATTGGCCTACGCCACGCGCCAGCCAGTCCCGGGCCCCTCGCATCCTACTCCAAAAGGAACAAACAATTTGCGGCCATAACTGCGGCGATGGTCGTCGCCCTGTCACATCAACCGCTTGTTCATGGAGACGATGCCCCACGTCCCACATTCTACGCACGTCCGCACATGCGGGGGGGGGGGGGGGATGGTCCCAGGGCCCCCACAGGCACGGCGGTATCCCCCCGTTCGCTTGCGCTGGGCGAGGCGTGGGGGACTGTCATCAGTGCGGCAGGCCTGGAGACCGGCCGCTAAGGGACCAGTTGTGTCCGGCGGGGACGGGCCGTGACCCGTGGGAACCCGGACTACCAATAGAGGCCGTGCCCCAGCCCCGCCCCGCCCCCCCCAACAAGTGCAGGCGTTGGGCGGCTTGGTCACGTGCACCACTCTCTTGATGCCGTGCTGCATGCGGACAACACCCCGAAAGGCAGGTATGCGGTGCGCACCGACGGTGCGTTTCCCCAGTGCGTGTTTCGGACACGAAGTCGCATCGCGTTTCACTCCCACTTCTTTTTTTAAGTCATGTGCCTTTGAGCGGGTGCAATCCAGTAGCCCTTGGTGGGTGCCTGTGTTGAACCAACGGTTTGTCTACACCTTTGCTTTGCTCACCTTAATTAGGTCTCACCCCCCCCCCCCCCCCCCGCCCCGAAGCGCAACCATTTGCACGGTCCTTTGGTTCCAGAGCCCTGCCCATACACAGAGGCACAACAAGCACGGCTTCGCAGTGCCATTCTCGAGCCGAACGGTATTCAAATCTCGTCCCGCTCCGCCTCTGCTCCACTTGTCCTCGGCACCGCCGCCCGCTCCCTGACGGTGTGCCCTCGTTTGTAGGCCGCGTTGGCCCACAAGCTGCGGCCCTACAGCACCCTGGCTCCGCATGAGTACGGGGGCGTATGGTCGGGCCTGCCCAACCAAAGCCTCCCCGAGGACCATGGGACGAGCCACGTCAGCGTTCTGGACGGCGCCGGCAACGCGGTCGCCATCACGACCACCGTCAACCGCGCGTTTGGATCGTTCGTCGTGTCCCCGAGCACCGGGATCCTGCTCAATGACCAGATGGACGATTTCTCTGACTTCCTCATGCCCACGGACCCGATCCCATACGTATGCCTGTGTATTGGTGCGCCCTTCGCCCCCTCACAGGCACGGCGGGTACATGCGCTTCCTGCCTGAACTCATCGCTTGGGTACAGGGGGGGTTTCTGCAGGAAAAATTCCGTATTCAAGTCGGCGCGGAATGTTCCCTGCATTCTGTCAGTGTAGGTGCGGAATCCCCCCCCCCCCCCCACCGAATCGGGGCCCAATTTCCCCAAGTCACCCCGATTTGTTAGCCCAATTCAGTGGGTTGCGGGATCGAACACCAGAACCAGGCATTTTGGGTGCAGTGGGTGGGACGTGTTTTTGTGCATGTGCATCATCGTGCGCGAATTCTTCCTCCTTTCCTTCCAATGCACTCAAGATTTAGAGTTGTCCTCTGTGGAAAATTCCGCGTACAGAACCCCCCCCCCCGCCTCTCTGAGAGGTGCTCCCGTGACAGACTACTTCAAAGAGGCGAGGCCAAACACCCGTGATGCCTCGGCGTGCGGCTCGTGAAGTGGCCCGGAAGGGAATGTCCTCCACAACAATCCGCCCCCCACAATACGTACCTCCAACTCGTCAGCGCATCATGGGGCTCATGGTGAGCCCCACATGTTGGCACCCCTCAGGCACCCCCCGCCTGGGCTGGCCCCAGGGATGTACGGCTGACACCCATAGTACCCCCCCTCCTGGACTCCCTCACCCCCCCCCCCCCCCCAGACCCAGAGTTCATTGGGGGGGGGGGTGAAATTTGCCAAAGGAAGAGTTTTGGCCATTTTTTGACACACAAACCTTTGGGCTCCAGACCCCCCCCCCCACTCCTCCACCACGCCACCCATCCACGAGTCGAGGATTCCCTCCTCCAAAAGGTGAACACGTACGTACAACCGGCAGCACTAACCGGCACACTCGCTCAGCGTTGATGGCGCGCCCACCGTTCCCCCTTCCTCTCGTCTAATGCATTCCTGACTGGGGCCATGACCGGCCCCAAGTCACTGCCGAGCCGAGCCCCAGCAGATGGGATGCATATCGCTGCAGGGCCGCCGTGCTCTGGGCGGTGTCCCACTCACAGGCCCCCCATCCGTCCTGCTCTTGGTAACAGGAAGGTGCCCGTGGTCGCTGCGCACTGTCATGCCACGCAATTTTCCCTCGTCGAGGCAGGACACCTGGTCTAAGCACGTCATTCCCCCCCCCGCTCCCGCACGAGCACTGCATTTGGGTTGGGTGCGGATGGCGGGGCGGTGTGCCCGCAGCGGGACCCACCCCCCCCGCCTGCCCCTCGATACCCTCCAAGCGCGGCGGTCACTGACCAAACCCCAGACTGTTCCCGGGAAGACGAGTGAGCGTGGCCCCTGCGGACCGCTGGGCGACAGGGAGGGGCATTGGATGGCACATGGGCAGCAGGTGCCACATGCTGCATCGAGCGTACAGGACACGAAGAGTCGACCTGGGGCACGAGAGGCTCACAACGTCCTCCCGGTCGATGCACTTCACTGTGCGGGGGCTGCCCGAGCGTACCACCGGTGACGCACAGCCCTCCCACTTGAAACCGTCGGCCGTCATGACCGTGAGGGAAAAGGGCCATACCAAAGCACAACCTGCCCGGCAGTCTCCTCACGAAACTCCGCTGGAGTTCCCTGGTGAGCTCAAAGATTCCACATGGCCGTCCGTTGTACGGCAACGACAACAGGTTGTGCATAGGGGGGGGGGGGCTTGTGTGTCATGCCCGCCTCCTCAGGACCCCCCAACCCACACCAACGGTGAACAATGAGGAACGACCAACTTGGGCGCCTGGAACACTTCTCAGGCCTCTGTGGACCGGGGCACAGAATCCCTCCCCCCCACTTTTCCCGTGGCCGGTACAGTGGATTGTACAACACGACTTGTGCGTATTCAAAATGCTCTGAACGCAACGGGGAACTCGAAAATGCCCCCAAAACCGGAAAAAATCTCACTCCCCCCCCCCTTTTGGGGTCCGGGACCGAACTGAAGAAGCCCCGTGAGCGCAGTCCTGTTACCCCAGGCTTTTGGCTGCCCTTCACTTTTTATGTGTATTTCCTGACGCCCACCCCTTGCACGACGTTGACCCCGCAACCTCTGATCTGTGGTGAAGGCCCTGCCCCAGCACCCACAACCCACCGTAGCGCCGCGGGTCACCAATGACCCGGAGGTCGTGGGCGACTGACAGTCAGCCGACGGCGGTTGGCGGCAAAGCCGACTGTAGTGAGCGAGCGGCGTGCTGCCCTGCGGTAATGCCTCCTGCACCCTGGGGCCCAGGAGTTGGGGTTGCGGTCGCGCCCCCTCCCCCTCTCTTTCGTGTGGTGCAGGGCAGCCATGGCAACCTCAACAACCGCCCAGCCCCGGGAAAGACGCCGCTGTCTTCCATGTCCCCGTCCATCCTTCTTGATGCCAACCCCATCACGTCGGAGCCGCAGGTATTCGGGCACGGGGAGCCACCCCCCTCTCCACTTAGCCCTCGCTGAGCATGGCCACCCCGACTGACTCTCGTTTCTCTGGCCGCAGTTTGTGTGGTCAAGAATGTGGGCAGAGGGAACATATGGGGGAGGGAACATTAGCTACGGGGCTGAATAAGGATGCATGCCGAGGGACCTCATTCCCGCCACTTCCCCCCCTACACCGCCCTCGAAAGCCTTCCTCGGTCGCTTTGCTTGCATGCCCCCTAGCACCCCCCCTAGCACCCCTCCCCTATCACCCCTCCCCACGCATTCCCTTGACCACCCTTGGCTGCACTATCAGTCCCAAAATTGCCCATTTCAAGGCCATTTTGGAGCTTGCTTGGACTCATATGGGTCCAAGATGGCTCCGCTCGCCCGAGAGACATGCCCCTAGCACTCTTGCCGCACCCCCAATCACCTGACACCAGAAATAGTTTGAAAGTGATCCCCTTCATCAATATTTATCATCACAAGGGTGCCCAACACAATCCATGGTAGTCAAACACAACACAAGAGGATCAAGAGGACCCCCGAAGATTGGAACAATTATGAATGGGGGCTCATGAGGGATGACTTCGAGCTGGCCTGGCGAACAGTGGGATGGGATAAGCCACAGTGGGATCCATCCCTACGTGCAGAAGGTCGACACACATGGCCATGGGTGAAGATGCGCACCGGTGGAGTTGGCATAGGCGGACTCTAGACGCCTTATCAAGAAACACCCACACCCTTTGGAAAATGGCTGAGAGCTGTCCCGCCACGGCTGCTCTGTCCACTCCGTGGCGACCACCAATGCCTCGACGCCTTCATCGACCATCTTTTGTACGCTCATGGCTAGTTGGTTGTAGGGAGGGCATATCCACAACAGCCCCCTATCGTGGCCGTTAGAGTTGCACATCTTCTTCGTTAAAAGTGGAAATAAGTTCCTCCTCGTGGGTATGGTCATGGCATTCAAACACTATCGAATGGACATGCCCCAAATGATTTGCAAAGGGTGGGGAACACACCAAACCACGACCCTTGTAAAAAGTCCGCGCACATGAATAGGGTGGGACTGTCAAAAGTATGCAAAAAAGGCGCCTTTCAAGGCTGATTTTGCGGGATTTTGGGCCCAAAAGGAGGTCGTTGAGCCCACCACTTGGGCAAAACCCACGGAGATCAAAGGTGTTTGTTCATCATCTAGGTTGGTTCCAATGCAAATACCCCCTTTGTGGACATCCTAGGCGCCCAAACCGGCCAAAAAAGGGGCCTTCTTTGGCTATTTTTGACAGATTTTGAAACCTAGGTTTGCCACTGGCGACACCCGTTCCCGGCTTCCACCGTTGACTTTCTTGCTCAGATTTTGTGTGATTGTCCTTCACACCCAAGTGTCATCCACCAAAATTTCGGCCAAATCCAAAGCACCATGACAGAGTTGTGAATTTTGCCCATTTTGTAGGTACTTGCTTGCTTGCTGCTGGCTTCCTGCTTGTGGCTTGTTCCTTGCTTGCTCCCAAACCTGGTAGGTCCACCCCAAACACTAAAGAGGGTTTTAGAACCAACAATGGTCCACCAGCTTAGGGTTAGGGCAAGGGTTGGAGTGAGTGGTTAGAGTTGGGGTCCAAAGCGGAGAGCAATGATGTGGCAAAAGGCAGCCAGCTAGTTGGGGGGGGGGGAGTTGGTGTTCAAACCGAGGGGTCACCCCCCCCCCCCACTCCCCCCCCCCCTTGCCCACCTTTTCAAGGTGCGCCTTGTCTTAGCCACACAACACCTACAGGCTGCGACTTTTGGTTTTTTTTTGCAGAAATTGATTTGGTACCATGTTGCCCCCCCCCCCCCCCGAGAAACCGCGTTTTTCTTGCTTTTTTCCTGGTGCAATTCTGACAATTCTCTGTTTGTAAACAATTTATTTGAAGTATTTTGTGGTTGGTCGCACATTTTCATATGCCAAGTTGTCCTCGTTGCTGATGTTACCCCATTTCTGAGTCATACGCATTGACATGAAATTGTTTGGGTGCAGATTGCGGTCTGTCTAAGCTACCGTACCCGTCGGGACCATGTTGTTTTTTCGGCACGTGGGGGGTTCCAATATGCCTCACATGCAGTATGAGGTCTCCGATCGTGTCAGGCAGCCCTGTGCCTTCTTTGCTTCTGTTTGTGCTGCTTCTATGGCAGTGAGGGTGGACCCACTCATGTCAAACCACATGTGCAGGTGCGGATGGTGGGCGGGGCGTCAGGCGGAACCCGCATCATCACGGCGACTGCCCAAGTCATTCTGAACAAAGTCGCCCGGGGCATGTCCCTGATTGACGCCGTCACGGCCCCCCGCCTGCACTATGGCATGGGCCCTGACAGCGCCCTTCTGGAGGACGGCCACACCGCCAATGGGCAGCACGTGTCGCATGATCTGATGGTGGACAGGGCGCTGAAGGCAAAAGGTTTGCCCACGTGACCGTGGGGGCTGTGTATTCCCGTTGTACCCGGGGCTCATGCACACGGACAGACACATCCACAACGGTGCCCATGCGTCTATGCTGAGCTCTCTTGCCCTCCCCCCCCCCCCCCACGTAAGCGATGCGCGCCCATCCGTCCGGCCATGGCCAAAACAAAGCACTGCAGAAACCAGATGCAATAGAGACGAGGCGGAGCATACCCTTCGGTGTGAAATGATGCAAAACAAATGCCGGGAACCGGCTGCCCCGTTGGCAGCCAAGTACCCGTCGGATGCGGTGTTACCGTGTATTACACCTGGTGTCCACGGCCAGGCCTTTCGTGTGACCTGCTTTTGTGGTGTCGTGCGTAACTTGCATATTCATTGTTGCTGTGACCCGCGTATACTTTCGTTTTTTGGATGTGATCCGCGTAAAAGGAAACAATGCGCAGTCGCCGTATTTTGTACGCAATTGACAGCAACAACAAATAGTACACGGGCCACGGTTTGCTTGGTACGCGGGTTGGTGCTGTGCTTAGCACTGTGCTATGTGGTGCTGTACTGCGTTGTACTGTGCTGTACTGTGTCGCGCTGTGGGATACTGTGCTCATCTGGATATACGGATAGCGCACAGCACCGGAAGGTTTGGCCCGTATACAGTCCTGATGGGCTGTCCCGCTTTGAAACCGGCAGCTCATAGCCACGGCTGAGAGTGTTATTCAAGATCCTCCACTTCAGAGGATCCCAGCCTCCAGGCAGTGACGCATGACGCGGGCCTGGGAGACCAGTATGCTGAGCCACTGGGGCTTCTGATGGTGTCACTGGAAAAATTTCGTCCCAGACAAGCAGTGCATCAATTTTGTATACTCCTTCGGAACATCAAATTGCTCGTGAAACTGTCGCCCCCGGGCATTCTCGTGGACACACACGGCACTGGCATCCCGCACCCCTGTCCCCACACCCGTTTCGCCCTTCAGGCCACGCCACCATGCCCGACAAGTCCCACGCCAATGCCCAATTCATCTACGTTGACCCCGATACGGAGCTGATCGATGTGGTGGCAGACCCGCGCAAGGGCGGTAAACCCGTCGGGTATTAGCCGCACTGCCTGCAGCCCATGCACCAGTCCTGGGGGGCCGCGCGTTCAATCAGCGGAGAGCGTCATCACCAATGCTCCCAGGAAAGAGCCCCCTGAGACGTGAATTGCGACACGTTGTGCTCTGGTTCAGGTTTCTGGGCCGGCTCTGATCTGTTGCATCTGATCGGTCGGGCGGCCATCATCCGGCAGACCACCTACCCCACAAGGGTCCGGGTTCATACGGGGGAGTGCGCCATGCCTTTGGCTCCCCACGGCCCAACAACAGAGGGGATGTTGTAGCCCACAGCGTGGCTCCAAGGGCCTCTGGCTGTGGGTACATGTGATCTACAAGGCTCCCCTGCCTTCAGGTTAATTAGTCCAAAGTCCACCTGGGGTTCACCTGGAGTTTCTGTTTATATTCGGCAACCACCGCTGGCGCCGGTGTCAATACCTCTTGTTCACACCAGCCCTGCCAGGGGCATCTGCAGGTGCCGCCAACGAAGGCTATCCCAACCACCGCCACACGCCACGTGTGTCACGAAGGGGCTGCGCACCCCCTACAACCGTAACCTGTTGCCTTCCAGCCGGCAGCGTCACCCTTTAGCCTCGTTTCCATCGCAGGCACCGCCAGCGTCGGACCCACCGGTGATCTTCGTGTCTTCGGTCCACAGTCGCGTGGCCTCGAGAACAGGAGGGGATGTGGGACTGGGGCCTGTTCACAGTTGGTGGAGCGCGCGTCGCCATATGGAACGCGTAGCTCGCACAGTTTTTTTGGATATCTTTTACCATTTCCTTGTTCACGGGTGCGGCTGGTTCTACGCATTCGGCCACTGTGCCGGGCAACGACAGTAGGTACCCCATAGGCCCCCTGCAGCACGGCCTTCGGCACACCCACACGCACACCCAAACCGCACACACAGTCCCTGTGTTGCGCGAGTTTGCGTCCGGAGTCTGCTCAGTTGTCAGTGGCAACCCCACGGCCCTTCGGATGAGGCGCACTTCAGAGCTATTTGTCATTGTATCTTTGGGATGTCCTCGGGGTATAGCATCGGTGCGGAATCCCGCAACTGCATGCGCTGCGACCCCCCCTACGCAGTGCCCCGGCATCCCCCGCGGCGTGTGCATTGCTTCTGTTGAGACTTGGGCTTGTCTCGGAGGCACTGAGATTGTGCTGGAGCGCGGGTTGTACACGATTAGACCGGCAGGAGATCCGGGCGGTGTTAGGATTTGCTGCCGCACACGCCCACCGGTGCTCAAGGTCGCAGACAGGCCAAAGGAGGGGCTGCCCCCCCGTTGTCCCTTTGGTCTGCGAAACCCTCCGCTTTCATGTCTGCCCCCAGTGGCCCGCAGGTAATGGACTGCGTTCCGTCCGTACGTGTTCTGCCACCCCCCCCCCCCCTGTCACGCAGACATCGCGTGTGGGGGCGACTTCAGGATGTGCATCGGGAACGGGATCTGTGTGCATCACTGCCCATGTTGGGTTGTCTGAAGGGAGTGTAGGGGTGAGCCCTCGATGGCCTGTCATCGGGTACCATGTCTCGGGCATGCGCTCCACATGGTTGCGCATGACCACCAGCCCTGCCAAAAACAACATCGGGCGTTGTTGCCGCACTTTCTGCTGCCTTTTGCCTTTGGGCGGGGGTGGGGGGGGGCTGACGGTCTTTGTGAGATATCCCGGAGATCCGGAGGACGAGGACACAAGGAATGCGCACTGTGATTCGGGTTGGGGGGTGTTTCCGGAAAACGGCTGCAGAGGGCTGATGGGAGCCGCTGTGTCTCCCGCTTGCGCATTCCCACATCATTTATTGATGCCTTGCCCCTGAAGGGTAAATGCAAACTACGCTACTGGGTGGCCTGGTTCCAATATCACATCCTCTTGGGGGTTGCCGGGCTCCAAATGCCACCAGGGGACCCGGGCGCCCAGACACAGCCTTCCAAGTCCATCTCTCCGTGGTTCAGCAAGCTATGTGGGTGCAAAGTGACCCCAAACCCCATGCACAAAAATCTGCAGGACCAATTTCGCTACTGACAATCAAGACACAAACAAAAACCCTCACAGCGTACCCTGCCCAGCGCAGATCTTGTACACAAGTTCTGGAGGCACCGTACTTCATGAAGACAAAAGCCATGGCCCTCCGACTACTCAGTGCCCACATAGAAACCTGCCACCGACATGCACTCATGGACTACTTGGAGGCACCATGCCACGCCCCGCCTGCCGCCGCCCCTACGCTGACCCTCGTACTTGAACACTGCACCCCACTGATGCGCGCCCTTGACCAGTGCAGACACGACGTTTGTCGAGTCCTACAACATCACCTACTAACACACTGGAGCTAGGCTGAGCAGCTACACACGACGATGCCACAAACACTACCAGGCTACCTGCAGCACCGCCCTCCGATTGTACACGCAAGCGACACACACCGCACATGCGCAAGTGCGCCGCACCTCTGTAGGAGACATGCCGTGTAGCCGCACTGCCTGACTTCACGGCTCCTTTTACACTAGATCTGACGTAACCTTTTCACTACAACTGTGACATCTAGTTCTCGACTATATATGCAACAGATTGATCTTGGGTTGCTTTGGCGTGGCAGTACCCACTGCACTACCATGCACCAGAGTAACCTGCCGGCACAGGTCTAGGTTCTCCCCACGGGGCACACGATTAATCGTGTGACTGAACTGTGCCCTGCAGCACTAGTGTAGGGACCGGGTAGTCAGCCTGAGCGCCTTACTGCTACTCAGCACAGGCCTGATGGAAATATATGGATATGAAAGGGCTGACGGGAGTCACTTCGTAGCGTCGTCGCACGTCCTCTTGTCGTTGCCGGGATGCGTAGGTACCGGTGCACATCTCCAGGACATGAGCTCGTGGGACAGAAAGGTACCAGGGGTCGTCTGATGGGCGCGAGCCGCGCTGAGCCTCTTTTCCGCCTCACGTGCTGACGGGTGCAGTGATCGCATTGGGGGGTATTGGCACTGCACCCGAATTCTGGTGCGAAGCCAGGCCCATCTGGTGCCCTGAGCACGTGTCATTTCTCGGTCCAATCCTCCCCGAGCACCGCGTGCGCTTTTGCTGGCGATTGCTGTTGCCATCACTGCACAGGGCCAGGTGCAGCCCCTTCACTCGTCTAACCACTGACCCCGGGGCATATTCAATGTTTTCGGGCGTGTCGGGGGCCGATGGGGTCCCTCCCCCCCCGGCTGCTTCCAGACGCCCCAACCTACGCCAAATGAGAACAGCAGTTTTGCTGAGGATGTCATGGAAAGGGCTGAGGTGGTTGCAAGGCATCACCTGATGCAAGGCGTGTGCCCGGGTCTTAGGCTGCTCGTCGGGGGTGTTCACTGGCTCAGACGTTGAAATGCCCTATTTTATATTCATTCATCGTGAACGGTGAATGGGGGTTCGCCCCATTTGTGTGCATTCCGAATGCTCGGCATGGGACGTGAAACGCGGAAATGCCCCACAAACCGAACAAGTTTTGGAAGCCCCCCCCCTCTCCCCCAACCTCCGGATCCCCCGCTCACACCGTGACGGCTGGGGTCTGGAGTTGCACTGACACCACGGATCTGCGCGATTTGCACATCTTTAGACATCAAAACAGCCCCTGGACCGGGAAGAGGGGGCGGGCGTTGCTGCGGACAGTCCGCCTGCGATTGCGTGGCCTCTGGTTTGTACTTTATTTCTTTATTGGTGAGCCCCAACGGGCCCTGAACTGCACTATGACGAGTCCAAAAAGGGGGGAACGGGGATGAGGGGGTGCCGTGCATGTGCCGCTGAGGACGGACCCGCCGGGCTGGCCCTGGCACCCCTGATCCCTGTGCCCTGTGCCTCATGCGCCCGATGCATCGGGAGGACCCGGAGGCAGGAAGTGTTCGCCCGAGCGGTCGTACCATGGAACGCCGGTCCGCTTTCCAATGGCCGACTGCCACGTGATCTAGACCCGCCCCCGGCGCCTTGCGCAGGTCCCGCGGTCCGGGGTCCGTCCAGCGCCTGGGTCTCACCCCGTCTCCCCTTCTACGACGCATAGTGCCAGAGCGAGGCATTGGGCGGTCGCTCCTTCAACCTGAGCCCGAAGCGCCGCTCGAAACGGAGGTCAGTGTGGGGCTTACGATCACAGCGCCATGTGTTGTCCATTCTCAAACTTTGCTGCCTCGTCGTCCGGTAGTGCCCACCCATTCCCACCTGCAGTAGCACCTCATGCAGTGCCCACCAGCCTCCCCCAACCCCCTACCCCTGCTCCTCCATACCCAGGCATACCCCATGCGTTGCGCAACCAATGCCCTGCCCGGACCACACACCACAAGCCGTTGTTGCTGCAAGTTTTGATAGCACTTGGTCGTGGGCGGGTGTAGTGTGCTGATGGTGGTGTGACACATGATTTGCTGGCTGGGGATGGCGTGCTGTTGGCCGGGCTTGCCCAACCCCTTGCCCCAAATCTCACAGCTGTCAACAGGCACCCCCGGGGGGGACTGGTTCTCCTGTTGGCCATTGGATGAGGGCCGGTGTGGTCACATGGGGTCGAAGGGCCCTGGTTGTCCTTGCGGTCAGGGGGAAACAAACGTCCGACTGCCATTGCGCTGCCACCGACGAAACCACCGCCATCGGACTATCGTGGCATGGGCTCTCATCCAAACACCCCAACCGTCATCGGGTGCCCTGCAACCGCCATTAGGCCCCTGGGGCAAGCCAGGCCACGCACGGGGTCTCGGCAGGAAGACTGCCCACAGGAGGCAGCGTAACGGCCAAGGGTGGGCCCGACCGTCCCCGTGGGAAAAGGGTCATGTGCAAACGATGCGGGCGAAGTCATTGTGATATTTGGAAAGAATTTCAGTGATCGTCAGGAACATAGGCACGGCCGCGATGGGCGGCTTCCCCACCACAACCGGCCACACCGCGCCTGTACAGTGCAATGGGCGTGAGTACTGTCCTTTGGGACCGGGCCTGATTCGGTACCGTTACCAATACACTGAGGCCTGGGGCCTTGTGCCGAAGGTGCATTGTTGGTGGGCAGACCTGCTGCAGTTGAACACTGGTTCACACTGTTTCTGCTCCATATTGCTCCCGTCTGCAGCTGCACCATGTCAACTGCGGTTGTGGTGTTGATTTCAGTGTGGTGTTCAGCGTTGCTTTGTTGTCCAGAAGCCTCTCAGTCTTACCATCGAAACACCAGAAGGCCGTTTACAAGCCACCAGAAATTAACAGCAACCAACTGGAGGTCAGTGCAACCGTCCACCAGGCACAAGCAATTACCAGCAACCATGCAGACACCACCAGGAGTGAGCAGCAACCATCCAAAACTCATTTTGGGACCCTGTCTCCTTGACAAGGAGGGAGGGGGCACCGTCCAGTGGTCTCTAATGCATTTTGTTCCTGAGTCAAACAACAAATTTAGTGAGTTCCACCAGCGGCCCTGCAGACACTCGTGTGGATAAACCTTAAGTTATACAAACAACTTTCTGTTTTGCCACAGAGGGAGGGAGAGCAGCACTGTTTATGGGTGGCTCTGGGAGGGGTTACAGGGTCAGAGTAGCAGAGCTACAGTCTTTGTCTCCGCTTTGTACATTATTGATGAGAGTAGGCTGCCAGTCAGTTGAAATTAGCCCGCCCATTCCATCTCTGGCCCTCCTCTTTGCCAGGTCCAAGTAATGCAGGCACCAGGCCCTGGCCACTCTGGGCAGCTTTTTCTCAATCTGATGGGCAACTTACAGCACCCATGCGGGGGCTAAGCAACACTCCTCTGCCATGGTTGTTGTATTGTGTTGTGTTGCATCCTGCTGCAGTGTGCTGTGCATCATGCATTGTCACGTGCTGTTTCCTGGTTTGTACCTGCAACTGCATCTTACCTTCTCCCACCTTCTTCTGCAGGTCCTTGTGCCCTTCTTGGTCATTTTTGTCCCTGAAGTGGGATTTACTATTTCTCTGTCATCGGTCACCCCTGGTGCATATGTTTCCCAGGATATAGAAGCAACCATCCAGGAGGCACCAGGAATTGACTGCCACCACCCACATACCCCTAGTGAGTCACCACGAAGTAACAGCAACCATATGGAAGCCAGCAAGAAGTAACAGAAGCCATCCAGGAGCTCTAGGAACCATCTACATGCCTCTAGGAACACCTGCCATAATGGTTTTGACAGGGCCTCATCACCAGGTAAATCTCTGGAACCATCAAAAGGGTGCCACACCGTGTGCACACCGTCCCACAGCATCTCCGCCAGGCCCAGTACCGGGCCGGGAGGCATTGCCCTGCCTCTATTTGGCATCAATCAAATGGCACTGGGTGCTGGGAGCAGCCATGGTTATGGCTACATCATGCTCACTTGGGTCCTTGGATTGCCACTACTTGTCATGTGTTGTACGTTCGTTTAGCGGTCGCTATTAGGGTGGTCCTCAATGACCCACTTTTTTTTTGTAAGGACCACCCTTAGCCAACACCCCAAGGGGCTTTTTTCATGCGGGACGTTTTTGTTCCCTTTTTCGGGGAGCTTGAGACGGCACGGGTCATGTTGCCATCCCGCTTGCTTTGTGGGCTCTCTAGAAGGCATGGGTGATGTACCCCCTTCTATTTTTCTCCTAGTTTTTGGGGGGATTTGTGGAAAGCAGGGGTTACCCAGCCATCCCGCCCAACTCCGCCTCCCGAGAACGGACAGGTGATGTAGCTAGTTGTAAATTTGTTCCCTTTTTTGGGCAAACCAAAGAATCTAGGGGATATGTACCAGTTCGGACCACTTCTAGGCACCCTACAAGGGAGGCATGCTATGGGCTTCTTTTATTTTCACCCATTTTGTGCGGACTCCTTCGAAAGTAGGGGGTACAAAGCGATTCTGCCCAACTTTGGGCCTATGAGAAGGCGGGGCTTATGTGCCCACCTGTGATGTTGCTCCCATTTTTGGGAGCCGCGAGAACACAGGGGTTACCTCGCAATTCCGCCCACTCTTGGGCCCTCGAGAAGGTAAGGGTGATGTAGCCACTTTTGGTTTCGTACCCTTTATAGGGTCCCCCAAGAATGGAGCATTTATGTAGGAGGTGCGCCCACTTCTGCGCCCCCGAGAACGCAGGGGTGATGTTGCCACTTTCTCATTTTGTCCCTTTTTCCAGGAGACCCGAACAACGCAAGTGTTATGGGAATGATGTGCCGCACTATGCACACGGTGCAGACTTTTGTACCTCAACAAATGCTCGCATCCTAGTTTTGGCCCCTCTCCACAAGTTTATTGTTCCATGGCAGTTTTTTTTCATCTTCCTCTAGCATTTTAGCAACCAGTTTCCCTTCCCAAAACCCGATACTCGGTCACACCAAATTGTAGAGGAGGAAAATGATGGTGGTGTTTGTTGCCAATTGTGTGGCCACCATCCTTGTGATATAGAGTGTGGCACTTGCCACTTGAACATGTGTGCATCTTGCATGCCCTTGCATAGTTGTACCTTACACGGCTGAGTGGCTTGTTCATAACGACAGTTGATTACTAGGTTGAAGGCAGTTTCGTTGTTCGCATGTGGGCTTTGCTGCTTCGCCGTACTACTAGACAGGTGATAGGTGGTCTTGGGTGAGTATCCCAGCCTCTGCGTGCGCAGTACGCACGCAGTGTGCACGCAGTGCAAGAACTTGGCCTATGTCCATATTCCGCCGTCTTTTGGGCCCCCGAGAAGGCAAGGGTGAGGCAACCACTTCTGATTTTGTTCCCCTTTGTTGGGGATCCCCGAGAGTGCAGGGGTGACGTAGTATTTCCGCCCTGTTTTGGGCCCCCGAGAAGGCAACAGTGAGGCAGCCAGTTCTGATTTTGTTCCCCTTTGTTGGAGACCACTTCTGATCTTTCTCCCCGCACTTGGCGTTGGGGACCCCTGAGAATGCAGGGGTGACATAGCATTTCCGGCCTCTTTTGGCCCCCCGAGAAGGCAAGAGTGAGGCAACCACTTGTGATTTTGCTCCCCGCACTTGGCATTGGGGACCCCTTTGAGAATGCAGGGGTGACGTAGCATTTCCACCCTCTTTTGGGCACCCGAGAAGGCAAGAGAGAGGCAGCCAGTTCTGATTTTGTTCCCCTTTGTTGGGGACCACTTTTGATTTTGCTCCCTGCGCTTGGCGTTGGGGATCCCCGAGAATGCAGGGGTGACGTAAGGTTTCCGCCCTCTTTTGGGCACCTGAGGAGGCAGGGGTGAGGTAGCCACTTCTGATTTGGCTCCCGGCGCTTGGCGTTGGGCACCCCTAGGAATGCAGGGGTGATGTAGCATTTCCGCCCTCTTTTGGGCCCCCGAGAAGGCAGGGGTGAGGTAGCCACTTCTGACTTCTCACTTTTTTGACAAACTATCAGCTTATCGACACATATGCATGTTTCCACAGTGGCAGACACTCCGATTTTGATTTGGAAGGCTGGACATGGGGCTTTGCCCCAGCAAAGCCGACTGCGTCGGCTAGGCCCGACCTAACCGCAAATGAGTGTACTCCCGTTCTTGACAGGAGACGACGGATCGATAGAATCCTCCTTCCCGAGAATTTCCAAAACTCCGTTGTAGAGTGCTATACCCGTTTTGTGGCCAGTTCAGACCACAAGGCAGTTATTGCCTCACTGTCAGCCAAGCCTACCAAGCAGGAGAAGCGACTCAGAATCCCTACGACTTTCCTTTCCTCGAAGGAAACCCTCCAACAACTACAGACTGAACTGCATTCCATTGACACTGAGGGTTACTCCAAGTGGGCGGACGGTTTGGAATGTATCAAAACAGCAGCTTTCTCCTATGAGAAGGCCAACAGAGCTACAGGCATCACGGAACTACAATCCCTCTTGATGGTTTCTTCTACACATCACCTCTCGGAGGAAGCTTGCCGCTACCTTAAGGAACATGGGTACACCCCCTCATCCGCAAAAGCGGGTTACCAAATTTTAACGGCTCTGGCCGAACGGTCAGACACCGACCGTTCAGGGCAGCAGGTACTGGATAAGCTAAAAACTACTTTACACGACCCACATCATTTTCAACCATGGCGCCGCCGCCAAGAAATCTGGCGACTCACCAAACAGCTACAATTCAAACGAAAACTATACTCTTTGCGCAATAGGTCTGGCCAGCTTCTGCCCGACCCTGAATCCATGGTCTCTGAAATTGTCACCTATTGGCAACAAACAATGAATTCCTCCGGAAAATCACAACCGGAGGTAACGTCTTATCTCGAAACATTTTTTCGTGGCAAAAACACAGCATTGATGGCAAAAATGCTGATACAACCGCTGTCACTGGACCTAGTGCACGCTGCGCTGGAGTCCTTGAACGGCACATCGGCGCCGGGAATTGATGGGGTACAGGTTTCCATCTACAAGGCCTTTTCGGATTTCTTTTGCCCTGTTATGCTTGACATATACAAGGGCATTCTGGCCTCTAACACACTCAACGATGATTGGTCACTGGCCCTCCTTAATCCCATTCCGAAAGGACTTGGGCCTGCTTCGGTACACAACTTACGGCCCTTAGTGCTGCAAAACACTTCACATAAATGGGTGGCAGCCATCCTTGCCCTGCAACTCAGAGATTACATTGATGCCCTCACCCCTATTCAGCAACGAGGTTTCATCAGGGGTCGATCTATCTTCACGAATCTGTGGCATACTTTTGGCTCCTGGAATTCCCCGGGGGACGCCCTGTTTTGCCCCATCGATTTCAAAAAGGCTTTTGACTCTGTTTCACACGAGTACACTCGCACGTTCCTCAATCTTATGCAACTACCAGACACCCTAATTTCCCTTTGCTTACTGCTGTTTATAGCGCCAATCTGCGTCCTTGTCCGTGATCACATTTATTCAGACCACAAAATCCTTCCCCGTTCGGGTGTCCGACAGGGGTGCCCCTTTTCACCATCTATATTTGCAATGCTCATTTCCCCCATCATCCATAAACTTATGGATTTGTCTGATCATGTGCAAGTTCTGCTTTATGCAGACGACTTAATCATCATCATTGACTGCGACCCCAACACAGGGGTGAGGGTATTCCTCTTGGTCTGGAGCAGGGTTCAGGAATTCTCTGAAGCTACAGGCCTGTACACAAACCTGGATAAGTCCAACATACTGCTCAAGGGGCAATGGGACCCCGTGCACAGGGGTCAGCTCCTGAGCACAGGCCTCAGAATAGTCGAAAAATACAAGTACCTGGGCATTGTCCTTGGGGCTACCACAGCGGAAGAGGCCTATGGACGTGCACTAAGGAAAGCCACAGGACGTGCGTTTTCCATGCAGTCGTGGTCCCTCTCGCTCGCTGACAGGGTGGAACTCCTCCAAAGCTGGATTCTCCCACTATTGGTCTACCCGTCTCGTGTTGTCTACCCTACAGACAATGTCATCGCAGCGGTCAAAACAATTTATCGGGTCGCCCTTAAACTCAGCAACTGGGGCGTTACACTAGACATCCTGTCGCACAGCAAAGAACAGGGGGGGCTAGAGCTGGCCCCCCCTAACACCTTCTTGCTTTGGCAGTTTTCCACTATCTTTATTCGTCACATCTACAAAACCGAGGTCATTCCTAAATGTGTCACTGAGCCTTATGAGTGTTTTGCCACTGAGTACGGTATAAATATATCCCCGTCCACGCTCCACACTTTTCAAATGGGGAGCAATGTTGCTTGGCACAAAATGCCTTATCTTGCTTGGAGCGCTCGAGCATACTCACTCGTCACCTCTAAAGTGACCTTCAACCGGCCTGAAGCAGTATCGCCCGGCACCCCACTTTGGCATAACAAACTGTTTTCCAAGCGTGCATCCCTGACGTACTATTGCCCCCAGCTCATCCGGCAGGGGGTCATTACGGTGGGAGATTTAATCAACAACAGCACACATATTTCGCAGATCGCGCCCACTTGGGCCAGCATTTATCAACAGGGAGTGTTTCATTATGGCTCCTCAAATCTTGGCCAGGCACCCACGGACTCACCCCCCCACCCCGTTCCGGGGGCAGATGTTTGGTCACGATGGACCACAAAATCCATGGCCTTGTTTCTCTGTTCCCCTACCTCCCTTGCACCAAGGCAACCGCCTGGGGTATGGAAGGCCTTTCACTCCTTCAATGTTCCCGCACAACATAAAGACTTCATCAGACAGATGCTATGGCTCCGCCTCCCTGTGGGGGAGCGGCAAAAGGATTGGAAACCGGATGATGTGTGGTGCCCAATTGACGGTGAGCTGGAGACAATCGATCACGCGCGCACGGAGTGCTCCCTACTCAAAGTCGCCTTTGACACTATTACCAAATGCTTTCCCACGGCCACTGCTGAGGAATGTCCAACAGCCTTGCTTTCCTCCTCCCTACAGTTTTCTTTCCGGTGCCCGACAGGCTTCCTGGCCTGGGCGGCGGTATACGCCAATTGGCAGGTCCGCCAAAAGAAAAAACATCAACGCCAATATTCTGCTACCTGGTCCCGCTTTGTTTCTATTTGGATGGCCACCTTGAAGCTATGGGCTACCTGTCCTTCGAACATTCCTATTTCGGATCATGACCTGCATCTTTTCATCGGAGCACTACAGTCGCTACTCCATGATGGAGTGCTGCAACACCCCCATCTGCGTGTTACGCCTCCCACCCCCCCGCCCAGCAAAAAACAACGCAAAGAAACAGCGCGCCGACTGCGCAAACAACAACGGGCGGCGGAGCTGGAAGGAATTTTTGACATCCTCTCCGCGGACAGATACACCCTGGTTTTCACAGATGGCTCATCCGCCGAAACGGAAGGCGTGGGCCGAGTAGCAGGATATGGCATCTACACGCATCCTGACATCAGCATCTCTGCATATGTCCCAGTTCATTTCCGACAAACAAACAACGCGGCAGAACTCCTGGCCGTGATTCGAGCATTGCAAATCCTTTCTTTTGGTAAAGTCGCAATCTGCACAGATAGTGAGTACGTCTTCCTGGGAGCCACAGGCGCGGCACGCCGGTGGAAACTCAGGGGATGGACGGGAAGCAGTGGTCCGGTTTCTAATGTTCCCCTCTGGGAACTTCTTCTTGACACCCTCAGCGCACACACAGGCTCCATCAAGTTTATTAAAGTGCCGTCCCATGTGGACATTCTAGGGAACAACGAAGCCCATAGATTGGCTGACCAGGGAAGGCTCTCCCACCCCAGATGCCCGGTACTTAAGACCCCGTCACGTGATTTCATCATGCCCACATACACCCCCCCCACCAAGCGACGGCGCAGGACCACTGCCGCCGAGCTGGACTCGGTTGTGCAAGTTTTGAATTTTTCCCCCCACAAAGACAGTATGGGAGGCAGTGTGGTATAGTGGTTAACATCGTCAGCTGTCGTCGCATAGATTGCCGGTTCGAGCCCGGCCTGTAGCAGTGCTCCCCCCCACCGGCCTCGCCCGACCGGGGACTGGGGCCCCTCCCGCTTCTATCTATTTTTTCGCATTGGCCTTATCTATTTTTTCCTACTGAGCAGCTTCAATCTCGTTCACTTCAATCAATAAGAAAAATGTGCCCAGGCACCTGCAGCAGTGCGCCCCGCCACCGCCCACGCCCGATGGGAGGCTGCCACCCCACCCGTTGCTTGCCTTTGCCCGAGCCGCCGCTCCGCTTGATCCGGTTCTGGCGGCTCGGGCAGCGGGGTTCGAACCTGGGACCAGCGAAGCTGGAGTCCAGGGTGCTTCCACTGAAGCACGGGGCACCACACCCGCACTATGACTCCACAAACACATGGCCGCATGGCACACATGCATTTTGCTACGCCCTTTGGTTTTTCTGAGTCTGTTTGTATGTTACTCCCTGCACTTTTTGAAACTAAACAGCGACAGACGGGGTAAGGCCGAGTGAGTGCCATGCTATGCAGCCCAGTCAGTTCGCACGTAACACAGTGAATGCAGTCCACACTTATGGACGACTGCTTTTTTATATTGATCCAGGTTGTTCGCTAGAGTCGGCAGAAAAGGACAGGCACACAAGTGACCCACAGAGCTAACCGCAACGCCTCGCTGTACTTTACATAGTGGAGCACCCCAACCAAGAAGGGGACACGTGCATTGATTGGACTTCGCAGTACTGCTGGACTAATGGCTGGAATTGTCTATGGCGGGGACATTCAGTCTATCAGAACCGACCATTGATCCCCCACTTCTGATTTTGCTCCCCGCGCTTGGCGTTGGGGACCCCTGAGAAGGCAGGGGTGAGGTGGCCAATTCTGATTTTGTTCCCCTTTGTGTTGTGTTTTTTTGTGCTTGTATGCATGTGCTTTGTTTAGTCCAGTGTTTGCAGGGGCGGTTCCTCTGATGAAATTGAGAGCAACAAATGGTGCCCAAACCCAAACCTGTGTGTGCCTGAACCTGACCCAAACCAAATGCAGTCGCCACAGTGCGATGGGAGTAGGCACCGAGGACAACACTCACCGCAGAGCGACGGGAGTAGGTGCCATTTGTTGCATTTTATTGCTCTTCCCAAAATGATCACGCTTGTTGTGTTCGTTTCAACTTTATCCTTCGTCCGCTGCTCTATTCCCCTAAACTTTGAATAGTATTTACTCGCTGCATGCATGTACTCATTGTAACCTACCATGCCCCAACGCCGGAAGCTGCTGATGCTTAGGCCACGACGTCGTGTCCAACGGCACACTGTAGACGTAGAGGATAACACATTGCTTTGCGTTGAAGCATTCAAAGATTTTTTGGTCCCCTGTGGTGTGGAGGACTTTGAACCCACCGAAGAGATGATGTCATTTTGGGCCAGACCCAGCATTGCACGCACACAGGACGTTGAAATTTCTCAAATTGAAGAACTGTATGGTAGGGAGGGGGATGCAGACTCAGAAGTTGAGGAAGACCTTATTCAGCCCACACCAGTTTTTAAAACCATGCAACAACCCAAGAAGGATACCCCCATTCCTTCAGGAGGGTTTCAGTATGATGTGGATGCAGCACTTCCCGCATCCATGCAAGATGGCACCATGCATGAGTGGGTGTTGTGTGAACTCAAGGCTGTTTGCCGCAGGTATGGTCTGTTTGGGGGAGCAAGGCAGATGTGTTGGCGAGTGTTGTCGGCCACATTGCAAGCAAGTAAGTGGTATTCATTATTATGCACACGACTTCGGTTGATTACAACACTGGTGTGCATGAATAATCTGAAATTGTTCCGTGTTGGTCTCCATGTTTGGGCTATGGACTGCAAGGGAGGGATGGAGTAGGGATGGACTTCAATCCCAAAGTCCAACTACTCCACATTTGTATACCTGTGCAGGAACGGACAGCAATCCAAGAGTCCAGGGTACCCAAGGGAGAAGAGTGGCAACACCCAGCCGGGAACAACCGTTTTGGGGTTTTGGGTCAAACACCCCGTTTCTTTTTTTTTCTTTTTAGAGTTAGGGAACGTCCTGGGTGGGGGTGCAAATAGTCATGCAGCTTACCCTCGAAGCAATGATAGCTAGACGGTGCATGACGCATGTTGATGGACCGCTACCAAGTAGGAGTAGTCATGGCGCACGTGGAAAAATTGATCACATACACTGAACAGTGGATGGAGTACTACGAACAAGGTGCCCGCAAGATGTACGACACGTACACCAAGGGGGCTATAAAGAGGATGTTCCGCAAATGGCACCAAAAAGCGAAGGCGCACTTGAGCAGGTACAATACAACCAACCCCACGGCGCCCCAGCTAGAGTGGGATGAATGGGAAACGGTGGCTCACAAAATATAGTGGCACACACAGAAGCGAGCGTTGGAAACCACATACTGTTGAGTAAAGACAGAGGTGCAGCACTATGTCAACAAGCTGCTAACAGAACATGAGTGGGCCATAATCATTCTGCATGGCGAGGCAGTGTGAAGTAGGGAACAGGGACACCCCAAGGAGACAACGCACACGGGGGCACAGGAGCAGGTCACCAAAAGGTGATGGAAGAATAGAGACGACACTGGTGCGTGGTAAGACAGCCGAGTGACGGAAATGGCCAACAGGAATAAGACCTTGGTGAGCAATTTGGAAGTTTGAGCTGCAAGGCGTGGCACTGCACGAGTGCATATGCAAAGAGTAGATTGCGTAGGTTATGACCGCCAAGTGGAACTGCAACATGTTGGCATGATGCTGCATGTGGGACCCTCGTTTGTACTATATCCCCTACTTGATCCGGGCTGTTGGCCGGGAGCTCACTTTAAACTTGATGGACAGTTTGAGTCAGAGAAAGAAAAATAAATGGTGAATACGACCCTGATAGAGCGTCTGCAGTCTGAGTTACATGCCCTTTCCTGAAGTGGTGCTGTGTGTTCCTACCACCTTGGCAAACAGAGGGAAAGAGGGGGGTGGGGTCAATGCTACTTACATTTTTGGTTTTCTTGCTGTTGTTACTGCAAAGGGGTAGGGTGTTTTGGCCTTTGATGATGCACTAGGCATACCCATTGTGCAAACACACCGAAAGTCAGGAACAGAGACAGTTAGACAGGATCCCCATGCTCACATAAGGCCGTGCTTGCACGGTGCTTGCACCTGACATGCGGTACGAAAAGAAGGTATGTTGCAAACACCTGCCATACCTCACCCCAACCAGAATTGTCACAACAAGGCACCATAACACAATGTGCAGGCACAAGTCAGCATGTACTTGGCGTCCACACTGCCCAGCAAGGGCATAGCTGTGGAATCACCTCATCTTCAGCAATTGCACATGCCCTTTGGGGCAGGCTTTGGAGCAGCCTTGGCTGCAGGTGTTGTAATGGAATTGGGCTTCTCATTCTTTGGGACAAAACTGTCATCAACAATATCTTTGGTGAAGTATGGTTTGCCCCCAAACATTTGGCCAAGGCCCCAAATCCCACGGTCCGCTTTGGCCCATACAGCCATACCAGCGATGGCAACATGCCATGGCCGAAAATCACATCAAAACAAACTGCATTGGGTTGCAGTGCCAAGCAGAATGTTGTTATGAGCAGGAGGCGCTGCCACAAGCATGAGTCAGCCCCTCTTTCCCTCTACAATCGGAACACTGCCGCATCATTTCTGACCACAAAAACTGTGGTCAGAAGAAACGAGAAAAACAACAGTCAGACGGGGTGCCATGCATCAACAAGCCCGTACTTGCACACGGTGGGGGGGGGGACTTGACCCACATTGCTATGAGGCACTTGCTGCACAGGACAAGTGGGGAGAGCGATTATCCACAGCTCATGTAGTCTGGAGACTGGGGTGAGGTGACGTGAGGTGATGTGAGGTGAGGTGAGGTGAGGTGAGGTGAGGTGAGGTGAGGTGTCTTGGGGGATCTCTGAGCGCCCTTTATGATTTTTGGTCCCCGTGTCTGACCTCCTACTGGAATGTCAGCCCTCGGACCAGCCCAGTCGCGTTCGCCCCAGATGGTGTGTCATTTCACTTGGAGGTGTCAGTTGGGTTCGAGCACAGATCCATCCGAGCGAGCAACCATGGCTCACATCACTCACCCAGCTGGTCAACCCTGACCCCTACATGGGCCCACATAACAGGCTTACTGCAGCAAATGAAGCCCACACAGTTGCTCATCTGAATGAAGGATTGTTCACCCGAAAGGGGGGCATCATGACCCTTTGGGGAAACCATTCCTCACCTGGGCCATTGGTACCCAGCCTGTGATGGTGCTCCTCTGTAGTGGGGATGAGTGGACCCAACCCATGAGCTAAGTTCTTTCATGTGTATCCGCTCCGCCACCTCTGCTATCGCAGCCATGTACGTTCGTTTTGCCTAATCCAGGCGTGTGCTGCTGTGGGGGATCCAGGTATTGTGCTGTTCTGCCGGGCCCGTCGCTCATTTTATTGCGATCACAAACGTCACCACCTCCGCGGTAGAGCGCCTCCGTCTCTCGAGCGCCTTCAGTTCCCAATGACAACCCACGTCTTTGACCGGGCCTTCATCAGATCCATCTTGTCCGTCGGTAGCTTCATGTTCTGTGGGGATGCAGCAGCGCAGCGGCTGGAGGCTAATCCAGGGCAGTCCCTGAGGGCCCCCCACGACCACATCGTCATGTTGGGGCCGCATACGGAGTGGAACGTGTCCCGATCCCTGAGGACAGGCTTTGTGGGGCTGTGCAGCGCCGGTCCCCTCTCCCACGCCACCTACGTGCTCTGTGCACGGTACATTCCGGGCCGCACCTGGAGCCAGATTGGCAAGAAACTGCTGGTGTGCACACAGGGTCGCCTGGGCACAGTACGGTGGTGCCATGCGAAGGCAGTAGTGTTGGGGTGCTACTGTGCACATGTGGCATTGATGCAACAGAAGTGTGGCTCTGTGTGGGTAATGGGAGGTATTGCCGTGCCACTAACTCCACATATCAATCAATGTCCCATGGCATTTCTCAGCCATTGTCTTTCTTATCGTCATGAATACACTATTGGCGGTGGTACATTATCTGGGGCTTCATTCAGAGGCGGACGGCCTATTCCAGGGCTGTCCAGTCTTGGGGCGGCGATTTTTGTCTTTTGTTTTCACTCAGGCCAGCGCCTTAAGGACAGCCTGAAAGACGACCATTGTAAAAAGGGCTGGTTTGTTGGTTGCCTTCTCCATTTTTGTCTGCGGATCTGATAGGTCAGGGCTAAATCAATGAGATTTTCTTTATTTTTTTTTGCGATAAGGACCACTCCAAAGGAGGGAGGATATAGTATTCAGTTTCCCGAAGGGGGATGCATTATTCAGAGTTTTTGTTATCATGGCACAAGTGGTGGCGGAAGTGATGGTGGTAGTAGGAAGTTGGGGCTTGAACTTCACTATGCAAAGTGCACTGGGGCCACCTCCTTGGTATGGTACCCTCACCCCGCGCACACCCTCGCTGGCCTTTGGCCACAGTTAGAAACCAGGGTTCACTAGGTGGCGGGCTAGGGGAAGGGGAACGGCGCTAGCTGGGTCCCGGGGGGGGGGGGGGGGGTGACCATGTCAAGAAAAGGGGGCAGCAGCAGGTAGGGGCCTGAAGGTGGGGTTTAAGGGGTTGGAAGAGGATGGGGATGGAGCCTTGGACCATTGCATTGTGGGTCACCACATCAGGCCATGGTGTTATTTACATGCACATTATGACACAACGAGTAAGGCAGTAAAAACTTAAGCCCCCCCCCCCGTGTGCAACGAACACTGTATCCAACGAACACTGTGTCCAACGAACACTTCTTTTCGGACCGTATTTTTGAGGACCTAATTAATTAGGTGCTGAAGTAGGTACCGGGCTGCAGAACCATGGTTTCAGGTTAAAGGTTTGGGGAAATGAACGGCTGTTGTGATGTCTCTTGCGGTAATGGTGGGCAAATTTGCCGAGCAGGTTGTCAGGGAATGGTATCCCTCAACTACATAACCTCTATTGCCCACCATGACGGATTCTCGGCTTGCACTTGGCAGGGAGGTGCTATACAACCGGTACCACCACTTCTGCCCATGCCAAGAACAAGAAGGGCCCCAAGCCCGGGGAGCATGTTCAACCTTTCCGCATGAAGCGGGACCACAATGAGGCCTTCTACTCTGAAAAGTGCTAATTGGAGGCCTCCATCGCATTGTGCTTTGAATGGGCGGGGTAACTTGTGCCTAGAGATGTGTTACTGCCGTTTCACAATATTGTCGCGCGCACTGAACGGTGTGTTTAACGAACACTCCTATTCAGACCGTATTTTTTTGAGGACTAAGTTGTTCGTTCAACAAGGCGGGGGGGGGGGGGGATAGCTACACTCCATGGGCTGTCACCATGCATTAGCATGTGCTAGCACCTAATGAGCCGCCTTCAATGCATGCTCAAAAATCACTCTTTGGAGCGGCAAAAGCACATTTAGAGGGAGCGTTAGTGGGCAAGGCACACATGGGGCGTTTTTTGGGCTATTTCTGATTCCCGGCCCTGTTTTTTTGGGTGGATTCTACCCCTCAGATGGGTGAGTGGGTGTGTGTGTGTGGAATGGGATAATTTCTCCTCATGGACTTGCCCCTTTCTGGTTGGGGATGTGGACCGGACCCTTTCCGGTTGTATGGATTTGTCCTTTGGCTCCTGGCACCTCCGTCGATGTAATGATATGGGATGGTTATGGACCTTCCCGCACTAGAGGAGATTTCTTTGATATTGAGGTTGGCGGCCATGATGGAGCCTACAAGGGCCGTGTGCATGTCATTGTGCTGTTCATTGGCCGCAAGAATGACAATCTATCGGCACGACAGCAATCATATAATGATGCGCATGGATGGTGCAAGGCTTGAATTGAGCAACTATTTTCTCATTGAAGGCATTCGGGTTTAATTCGAAACATTTGACGTAGTGGTCCCAACGAGTTGCATCAATCAGTGTGCATTTTGTTACACTTTACCCAGTTTTGCATCTGGAGGTAGATCCGTTGCCCCCCCCCCCCCATGCGCCGTAGGAACATGTTCCCCCTCATGTTTGGAAGAGCACCAAAGCAACTGTTGAGGATGACAACGAAGATGATGTTGGGGAGGGGGTTGATATATGTGCATTGTGCTGTCAAAAGCACACCACAACAATATGTGGTGAATGTCATTTGAATTATTGTGCGGAATGTATTGACCTGCATACGCCTGTGGGGCCAAGATTGTTTATTGAATAGTCTTGCTTGATCAATTTGAGTGAACAAATTTGGTTGAACAAAGTTGTGAATGTTGTTCAGATATTCTTTTCCTATTCATTCTTGTGCAAGGATCACTTGTCGCTTCACTTGGTATGTAAGAGGCATATATTGCTCTTTTTGGGGGCTTCATTGGGTAATGGTGAACTTGGGGACTGAATCTAGGAAAGTCATAATAAAGTAGTGCTTAGGGCAAAGAGCACCTCACACCCTGCACAAAATGCCTACAGGTATTGGTGTCTGACCCCAACGTAGCCAAGACTGAATATTGGGACTGGGTTGGTGGACAAGAACATTGCATACCAAAATGCATGCACTCCACAAGCAACAAATGGCCCGTTTTCAAGCTTTTTAACACTTACGGGTCCAAAAGTGGGTCACCACAAGGTGAAAATGGGCTAAAAGCACTCTTTCTGGCATAATGACCCCCTTTGATCCCGCTTTGGACCCAATATGGCCCATTTCACCTTGTTTTAGAAAAATGGGGGGGGGTCACCACAAGCTCAAAACGGGCTAAAATAACTCATTTGAGCACCCCAAGTAGTCTAGCAACAATGCAAAACGTCATTTGTGACTGCTTTTTGACCCATGGGTGACCTCAACAACCCTCCTCTAGCAGGTGCCCAATGCAACAATCTGTGGTGCCCACGGGGCTTTAAATGGTTTTGGCAATGCAGAAACAACTAATGTGTATTCTTGTTTATCATTATTCATCACTATAAGGGTGCCTAAGGCAATTCATGGCAGACAAAGACATTGAAGGGAGGTACCGCTTCAAAAAGTGGGCACAAAAGATCCATTTCAACATTGGTTTTGGCCATTTTTTTATTGCAAAAAGGGCTCCTTAAGGTTGTTCGTCGGGTGCTAAAGCCATTGGTTCCAATGCAAATGGCCCCCTCCGCCAACAACCCAGAAATTCCTAACGGTTGAAAGTGGCGTTTTGAGAGCATTTTTTTCAGGCATTTGTGGCGCCCATCACAACCACGAACGTTGAATATCTTGCGCACTTTTTTTGTGATTGTACTTCATACTCTTAAGTACCATCCGCAAAAATGCCGTCCAAACCACATTGATGAGGAATCTGCTAAACAACCCAGCAATGGGATCTCCTTGGAGAATCAGTGTGAAGGACCCTTGACTGACCCCATCTCCCCAGCAGGGGGGGGGGGAAAATGCGATTCGCATTTTTTCGCATTTTCCGCATTTTTTTTCGCATTTTCTGGGCAGGTCCCTTAGTGTAATGTTCAAGAGGATACATTCAAGTGGCATTGTGTAGTTCAACTAAAGGGTAGTTTTGTAGTCAAGTCAGTGTTTGCATACCTTCCCAACACCGCCACTTTTGTTTGTTACATGGCTCCTTTTCCCTTAGACATGTCACATGCTATGCCCTCCCATTGCCCTCCTTCTGAGCCCACATCTGATGATGGAAATAGCCCACCCCGCCGCAAAGTACGTGGTAAGGGGAGAGGTGGTGCCGGCGCAAAGTATTGCACCATGGGCCCTGGGAAGCGGAAGGAACAATTCCCTGGCCATCCCCTGAGTCTCCGCACCAATGATCTTGGTATTGAAGTACTATGGTGCGATGCGTGTGGATGCCCCGTGAGCCACACAACGAAGAGCACAGTCCAATGTCATTTGGACTCCAAAAAGCGCCTTGTATAGTGTAGCTTCCGACAGCCGCCAACGTATACCTACGGGCGGTTAAGCTATCCAACTCGGGGCGAATAGTCGGAGGCAACGCACCGCGAAACACATCGATACGCCAGGCTCACCGGATTGGGCACCCTGTGGGCTTGGGAAGGCTTCCGACAGCCGCCAACGTATTTGTACGGGCGGTTAAGCTATCCAACTAGGGGCGAATAGTCGGGGGCAACGAACCGCGAAACGCATCGATACGCCAAGCTCACTGGACTGGGCACCCTGTGGGCTTGGGAAGGCTTCCGGCAGCCGCCATTGTATTCTTACGGGCGGTTAAGCTATCCATTGAGGGGCGAATAGCCGGTTGCTTCAATGGGGTATGGGGCGGAGGCAGTATTGGGGCTCTGCTGCTTCTTGCCGAGGGTGTAACGCCCCTCCTCCTAAACCACAGTAGAAGGGTGAGACTTCCCTACCACGCTTTGCATGTTGAGCCGGGGCCGTAGTCTTCACATTGATGGAGCGATGGTGTCAACCGATCAACATGCGTCTTGATAAACATAGGGGTTTTGGGAGTCCTATAGCATTGTAGCAAAACCGCATTTTATGCCGCATTTTTTCTCGCATTTTCCGCATTTTTTCCGCATTTTTCCGCATTTTTTTCCAATCCCGGCGACCGCATTTTTCCCCCCCCCCCTGCCCCAGATGAGGCTTGTGAAGGACTCCCTACACGAGACCCGTGAAGGACGCTACAGAAGGTTCACCTTAGTGAATCCCCAAGGAAACACCCTAAAATGCCCCATGATGGACCCTCCAAAGGAGCCTCCCAAAAGGAACTCTGCGAAGGATCCCCCTAAAACACCCCTTGAAGGACCCCCTCAATGACCCCGGCCCCCCCAAAAAGGAACCCCTTGAAGGACCCCCTTGAAGGACCCCCCTGAAAAACCAATTGAAGGATCCACTTCGAACACCCCACTGAAGAACCATCTTTGGTGCCGGGCATTAAAGGGTGTTGGCAGTGTGGAAATGGCTTCCAAGTGTTTCTGTTCATCATTATTTGTAACCACAAGTGTGCCCAAGGCAATGTATAGGTGCCAACCATAGTGAAGGAAGATGGTACTTGAAAAAAGCAAGTGCATTAGATTATTTGCAAGGATGATTTTGTTCTTTTTTGACCTGTAAAAGGGGTTCTTGAGCCCACCAGTGGGGTTCAAAAGCTAGTAGATGGTGCTACAAGGTGTATGTTCATCATCTAGCTTGGTTCCAGTGCAAATGGCCCACTCTACAACCATCCTAGACACTGAGACTGGCAAAAAAATTTGGTCGTTTCGGACGGATTTTGAACTGGGGTGTCTGTATCCCCAAATGGGGTAACTGGACACGGTTGCATTGTATTCGTACACCTGCGATGTTTCAATGCATGGGCTGAAAGCCTGAGACCGTTAGTAAGAAAAAGTTCTTTTCCATTGCTTTAGAGTAGACTTTAGTTGTATTAGAGATGCTCTTAGTTATCCTGCATTTTTATCTTAGTATTGGCCTGACCAAAATGGGTGATAACACATTTTGACCTATAGAACCAAACACTAAACTAGGATGTTGTGTGGACCCCTTAATCCCCAAGCAATGTGAACTAAAACATCATGTCCTGACTGACTGAGGCACTGACATACTGAGGTAGAGCCTATAGATTTATCTATGTTTTCTCATGAATGCTTAGCTATCCTAGTGGTCTGCACCCTAGGGGGCTGTGGCACCTCTTTTTGAGAGGTCCTGGGTTCAATTCCCAGTCAGCCTAGCTAAGTAGGTCTATCCCATGTGACATGGTAGTGACCTGAGCGCCACAAGCCATGCCAAAACAAAGAATGCACATCTTAGGATGGCACTATATGGAGTGTGAGCCCTTGGGGCAGTTTTCCAATCAGCTTTTCTCAATCATGTAAAATATTTTGATCCAAGTTGCATTGATTGTCTATTGCTGTAGTCTATTGTTGATATCTTTATTATCTAACTCTTTTCTGACTGCAGCCCTTCATGCTTTGATATGAGGTTTGCCATAAGCAAACCCAAGTTTGGTCTGTGCTGGTATGGGTGTGAGTGTTTCCTGCTGTGTTTGTCTTTGTAGTTGTCTTTTGTATTTAAGAGATGACGGTCCTTTTTCAAGGTTGACAATGAAGGTGACACTTGCTTTTGATGGATCAGCCGCGGCCGAAGCAGCACTTCAGATGCTATGTACACTGGTCTGCCCGGAGGATGAAGTCACAGTGTACCAATGCATTGAGAAGCCGGGTTTCTGTGCGTGCGTGTCAGAGCCCATCCCTATTGCCCACACTGTAAGTCGGGCGGAGGCAGAGTGTCAGCGTGTGGCGGAGCAACTACAACAAGCAGGGTTCAGGTCCGTGAATGTGATTGCGAGAATCGCAGATGATATTGAGGAAGACTTGATGGATGTGTGCGAGGACAGTGAGATGTTGGTGATGGGGACCAACGAGAAGACTGTATGGGACAGAGCCTTCAACGGGTCCACGTCGACCTACGCCTTCACCCACTTTAACGGCAGCGGCAAGGTCCTTTGCATCGCCCACGCGCTGCTGGAGTGCATCGCCCACCCTGACACCCTGCCACAGTCGCGAAGGGATTCAATTCATGGCGCCAGTGACAGCGGCCTCATGAGTCAATGCACGGCCTCAAGCGTGGGGTACAGTTCTGGCCTTATGCACCACAAGCACCCGGGTCTGGATCATTCGGAGACACTGAACGCCGGCCATGAGTACCTGGTGTTCTTCGATGGCTCTGCCAGCGCTGCTGATGCGGCGCGATTTGTGGCGGGGCGGATGCGCCCAGCACTCGCATATTGACGCTTCTTTTCGTGTTCTGTTTGCGTGTGCTCTTGCTGGTGTATGTGTGTGGATTTAGACCAAACCTGTTTGACTTCTACTTGCTCATCTCTGGCTTGGGTTATCCTGTATTGGTTGTATTTCATCAACAAAACATTTTCTCCATCAAAAACAAGCATCAAGAACCCTACACCAGCAGCAAGCAGCAGGAGAGGCACAACAAGAGCTGAAAGACTCATAAAAACTTTCTGGTAGCAAGAGGCAGACAGCCTCTGCGTGCCGGCAGCAACCCCGTGCCGTACACTCAGCACGCCGAGGACAGTCCTGAGCAAGAAGGGCAAAGAGAAGTATGGACACGAAGGAGGAAACCGACGTGAAGACGGCGCCTGAGGCACCAGCAATGCCAGCGCCTGTAGTGCCTGGACCTGGAGAACCTGGCGCTGTACCTTCGGTGCCATTACATGGGCCAGTGGACGCGCCTGACGATTCGCTGGAGGGACTGGTATTGGCCTTCAGAGGCCTCTCAGTCGAGGAGGTGGACACCGACCCTGTGAAGAGAAAGAGGGAGAGAGAGAAGGATGCAGGAGAAGGCATGGCAGACGAAGGAGTGGACCGTGGGCACGACCCAACGAGCGAGCCAACCTTCGAGGGCGCACCAAGCGCCTCCGGCCTCCACGCATCACCCTCTCCTACAACCACCACACTCCCAACTCCAGACCCAGCTGCTGCAATATCCGCACCCATAACCACCCCGCCTATGGCTGAGGGCACAGGCTTTACTGGCATGCCTACCTACCCTGCCTATGGTGTGGACCCATCCACCACTGCGTTTCCAGAGGCAACCACTGCCAGTGAGCCAGTGGCCTCCAGTTCTGCGCCGCGCTGGTATGCGGCGGATTATCACCATCACCATCCTCTACCCGCTACGGGAGCCTATATGGCTGATGTTCCTGGGTATGCAGCGTATGAGCCTGGCTATCCTATGCCAGCACCTGGGTATGCAACCCTGAGTGGGCTAAGGAGAGGCCCTGAGTCGTGCGGGAGCAAGAGTAGGGGATTGAGGGGATCGTCCAATCCTTCCCTGACCAGGTCTGAACTGAGAGAAGCCCTTCGTGGAGCGACTGCTGACCTGGTTGGGGACATTACCCAAGAGACCAGGGAGAAGCTAGAGCCCCTGATCCCGCCCCAAGGGTCACCTACGACCCTGGGAGCCTCTCCCCATCGCCTGCAGGCTAACCACCTGGTGGCACCTGGTGGTGAGCCACACTCTTGGAGGAGTAAGGAGCCGGCCTATGCCTACGCCTGCAGTGGTGCCCAGGAGCCCCTTTGTACCGAGGACCGCCCAGCCGCCATACAGCCACATGGCTAACTCCACCAGAGCAGAGCTGGACCAGCTTGGACTTACAGCCTTGAGGGCTATGGTCGACGTTGAGCCTTATGGCTCCAGTGACCTAGGCGGCGACCCCTCCGACGATGAGCCGCCTTCCCTTACGTCAGCCTCCCCTTCAGACGATGATGACCCTGAGGACCCCGACTATCCGAGGGAAAAGAAGAAGAAGAAGAAGAAGAAGAGCCGACGTCATCGTTCTCAGGATGCCAAAGCGGTTGCCACTTCGAAGATCATGGTCAACCTACCGGAGTTCACCGGGAAGGACCTATCCGGGTTTGCCGAGAATTTTGGGCGCTTCCTGAGGATGACCGGCCAGACCCATGCCAGTGGCAGGGTCAAATGCGATCTGCTCTTGCAATGTTGCAAGACAAAATACCTGGAAACACAGGTAAAGCGGATAGTGACGAAGTCCGCCACCTTCGCCGAGGTTCTGGTGGCCCTGGAGAGGCAGTACCCCTCCTACGAGACAGACCTCTCCATCAGGACGGAGATACAGAACCTGGGAATGCTACCCAACAACCCCAAGGCGGCCCGCATCACAGACTTGCTCGCGGACCTGGACCACTGGGTGGGGCGGCTGACCCCAGGGTCTTACGGCAGCGACGAGCTGCTGTTCTGGCTCGTGGCCAAGATCCCTACGGTGTGGGATGAATGCCGAGCCACGGCTGAGAGGAAGGCAAGGACCCTCATCTACGAGGACTTGTCTGTCCTGCTCCTGGAGCTGGCGCTGGAGAAGGAGAGCGACCAGCATCTGGATGCCTACCGTCCTGGAGGAGGAGGCTCAGGGAGCCATGGCAAAGGGTACCAGGGACTCAGACCTGGACAGGGGACTACCCCCAAGCACGCCCGTATCATGGGCAATGTCCAGGAGCTCTTCTGCTGTGACGCCAGAGACGAGCATGGTCACCTGCAGCACGCCCCCGACCGCGATCAGCGCGATTGCTTCGTGGTCCAGGGGAAGAAGCAGGAGACCAACACCGGCAGCAAGCCTAAGATGCCGGATCATTACAGGTGTACTATCACCTGTGCCTTTTGTGGGAAGCGCAAGCACTATGAGGATGAGTGCTACCACAAGCAACGCCTGTCGGCGAAGCTCAAGGGCGAGGATCCTGGCAAGGGCTCTGGCAAGGGCGGTGGCAAGGACAAGAACGACTCTGGCAAAGGCAAGTCGAAAGGCCGTGGGAAAGGCCAAGACAAGAGCCAAAGTGGACGAGGAGGAGGCGCTGGCCGCCGGCAAGATAAGGATAACAAGAACCAGGACAAGTCCGGAGGCAACCCCAACCCTAATCTAGGGGGGAACTCCGAGCCCTCTGGAGGGCAGTCTGGTTCCGGGCCGACCACACGCTCGCAGACTCAGGCCCAACAAGAGCAAGGGGCCAAGCGAGGACATGAAGGTGGTGACGATGACCAAGCTAAGAAGAGAACCCGCTTCATGCGGATGGCCCGCAAATTGCGGAACAAGGGGTTCGAGGTGACATGTCCCGCGGAGTTCTGACGGGGACGCTCCGGTGGGGCCCTAGACTTGGTGTTCTGGGTACGTATCCGACTTGGGGGACGTGAATACCTGGGGGTACTGGATACCGGAGCCACTATATCTATAGTGGCTAAGAAAATTTTACCTCGTGGGAGCTTGACGAACACCATGCCTACCGCGGCTATCCGAATGGGGGATGGACATGTGGTGCACAGCTGCGGGGACTGTGAAGTGGAGGTGCCTATGGGCTCCCGAACTATAGCCCATCGGTTCTATGTGATGGACACCGAGGCCTTCGACTTTGTACTGGGTACCAACTTCTTCGTATAGCACACCCAGATACAATCCCTAACGCTGCAAGCCCCCTACCTCCTCTACGTGGACCATGGTGATGGCAGGGAGTCCGTGCCACTAGAGCAGTCTGAATACACCTCGAGCTACCTGAGGGTATCGAAGGAGGAGCCTTCAAACATGATGGCGGCCTCCAAAACTGAGGACTATCAACTACTCGGGGAAGTCCTGGACCAAGGTCTGAAGGAGTTGGGTTACTCCAGAGAAGACCTGAGTGTGGAGTTGTTCGCCAGTGACAAGCAACATGTCTTGGACCTCTATTGCAGCAAGGGGAAAAACTGCTGCTACAAATTTTACTAGCCCTCTTTCGGGATGGCCTACGGGAACCCCAGGTTCAGTGAACTGGTTTGGAGTTGTTGAATTCACAGCTATTGCTTTATTATGCAACGTGCTTTGTAGGGAAGGTGTGCAGTGCAACGTGGTCTACTTGGGGGGCTCCTCCATGAGAGGGCAAATCTGGGGCTGAAATCGGGATAGTTCTTAGAAAAGTAGCGCGCCAGGCGCGCGCCAGGCAAACATTACCCCTTAGTGCATAGTCGTAGGTACGGCGCTAGAGGCGCTGGCACAGATTGTCCGTGGATACGGCACTAGAGGCGCCGTCACATTTCTTGTTCATTGTATTGTCCAGGAAGGTCAGTGCACGCCTTTAGGCGTCCAGGGTAAGATTTTGATTTTTCCTCCCTCCCCGCACGACCCCTGACTCTTCCCGTGTTCTGGCTTTGCCCCGCCGTGTATCGCTAACATCAGTGCTGAACTGTCATCCATTACTGTCGGCACCCCGCCTGGTCAACGTGTAATGATGGCTGTCACTGGTATCCGTGGTGAACAACGAGTCTGTGTGTGACCCTCAACCGGCCATGGGACTGTGTTGCCGCCTGCCGCTGCTTCTTGAACTTGTCGGTGCCGCTTGAACAAAATCGTGTTGGCGCCTGGCGGCGCCGGTTGGACAATGGATTGATGGATGGATGGATGGATGGATGGATCAAGACAGTCATTACATTGAACTGTGAGAGTTTTCCGCAGTGCTTCCGGAGGGTAACAACAATCGGTGCATTATGGCCAAACAACCCCCATGGATGATGCGCGACACAAAACGACACAAGACGAAGATTATAGACTACAACACAGATGTGAGGCGACAGGGTAAAGTGAGGAGAAGGGGGAAGGTCTTGACCAAGGTGGCCTTGGAACGTTCCCGTATGGTCGTGTGTTCCCCCGATTGGGGAGCCCATGGGGGCAATGAGTACTGGCGAACCCTCCTGGACAGACTGACTATCACCTCTGTCCAGTTACCTGATGAGGCTATCTACGTGCCTCTGGGCCGCAAGACACCCATCGGGAAACCTGGATGGGGAAGTATGCTTAGCGTGGTGGACGGTAGTCTGACCTGTATCCCTTGGGAGGACCTGGACTCAACCCTGGTCCAGACTATCCAACGCGAGAGCGATGGACTCGCCCTGGGGGACCTGCAGGATCGACTACGACCTCAAGATGCTATTGAGGCTATTCCAGGGGGAGACGAGTACGTCGTGACTAACAACAATGCCCCCAACTCTCCCTGCCATGTATCTATTCCTCATGGAGTCACAGAGTGTGGACTATCCGAGCTACCCAGCTCTATTCACTCTGATGACGAAACTGAGCATGACGCCTTCTTCGTGCAGACCTGTGTGGAGGAAGTGGAGAACGCCGAGTACGTCGCCCCACTGAAACCCCTACTCTCCATGAGGGGAGAAGAGCCCTTGGACGAGGAGTTGGACCCCCGATCCAGGCTGAGGGAGTACGTGGACTCCAAGAGGAGATTGGTGGCGAAAAAGCTATGCTACGCTAAGTCGACCCGCAGCTCATGGCCACTGAAGCAAGGACGTATGGGAGACCTATCCCAATTGAAGGAGGACCTCGAACAGAAGATCACCACCTGGCAAAGGGAGGTATATCTTAAGCTCATGAAGAGCGTGTGGGGTGCCCATGTGAGGGCCCCAGAGGAGGATGAACTCTCAGAAGAATGTGTATGTGAACCCCCTCGAGCGTGCCTATGTTGCCATCGTCCGCCGGAGATGGTTGAACGAGACCTTCTATATGCCTACCAAGGGTTGAAGGATACTACTAGGACGAAGAGCCAGTGGAGGATCACCTCCCGGCGTCTATTACCCAGGGGGCAAGCAACTTACACTCTGACGAGGACATGGAGGACAAGATCAAACTATTGGACCCGCGGGTACAGAAGCTTATAAGGACCTATGTGGAGGTGTTCGGGGAACTACCACCCCCAGCCTCATGTGACAAGCTGGTACAGATGGACCTCAAGTTGAAACCCGAGTTCGTGGGCCATAAGATCCGGAGGAGACCCTACCCGGCTCCTAAAGAGCAGGCCGATGAGATTGAGCGACAGATACAAGAGTGTATCGACGCTGGCCTAGTCCTGGAGTACAGGGACAGGGACTACCCCCAACACTGCAGCCCCTGTTTCCTGGTGGCGAAACCTGGGTCTACAGCCAAACGGCTGGTGGTGGACTATGGAGAGCTGAACAAGAAGACGTTGAACCACTCAGGGTCCATTCCTAACATCGAGTCTACCCTTGAGAAGATTGCCTCCTGTCGCTACAAGTCCAAGATGGACAAAAGAAGCGGATTTTGGCAGGTGGACCTGACGCCCAACGCCCAGGAGCTACTCGCCTTCATCACCCCTCAGGGGAGGGTGTTCAAGTGGAAGGTCATGCCCTTTGGCGTGGCCAACGCACCCGCTCTATTCCAAGAGCTGATGAATAAGATCCTGTCCATCCTACGGCGAAGACCCAAGGTGCAAGAACTCATATCCCGTGGGGCCCAGATGGAGGCGCACATCGACGATGTATGCCTAGGGACCAATACCCAGGAGGATCACCTAATCCTCTTGGGTGAGTTCTTTGCGGTCTGCCAGGAGAACCCCACACACGACTCAAGCTGGAGAAGTGTGAGTTCATGCAGGAGACCATGCAGTACCTGGGGTTCGATATTGGCTATGGGTGGTGGACCCCCGCGGCCTCGAAGGCCAAACCCCTGATGGATGCTAAGGTACGGCATGAAGACCCCAAGAAAGGACTCCATGATGTACGTAGTTTCATTGGGGCCTGCAACTTCTACCGCCGCCATATCAAGAACTTCACCTACTCCAGCGCCATCCTAACGGACTTGATCAAGAAGAGTACCACCTGGCGCTGGGGCCCACAAGAGCAACAAGCGTTTGACGAGCTCAAAAACAAGGTGGCCAACGCTAAGTGCTTGGGCGTGCCTAGGGCACAAGGGGAGATGATCCTGGTGACCGACGCCAGCAATGTGGGCGGTGGTGGAACGTTGTTCCAATGGGAAGCACTAGAGAAGGAGGAGTTCGACTCGGCCATTACCCAATGGGGGACAAATGGACTGAACCGAGATGGTACCCTCAAGCACAGCTACCCTGACGACAAGTGGGTCCTAGTACCCCTGGGTCACTGGAACTGGAAATGGAACCAGGCCCGGGGTAACTACTCCACCTATGAGCAGGAATTGCTCGCGGGTATGCTGGTGCTATCCTCTCAGGCACGCCTGTTGGGGAGTAACCCTGTGGTATGGTTGTGCGACCAAGAGCCGGTCCGCACTTTCCAGAAGGGCCCCCCACCTGAGAAGGCCAAGCTACGGCGCTGGTGGACCTACCTCAGCCAACTACGGCTGACAGTGCACCATATCCAGGGAGTCAAGAACGAGTGTGCGGACTACATCAGCCGCAACAACTTCGACGACCTGATTGGTGCCAGGTCAGAAGCGCTAGCCAAGGAGGCGTTCAGCCGTATGGATGTACACCTGGACCTCAACATGACCATGATCCGACCCCTAGATGGACTCCAACAAGCTGAGTACCTGAAGGAGTTCGGAGATATCTATAAGCGCCTGGAGAAGCGCCTGGAACCCCTCCTGGTCAACCAAGAGCAGTGGAAAAGGGACAAGAGCTACCTCTGGCACGAGGACCGAATAGTGGTACCCAGTGACAGAGTCCCAGCGCTACTGAAGTGGACCCATGAGTCCAGTGGTCATGTGGGTGCTGACCGTACCCTGAGGCTATTCAAGCAGTGGTTCCACACTACGTGGAGTGACGACCATCTGCGTAAGACCCTCCAGCCTATCGTGGACAAGTGCCCGTGTAGGTCCTGCAAACCTGGGGATATCAGGGACAGGGGTCTCTACTCGACCCTGCCCATCCCCCACTGTGCTAACAGTGTGCTCTATGTGGACTACACGGAGATGCCGAAGTTTGGGGGCTACGATTTTGCCCTCGTGGTAACCTGTGGGTTGACCAGGTTTACCCGGGTGTTCCCGTGTACCAAGCACATTACCGGAGAGGAGACTATCAAGATACTCCTGGAGGAGTGGTTTTGTGTCTATGGGGCGCCCAAAGAGATCAACTCCGATGAGGACGTACGAGTACGCTCTGACACCGGTTGGTACAAGAGGGTCCTGAGATCCCTCAATGTCCAAGTGTCCACAGGGATCCCCTACTCTCATACAAGCAACCCCCTATGTGAGCCACAGATTCGTGTCCTCAAGGAAAATGTAAGGATATGGTGCAAGACGGAGCGCACCAGAGACTGGGTGAGACTACTCCCCGTCATATCCTTGATGATGAACTCCCAAGAGAGTTCGGCGACTGGCTACTCGCCCCATGAGCTATTCCTAGGGCGCCCGGCGTGGTTCCTACATGCTCCCTATCCAGAGGATACCCATTCTACTGTGGGCAACTGGGTCCAGGAGCAACAAGCGAAGGTGGACAAGGCCAAGGCTATGCTCCAGAGAGTGAGGGAGCGACAGTGGAGCAAGAAGAACAAGCACCGGGTGCCCGCCTCCTACCAAGAGGGGGACTGGGTGTTGGTGCACCACAGTCGGCTACCCGCCTGGCCACGCTCTACCAGCGATGACCCCTACTTCGGGCCCTACAAGATTCTCTCAGTGGATGGACACCGTATCATGGTGAGGTGTTCTCCCCGGCTAGGGGGGACCCTGGTGTGCGCTGCTCAGCATCTAAAGCGCTACTACGATCATGAGGACCTGTGTGGGGAGGAGTGGGAGCTGAACGACGAGGAGATCGCCGCTCTGGATCTACAGGGCGCTGCCAGCCCTATGGAAGTTGAAGGGGAACTCCCCGACATGGACGCCGAGGAGATGGCTAAAGAGGGCTTCTATCTTGTGCAGTCTATACTACGCCACCGCTACCGCCAGGGTTGGCGCTGCCTCACCCTCTGGGAAGGGTTTGGGGTCGAAGAGGCCACCTGGGAGCCCTTCTCTGCGTTTGTACTACCTGAGGGACGCCTAAACTCAGTTCTGGTAGACTACTTGTCCCAGAACAACCTTGGAGAGTTGCTGAGGCTCGCTGAGACGCTTGCCTCCAAGACTAAAGCTAGGGACCAAACCCTACCCTTACCTGCCTAAGTGTGTGTGTGAGTGTGCTATTCCTGAGGTCCTGGGAGCAAGCTGCAGAAATGGTGTCCTAATTATACCCAAGTCTGCATCCTTGCTGAACCCGGCGGATTGTCTTAACCGGTGCCACGGGGTACGCCCCGGGTCTCTCCGCCCCTAAGCGCCCAGCTTCTGTGATGGCGCAAAACCTTTGGGGAATACCCAGCACGTGAGTCCAGGTATTGTTTTCCTACCTACCTGCCTACTACAGGGGAGGGGTGGCCAAAAGCTATGAGGCATGAAAACGCCTGTTTGCTACGATGGCCAAAACCTGGACTAACCACTGCCACTGCCCACCAAAACCCTGATAAAATTTCAGGAAACAGGCGGGACAGTGACACACACACTACAGGTCCTACACTCACTATAGTGGCACCAGCCATCGAAGGATGAGCGGGCTCTGAGGCCCAAGCCCTCACCCTGGCTTGCCACTCCTACACCCACACGCTACTTGGGGTTGTTGACGAGGATGTCAAAGGCCCTAGAGGCCTGCCTGTGAAAAGGACGAGAGAACACAGCGCTACTAAGCGACTGTGGCCTAACAGGGACGCCACAACGCGTTTCCCTGTTAGGGCTTAGAGGGAAGGAGTGCTCAGGTTGCGTGCACAGCGTGGATGTTGAAGATGTCGGACTGCACTCGCCACTCCTGGCTGAGTCGCAGCTTGTTGTTTGTGTGATCAGCGCCGCATAGTTTAGCACGTCTTGTGACTGCACCAATTCACCCTGACCTGCCCACCTGTAAAGCAAAGGCCAATGACTGGGGTTCAAGACGGAGGAACCAAGACAGCCTCCACGTATTATACGCTTCTCAGGCTGCCCTATAATACGCTGTTCCTGAACCCCAGTACAAGCAAGCAAGCTTAAGGAACTCCACCCGTTCTCTTAAAGAACGTAGGGTGGAGCCCCTGGGTAACCTAAACAAGGGTTTTACCGTGCGCACCACGCGTGGCCTACCCTTTAATGCGTCATATGCATGCACGGTCATGCACGAGGTTCTCAATCACCTTTGTCAATCTCTTTTTTCCTACCAATCTATACCACAATCACGAACTCTACCGGGGGGTGGCCCCTCCTGGGCTTACTTACCTTAGCTACCGCTGGAGAGCGAAGCAAGGGAAAGGAGAAAGCGAGACACAAGCGAGGCAAGCGTTTATGCACTCGTGTGTATGTGCTAATCACCCGATCTCACCTCTGATCATCTGCAATCCTTCTAATCTAGCCCTCTATCGTTTGTTAGCGCTGCTACACGGCTCGTACACGGAGACACGAGACAAGCAGTGTACATGCTGCATACGAAGCGAGGACACACCTGTGGTTTATGCCTGTTTCATTGAAGTCTTTTTGAGATTTTGCATTCTTGAATCTTGGATTCTTTCTGTCAGCAAGGGTGGAATCCCGACGTCTATTGATTTATGTGTGTCTCGTCATTTCCGTCATTCCACGTGACATACGTTTATAATCTTATTATATTTGTATTTACCGGCGCCCAATTAGGATGCGCTCCGGCGCGCGGTCTTTTTCTGCTTGTGAATTTCTTGATTTAAAAAATCAAGAGATGACCACAATTTTTATAAAAATGTGCATGTGATGCACCATGGGATTCTGTTCAGGTATGTGCTTTCAGAAAAATTCTAGGCCGTCATTTGACGGATTTTGGTGTTGCGCTTCGCGTTTTGCGTGGATTCGTCCCCCATCCTCTCATCTTCTGTTGTACAGATCTCCTCGAGAAGCGTCGCTGAGTAGGCCGCTGTTCGGGCCGAAAAGCAGCATCAGGAGACTGAACCAGAACCCAAGACCCCACCAAGGGGCAATTTAATTTTTTTCGGCGCCCCCTCGCCCTAAGACCAGGACAGGTGCCGCCAGCAGGTTCCAAGAGACTCAGAGCGAACGCCCTGTGAGAGTTGTGTCGCGCTGCAGCTTGGAGGGAGGGATGCATATGCATATGGTCTTTGCATACCCAAATCTAACCCCACCAAGTCTCAGAAACCCCTGCAGCGCCAAGAGCGCTGAGTTTTCTGTAGGTAATTGTCACGACAAATGCAGCAAAAGGCGCTGGCCATGGTAAAGCGCTCTTTTCCAGTGCAAGGGAGGCTATAGGTATTTTAAAGTAGATGTGGAAACCAAGGAAAGGCCAAGAAAAATTCCCTTTTTCCTGTAATGCGACAGTGGTGGCCACCAGAGCACAAGGGGGGAGTAAGAAAAAGTGCTTTTCCATTGCTTTAGAGTAGACTTTAGTTGTATTAGAGATGCTCTTAGTTATCCTGCATTTTTATCTTAGTATTGGCCTGACCAAAATGGGTGATAACACATTTTGACCTATAGAACCTGCATTTTTATCTTAGTATTGGCCTGACCAAAATGGGTGATAACACATTTTGACCTATAGAACCAAACACTAAACTAGGATGTTGTGTGGACCCCTTAATCCCCAAGCAATGTGAACTAAAACATCATGTCCTGACTGACTGAGGCACTGGCATACTGAGGTAGAGCCTATAGATTTATCTATGTTTTCTCATGAATGCTTAGCTATCCTAGTGGTCTGCACCCTAGGGGGCTGTGGCACCTCTTTTTGAGAGGTCCTGGGTTCAATTCCCAGTCAGCCTAGCTAAGTAGGTCTATCCCATGTGACATGGCAGTGACCTCAGCGCCACAAGCCATGCCACCTCAGCACCTATGGGACCCAAAACAAAGAATGCACATCTCTGGATGGCACTATATGGAGTGTGACCCCTTGGGGCAGTTTTCCAATCAGTTTTTCTCAATCATGTGAAATATTTTGATCCAAGTTGCATTGATTGTCTATTGCTGTAGTCTATTGTTGATATCTTTATTATCTAACTCTTTTCTGACTGCAGCCCTTCATGCTTTGATCCTGTTTGACTTCTACTTGCTCATCTCTGGCTTGGGTTATCCTGTATTGGTTGTATTTCATCAACAAAACATTTTCTCCATCAAAAACAAGCAGCAGGAACCCTACACCAGCAGCAAGCAGCAGGAGAGGCACAACAAGAGCTGAAAGACTCATAAAAACTTTCTCCGTTTAATGTGTACTCGCAAAGGGCCAAAAAATACTTCCATAAGCATCCCCAGTGGTCTATGTTCGCTTTTGGAAAAATGCCCGTTCGACCCCTTTTGGATGCTGTTTCGGTTCCAAACTGCCTTTGCAGGATGTGTTGGGGGCCTTAAACAAGTAACCACAGGCTCAAAACTGGTGATATTTGGGGGTCCAAAACGAGTAACCACGGCTCCAAAACAGGGTTAAAATTCTGTTTGAACATCCACGAATTTTTTAAGAAATGCATTTTCGACCCCTTTTGGAACCTATTTTGGTCCCAAAATGGCCAATTTTTAAGCCTTGTTAGAGCAATATGGACCAAAAATTCTCCTTTAGCACCAACAGCCATGTCAGGGCAAAGGGAGTCACATCATACACGAGGAGGCTGCCCCCTGTGGCCTAAGGCAGCGTACATCAGCGGTGGGGTTGTTGCTAGGGATTGGCTCTAGAAAAATGTGAGTTGCACGGTGCATAGGGAGTAGGGTTGTGTGGAGGCAGGAGGGCTGCGCATATGTCACGGGCTGATGTGCAGGTGACAGAGCTTGTGAACTCGCCGCTGTCCCTGGTCGGGACCTTCACGCTCACGACGGTGCTGGCGGGAGGGACACTGCGCGACGCCCAGGACAAGATCCGTGCGGACGCGCCACGAACGTGGGTGCGCAGCTGCTGCTTCTGGCCGCCCTTCATCGCGGTCAACATGAAGCTGGTGCCGGTGCAGTACCAGGCCTCGGTTGGGGGCCTTGCGTGGGCCGTGTGGGCGGTGATCCTGGCGTACATGGCAAATCTGCGGGTGCATCGCGAGGATCGACTGGACGCAATGTCAGGAGCTCACGCAGGGCACGTGGTGCAGCTGTCATAGCACAGCGTGCCTGACCGAGTGATCCCGGGATGGAGTCCCAGATGACGCATAGATAACAACGTTCACCCATCCCAGGCTTTAGGGTATCCATGGAATAGTGTGCCCGAAGTCCCTCACCACACCCACTCCACGTCCCACACATCGTCCCCAACCGCCCGCCCATTCCCAGCCCCCTCTCAGCGCTTTGCGCCACACATACAGTTCGACGTTCCGCGCCTCACAACTGAAACAAATATCTCGGTTACAACATGCGGACCATGTCTACAATCAACAGACCACGGCTACTTGTAGCAGGCAGTGTGCACAGACCGGCGTTTGCATGTGCATGGATAAATGTTGTTATGGGACTTTTTTTTTGCAGGGGGACCTCAGCCCTGTCCCTCTTCGAATCTGCATCACGCGGACAGTGTCTACAATTCGCAGACTATCAGCTACTTGGAGCAGAGACTGTTTCCACCCACAGTCAGTGTGCAGTATCTGATCGTTGCCCATAATCCCCACCCACTCACCATTCCAAGGTATGGTTTGTTGTTGCGTGTGTGGGTGGGTGAGGGGCGATATATGTCTACCATGCCCCCGCGCCAGGCGGACTACTAATGGGTCGCTGCCGGGTGTTGTACTCATCCCACTACCTGTACAGTGTCTAGACCACACCGCTTGGTCCTCCTATGGAAGGGAAAGAAGCGGCAGCGCAGGCCATCGGAGCCTGTGCGTACCCGTGAGTCTTCCAGGCGCGCCTGCTTCCCACGGCCTTCACCGCCTACTGTCCACTCATTCGGCCTTCAGTCTGCCGACCACGAGCGCCATCAATGTGCTTTGTGTTTGGTTTGTGGTGTTTTGGGAGGGGCGGGGGTGCCATAAAGGGTCCATAGAGAGTAAGTGTCGGGAGGGGGCAGGGAGGGGGCGCACTTTGCCGCCCTGCCCCCCCCCCCCCCCCATACCCTGTACATGCACGCTGTGAATGGTCCAGCCCAGAGGATAGAGACAGCCCAATGTGGACATTGCAACCTGACCTCATTGCAGCCCCCCACAAACCGTGTGAAGTCCAAACCCGGGGATACAGTATTCTGTGTAGTATGGCCGACTTTTGCTCGTCTCTTGGGGCAGGTGCAGCAGCCCATTTACAGAAGCAAAGGGCTCCCTCCTTCCCTCGCTCCAGCACCCACAATCTGCCACTAAGTGTTTCTTCTCTTTGGAGACATACAGCAATCGGATTGAGAGTCTGACTGCGAATTGGATGACATTCATTTTCTAGGTCGTCTCATGTCGTGATCGCCTGCTCAAAGGGGGGCGGGATATGGGCAAGTTGCTGAATAAGCCAAAGGGGGTATGGCTCTCGGGGAGGGCTGGGGGTTATTTGATCAGCAATCAGCCCCTGAAAGAGAAAACCTTTCGCTGGTTGTTGCTCATGGCCGGCTCATGCCTTGCGCCCTGATGTGCAGGCAATATGCGACTGTTCAAAATAAAGAGGTCGCATTTCCATGTAAAGTGCCCACCATTGATCGGACGTCCTGCCTTCCTGCGGCGCAACGGGACATGGTGTCACTCTTTATATTGCCTCAGTTCTTCTTTCGGGGAGGGGCCGGTGTACAATTCTTGCTCCGAGGACCACAGGGCCCCCGCGCAACAGCACACCCGCCACGTTTTCCTTGTGCCTTCATGTGCTGGTGCTGCCACTCTCAAGTCCCAGCATTGCATCGTCGGCCCCCCCCTCAACGACGTGTTCAGGCCCCTAGGCCTCCATTCCTCTTTGACCAGCCTACACTGTGCTGCTGAGCCCGATCTTTGGTGTCGGCGGATCCTGCATCCCCCGGGGGCCCCGTGCCGCGCAGTGCCCGGTGGCCTGAGCGTCTTGTTGCTTTTGTGGGATTGGCCCCCGAGCCGTGCAACGCGCCGTGTGCAGCGGACCAGACCATTTGGGGCCCGCATGCCTATGATCCGCTGTCACAGCGCCTCTTGTCGGGGGACGGAAACGACCCCTGGGGAGGGCTTCTTGGGAGCACTTCGCGGCCGCAGGGAGCGTACTTAGGGGCTGCGGCCCCAGAAGCAATCGCGGCGCAGCCGCGCGGCCATTCATGCGGCTTTGTGCAGGCGCATTGTGTGAGTGTGTCACGAGAAAGCGGACTCGTGATATGACGTGGCTTTTTTTTTTTAATTTTCCCTTGGCGATATTTACGAAGTATTTGCAGGCGCTGCGCACAGATACGCGTTTACGACATCGTTGTCTGTACAATGGTTTCCCTGTGAGTGTGGCCCCGCCCGCCCGCCCTGTATATCCATTCGAAGCGGCCGTTTCGACGACGCAGCCTGAAGTTGCCTAAATATGGGACAAGAACAGGGCTGGACAACGTCTCAGGCGGTTGTTTGCATGCGCGCCTGGTGTGAGTGCTGCCAACCTCACCTTTGACATGCACATTGGCATCTCGTGTGCACGTCAGGTCTCCGTGTTCTACCTGTGGAAACGACTGTTGTTGTCAGCAGACGACGGCTGTTGTCGTCCTATCGATGCGTTGAAAGAACAGCCTTGTCCTTTCTTTTATACGAGAGGGCCGTGCGCGCACTGTGCGGGCACTGTGCACCTCCTTCCTTGTATAATGCAATGCACCCAATCCTGTCATTGTACCTCCCCCCCCCCGTGTCCATCCCCCCCCCCCCCGTTGTGCATGACCGTGCTTCCCTGAAACGTTTGACAGCCTGCTGCAGCCAGTTCGTCCATCCCTGTGGCTGATGGGCAGCATGTGCAGCTGTTCAAGACTATGTGGGACCGGAAAAACAAGTTTTACACTGTCCCTGTTCAGCAGTAGGGGCATGCAGCAAACTGATGGACTGATGCATTGTATTGAGAATTTTGCTTGTTTTATTCATTTGCATGGCACCATTCGATCTCTGTATGTCAGTGTGTATTTCAGAGCCTTGGGCAATGTACCCACCCACCCCCTTGTATAAGCTACGCCCTGATCCAAGCTACAGTAGGCGTAGGGACCGTAATAATCGTGTACGTAATTTTTATTGCGAACAAGATGTAGTGCGGCCACATAAGACATGGGTTTGTCTTCACGTTTGCCAATTACATGGAGCCATGGACACATTTGTGAGTCTTTGCCCACTTCAACCCACATGGCTCTGAATTTGGGAATATTTGTGCTTTAATTCCCCTTTCTTGCATCAGCTCACCATGCAATCTTCTCTTTTTGAACCTGGGCGACCATTTATTTTCACATGGTCCACCGTTGACCGTGTGGATGGTACAATGAAGGGACCATCGGAGAAGAGGGACCAATTTGCGGTGTTGGAGTACATGAAGGGTGGGCAGATGGTCACACACCCTTGTGCCCCCCTCCCAAGAATCGAGTTCAGGCATCTTCAAGTGGTGAGCATGTGCAATTGTTCCGCATGGTGTGTGATTGCAAGAAAGGTTTCCAAGCCAAACATTTGTAGGCTTCGCATCCTTCATTGCTTGTGCCAACATGGGTGTGAACCTGAAAATTTCATGTTCCCAAGGCTTTCTTGTGTTTGCATGCACTTGGAAATGTGGGTGGAGGTCAAGGTGCACTCATACCATGCACATGCGCACGTGTGTGCCAGTAGTTGTATGTGTTGCGCGCAGGCTACGCCCTTGTCCAAGCTACAGTGGGCGTAGGGACCGTAATAATTCCGTACATTGGCGTAGCTTATACAAGGGGGGGGGGGGTACAGCAAGCAACAGATCGGTCATGAATTCTGCGTAGTATGCGGCGGTAATTTGTTTGTTGGCGATGGTGTCTATCCCCCGGGGGGGGGGGGGGGACCGTCACTTGGCAACGGTTCCCCCCGGGTTGGGGGGGGACCGTCGTCCCTGGGGGGGGGTGGACATGGGGGGGGGAAGGTACTCGATTGCGGCTGCCTGAGATGTTTTTTTGCTCAGCTGTTTCCCCCTTTCGTGGCGTCTCATTTCTTCCTGCCCTGGGTCTATGGGTGTGCAAGGCAATGTCACTGCCTGGGTTCCGGCGGGTGAGGGGGAGTATCAGACGCGGTGCACGTGCGGTGCGGGTACTGGGGTTGTTCTGTGGGCCCTTTCAGCCAATTTAGAGGCAACTGCGCCCATTTTGGGGGGCCAAGACATCCCCAATCTGCATCTGTGCCTTGGTTTTGCTTTTGTAATGGCTTTTGTTCCCTTGTTTGTAGGCCTGTTGGTTTCAAATTTTTATTGCAGAATTCTGTCCCCTTGTTTGAACAGAGCTATGTCTCTCTCATGGCTTCATGCAGGGGTGTCAGTTCTGTGTGCTTTGTCGATTTCGTTTGCATGTGAGCTTACCCAAGGGGGCCCTCACACGTTAGCGCTGACACTTTCATCAAGAGGGCCCATCAGGAAATAACAGCATCCATCCAGAGCCCATCAGAAAATAACAGTGACCATCCAGACCCACCAGGAAAGAACAACATCCACCCGGAGCCTCTGAGGAAATAACAATGACCATCCAAGGCCCACCAGGAAATAACAGCAATCATCCAGAGCCAATCAGGAGGAATGGTAAAGCCTCAAGAGCCCAACAGGTACCATTTGCAACTCCTCTCCCAGTAGACCATCTCCTAGGGAAGTTGTTCAAATACCTGACGCGGTGCGGACGTGGTGCGCGCGCGGTGCAGATACTCCCCCTGAGTGTGTATTTATCACTGCAGCAGTGTAGTGGGCAGCATGTTCGAGCTGTTCCCCGGCTGGGCCCATCGGACCACGCAAATGTGGGTGAAGGGGAATGTGGTGATTCGGGAGGGCTGTTGCATTTACCAAAAGGGCCAAAAGGTCTGCAAGGCTGGCTGCAGAGTCCTCTTCTGCTTCATCATCCAACGCTCAATCCGTCCGTGAGTTGCCCACTGAACATGTCCAAGAGTTCAAGGTTGCTTGGTCTCACAAAAGAATTTGTTTTTCACCCGCACGAAAGTAATGTTGTGTTTCAATCGGATTGACGATACCCGCATTGTAATGCACTCTTGGGGTCGCACCGTGGTGTGCTGCAATGCCCCCCCGCCCCCCCTCGCAGAGATACCATCACTTCATAACCGTGCCCCCCATAGGGGGATACCGTCGTGCACTAGGGGGACGAGGCAGGGTAGCCCTGTGGGGTTCCATGTGCGTTACCCAGCCCCATCACCCTCAACTTCTCCCAGCCGTCCTCATCTTTCGAGGGATTCGGTCTTCCTTGAAGGCTGTTTGAGGGAGGGGGTGCGGAGTCCCCACCACCAGAACCAGTGCGCCGTGCATGCATCATGCACCTGGCCCCCTTGAGGCAAGTCAGGCACTCGGTCTCTGGGCGTTGTGCCGGTCCCTGAGTCGCGATACATTTTGATATTATGATGTGTCAGATGCTCATGGACATCGTACTTTTGAACGCGGTTAGCAGACAATGTATGCAAACAATCGAGGGGAGTCAGTGTGTTTGGTGGCTTGTCAACTACATACTTGCCCACTCCCCACAGTGGACAGGCTCCCCAACACCATCGCTGCATGACCTGTGTGCCTTCCTCACAGCCCACCTAGAGGCCAACCCCAACATCTCTTGGCACAGGGTGCCCTTCACCCACTAGAGTGAGGACTTAGCCGTTTTCACGCTGAGTAGGCTGTTTAGTGGCACCTGAAAGTTTTTTGAAATTCAATTTTTTATGAAACCCTTCCGTTGCCCCTAGGATGGGTTTGGGTGGTCATTTGGTGACAATACGGGTACTTGAGCACCCATGGGGACCCACGTAGTGGCCGCTAGGCCCATCTAGCCCGTGCCATGGGCCCTCCGAACGCCCCAAAATTGCTGTTGCGTAGGCTGTTTAGTGACACGTGAAGATTTTTCACATATCGACTTTTTCCGGAACCTGGCATGGGTTTGATCATTTGGTGACAACACGGGTCCTTGAGCGCCCATGAGGGCCCACATAGTGGCCACTGGGCCCATCTAGCCCGAGCCATGGGCCCCCCAAAAGCTTCAACATTGCTGTTTGTAGGTGGTTCAATAGCATTTGGTGTGTGCATGAACTGCTTGAGCAGTTTTCTACCCTCTACAGGTCAAAAATGGAAAATCGCTTCGCAGAGGTTGTTGGATCATAGCTAGGCAGGTGTATATAGGGGAAAATGCCACATACCTCCCCCCCCATTTTGGGCCTTTTTGGGCCTATTCGCGTACCCTACCCCAAGGGGTTCAATTGTTAGTTTAACGCCTTGTAAAATCATTATTTTGTCCAATATACGCATCCCCCGATGAGATTTTGGTCCGGACCCCCCCCCCTAGGCGCCCCCCACTTGAAACCCACTTTTTTGAGGTTTTGAGTAGGGGGGGGGGGGATGACCCCCCCTTTTTGGGGTCAAAAATCATGAATTTTTTGGTTTTTTTGGGCCGAAAAAGTGTTTCCGGGTCGTGACTCCATGGGGTTTTTACGGGGTGGAGCGGGACGAGCGCTTAGGCAGTTTATGCACTTTTCGAGCCATTTTTGTTGTGTTGGCGGTTTTGGCGACCTTGGTGACCCGTGCTACCCACTCTAAGGGGTGTGAGTGGGCATGTTGTGACAGTATATGCCTGCTAGGATCCGAAAGGACTTTTTTTTGCAGTCTTTAGCCTTGCCGAGGGCCGGTCAAAACCCGTGCCAAGGACGCGAAATGCCCGTTTCCACCAGTAATGACTTACACGAGCGAATCGGCCGTGTGCAGTTTTTCACCTTGGACAGCTCAAAAATCGAAGTTTTCGAAACTCATTTTTTTGATATTGTGAGCACCTAAAATGACCATCCAAGGTATGTAAAGCATGTTTTAGGCCGTGTTTATGTGTTTTTCACCTTATTTGGGTATTGGGCGCGGGGTTGGGGTTGGTGGTGTCCCCCCAGGAATTGGTACAAAACCTGCCTTTGCAGTTTTTCACCCTCGGCAGCTCAAAAATCGAAGTTTTCGATACTTATTTTTTTTAATACCGTGATCACCTAAAATGACCATCCAAGGTATGTAAAGCATGTTTTAGGCAGTGTTTATGTGCTTTTCACCTTATTTGGGTATTGGGCGCGTGGGGGCGGGGGGGGGGGGGCAAACGGGACTAGTACACAACCTGCTTATGCAGTTTTTCGGCCTATACAACTCAAAAATCGAAGTTTGCAAAACCTTTTTTTTTTTTTTGATATTGTGAACACCTAAAATGACCATCCAAGGTATGTAAAGCACGTTTTAAGCCGTATCCACTCGCGGAGGTTGTTAGATCAAAGCCAGGCAGGCGTATATAGGGGATAACGCCACATCCCCCCCCCCCCCATTTTGGGCCTTTTTGGGCCTATTCGCGAACCCTACCCCAAGGGGTTTAATGTTAGATTTAACCCTTCGTAAAATCATTATTTTGTCCAATAAACGCATCTGCCAACGAGTTTTTGGTCCGGACCCCCCCCCCCCCGACCCGCCCCATTTGAAACCCACTTTTTTGAGGTTTTTGGCGGAGGTGGGTGGGGGGGGGGGGGACCCCCTTTTTTGTAGGTTCCGTGATAGGTTCCCTAACAGGTTCCCTAAAAGGTTGCCTAATAGGTTCCCTAATAGGTTCCCTCATGGGTTCCGTGATAGGCTCCCAAGTAGCTTCGCTAATAGGTTCCCCAATGGGTTCACTGGTAGGTACCCTAATAATTTCCCGAATAGGTTCCCGAATAGATTCCCGAATACAGGTTCCCTCGCAGATTCCCTAATAGGCTCCCTAGTAGGTTCCCTAATAGATACCCTAATTGGTTGCGTAATAGGTTACCTAATACGTTCCCTAATAGGTTCCTGTTGGTTCAAGATTCATGATTTTCGACCCCAGGGAACCTATCAGGGAACCTATTAGGGAACCTTTCTGGAAACTTATCACAAAACCTATAAGAGAGCCTATCGGGGAAACTGTTAGGGAACCTATCAAGGAACGTATCAAGGGACCTATTAGGGAACCTATTAGGAAACCTATCAAGGAATCTTTTAGTGAACATATTAGGGAACCTATTTGGGCACCTATCAAGGCGCCTGGTCGGGAACCTATTAGGGAACCTATTAGGGAACCTACTGGGGAACCTAGTAGTGAACATATTAGGGAACCCATTAGGGAACCTATCAGGGAACTTATTAGGGAACGTGTCGGATCCCATTTTTTTTCCAATGTCTTGCAGGGACTAGCCATGGACCCCCCCCCCCCCCGGCGACCAGGGGCCGCGGTGGGTTCAACAAAACCTTGGCCGGGGGGCAGCCGGGGCCTACTCAGGGTTGCGCCTCCCGCGACATGCGCTGGCTACCAACGACAAGGATCCTTCTGCGGGGCCCGATGTCGGACGATCCCGCTAACGACTAAGGCGCCCACTGCACAGCTCAACGAGATGAGTGCGCTCAGCACGATGATGGGGCGGACGCAAGGTGAACAACGAGTGCGCGAAGCTCCCATCACTGTTGACGCCGCAGAACGGGAAGGACAATTGCAACACGAACGGGACACTCGGGCCAAGTGCCTGATGGGGGGACTGGCTGAGTGAGAAACATCACAGCAAGTGAGGAGAAAGATCTCTTTTTTTTCGATGTCTTGTAGGAACCAACGATGGATCCCCCCAAGCGACCAGGCGCCGCTAGGGATACAGCAAAACTCTGGCCAGGGGGCAGCCGAGGCCTACCCAGGGCCGCGCCCCCCGAGACATGCGATGGCAGCCACCAACGGGGGTTCTCGCGAGAGCTCCGATATCGATCGACCGCGTGGACACGACACTGAGGTCATCTTGCAAGAGTGGGGGACAGCAACGAACGTCGCAATGTAGTCGCCAGTAGAAGGCAGACCAAAACAACGAGGAGTTTGAGGCCGTCAATCAAGGTGGTCGCCGGTGGAATCCGTGGACAGTGCGTGTCTCAAAGATGGTGAGCACACTGCGCAACAAGCGTTGTAGGAAGCCTGGCCCGCCCACCCGCGACAAGACCCGGCGGCAGAGGGGTAGTTAGTGTTAGTCACTTCCATGTCACATGCCCGAAGCCATTAATACAAGTGTACCCTTCGTGCCTTCATTAGGACAAGCATGGATATAGTTGAATTGAATTATATCTTATGGTTTAACTGAAAATAATCATCAAAATGGACGGAAAAGAATGCATAAGTCATAGCTCTTGATCATTCTGATAGATCATACTTTTCTTCCATAGATTAATTTTGAGTAGACATTATGTTCTTCAGCATCCAAAAATAAACCGACAAAAAAAACAGCAAACAACATCACCACATGCAACTACACCTGCCCAAAAAAAATTGTTTCTGTGTTTGTGCGATCCATCATTAGAACAATACAAACTAAGGAAGCATAATATATATTGCAAAACTTTGCCCATTTCCCAAATAAACAACAAATGCAATTGGAAAGACATAAAAGAATCCATGGCATTAGATTTGTGACTAGGCTTGGGAAGGACTCGCCATGCTCCTCTCTCCCAAGCCTAGAAACGCATGAAGACCCCAAAAAACCGCTACAATTTTCGATGTAACCTTGAAACCACCGACACAAAAAAGTTGAGTGTTTCTTCTGCCAAAGCACGCAAAGAACAAAGGTTACCTGCAACGCATGTCGGAGCAAAACATAGATCATGTATGTTCTATTGCTTGAGCCTTGGGGATACGACATTGCTGGTTGTAGAAAGGTATAGGTTTTCTTGGCACGGTTTTGTTCAAAATTTACAGCTACAAAGCCCTCAGTCCACTGCTTCTATTGGTTTTCTTTTTGTGCCTAACGGAACCATTGGTTTGTTGGACCGTGGTTCATTCCTGGTCCCATGGTTTTCGGTGGGTGACTGCTACCAACACACGTGCAAAACCCCCAACCTACAAAATAACGTAATTAAAGCACTTGACGAAGCAAACCACCACTCATTCTGAAGTTTGTTGGTCTGTTCTACACAACCATGCGCGCTTTGGTTCTTAATGAATTCATACCTGATCACAGGAATGCTTCGTTGAAGAGTCATGGCAAAAAATCTGAAAACGGTCGCTGAATGTAGCGCCAGAATCGTACCTTTTGGCGTAATTTTTGCGCCGAAAATTTTGAGCTGCCGACTACCACCCCCCGGTCGTTCTCTTCTACATCTCTCAACAATCGTAATGAGCTACTTTTCAACGCCTAACTCAACGACATGTCCAAATGCCGCCCAAAATACGCGACCGCGCAACTTGAAAAAACTGCCACACGCTGAACCTCCAACGCATAAAACGGTTGCATTTTATAACCTAGCTGACCCAAATACCAACCCAAAAGGTGCTGCACACCACGATGGGCCTTCGTTAAAGAGGTTTGAAGGAAGGTGTATCCGGGGCTCCTCGCAGTACCATTTGGGGGGAGACCCATGATGGCACAAAAACACAGCCTGTTTTTGGCGCCGACAGCATGCTCCAAAACCCTCCATTTGACGGCCCCCGTTCTATGACCATACGAAGGCACGCTCAAAGCCACATAGTACAGATCGAAGGGCAACAGCAGAATTTCGATTTGGTTGGGGGGCAGCCGCGTAACTCAAGGTTGTATTCGCACAGCGCCAAACCCCGTGAGGACCACGATCGGAAAAATGCGATTTTTCGCCCAAATGAGTCTCACTGAAACAGCCGTATTGTGGCGCGACTAGGTCGTTTGGAGCTAAATTTTTTTCCGCAACCCCGGGAGCTGTCCGTAGATGATGATGCTTCAATCGGGGCTAGATGACACAGAGGCGCCGCGCTATTCTCGTCGCCAGGTGACCCGCGTTTCAGAATTTGACGATTTTTCACAACTTGAACCCTTCACCAAACTTCGAAATCGGATCCGTTTTTCGAAATTCCAAATGCTATATGGATCGTTTTTCGGTGCCGTTCACAAAAATGCATTCGAAATCGGATTTCATGAAATTTCATTTTTCGCGATTTTTTAACGGATCTCCGGATTTTGGCCAATTAAAAAAAAAGTCCCCTATAATTTCTCGTAGGGGCCGACCTGCCATCCACAAATGTGCCTTCAGTTCGTCCGAAACCTCGTCCGTTGCCAACAGTATGATAGGGACAATCCGGCGGGATAATCATCGGGGTCAGCTTTACAGCTGAGCGTCGCTGGCGGACAGCGTTCGGCGGGCCTTATGGCCCCACGGCAACAAGTGGTCAACACCAACAAGCACGGGGCGCAGAAGCGTACTAGACAAAAGAGTGAGTGGACAGGAGTGGAGTCCAAGAATACCACCACTCCCCTTCCCCATACCACAAAACCTACCCCAACGAGCCACTGCCAGACATGGAGCAATAACAGGAGCACAAATCCAACACAACCCAATACAACGGGGGGTACGCGTTTATGGACCTGCATGCCATCGCGTTCAGGGCGTGCATGAGTGGGGACATATGGCACGACACGAGATTAGGCGGTGAAGGAGACAACACTCAAGCCCCATTAAGACAAGTGGTGCAGTGATGGACAGTGCAGCAAAGGCAGTTGTCCAACGCAGCCCAATATAATGGAGAGTACGGGCTTGGGCTTGTCAAGTTTGTCGTCGGCGAGAGAGAGTGACACTGAGGAGACCGCCGCGCACCACATGCCCAATTCGCACTCTCAACCACAGGGAGAGAATGAAGTATCACATGGTCATGACAGATGGTGCGGGTGTCTTCAAATTAGAAGCGAGGAGATGTGCACCACTTTGTGGACCTAGAAAGATGTGCACGGACGACATTGGCTAGAACACGAAGAAGGAGAGAGAGAAACACAAGTTTAACCGTCCGGTGCGTATCTCGTAGGGCAGGCAGACGAGAGCAGTGGTTACGAGTTTTGCTGTTCAGTGCTCGTCCCCCTCTTTCCACAAACACGCGGCAACAGTGTATAGAAAGAAGTGTTAAGCAAGGGATGCGGGTATTGCCGTTCAGTGCTCGTCTCCAACCACCACCAAACATTCAACAAAGGAGTACAAATAGATGGGTTATGCAGGAGATGCAGGTATTGCCGCTAAGTGCTCTTCAGTGCTCATCTCCCAATACCCTCTAACTCGCAACAATGGTGAACAGTTCGAGATGTTAAGCGTGGTCTTCAGGTATTGTTGTTCAGTGCCGCTCATTGCTAGTCTTCCTCCTCCTCCTTGAAATAATTTGCAAAGATGTATGGATTTAGGTGTGAAGCAAGGAATGCAGGTATTGCCGCTCAATGCCGTTTAGTGCTCGCATCCCTCCACCCCCAAACTCACAACAAAGGTGGTGGATAGGTGTGTTAAGCACGGGATACAGTTATTGCTGTTCAGTGCCGCTGACTGACAGTCCACCCCCTCCTCCGAACAAACAGCAAAGGTGTACAAATTGATGTGTTAAGAAAGGAGTGCAAGTATCTGCGTTCAGTGCCGTGCAGTGCTCGCCTCCCTCCTCTTCCTTGAAGCACACAGCAAAGATGAACAGGTAGACGAGGTAAGCGTGGGACACAGGTGCTGCCGTTTAGTGCCGTTCAGTGCTCGTCTCCCTCATCCTCCAAGCACACGGCAAAGGTGCAGAGGCAAAGGTATTAAACGTCGGGCACATGTAATGCCGTTCAGTGCCGGACAGGGCTCGTCTCCCTCCTCCTCCAGGCACACAGCAAAGGTGAACAGGTCGATGTGTTGAGCGTGTGATACAAGTATTGATGTCCAATGCTGTTCCGTGCTCGTCTCCCCACTCCAACACCAAAGAGGCCATAAAATAGGGTCGTACACCCCCCCCCCCCAACACACAAATCTATGGCAAAAACGGCACGGCCCCACCCCCCTCCCCACGGGGGAACACGGCAGCCAAAGGCACAACGCATGCACGGGATCCCCCTGCTACGCACATCAGGCACACTCAAAATGGCGGCGGTGCACAGTGAACGGTCAAGAGCGAGGCGACTGAAGTCCATGCTGAGGACCATCCAAGATTATTCGTATGAGGGGTTGGTACAGGCGATACAGGAGTATGCGCCCAACATGGATGGAGCCAATGGGTTCATGAAATGTTCCATGAACCTCTGCAACAAGAAAAAACTCTCATCTTGCGACCCGCTCAGGGACCGGGTGCGCGTCTCACGCCATGGGGCCATTATCAATCAAGGGACTGGGCACCCATACCACGTCTTCAAGTGGTGAGCATGTGCAGTTGTTCCGCATGGCGTATGATTGCAAGAAAGGTTTCCAAGCTGAATATTTGTAGGCTTCTCATGCCTCATTGCTTGTAGGACCATGGGTGTGAACCTGAAGTTTTATGTTTCAAAAACTTTCTTGTGTTTTACATGCTTTTGGGAATGTGGGCCCGGGTTAAGGTGCACTCATACCATGCACTCGCTTAGGTGTTTGTCGGTAGTTGTATTTGTTGCACGCAAGCCACGTCCCTGTCTAAGCTACAGTAGGCGTAGGGACCGTATTAATTTGGTATTTTTGCGTATCTATTAAAAGGGGGGGGGGTCCTACCATTCAGTGCCCTTCAGTGCGCTTCAGTGTTAGTACGAATCCATGTCGCCGACAAGTACCTTGAGGAAACCCGTCGACACGTACAAATGCACCTACAAATAGCCGTGCCAGCACCCCAACAATGGCAGTCCCTGCAAAGGAACCAAATGGGATTCACAAGGTTGGCAGCCACAGGGACCACCTCGAGAGCGACCGGCTGTGTCGTCAAGGTATGGCGAGAAGATCAAGATAGCCAACCCGGTACCCCAACACCATGGGGTTGCGGCAGCCGAGTGACTTTCACACGATGAAGAGTGCAAGACAGCCGTCGCAGCTGGCGATGGTGCCAGTACCGGAAGGACATGGGCAAAGCACACAGATCCCCCAAGTGCTCAGAAGTCAATCGGAGCCGTCCTGCAACAGCCCGCCCTCACGCCAACATGTTCAACACCTGTCTCATGAACTCAGCTCATCGCGAACTATGCCCAGTAAACAGAGAGCAGAGATCATCCAGCAAAAGCACGTTCCTGCATTTGCAGCTCGAGAGTAGCTCAACAGCACCGACAGGCCAGCGAGGATACCCCAACAAGGGCGGCTAAATGTGATGGCAAGTTGTGAAGGGGCAAGTCCTCTGAGAACACAGTTCCCAAAGCCCAACGCACAAGAAGTATCTCGGGAACATAGTTTGACCGAGACCACGTGCCTCATTTAAGGCGCGGGGGGGGGGGGGGGGGTTGGCGCTAACGAGGCGCACGGGGGCGGGGGAATTTGGCGCTAACGAGGCACGCGGGGGGGGGGGGGGTTGGCGCTAACGAGGCGCGGGGGAGGGGTGGCGAACGAGGCGCGCGGGGGGGGGGGGGGTGGCGATAACGAGGCGCGCGGGGGGATTTGGCGCGCTAATGAGGCGCGCATGCGGGGGATTTGGCGCAAGGGGGGGGGGGTGGCACTGACGAGGCGCGTAGTCCACATACAAGTCCGTGCATACACAACGCGGTGCACATACAAGCCAAAGCATACACAAGCCGGTGCACACACAAGGCGGTGCACACAAAAGGCGGTCTATAGCCACCGAAGGAGTCTTTGTTATTTAAGGTGCCACAGGCAAGGCGGTACACGCACAAGGCGGTACACACACAAGGCGGTGCACACAAAAGGCACCATGTAGCCACTGCAGGGGTCTTGTTATTTAAGGCGCCACATGCAAGGCGGTACACACACAAGGCGGTGCACACACAAGGCGGTGCACACAAAAGGCGGTCTGTAGCCACCGCAGGAGTCTTGTTATTCAAGTGGGGTGCGGGGGTGTCCCCCACATCGAGTGGAGCGGGCCGTAGTCCACATAAAAGGCGGTGTATACACAAGGCGGTGCAGATTAAGGCGGTGCACACACAAGGCGGTGCACACAAAAGGCGGTTTGTAGCCACCGTAGGAGGCTTGTTATTTAAGGGGGGCGGGGTTGTCCCCGGCATCAAGCGAAGCGAGCCGAAGCTGAGGGAGGTCCACATACAAGGTGGTGCATAGGGGTTGGGGGGCGTTGGTGCGCTAACCAGGCGCACAGGGGGGGGGGGGGGGGTGCGCTAATGAGGCACACGGGGGGGGGGGTGGCGCACTAGCGAGGCGCACAGGGGGGGGGGGTTGGCGCTATCGAAGCGCACGGGGCGGGGGGTTGGCGCTAACAAGGCGCACGGGGGGTTTTTGGCACTCACGAGGCGCACGGGGGGGGGGGGGGGTTGGCGCTAACGAGGCGCACGGGGGGTAGGCGCTAACGAGGCGCGCGCCGAGCCCGATTTGCGCCTCGTACAACGAGGCACGTAGTTTTGGCCAAACACTCCTCGGAAAGAGGCAGGAAACTATCGTGGAGCAAGACGCTGGACAACTCAGTCGACATAACACAAATCAAGATAGAAGAACCGGACGTCCAACAAGGGCAGCTCGCCATCGCCGACACGTTGTGCGAGGACGTAATGATGCACGACGACAACGTCAATCCTGCGGACATCAACGTGGAGCCGACAAGAGATATAATGGGGAAAATGCCTCGAACAGCTTGCAAGCTACAAAATGAGGTGGTGGGGAATAGCCCAGAAAGTATGCAAACACTAGTTGAACCTCGTTTCAACTTTTGTTTGCGCTTCCTTTCTTAGGCAGTTTTTCTGTCTTTAATTTGTAGGGGGGGGGGTAGTGTTCTGCCCTCTCCCCATGGGCCCGAGGGCCGGTGCCGGCGGGTCAGCATGCTGAGGCGACAAGCGGGTGCTGCGGCTCTTTTTTGGACCGCATGAAGCAGATCGCGGGGGTTGAGAAGGGGCTGGTTGACCGCGGCCTGGCCACCGTCGAGAGTGCGGTGCTCGTGGGCCTGACCCCCGCCATCGCCGAGGTCAAGGCCTTGGCGGACGCGGGGCGGGGCCCGGCGCTGCTGCCGGCGGTCGTGCACAATGTCGAGTGCGCTGTGGACATGGTTCTGCGGCTCAAGCCGCTCCTCCGAGGTCACCACGCTGGTCGCAGACATTGTGGCAGTCCTGCAGCTCACGGCCAACGGCACGACGGAGGTTGTGGCGCAGTCGGTGGCGGCCTTCAAGACGGAGGTGGACACGCACGCCCAGGCCTTCTCGACAACGGACCTGCAGGAGCTCAACAACGGGCTCGACGCTGCGGTGCAGTGCGTGCAGTGCGGCCTGCTTGCGTCGCTGCAGAGGGCCCCTGCGCTGGAGGCGCTTGCGCACGACGGTTTGACGCTGCGCTCGGTCGGGTCCTTCACCACCGCCGCGGGGCAGTGACACTGGCAGCACCAGCACCCGCGGTGGCAGCTCTGCAGCAACGGCGGCAACAGTGGTGTTGCCTCTCTATCGCCGTCACCATGTGCAGTGGTAGGAGCATCAACACCCGATGTTGGCGGCAGCGGGACCAGCAGCGGTGAAACTGGCACCAGCAACACCAGCAGCTCTGGCAGCCGCGGCAGCAGCAGTGGTTTTCCCTCTGTATCGCCATCACAATCTGCAGGTATTGAGCCATCAGACTCTGGCATTGGCGGCAGTCGGACCAGCAGCGGTGACGCTGGCGGCAGCAGCAGCGGCACCAGCAGTTCTGGCGGTGGCAACAGAGGTGTGGTTGCCTTTATGTCGCCACATCACCTGCAGGCGTGGAACTTCGAGCACTGGCATTGGCAACAGCGGGAACATGAGCAGCGGCACTGGCAGCGACAGCGCTGAAGGACTGGCGCAGATGTTGCTCGCCGCCGCCCTCTCGATGCGCGACGCGATCCACACGCCCTCTAAAGTCGTGGATGCTTCGAGCACTGGCGTTGATAGCAACGGGACCAACAGCAATGACGGTCGCGGCACCAGCACCGCCAACGTAAGCACTTTGTTGAGCCAAAGCCCCATCTGGCTACCTGCAGTGTTGGCCCTAAGGCCGGTGTTATGGATCTTGGTTCGTTGCTGAGTTGCTGAGTGAGCCTCGGCTTGGCCGAGTTGCGCCCGGCGCCGTGGCCGTTTGGCTGCAGAGCAGCCGGGCGCCCACCTGCAGCCCTACTCGGCGCTGACGGATCCGATGTTGTTGCCGCTGTGTCGCCATCACCGTGTGTGGGTCCGGGAGCATACAGCCAGTATCGCCCGTCGCTTTGGCTGTCTTGACTTGCGGTGCCGGCCCTAAGGCCCATGGGGAGTTTTATGGGTTGGGGGGGGGGATTTAGGAATCAGAGGGGTTTTAGGACTCAGTTTCAACCCTTCAGGTTCCCCAGCGGCGCTATGCCCAGCGGGTTCCTGATGGCACCAGTGCGTGGCTAGGGCTGGGGGGGGGGGGGGCAGGGAGGGTTGCGGCGGAGAATGAATACCCAAGTTCTGTGCAGTGTTCTTGTGCTCCGCCTTTGCAAACACTAGTTGAACCTCGTTTCAACTTTTGTTTGCGCTTCCTTTCTTAGGCAGTTTTTCTGTCTTTTCCCGCCCACCCACCCACGGCGGCCGCACCGCTTCTGGGCTCGGCCGTCCGCCCACCGGACCCCAACCGTGTCTCGTTTTGTTTGGGGGGGTTGCATGCTGCACCCCGCCCTTTATTGGGTACCATGGTTGCGTGTGGTTGGGTCCAGCATGATCACCGTCTCAGGTGGCGGCAGTCTGACATGTTGAGGGGGTGACTTTTTCGTTCCCAGGTACTTGTGTAGTGTCAGCCTCGTCCGTTGACCGCTGTGCGCTGGGACTGCGTCCGCTTTATATGCGGGCAGCCATGGCTCTCTTGGAGGGCACGGTCAGCATTCTATCGCCGGCATCGCCGGTCTTGGTGATACATTGTACTGCTGCCCCAAGTTCTGTGCCCAAGTTCTGTGCAGTGTTCTTGTGCTCCGCCTTTGCAAACATACCGGGCCATGTACCGGCACTTGGCAAAGTCTTACCGAATGCGGGCGCCGGGAGAAGAGGGTCGTTTCTTAATGAAGGGAAACCCTGTCTACCACAGAGGGGTCTCCAGAGTGATGCAAATGGGAGCGCGGATATACGCTCCGCAGCCCGGAACCAGAATGCCCAATGAGGCGGAGATTATCCCGGCAGCCGTTTTGGACATGTTGAAAGGAATCGCTGGAGCTAAAGGAGACAACGGGAGCTACACCGATGTCCACAACATGCGGTTTTGTATCCAAAGAGGAACGATGGCATTCCAGACAATACAGATGAGCCCGGAACTGGGACCTCTTGCGCGCGTGGTAGTGATACAAGGTGTGGTCCACATCCGGCCACATGGTAAGACGGATGAAAATCAGCGTGGCCACACGGAAGTGCCGATGGGGAGCATGGCGCGGGTGCAAGGTGATATGCGCTACCAACTGAGAACTGCAGGCCCACATACAGTATACATACAGCTGCAGATGTGAGGTCGAATGGACAAGGTGCCGCAGAAATACCGAATAGGGCAACACCCTGCACATTCTGGCTACGAGGCAACTGCAAGCGGGCGGCTGCATGACCATTTGAACATGCAGTAGAGTGGGATGGGGGCAGCCGTGGGGAGTCTACGCAGCTCATTCGTTTCCTCATGGTTTACTCAAGGCACTACCCTCTGCCGCAGTTCCCAGTTGGATCGGAGTGGGACATCTTGCAGCAAGCAATCACTAACGCGGAGCAGAAAGGCATGGTATGTCCTGCTCTTACCTCGGTTGAAGGGTCGGTCCGACACTGGGTGCTAGCGCAACCAGAAGGGTCAAACACATGAATTGCACCATGTGTGGTGTCTGACGAAAAGGAGTTGCAAGCGATCAAGTTTACTATGCCGACATGGACCATCATATGGTATGGCAAGCCGAGAGGAGTCCACGGCGCCGCATGGCAAACGAAAATGCTTCTCGTCCGGCTGATTGGGGGTAACGAGTCCGGCCTCAAGTGGGAGGAAGAAAGCGCAACAGTGGGCACACCAACTAGCAGATTGGGCGCTCCCAAGCCTAGCACATGACGACGTAGCTGTTCAACCGCCGCAGGCGTCGTACAACACGGCACACACACATTGAGAGTTGCGGCCGCAGTGTCACCACATGTCTCAACTCGGCAACGGGGGCACATAATGAGTTGGATCGATGATGGGAACATTCAAATACAGTTGAGCATGCCGAGACGAATACCGGAAACATGTGGGGACTGTCAACCCTGCAGTTGGAAAGCCGTGTCTGCAGGGGTGGGACGCAAAAAGTCAACGAACGACCTTCACCCAAACTCCCTGACAACGCCCCAGCAGGTGGAAATGCAAGAGTGGATCGTGTTGGACACGTGGGAGAATGGCCTCTGCTCACACGCGCTGCCGGCTCCAACCCATGAATGGCAGACAACAACGGTGGTGTTCGGAATAGTAATGGTTCAGTCAAGTTGCCAAGGGTGGGTTTGGAGCGCGACGCCCGGCACCATCATCCACAGCAACTGCCACTCGGTCAACATAATGGTGGCGCCCAGATCCTTGACGGACTATGTGTTGCTCCACACGACAAAGTGGGACAAGAGGTCGAGACCTGCCCAATAGTGCGAATCGAGGCACAACAGATCATGTTTCGATAGTTAACCGATACTGCGATGCCGTTGCCGAAGAGAAGCGCGTGAAATGTGGTGTCTCGGAATTCTCAAACGTTACCTAAGGGGACGTCCCACACGGTACCCGAACCCATCATCGAGGCGCTCTCGGTGAGTACAGCGAATCATCTGCACCCCTTGGAAAGGGTATGCCGTGACAAGTGGTTGTCTGATGAAGCCCTTCAACTCCTTAATGATATCACCAAGGCAATAGCTCCCTGGTCATTTGTCCACCCAACCGACACATGGGTGTTACCTTGGAGTGCAAAGGAACAAGCGTCGGTGTATGCCACGCAAGGCGAGGCGGCGTACTACCATCTCCAGCACGTAGACGCAACACAGTGGGTGTTGCATGTCTCAATACATGGACACATGGCCGTCGAGCACATCGTGGCAGACCCTTACCATCCCCCGAAATGGGAGGGCGGAGCCACATGCCGTGTTGCAACCTCTGATAGTGAAGTCTCACTCCCAGATGATGCAAACCTTGGCCCTAGACATACTATCCTCGGCATGGGTGCGTTAGCCCTTGAGCAATGTTGTTAACTGTGGTTTATGTGTGGCTCACACGATGATGCATGCGACTCTACGTGCCCCCGCCAAGCAGCCATGTCCCGGCCATGGAGCACATAGATGATGTTTAACGTCACGTATGGGCCGGTGATCTACACTGTGCCGGGAGTATTCATACCGCAGTAAGTGCGGGATGCCCTTCTGACCCCATAGCCCACGGCGACAAAGCAGGAACCCAACCATCTTGGAATCCCGGACAGCAGGGCACGCAAAGTGCTGGCATCGGTGTTCTTCACCAAAGATGGCCCCCAGGTGCTACAATCCGTTGCACCGTGTAATATCTTGGAACCAATTGCTGCACAGCAGAAACACATGTAGCAATGGGAGGACAAGTTCGAGGAGTGGTACCAGTGCGTGCCTCAAGAAGGACCGATTGAATTCGGTGAGAAAGATCTAAAAGACAAGCTCATCATGGCAGAGGATACAACGTCGCTAGTCCTGGCGCTCCTACAGGGCCCGGACGGGGGCTGCTCTAGATGGCTTGAGGTGACATCAGACCGGGCAAGGTACCACAAAGTCAAAGGTCACGGCCACATGGCCCAAGGCAAAAAGGCCCTCAGCAACACCGCGGGTCCAATGCGACTATGGTGCTTCAAAAGAAAAGTGTCAGTGGCTGCACCTGCGGTATTCTCCATGGTAACCATGCATCCCAGGTCTGCGGCCGTGTCTCAATGGAACATTGCACCGGTTAGCATCTGGAAGCGGTCCCATGCAGATGCGATGCGGAACGTCATGACGGCGGAGATGAACATGGTAGGCATACAGTGGAAAGCTCAAGATCACGGGGGGGACGTCTCCTCGGTCCCAGTACGCGACTCCCCCCCCCCCCCCCCCCTCCGGGCCCTCCGGGCCCACTTAGTTACCAAGGGTCAATGGCTACTGACCATACATATGGTGGCGCCGAAGGCGCCCGAAAATTTTTTTTTCATTCCCCTAGCCCACGTAGCATCCCTTCCCGCCCGGGCGGTGGAGCACCCCAACGCTATACTTGAACCCAACCTTGACTCTAACGCCCACCCCAACCCGCAGCCTGCTCCTAACCCTACAGCTAACCCTACCCATGACCCTAACCCTAACCCTAACCCTAACCCTAACCCTAACCCTAACCCTAGCCCTAACCCTAACCCTAGCCCTAACCCTAGCCCTAGCTCTCACCCCAGAGGGAGGGCAAGGGGAGGTAACGGGAGCCTGTGCCCCCCCCCCCACCACCCCAAATTGCCCCACCTGGACCCCCCCCCCAACTGACCCTCCCGACCGCCCCCCCCCCATCGCCCCTCCCTGAACCCCCCCCCTCCAATGCCCCCCCCCCCCCCCCCCCCCCCCCGGGGGCCTTCGGCCCACTTCTACTGGGGGGGGGAGTCGCGTACAGAAGCGAGGAGACGTCCCCCCCGTGCTCAAGATGCGTTATCGTTCACCCGCCGTCCATTCTCTACGCTATGACTTTATGAATTGGCACTTTGCTTCACATGTTGCAAACGTGCATTTTCATACAAAACCAAATGCATAAGTGTGCAAAAACAACTGCCCACAAATCACCACCACTGATCCAGGCTTGGTGTATTTTCATGTGATTTTCATGACAGTTTGATGGGATCTTAATAGAAAGCGCATGACAACACAGGTCTGGTGCGGGACAATTGGGGCCCGATCAGATAGAGCCAACTGTGTCAGGGATGACTGTTCACGTAGATTTTGACAATGACCCTGGTTGCACCCCGATCCCATTCCCTCCCCGCCAGTACATCCCGCCTGCAGCTCCTACAGGCAGGCAAGTGGGTAGCCCCCTCCTGGGCCAGGAATGTCTGGGTGCCCTGATAACGGGGTTTGCCCCACTCCCTGCAGACCATAAGTCTCATGCATGTCACAGCTCCACGTAACGGACATCCCAAGCCTTCATACATCATACACACAGCACACAACCCCCCCGTCAGCAACGGATGCTGCACTCACAACACATTGAGGAGGACACAGTGATGTGGCTTTAAATATCAAGTGCCGTGCAGAGGCGTTGATGCAGGAAATAGTTCGGCCAATGCAGATCCACCATAGCATTGCAGTCCATCCGCTGCCCACCCTCTTGCAGGTGTAAGGCCCTGCCCTTCCTCATTGGAGCCCCACATATGCCGGTGTTCTTTTTGCTGCTGCTACTCTTGCTGCTGCAAGCCCCATCGCCCACACCTGCCACGCTCCCGGCGACTGTCGGAGACACGGTGCACGTTCCAGGGGACTACCTCTCCTCCGTTGCCATTCCTGTGCTCTCCCCCGGAGCCCTGGCGGGGAGGAGCATCGACCCCACGGACCCCGCAGTCCTGCCTTTGGTCATCCTCACCCTCGACATTGCAGACCCCTTTGTGGCATTCCTGACCCATGCGCCCACGTCCATGGACGCCTTCTTGCGCCAGGGCCCCGACGCCAGGGAAGGAGACAACGCGCATTTTTTGTTCACGGCATGGGATTCACGGGCGGAGGTGATGGCGCTACGGGGCCGCTTCGCTGCCCGCCTAACCGCGCTGGGCCCCGCAGAGTCGGCGCGTTGGGAGGGCCGGCTGCTCTTCACCAACGGATCTGCACAGGTGCTGATGAAGGCGGGGTTGGGCAGTCCGAGGGGATGGTCTGGGCGAGGGCATTTCTGGTGGCAATTGCAACAGATTGCCCCGTGACCGCTGCTGATCCAAAACGCACCCAAAGCCATCATCAGCCCCACCCAAACCTTGCACACAAGTCCCCTCCACGCCTCTCTCCGCTGTTGTTGTTTCCTAGTGGATGTCCTTTAGGACCTTTAGCAACCGAGCAACGCAGACGGTGAGTATTTGCGAAGCTGTTGCTGACAATCATCACAAACATTGCAGTGTGTCATGGTGATTTCTAGTGTCGTAGAGGCTCCGTCCAAGCTTCACGGTGCCATCAAGCTTTGCTCAGGCCTGAATGTTTGATACATCCACCGCCTCCACGCCCTCAAGCTGTTGCATTGTGAATGATGATTGCTCCACTTGAGCATCACAGCTTGAGCAGTGATTGGATGACCCCCCCCCCCCCCCCGACAGAAAAGGCCTGCCAGCCAGGCCCCGCCACGAGCCAACACCATTCAAGATGCCCCATGCCATGACGGTGTTCAAGGACACCCACAGCTCTTTTTTTTTTCTTTGAAGGAACATGCGCCCTGCACTGGGGGTACAGCCCACCACCACCACCATTTTGTGAGGAGGAGAACGACTGTCCTACTCTGGCCTCCTGAAATACATGCCCTCGCCAGTTCGGGGCGAACAACGTCGACAATGTCCTCGCCAAAACTTGAACCATTGCGCACATTCGGAAGTTCCAACCGCTGTCAGTCAACAGCCAAGGAGGGCATGTTGTTCCTGAATGGAAAAGAAAATAAAAGCCCTTGGACGTCCCATGTCAGGGGGTTGAAACGACCGTGCAACGACGGCGGTAGACCGGTCCACCGTTGGCAAGTGGCGGTCAACGGCCATGTGCTGTTGTTGGTTAACGAACAAAATGGGCGGCCACTGCCTCGCCACCACCCAGGCCACACCCCCAGTCGCCCCAGAATCGTCGTCCGTAGGCCGATGCTGGCGGGGGTGCGCCCCTTGCGATAGGGGGGCCTTCCTGCGTGTGTGTATGTGTGTGTGCGTGGGTGCGGGAGCGTGCGCATGCACGCCCACTGTGGGCACGGCTTCAGGGGTGGCTTGGTGGGAGGCAGGGAGGGTCGGGGCGCAGTGCACTTCTGTCTGCGCAGGGGGCGCTGGGTGCCGAGCTGCTGTCCGTCTTGAGGCAGTGGCAGACGCCCCGCAACGGTCTGGGCCTCCTCGACACCGCCCTCAACGTGTCCCGATTGGACTGCCACTACACGTTCTGCCCGTGGCCGGACCAGGACGCGCGCTTCACCCTGACCGCCCTCCCGGTCCCGCCCGCAACCGCCGCGCGGTGCGATGCCCCGCTTGGGAACGCATCGGGCGGCTTTGGCTTCGTGCAGCTCCCCCCAGAGTCGCGGTGCACGCCGGAGCAGGTGGCGGCGGCGGCAATCAAGGCTGGGGCCCAGGGCGTCGTGCTGGCCGCCGCACCCGGCGACGCCCCGCGCCCCATCGGCAACTCGGCGGCCGCCGACAGAGAGTTCCCCGAGGGCCTGTCGAGGGCTGTGGCGATGGTGTCGGCGGCGGACGGGGCGCGAGTCGCCAGTGCACTCGGGAACGGAGGGCCGGCGCGCGCGCGCTTTTACACGGAGGGGGCCCGGGGCCAGTTCGCCGCGGTGGACGCGCAGGGGCGGGTGGCGGAGGTGGGCTGGGCCAAGTACAGCACCCTTCTGATGCCGCTGTGGGAGGCCCAGTGGCTGGCGTACCAGAAGGAGCTTCAGGCCCGGCTCGCGGCGCCCGCGCTGGTCGTGCCCGTCTTCGACGGGGCCCTGCCCGGCACCGCGCACACCGTTACGATGCCCCCCAAGGTCTGCTGCCCCCGTGCCCCGGTCCCTCTCCCTGTCTGTCGCCCTGTCTGTCGCGTGGCTCAGCTTTGCATGAGATGAACAAGCAATCGCCACTTTTCGCACGTTTGTCACATGGGCCTGGCTCCCCCACTCCACTTGTTATATCTTGCCCCATTCTATCAGTCGTTAAAATAATTTTACCACGTGTCAGGCCCCATTCGGGACGGATGAAAAAATGTAGCAAAGGGGGGGGGGTGTCACAGTCGTGCATGTGATAGAAGCGTGCAAACTCGCTAACATTCATTGATAAAACGCCAACAAAGCTCAAATTAAAAGCACTTCGCCCCAATGCCAAAGCAGGAGGTCCCGAGATCGAGCCCCAGGTGAGGCATAATGATGACGCCAAACCCGTCCCAGGCGCTGGGGTATCCACAGGACCTGCGCGGGCCGCAAGGGGCCGATGGCGGTGCCCGGACATCGTGAGGGTGTTCTGCCTCTGTCTCTGACTGGCCCCGTCCCTGTCTCCATCTTTGCAGACGTCGCTGTCCTTGTGTTTACCCCCCGTGCCTCTGGGGGCACTGCTGTTGCTTCTCCTCCCCCTGTCCGTCTGTGGTCCCGGTCTGGGCCATCGCTTAGCAATGCTTTGTGACCGTACCCCCCTACCTCCGGGGGCAAGGGGGGGGGGGTCTGAGGCCCCAAAACAAGTTAGTGCACCTGAAATCAAGTTCACAATCCCGGCCCCTTTAACAAAATGCATTTTTCTCCGAAGGCAAAATGTTTCTGATGTGGTTGGGTGCGGTTGGTTGGCCGCCCCCCGGGAACGACGGATAGCACTCGGTGATCCGGAGCCCCTGGGCCCTGTGTTACATTTCCCACAGCGTTTGTGGCGGTGAGCACCCTCCAAGTTGATTGTCATGGGAATGACTGCACGTGGAGCCTTGCCGACGCCGGCGCGGGAGGGACGCCGCAGGGCAGCAGCAGCATTTTTGAGCAGCGGGACAACGGTCCCACACTCGCATACCAACAACACTTACCCCCCAGTGGCTTAGGGCAAAGATGTGGACAAGTTCTTGTGTGTGCACTTGGGAGTACCCCCGGGGACATGTGGGGGGGGGGTATACATATAGACGCCCGACCGTGTGCGAGAACGTTCAGGGTCCGGGGGGGGGGGGTCCAGCCAGAGGGGCTGCCAGAGCGAAAATCAGTTTACCTCAAGATACAAACATCCAAATGATCAGCGCGTTGATCTCCCACCCCCCACCCCCGGGGGGGGAGGGGTCTGGTTAAGCCAACCCCTGCGCCGGTGGTCCCTGTCACTGCCTCTGGGCGCGTCGCTGTCTCCGCCCCCCGCCCCTCACCTTCCCCTCCCCCTGTCCCCTCCCCTGTCCTGTGCCGCGTGGCAGGCCCAGCTCGAGGCCCTCGACCGCGTGGAGCTGGACTTCGCGCTGCGCTGCCCGTCCGGCAACCGGGACCGCGCCTGCTCCGTCTGGGACCGCATCGTGTCCGTCTCCGCCGCGTGCGCGGGCCGCCCGGCCGTCGAAGTGGGGCGCTGGGTCAACGCGTTCCAGCGGCGCGGGCGGTGGCTGACGCCCACGCCGCTTCTGCACGGCCTCGGGGGGCAGACCTGCGTGTTCACGTTCGCCGTGCCGGACCCGTGGCGCGCGACGCTGAGCCTGCGGTTCGCGGCCACGGCCCCGGCCGCCGCCGAGCGGCGCACCGTCGAGCGCGTGGCGTACCCGAACCCCTCGGACCAGTTCACGTCCCGAGCGTACAATGCGAACCGGACGGTGGCCTTCACCCCCCCGCCCGGCACCCGCCGCGTGGAGGTGGCGGCCCTCATCACGGGGCACGGCGGCTGCGAGTTCCAGGCCACGAGCCACCACTTCGTGGTCAACAACCGCACCACCGGCGGAGGCGGGGGCTATTCTACGCTGCAGCGGCCTTACGCTGACCGGTACATGTTGGCAGGTCCGCCCTCCGCACGGTTGCCCGACCCTTCGGGGCCCTCCCCCCACCCCTCCTCCGCCGTCTGTGAAGGGATTGGGAGGGTTGTTGAGGAGGTGCGGAGCGTTTAGGAAGCGCACCATGGGCACGACCCGCGGGGGGGGGGGGGGGTCTGAGCAGGGGCGCATCGGTTCTCACGATCTGGGACGCCAGTGCTGGTGTGGCCGGGGGGGGGGGGGGGGGGATGCGGGTGCCAGGGCAACCCCTGCTCAACCGGCATCAGGTGGGGGGCATCTCCCGCAGCCCAGATGGGCTGTTTGCGCAACAGGAGGGGGAGGGGGGGGGCACCAGGGGCAGACCAGCCGTGAGGGGGAACGGACGACAAGGGCCCCCCAGCGCACACCCCACACCAACACCAGCAACCCATCCAGGGGCGCCCAGGTCTCCCCCCACGCCACCCATGGTCCCTTGGCCGTCAAGGAAACCTGTTGACCCCACAGGGGGGGTCGGGCAGGAGATCGGACTCCCAGTGGGCCAGCAGGGCCCCTGAGGAGTTGCATAAAAGGGTGAGTGCACGCAGGGGATGGGGCACCCAGAGGACCAACCCCGGGGCCCTTGCAGCACAACGACTTTGTCCGTCCACGCTCAGGGGAACTTGCACCCAGTGGGCCATGACTGGGGCCCCTGATGCGTTCTGTGGAGCCACCACCAGTGTGCGCAGGGGATCAGGCACTCAGGGAGCCAACCCTGGGGCCCCTGTGGCACAACGCCGTTGTTCGCCTGCGCTCAGGGGATCCAGCACCCAGTGGGCCACCGCTTGGGCCCCTGAGGCGCCCTGTGGAAAGGAATGGTGGGCCAGGCAAGAGAAGGAACCTCCGACAAAACCGGGGTGGGCAGAACGAAGGATGACGGTGCGGTCACAGTGCAGCGTAAATTACCCGGGACACCGTGCGGAGCAGGGCACCTGGGGCTCACGCACACGGAAACACAGAGAGGCAGGTTGTGGACGGCCTGAGGACGGAGGTGTGTGGACAGCAAAAACAGTCAAACGACCCCCACAACATCCAGCACAACACCAGTGCGACAACTACTGGGCGCCGCTGACACGCAAACGGCACATACTGCCACATCCAGCACAGCCCCAGCACACCAACCACTGGGCTCCATGGACGCGGAAACGACACCAGCAGGAGCACCGGCCGCAGCGGCCGACGGAAAGCAGCGACCCGACGCAACATGCAAAGGGAAGAATGGGGGATTGTCCCGGACGCCGTAAAGAAACAACAAACAGACGGAATGTCACACGGGGGGGGGGGGGGGTCAAACGTCCAAAAGGCGGTGGATTTTGGGAAAGTGGCACTTTTTGAAACACCCCCCCTTTTTCCACTTCACCAAAGTGGGTGCAGATATTGCCTGCCCCCCTGGGCGCCCCCAAGAAATTCTTTTTACCCTGCAGCAGCAGGGACCAACTTTTTGCACCCGGTGTGTCCACAACCAAATTGCTCCGAATTGAATGGATTCCGTGCACACGTGACTGGACAACATCACAAAGCATTTCAACTCCTCCCTTCCCCTACCCCCCACGTGCCACTGCCGGCACCCCGTGCGGGACAAACCCTTTTTTCAAAAAGATGCTGCACCCCAATGTGTGTTCACAGTGATTAGCGAGACTTGGGGGTCTTGCGCGCTCCCTTGTGGCAAACAAGGACCTGATTAGTTGGTAGCATCGTCATACATAGCATCGCAAGCAATGCTTCGAGATCGGCTCCAGGAGCAACAACTCCCAGTTCCAAGTGAATGTGCAGGGATCATCAAACATCCAGGAATGGCAGTGGACAGGGTGCCTCAGTACTATCGCCGCGGCATGGCGATAAGGTACTCAGCAGCCCCCGCCCACGGCGCCCAATGCGCTCAGGGCTGGTGGCACACACCACGCAGTGCGCCTGTTTGTGGGCAGTGGGGGACCAGAATGCAGCAGCGCTAAGGGGTACCCGACCGCCCACCCCAAGTTGTGTGCAGCAAAAGAGAGGGAGGGCACCGGTCGCACCACAAACGTCAGGGCGACTGTCAGTCCTTGGGTTAGGACGAAAGGTCGGACGTCCCCGTGACAGCGCCTCCATCACACCCCTCCACTGAGCCCTCCCTCAGCCCTGCTCCTCCGTGCGCGGCCCAACTCAACGCCCTACACCCTCTGCAGCCCTGCCCTCGCACACCTCCTTCCTCCACAACCCCCGCTTCAAGGGAGTCCCTTCGGCTGTGCAAACAAGACGCGCCTGGGTGCGGTGCCCAACGAGCACGGGACTTGGTATTTTGGCCGCAACGGCTGGTGCGATGGGCAGGACGTGGCGCCCTTAGTGTGGGACATCACGGCGGATGTGGACCTCAAGACCCCCGGTGCCGTCAACAGCCTCCGCTACTTCGCCCTGGCCTATGTGGGCGGGGACGGCGCCGCGGGCAACGGGAGCGATGCCGGATGCCAGGGCAACATCCAGCAATCGACCTACTTGATCTATTACTCCGCTGTGGGGGAGGCGAGGGGCCGTCTGAGTACTGTGGCGGTGGTGGCCATCAGCAGTGCCACTACGATCATCATTTCCTTTGGTTTGGTGAGTGTAGGGCTTGTGGTCTGGGCCTGTGGAAAGCAGCGGAGGGCAGGGTATTCCCTCATTGGAGGCCCCGAACAGGTCAGAACCGCCTTTGATTAATGGGCATGTAGGGCACTTCGAAGGGGCAGGGGAGGGAAGATGGGACGTGGTAGAATCCCAAAGTTCCAATCGTGGCCCATAAAACTCATGTCTCCTCAAGTGAGGTCACGCCAGGTCACGTCTGGTCAAGTCAGTTGACCCGAGCGGGAGGGTCCTTAAGAACGAAACGGCTGTTTTTGCGAAATTAGCTCACTTCCAGTCCACTCAAGTCAGTATCCCCGCATGGTGCTCGCTGGCACTATCAGCAGCTCCTGCAAGCACTGGCCCACACTATCAGCAGCGCCTGAAAGCCAATGTGGGTGTGGGGCCATGATGACCAATACGGGCCATGAGCGCGAACATGCAGTTGGGTCCCCTCCTGGTGCGGGCCCACACTATGAGCATCTCCTGACAGCACTGGCCCATACGATCACCTCTTCCAGTCCAACACGTCGGTCTCACTCACCACCCTTGTCCAAGCGCATGCACTCGCCACATTTCCATGGGACGGGGGAGGGTAAGCCCAAACCAACGGGTGTGCAGAGAGGTTTGACTGGCCTCACAAATAGTGGAATCCCGGCCACAAGCGGGCAAAGGCAGGGTCAACTTCTGGCGGGGCATACATCCGTCCAACCGTGGGGAAGCCTCGGGGCCAAGACTTTTTGGGGTCCAAAAATGGTGATGAGTCACATGATGATCCGAGCCCCTTTTTCCTGCTGCTTCTGAAGGTACCATGTTCACTTGCTCTGTGATTGGGGACTGGGTGGCCTCCGGGGCAGGCTCAGGGGGCATCCCATGGAGCCCTTTATGGAAGGGCCGAGTCCAATCATGGGCTCCAAGTACCCTCAAGCCAGCCTCTAACCCCCGGCAATGGGAGGTCCGCCCACCCCAACCAACCCCGTATTCGAAGCCCCCGCGTCCCTCCTGAGGCTCAGTATCGGTGCCACTCCGTCCGCACGACCCAAAACAAACATCGGGAAATCAAGAAGTCGGGGGGTGTGGGAGGGATTTAACCATCGACGCAAGGGGACACACCAGATACCTATTTGTGTGTGTGTGTGCCAGCACACAGTGCCAGCGCGTGCTGTTGTGTGTTCTGTATTGTGTGTATTGGGAGGGGGGGGGGACCCATGCACCCCTCGTTCATTGACCTCCATGCACATGGTGCCATCGTGCGTCCCTGATCGGGGAACATGCAGCTCCTTGTCATGCACGTCGATGCGTCGGCTTTGTCGAATCGCACATGCACGATCGGTAGTGATCGTGCATCACCCTTCGGCAGTGGTACCACGTTTTTGTACGGCACCGATACACCGTCGTGTCCATAAGCGGAGGCTGAACTAAGTGGATCGGTGTATATTGCACTAAATGGAAGGGCTAACCCGGCGCTTGCATTTCCTGCCAAATACTCTGACCCCTGCAGCCCCATCCCGCCGCCCACCCACCCCACGGACCCGCGCCCACCACCCGCACTTGCTCCGCCGCTGGCTCTGTCAGCCTTTGACATCCCCCTCCTACCACAACTGACAACCAGCACGCCCACTTCGTCTCTGCCTGTCTCTTCAACCACCAGCGTCACCTTCTGTGTCACAAGCGTCAGTGATCGTCGTACTGTCGCAATATCCCCAGCCTCACCCGCATCTCGACGTACATCCAACGTCTGGGTCCTTGGGACCCTGATTGGTCACACAAAGGGGGGGTTGAATACAATAATTGGTATGGCCGCTGCAGGCAATTCGCTGCACAAGGGAACGGCAGTTGCAAGTACATTAAGGACAGATTCGGTGCCCCAAGCGGCGGCAGGCAATGCGTCGGGGGAAGTACAACCACATGCAGGACAGATTCGACGCCCCGACTGCTACGACCTTCACGAACTTCCAACAGCCCCCATTTACACTCGGCCCTGAACAACTCAAAAACCATCAACGACATCTACAACCGCTGCTGAGTCCTCCTTCTACCTTCACCTGTCTTCTCTATGCCCCAGCTCCTGCAGACAGTGACCCAGAGGGGTGAATGGGTTTGGGGCGCAAAAGGCACCGCTTTTGTGCTGACGTACAACACACAGCATCAGGGGATAATGCGACGATTGAGGGAAGACGCGAAAACATGCGACAACCGGCTTCTCCGGCATTTTCTTGGGTTTCATGGCGTTGATTCCTTTACCCCCCCCCTCCTTTCCGCAGTGCCACCTGGTGGCTGCATCGATGCCATGAGCAGCTCCATGCGGCCCGTGTCGTGTAGGCGCTTGACTCAACCCCAAAGAGGAGTCACTGAACCACCCCACCAGTGCACCCGGGCATAGTGTGTCATGCACCCATGCGTGCGTACGGGCAGGGCAGACTTGGTGTGTGGAAAACAAGCTCCAGCCGCACGCCGATGATGTTCCGCATTCCGAAGGAAGCCCTCTGCGTGCTCCTCTGTGCACGTCTTTCAGCTGCGAGCTGATCGATCGAAGTTGGGCGGGGAGGGGCTTCTTGAGTGCAATGAAGTATCTGTGCATTTGTCTGTGCCACAACCCTCCGGGGTGCAGCGGTTGCCGGGCATACAGCCCGCCACCCTTGTGCCTGCCGCAGTCCTTGAGCCAGTCAGACGGCCCGGCAATTGCAACCCCCCCCCCCCCTTCGTGCATCACGCCGTCCCACGGCGACAGCAGCAGGCAGGCACCGTTCACCAGGTCTAAGCCCCTCTGGGAGTGATGCAACCATCTCAGGGTGTGCCCATGGGGCCTGCCGTCAGTAGGGCGATTGGCCTGGTGCCGCAGAATCCTATGACCCCTGGGACCTGTCCTCGTTCCAACTGAAAGGATTCTGTACGCTGTCCGGTGGTTGACAACATAATGGTCTGCTGTGGTAACACGTTTTGCGCATTGATTTGGTCTGAGGTACTCCATGGATGGTGCATCACCTCTCTTCTAATGCATGAATGCCCCACCAGTCCTCCCACCATGTTTCCGATCACCTCTCGCCGAGTGTCTACATTTTTGTCCATGAACAAGATGCGCTCTGTCGGCTTGGGCTCACTTTTTGTCCCACAGTGAACCCTGCCCTAGCCAGCGTATCCCTGGCCCGCACCACCATGCACCACAGCCTGGATTTGCTTGATACCGCCAACAGAATGTTGTCGATATACACCTGGTGGTTCCCACTCACCCTTGTCAGTGCCCCTTTGACTATGGCGCTACTATGGGGCGTACTCAAGTTTGGCATATCAATAGGCTATACGACCACCCAAAGGGAAGCTGTATGTACTTCATGCCTTGCCCCCTGCACCACAAATATGGAAACCCACACTCAGGGCAGCTGTGCACTCCAGGACTCATTTTGAAGGTTCAGCGTGGCCATGTACACCTTTTCCCTCCTCCAAACAAGTGCGAGGGTGAGGGCACCTGGACTGCCCAGCCTGCGGCGGGACTCCGGATGTGGCATGTATTTTCGGCTGAAAGGGTTATGTAGCCATTTTGCCACGTGTGGGCTCCCAGGATGACAGGGGAGGGGAGGCGCGCGGGGGGGGGGGGGGGGTTGGTTTTGGGTTTTGGGTTGGACCCTTCTGCCAGGACCCCACCATGCCAGGCCACGGCGAGCCATGCTACCACGCATGCTTGGAGGATCCTGGTTGCCTCTTCGGGTCCGCGAAGCCACAGGGGTGGCCCCACTGCCGCCTTCGCGACAGACGGGTGAAACATCCGGGGGGCTTAATCCTAACCATGTCACTTCATGGTGGCTGCCACTGGACGGGCCGGCATGACCGCCGGGGTGGATGCCACGCACATGCAGGGTGATGACAGGGCAGTCCTCATATCGGTCTGGTACCATCGTAGATCCTCACACAGTGAGGTCTGGACCCCGTCCAAATGCTCCTGAGCCATAGGCTAAGGGTCACAAGCCCCCTCTCAGAAGGTCCCTTGCTACCCTCTCGGAGGACTAAACTAACTGGGTGAGCCACAGGCCACATTCTCCTCTGGTGTGCATCCACAGGCTCCAGGCCACTTGGGACAACCAGGAGGGTTAACCCACAGGTCCACAAGACCCCTTGTGACAGTGAGAACCATGGACAATCCAGACGGACTGTCCCACACGTACATGGTGGCCCGTGGGGGGGCTGAGACGCCGGGCTCCTGGCCACTCGTACTCAGGGGTACCCCGAACAGGGCCCGTATGTGACCCCCACCCCTCTGTTCTGAAGCCGGGCTCTCCTGGAGACCGTGGCTGGCAACCCCTATTTCTTCCACTTGGTCTCGCAGTGGTAGGGCTGCCCCATCCACATAGCACCTTCCCCAGGGGGTGGCGGTCCCTGGTAGTGGAGGCCCCCTGTCCAGGCCCATCTGACTCGGGGCGCGGGGGGGGGGGGGGGTCACCAGGGCGTAAGAGAAAGCTGGTGTGTACGGTCGGTAAAACCAGTTACCTCCAGGGTTCAGAATCCCTCCGCCTCCCTTCTGGACCCCCCAAAGTTTTTGGACCCACTTTTCGACAGTTTCAGATTTTGGCCGGGAACATGGGCGCCGCCTTTGGGGGTTTTTTAGCCAACGGCAGGGGGGGTTCACCCCGCCCGGCCCCCTGTCCGGACCCCCCTCCAGCCCCCGGGGACCCCCCCATACCTGTAGCAACGCGCCTGGCCACCGGCACCGCCGGCCGACGGGAGCCGCATCTCCTCCTCGTATTCCCCTCTTGGGGATTCGAACCGGCGTCTTCAGGGCAGCGGCCGGCTGCACAGCCGCTGCAGTACGTGGCCAAAAACCTATCCTATGGGCAGCCAGCCCTCAGCAAGCTATAGCCAGCATCGCCACTTGCACTGCACAGTGCCAGGCATAAACAGCAACCCCATTTTGAGCTTTCACACTACACACACGGCATAGCTTAGGACTCAGCAACTGTATGGCCACTCAGTCTGACTCAGGTCACTGACTGGTCTCACAATCAATATGCATGACGATGCAGCTGCTACGGGGCGTTGGACAGCCGCTCGTCGTCTCCTGCTCTCCACTCCGCAGTTGCACCCAGAAGCGCCGCAGGGGCGTGCTCCATGGTTCGTGTCTCTGCTCTGTCTGCCGATGGCTGCGGGGCCCCGCCGGGGACCCAGGCCTCAAGCTGGCAGCCCTTCGCCTGTGCGGGGCTTGTCGGCTGCTGCATGATGCTGGGCCTCGTCACGGCCGGCACCTCCCCCTTCCCCTCCACGGGCCTGTGGGCCTCTGCCCCGGCCGTTTCCAGAGTTGCGGTGCGCCCCGTTCCCTCTGCTGCTGTGCTGACGCCTGGACGCCCCGCGACACTCAGGGCCGGCCCTTACGATGCCGTCGTCGCCGCAGTCGCCAAGGGACCGGACCCGACGGTGCCTTCGCTGCTGATGCCGGAGTCGACGCCGCACGCGTGGCCGATGGTGTCGGGTTTGGCTGCGATCGGGACTGTCGTGGTGGCGTTGTGGAGCAGCTTCTGGGGCCCCAAAGGTGTGCACCGGCGGGGGCCTTGTGCCGCTTTGTGCTCTTCGTGTTGTGTGTCTTGCCGCCGGGGGAAAAGTGCCGGAGTACCAGCACCAGCGGTGCTTCGTTGGGCTGGAGAACTGTGGGGAAGGGCTTGGTTTCCAGAGACAATGGGCTGGGCTCTCTGTGCGCCTTCGCACTTGAAGTGGACGGAGTTTTTTTCTGCAGAACACTCAGTCCAGCCACCGTCGTCGTCGGTTGGCCCTCAGCCGCAGTCGGTTGGTTCGCGTGTGCAGCGGCGGAACTCCAACAAAATATGCCCCTTGTGTTTCTCAGCCCGGCTGTCTGGTCTGGCGTGGGGGCACTTTCCGCGTCGTCCGGTTGTTTGATGGCCCTGGGCGCACATCCGCTGATGTGGAGCTGACGGGACAGCTGTTGGGCCGGGCGTGACCCCGCTTGACAGTCACATGGTTGTCATTTGCCGTCGGTGGTGCATGGCTCACCCCCCGCACAGTGGAACCCCACACCCCTGTTTACTGTGCGAAAGTCCATCTCCTATACATCATGGGTTGCACTGCGTGCACGCCGAGTAGAACTCCCACATGCCAATCTTGTATGGATTGGCGTGTACAGCGTATGGGCCAGAAAATGGGCCAGGGGTCGTGGTACGCTTGCGATTATCCTCGGCAATCGGACGGAGACGTAAACCGGACGTGTGGGTAGTGCAGGCCCAACTTGGCATGCGTCGGATACGCATGAAGCAAGCAGCATGGGAAGGGGGGCGCCTCATGTGGTTATATGATGATGTAGTTGTCCTTGAAGCATCACCTGACTGGGTCAGCGCCGCTTCACTGGATTGAGACGCACGACAAGAGGCATTGCAGAAAGATGGTGCGGAACACAAGTGATACACGGACGAAACGGGATGCTCATGGGAGACCCGCTTGTGTTTGGGGGCGCACCGTGCGCTGTGCGCGCGCTGTGCGAAAAGTCGGCTGTTTTTCACCACCGGTAGCCACGGGTCCCAGGGTCCTGAAATCTGCACCCCCGATGCTGTTTTGAATGGATCATGCACGCTTCTGGAGGTGGGTGGTTTTCAGGGGTGTTCCCGGGATAAACAACGTAATAATTGGCGCTGTGCCTGCGCTATGCGCGCGCTGTGCGAAAACGCCCCCTTTCTTCGGAACCGGTGTCATGGGTCAACGACCCTGTCAAAAGAGCCTTGTCCCTGCATTGCACTCCTCAACCCCAAGCCCCAAGGCGAATTACCCATCGATTGTACGTGTGCTTCAGGCAAAGCCCTTGCTATGGCTGCTACTGGAGGTCAGAAGTCGGATGATACAGAGAGGTATGCTGGCCGCTCCCATGCACCCTGATGCACCCCGTGTGCGGCGTGATTTGCCAAAGGGTTTTCATCTGCGTCACCTCCGCCTGTGTGACAGACATCGTGGGGGTGGGTGGGTGGGTGGGGAGCTCTTGAGCCTGCAGCTTATCCCGGGTGTCGTGGCTTGCTGCAAGCGATGGCGGAACACCATACCAGCCAGTTCTTAGTCATAGGGCCTCAGATTTCAGAGGTGCCTGTGCTCCTTCCGAACTGCTTCATGTCCACTTCGGTGCCTTCCCGGGCATCAATGTGCATGCTGCGCTGCCCTCGGCGCCAGGCTTGCCTCGTCGACCCCGGGAGCCGGAAGGGACTAAGAACGCTGGTGCGGGAGACGGCCCGTGTGTTGTACGTCTACCTCCACCCTGACCCCGATTTGCGTAGAGCCCCACTCGATAATGAAATGGACACCTTATTCAAAGGCCTGCCCCCCCTCCCGCTCAGACTTCCAGAACGGTCACATCTTATCGATGTCCAGCTCGTATACCCCCTTTCAGGCGTTATTGTGAGGCCCTGCGCGCGCGTGCGTGCGCAGCATGACACCTGGACACGGTGTACGCATGGCCTTGTCTGAGCACGGGATCCCCATGTGACCGTGGTCGCTGCTGACATGGGCCTCATGCGGCCTCTCCACGTCACGAGCTGATGAGGACGCCTACTTTCTGGCCGGCGCGTGCCCCATAGAGGCCTCTCATGCCCTGCTTGGGTGGTGTGCTCATTAGAAAACCCTCTTCCTGGAAGAGCGTGCGTTGTATAGGCCTCCTATGGCCTCCACCACGCACGTACTTGTCAGCAAACCCACAGTCTGGCCAGTGCTTGCCGTGCCTGCACACACGGAGGGGATGGGGGGGGGGATTTTTGGCATTGACCGACCGCGTCATGGGGGGGCGGCCGGGCCCAGTCCTTATATGCAACCCCCCAGCCCCCTCCCCCCCCCCCAAGTTTTGAGAGATAGTGGTGCTGGGGCCATGGCGCCAACGGCGCCAAATTTTTTTTTTTTGCATGCTTAGTTGAAGGGGGTACTATGCCTCTGGTCCTTGTTCTGCTCCCTTTGTACAGCCCAGTGACACACCATGGCAACACTTGACCTTGAGAAGTTGCTGAAGCGAGGGAACTGCATGGTGTGCAAGAAGCCCCCCCCCCCCCTTGAGAACCCCTCTCCCCCCCCACCGTATTGCCAATTGAACCCCTCCCCCAACTGCCCCCCCAAGTTTTGACAGATAGCTGGGGAGTGGGTCGCATCAGGACCGATTGTAGTCCCCCCCCACCCCATGGACCGCACCCTCCCCCCCCCTGGTAGCCATAGTGATTGCAGTACAATTGAGCAGTGTCAAACTGAATGAGTCCGGCATGAGGTCAGGATGATGCTGGTTATTTCATCCTGACATCATGGCCCTGGTAGCCATCTCTCCCTCACAGTCACAGAGGTCAGCTGTCACGCACCTGACACCTGAACGAGAGGTACGCGGTTCGAACCCTGGGGGCACTGGATAACGAGCACCCAGACCCCCCTGCCATGGCACAAGTGCAGCAGCTGGGCATCCTCAAACACCACGGCCTTCAACATGATAATGAATTGATAATGATCACAATGGCTCTCCGGAACAGGAGAAAGCTCAGGTTTTCGCCTCGCCTCACCTCACCTCACTTTACCCCTTACCTCACCTCTCATCGCAGTCTGCGTTCCAAGGCCGATGAAGCCGCCGGAGAGGCCTTCGACGACCCCATGGCGTCGCAGTTCAAGACCATGTACCGCCCGGGGCAGGGCAAGCAGATCACATGGGGGATCTTCCAGACCGACGTCCCGACCCCCAAGAAGGCCAACGGCGAGAATATGTCCTTTGCCGAGTTCGCCGCCGCCGACTCCGCAGAGCGCCAGCAGCTGCGTGCCACCGCAGCACAGGAGCTGACCAACATTGGGGCCGAGGAGCGGGGCCGGCGGTACAAGGCCGGCGTATTCTTTGGGGCCCTGGCGGTGGCGCTGGGCGTGTTCCAGGTGTCCACCGGCGCGCCCCCGCTCCAGCGTGCGGCGATGGCGCTGCCGCTGTTCTTCACCCTTGGCTTCACGGGCTCTGGCGCGACGGGCCTGTGAAACATCGGTCAGGCCGGTGTTTGGGACGTGGACGGCACCGGCCTGCAGGAGATTGAAGACCAGGGCGTGGCGAAGGCGATACGGGACAAGGTGAACGCGTTCAATGCCACGGCGGCGGTGGTGGTGGCGCTGCTGACGGCCGCGTACTGTGCGCTGCCGCTCAGCAACTGAGGCGTGACCCGCGGTGATTTGGGGTGAGGCGCCGACGGCGGCGGACTGATCTGGACGAGGGGATTTGCTGCGTTGGTGACGGCGCCTGCCGTGAGCGCTGCGGTGCCGGTGGGAGGCCTGATTATTCATGCAGAAGAAGACCTTCGAGCTTTTGAGGTCTGATAAGTCGTTGGTTGCAAATGGACTGTACGGCGGGTGTACGGTATGCGGTATGCCACTTACCCCCCCCCCCCGTTCATGCGTATGACTTGTGTACGCCGGTTGCAGGCCTCAGAAATACCCATTTCCGCAACGTTACCGTGCATTTATCCTCCAATGGGCTAATTTGGGGAAATGGGGGGAATTGGGGGAAACTGTGCGAGATCACCCCAAAGAGAGGTTGTTAGATCAAGCGTAGGCGCGGATGCCATACATCTCCCCTTATGGGGGTCGTTCACATAGCATACTCCAACGCATGATATTGGATATCTAACCCCTTGTAAAATCATTCTTTTGTGAGACACAGTGATCCTCCAATGAATTTTTCGATTTTGAGCCCCTACCCCCTGAAACTGGATACCACATTTTGGAGAGGTGGAGGGGTGGGGGTGGGTGGGGGGGGTTGGGGGGTCCAAAAGTTTGTGCTTTGAAGGATTTGGACTAGGGTCGGAGCTGATGAGCGAATCGACCCGTGCGGATGGTTGCCGGCCGCGATTCGAACCGACATCAGGTAAGTCGTTCCATTTAGCTCCATTACAATGGCACAGTGGCATTGTGAAATAATCGAAATCAGCAATGTTGTTGGAAGCCTGACTCACACATGCCCAAACGCCGGTGACCGGTTCCACCAGCAGGCTAAAAACAAGTGTTTCTGTGGTGTAGAAAAAGCAGTCACATTTTCCCAAATTTTCCATCCATCCTAACTCCACACTTTTTTTCATTTGCCCCCCAACCCCCGCCCCCTATATCACCCCATTTCCCCCCATTTCTCACCCTTTCCCCCCCATCCCGACCCCATTCCCCCCCCATTTTTCTTGGTGCTGGGTGCATTTTGGGTACGTTGCTGGGTATAGTACTGTCCACGTGGTCTGGGTATTTCTGAGGCCTGGGATTGTGTGCCCCGTGTCTGCGTTTTGCATGGCCATTGCACCCCCGCTGTGGCGCAGTCCCTTGGGTGGGTCTGTTGCATGCCGAACGCAGTGCACCCACGCGTCCCAATTCCCTGCAAAAACCCCGTTTGCATGCAATTGGGTGTTTGGTGGGAAGCCCGAGTGTCGGTGATTCCCGATCCTGTCAGCAACCTCGCAGGGCAGCAGGAGTGCTGTCTTTTGCCGCAGAATTGCTGTCTGTTGCAGAATTGCAGCGTGTTGTGGCAGCAATATTGCGCGTTCTGCAGTAATGCTGCCTGTTGTGGCAGTAATGCTGCGTGTTGTGGCCAACTGTTATAATCTTGCTGCCAGAAAGGTACAAACAGATCCACAGGACTTATTTTATTTTGTGCAAACAATTTAATGTTTGCACCGGAGGTTGTCTTCTGCCTCTTCTAAGCTCAAGGCACGTCGGCCGCCTCCCCGCACAAGCCAGGAAGACCATGGACAATGGGCAGGCGGGCAGTGGCCAAAAGAGGTGAGGCGATGGCCGGAGTACTTTACGAAAGTCCATGCTTGGTCCAGAAACCCCAGAATTTGGTCCCTCCTTTCGAAAGCGCACCCAACACTACTTTCCCCAATTTCTGGCTGAGATTTCATTGAACCCGAGTCGTCAGTGGCAGCGGTCGCAAGCATGCATCTGCAGAGGTCGTAAGGTGAACAAGCCCCCCATGAGACCTTCCCTGAGCTTACCTTGAGTGGGTTTATCCCCCCTCCGCCGCACCACTGAGAAGGGGTGCATCACAATCACCGATCCTGAATGACGAGCACGGCGATATAGGGCGCGAACCACGGGGCACTATCCTCTGCTTTGTCCCCCTGCGCACGATGGGAGAGCCTCCACTGTAAACCCTGTGGCCCCTGTGATCAGGATTATGCCCCGCAGAACTGACGACAGGGCGTTGGGGTGGGGCTCCGGGTCTGTCAGAAACCGTCTGATAAGGCAGGTCGTGCCCCCGTGCGGTCGCCTGCCCGTCCCCCGGTGGCGCATTTCCCGTGTCGTGTGCTCCGTGGGTGGGACAGGGCGTCACACCAATCAACCAACCGCAGTGTCTCGGGATGGGGCTCTGGGAATTCATATGGATAGCGTGGGACCACACGACACAGTGGTGTGTAACGCAGGCACACCCCAAGGCAGCACGGCACGACGGAGAGGTGATGTAGGGGGGTTTGGCAGAGCGGAAAGAACACCTAATAAACAGGGATTGGGTTGGGGCCTGCAGTGAAATGGCGCTCGTGATTTGTCCTTCCACCTCAGCAGACCAGGGGAGGAGCTTTGCGGTATGCGGCCTTGGGTCCAGACTCCAGTGCCGGCTCCATTCGATTAAGGGGCGGAGCTCTGTGGGGGTGTTGACAGGAAGCCCGGCCAGACTGCCTGATCCCATGAGCATCCCAGTGTTTTTGGTTAGGGCCTGATCCTTGACTCCGGCTTCCCGAGTGCCTTGTGGAGCTTTGCTCTGCTTGGCCACGCCTGTACAATACATATGTATAATTTTTTCCGACAGTTTGACGGGTCAAAACCAGGATGGATGTTTTTGCAGGCAGTGGCCCTCAAACTTGTGGGAACCTTCAGCCCTGGACCATTGTTTGACTGCCATGTGGAGTGCCCTCCAGGTGACGATTCTTTTTGGAGAGCCAGGCCAATTGCAGTCTGCAAACACCCGCATTGGATTCTGCCTGCATTGCAATGCCCCATGTGGCGTAGTGTATGTACAGCTGTGGGTAGTGCTGTAGGGGTCACAAAAATGGTGTACCACAATGTGGGAGAATTGGCCTTTCACAGGGACGACATGTTTGTTCAAGAAACCGCCACTGTCAATCTTTCTCTGCAACGCAGTAATTTACTTGAATCCGTGGCATTCTGCAAAGCGGTGTCCATTTCTGACTTACACTTCAAACATACACTCAACACTTACTTCAGCACTCATAGACACACACACTTGCACACACAAAATTCGCTGACACACAAGCAGCACTCACTCACGTCACAGAAGCTAGGTTATACGATGGGTGGCACAGCCCTTGTAACATACTGGCAACCTTCCTCATTTCGTCCTCTTTCTTCCCTTTGTACTTTACACCCCTCTTAATTGGAGACCAATTTTTCTCTTCAACTTCCACAACACAAGTGGGGACGTCAGCCCACGGAAAACTTGATGCGTTAAGAAGATTAAAAAAAAAAAGTGATCACGTCAAACTGCTACTATCAAATTACAGATGGATACAAAGAAAAGGAAGAGGTCCAGAGCAGGGCACGCATGCCTTAGACCATGCGGAGTGAGGGCATACGAGGGAGGGGACAGAGAGGCGATAAACACAACACACGCACTACGGTAGAGGAAGAAGGGCATGAACGAGTAACAGGTATCTAGAGTTTGAGAAAGAGAGTTGGACGGAGATGTGCATAGACACATCAGAACGAGGTGCATGAGGTGCATGCATGAGGTCTATGTAGGATGCAGTGTCTGGCAACAGTTTCGTGGTCGAATGGCCTACCCTGATGGTCAATCAAACCACTGGAAATCTGAGGCCTGTTTTAATCAACACAAGAGACAGACCAGCATATAAAACCATTACGGACCGTGGCATGGCCAAGATTCCACTCCCTGAAAGGGGCTGAACTTAAGGACTGGTGGATGCACAAAAACAAAAGCAGTCCAAACTGCTACAAGCAAGACTGCCACAGCTCCTGTCAGGTTTTGTTTGCTTTCTTGCTATCCTTGGGAGTTGTGTCAAAGTGTAACTTCTGGTCAAATGCTCATCAAGGACTTTGAATGGGTGAGAGCAGGAACTATGGGGCCCCCCTGGCAATCTGATGCTGCATAAGTTGATAGCTTTTTCCACCCGATCCTTGCAAGAAACGGGATTGTGATTTTTGTCGCATCCACTCCATACCTAAGGATTAGGTGGGCACAGACAGACAAACTGGTGCTAATTTGCCCACTAGGTGCAAAACTCTGTCATGTTCTAAATGGTCCACAGTGCCGAGAACCCAGATGGAACAATCATACAAACACTCAGCTCACATTGTTGGCCAGCTGGCAATGGTCCTGGAACTTTGCATTCAGGAAGCAAGTGCCAGGCTGGCATGAGCGGGCTCAAGCCCTCCCAACAAAGGGCCCAGACGGCCAGATACTGGAGTTGGTGCACTGCGTGCAATGCCGACACAATGAAACCTAGCCAGGGAGGAAGGGAGGAAACCCCGATGCATTTATGCAGGCGTCACAAGGGTCCTCATATACTTGGTGATTGGTGGCCGTGGCCAAGTGCAATCTGCTGTTGTGTGAGTGTGTTGGAAGATGGTGGCAGCCTTCTCGGGACATAGGCATTCTGCCTTGACCCCATTGGGGCCCAACTTGTAGCAATATGCAGCACTATGTGGGCCATTACTGATAAACCATGCTACTGATTCGCAATGATCTGAGAGCGCGGATGGAGGGTTCAAGTGCTGGTTCATAAAGAGAATCCACAAAGACATTGTTTCCTAGAGATAGCAAGGCAATGACCATGAGGGTTGGAATCCGCTTTGGAGTGTGTAACAACCCACCTGCCGATTTGTTGCATTCTGAATGTACACAACATCCGGTGATTCCCCATCATCATAATCCACCATCCACCTAAAACAAAGAACATGCAACAAAACCGGGTAAAAATGGGCTGAAATGGCTGAAAATGGGTGAACATGGGTGGCAATTCAAATGTGCCACATCCTCGATGCACAAGAGGCGTAAACAATTCTATTATGGAACAACCAACTGGTGAAAAAAGGCCAAAACTAGGGTTCAAGTAGTTGCCGACATACCCCCCCCCCTTGTTGTTCCCCACCCCTTGTCGTTCCCCGGGGGGGGGGGGGGGGACCGTCACTTGGTCAACCCAAAATTTTCGTTGCGGCTCATTGTGTTGTTGTGTGGGTGACTGTGTTGTGGGGCACTACCACTTGCATCCCTTGCACTCATGGCAGGGAATTTTGCTCACTTTCGCTGAAATGGAACTTGATAGCACAACCATGTTTCCCCCTGGGACAAGTGGTGAGCATGTGGAAGAGTTCACGGTGAAGTGGAGCAGGACCGAGAAATTTTACACCGAGCCGGTCAAGGAGTAGGTCTCCGTACATTGGCAGCCCTTTGAACACATCCTATGTTGAATTCTTTCGTTTTATTTTGCAATTTTTGTGCCTGCAAATGTGCGTGTACGGTGGGGTGTGGTCCCCCAGGGGGGGGTGGGGGACCGTCACTTGGTGACCATCCCCCAGGGGGTGGTGGGGGACCGTCTTCCCTGGGTTGGGGAACGACAAGGGGGGGGGAGGGTACAAAAGTTTGCACTGCGTGCGCACTGCGGGCGCACTACGTGCACGGCATTCCCCTTGGCCTGGTGTCTTGGTCCTTGAGTCCCAGGTTTGTCACATTCCGTGGTGCTGCCTTTGTTCAGTGGTGACTTTCCTCGAAACCCCTCGCCATCCCCTTGTGCAAGCTAACAGCACTTCTATCTCGGTATTAATGTGCAGCCTGATTTGATTCGGTAATACCTGTGATGCCGCGCACAAGGGTTGGGCTTATGGATTGTAGGCTTGCACAGCAAGCATCTCACACTACCGCGAAGCGGAGGCCTCTCTCCCGGAAAGCACAACACCACAGAAGCAATGCAAGCGTTTTTGCCGGTTGCTCTGCACTTTTTGGGTTGATCCCCCCTCACATCTTGAATATCAATGTTCAATGACCATCAGTCGAGAGAACATTCGGCATTCTTAGTCTTTCGGGAGACAGCCGATGGCACATTCTGCTTGAGCTTGAGCGGTTCAGTGGACTGATTCCGGCCACGTTTTGGGTGACCATAGCACCAAATGCCTTCGCTGGTACGTACGCAGCCTTTGCATTGGGAGATTTTGTCAACCATTGTCAGCCATTGTCAACCACGAGCCTTCACTGTGCTCACTCATCGCTGCATCACTCACTTTTGTCAGCGGTCGATCCCCTACGACCATGTACATCTCCAGCCTCATCGCTCGGCAGTGGCCGCAGACGTTGCGACGATCCCTTCTGCGTTGTTCTGCGCGCATCCACCAGCCCACAGACTGCAGGCACAAACGAACGGCTGCCGTTGCTGCAACACAGCACAGTGCATGTCCATGGCCTTCCACGTTGCGGTCCACCCATGTCCGGCCCTTGAGCACAAGATCAGGCGCCCAGGGGCAGTACCACGAGGTGCTCAAGAAGTGTCCGCCCGACGAACCCGCATTCAAGGCAGTCGTGACCCAACTGCTCGAGCAGCAGACACAGTTTGAGGATTGGCTGGTGCAGCTGCGCAGCAGTGGTGGTGCGAGTGAAGGCAATCCAGCGCTTGTGGATGAAGTCGCGTGCGCTTTACAGGTACAGGGCTCTGCCGGTTCCCTGCATGTTGTACTTACCCCCCGCCCTCCGTGTCAGCGCAACAGTAGGTGTTGTTTCCGGCAACTTTTGGAACTGAGTTGTTGCTCTCGCAAGGGGAGGGGGCGGGGGTACAACATCATCCCAAGAGACTATGTCGTGATTGTTGTGGCATAGCGCTGTTGCCCTGAAAGCCGGAAGGGGCAGGCTCCCATCGGGGTTTGACATGCTGCGTTTAGTCTGCTTCGCTGGGTCACACTTTGTGGTTCGTTGTGTCTCAAGTGTGCTCTCCGCGCTCTCTTCCTCGTGCTCCGTACAACGCCGCAGTGCTATGGTCTCTTGTAGAGTGAGACAGTCGCAAAGGAAACGCAGCGCATTGGCTGCGAGCGGGCAGTGTGCCACAGGTGTTCAGTGTTTTAGTACTGCCCTACCTCAGTCAGGGGGTTTCGCAGCTTCTCCCGGAGATGGAGAGGACGGGGCTTTTCATCTGCCCCCACCCGGGCAGTGTTGTTCGGACGTAATTGTGTTCAAGACCCCAAGATCGCCTTCGTTTCCTTCTCATCGCCGTCGATTCCCCTGCAAAAGAGAATCCCGTCGCTCCAGAGGTCGATCGAGACTACGTGAGGCTTGTACCGATGGATGCAGGTTGAACGATTCGAAGGTGCCACTCGACTAGCGGCGCCGGGAGTAAAGCCGCGGCCTCCAAACACTCCCCAAGACCCCGTGGTCGAGGGTTCGCACACGGGGGTCCGACACCGACGGGTGGCATCACGCCCGGTCGTGCGTGAGCGTGCTTGGCGAGTGGTCCTCAGGAATAGGGCCCATGCCCCGGAATTCCCTTCGACTGCCGGGCCCCAAGCAACGCACGCTGGGGGTTGTTATTTCGACCGTTCAGCACCGCCCTGACCACCATCCCCCGCCCTGTGTCCCTTGTGATAGAGCCAGAAGGGGCCCGAGGTTGGGAGAACAGGGATGGGGCTACGTAACCACGCGGCAGTCTGGAGGCGTGACGCATGGCGACGTGCCGGTTTGTACCATCAGCCATTTGGGATGGGGCTGTCGAAAGCCGATGCACGTTGCCGCTGTCTTGATGGCGACCTCTGGACAACATGCCCTTGGGGGGCGTACCGTGCGCTGTGCGCGCGCTGTGCGAAAAGTTGGCTGTTCTCCACCACCGGGAGTTCGATAAGTTCAGAAGATTGAAAGGACGTCATTGAATGGCTGCTGCAGTGGACGGGGCTATAGGGGGCAGAATTTAGGTCCCTGGGACCCATGGCAAGCATCAGATGTTTGAATTGTTGAGTTTTGAATTGATTGTGCATGATTCCGCAGGTGGGTGGTTTTCAGGGTTGTTACCTGGATAGTCACCGTAATAATTGGCGCTGTGCCCGCGCTGTGCCCGCGCTGTGCGAAAACGCCCCCTTGGGAGGTATGGCAAGGGACGCAAGAACGGCGGTGATGCTTCACTATCACCTCCGGCTCCGCCCCGTAACCCCCCGACTGCACCCTCTCCCATGCCCTGTCCCGTGCGCCCTCAGGAACGTGAGCGCCACCCGCTGCTGACGGATGACGCCAGAAGCGCGATTCAAATGGAGTTGTACAGACGGCGCGGCCTCGCCTACGACGAGGCGATCCGGTTATACTGCGTCCTGCGCGATGCCACAGAGGAGGCCGCCGAGGGGTACGCGCAGCAGGCCAAGTACACCCGAGAGCCCAAGCTGCTTGGCGTGCTCCAGAGCATGGCTGCCACGCAGGAGCGGTGGTGCGGGGAGATCAAAGACTTGTTGGACTATATGGACGAGGAGGCTGACGAGAGGGAGGAAAGTGAACAGGTCTAGCAGCCTCGACGGAATGGGCGCGCTGGAGGTTCGCTGGCACCCAAGGGAGCGGACCCAGAGCGGGCTGTTGGGGGCGGTTGGGAAGGAGCGGTTGCTGTCGGTTACGGTTAAAGTTGGGGGTGCAGTTCAGTGAATGGAAGGATCGGGTGTGTCGTGGGCTCGGACTGCACAAGGGATCCCCCCCCCAGCCCACCCCTCGCTCCTCCACTTTTCAAGGGCGAGTTGGGGCTGGGGCGGGTTTCTTTCGCCACAGCGCGTATGTTACCCATGCGGAATACCCCAGTCCTGCGTCAGGCCCCATCACAAACGGAGTGTAACAGGCGGTAAAACCACTACCACCAGCACCTATAATATATGTGTGGGGAGCACGTCAGAGTCGCTGCCCTAAACATCAGGAAACACTGTCACATGCCGGCGCATCGGGGTAGGTGCTCACCCGCCACAACGGTGCACATGGTTCAGCGATCACGTTCGAACTGATGCAGTGCGAATGATGACCTATAACCCCCAACCCCCGCCGCCCCCTGGGGCACTGCAGTGAGCCAGGGAGAGCCCGGGGGCTCTGGGTCTCCATTGGCACGGCCAACAGAGGAAAAGGAAGGGGGGTGTAGGGATGTAAGGATAGGCAAGACCAGGAGAACAAGGGCACTGGGTGGTGAGTAGCCAACGGGCACCGCTGCCTGCGGAGGCATAGGACAAGGGTAAGTGGCGAGAGGCCAATGGGCGCCACTGCTTCAGACAGCACTCCACCCAGGCGTCATGCCAAGCCCCCCCCCTTCAGAAGTCCAGGGGCCTGTAACCCTCCGGGCTGACCCAGGCCTCGAGGAACAACAACTGTTTGGACAAAGATGTTCAGCACCAGCACAGCACATCATGTGTGAGCCCCTCCTCTTTGTCAACTTGTTGAGCCTCTTCCGCGGGCACATGGCAATGGCTCTTCCATGGGAATGGGACGAGAGAGACAAGACAAGACACTGAAGGCGGTGCACTGGGCATGTGGCGCCAAGCGCCGAAGAGACCTTTGGGGCCTGGACCTACCCCCCTACGCTCCACATGCATCTCGGGTCCTATACACCCCCCCCCCCCAATGGGGGCTGGGGTGCGAAAGTAGTACGTCCACGTGCCGTGCGGCTGTGGCTGCGGGAAGAGCGGTCCCATGGATTGGCTCGACTCAAGACCACCCGCACGCGCGAGCCACCGTGGCGTCTACGCTCCTGACTGAAGGCAGCGACACCATCCCTTTGAATGAAGCGAATCGCCCCGCCTCTGGCGTTGTATCGCCCGGGGGATGTAAGGGTCACGGCATGACTTTTGGTGGAGGGGTGCGGTGTTTGGTCTTTTTTTTTTTCGGGGGGGGAGGGGGGGGCAGTCCGATGACAAAACAAGGGCGTGGCGCGGTCGTGAGCCGTTTGGCCAAGTGTAGGTCTGGGGGTATGAAGTGGGGTCCCAATGGGAGATTGCTGCCGGTGTTGCGGCAGACCGGTATCGCACTCGGAATCGTCATCGGGGGTGTCCAGCCGCTCACCCTCCCGCGGGTACCCCGGGGGGGGGGGGGGCTTGACAGAGCTCGCCAAGAGGCGAGATTAAGACTGCCCCAAGTCGCCCTGGCGAGGCGACAAGCTGGGACCAGGCACTCCAGTTTCCCCCATAAACAAAAGGGGAAGGGCTGAGGGCGTGGACCGGCTCGCCACGGGCTGCAAGGCGGCCCAAGCGAAACGTTTGTATCCCCCGATCCCCCCATCAAAACGAGCAGCATCAGTGTGTCGCGGGGGTCTACCAGTACAGCCAGGGCTCCGTTGTCCGGATGTTTAATGTCTCCCGGGCCGCCGATCCTCCTCCTGTCGCCCTGAGGCATGACGCATGGATTGTTGGCGGGCCGATGGAGTCATGTAAGAGAGCCTCCGGGCGGACCCAGTCGCTGGTAACGGCCAATGCCTCTTCCGATTGTGGCTTTGCGTCTCTCCTCCGCCTCCCTAATCATTGGCAGCGTACCCTCGGGTGCGCGCCACTCGTCTTTTCCTCCTCCACCTTTTCGACCGATAGTTGGTGGGTGGGTCGCAGCGGAATCGGTCCGCGCCCCCCCCTGCTTTCTTTACCCCAATGCTGCACAGCTTCACCCTCCAGACTGCCCTGGCTTTGTCGAGCTTACAAAGCGGAAGGAACCCAGTGTCTCAGCATTGACCGGCTTGGGCAAGAGAAGAGCTGCAGACCGGGGCCCCTCGACATCTGCTGTGCAGATTGTGCAATGATGATTCTGCATTCCGCACCAGGGCTGTGCCCCAACCACACAAAGCGATTGACTTGGCTGGTGGCCCCCGTGTATGTGCCTGGCCGTTGGCCTCAGATTGCGTGTGTTTTCATGCCTCCGCGACCCACATTTGCTCGCATGCAACCACGTGCCGGACAATCCATGCAGCGTCCAGCGCTGGATTCGTGCCGGATTCTGCATGCGATTACAGATGTTGACCCCTCAGGGGAGAGCTCGATAAACGATGTCCGCTGCCAACCATCCGGTCTGCCTGCCACCACAACACCACCCTTCCTCACCACGTCCTCACTGCATCATTGGCGTTCCTCACCGCATCCTCACCACATCCTCAACACAGCATCACCCTCCCCCACCACGTCCTCACTGCATCATCACCCTTCCTCACCGTACTCTCACCGTACCACGGGTGGTGGGGTGGGTGTGCGGTGGGATTAGGTTGCAGGGTCTGGGGCACAATCCCGCCCTCGTCTCCCCCAGCTCTTCAGTACCAATCCCCTGACAAACCATATCAGGCTCAAGGGCACACTTCGCAGCGCTGGAAACCCAAAAGCTCCGGGTGCAGTCTACCCCACCTTTTGGAGGAACAGTCTGGGCTGCGACGCATCAGTGGCACAGGGTGTTGTTTTGCACCATTGGCACGATATCGGGATATCCAAGCGGTTGTTTGCCTGCAAGCCTTGGGGGAGGACCAAGTGGAGTAGTTGACGATTTTATTCACTGGCGTTACTTTTTGCGGCATTTTTGGCCCACGATGGCTTTATTCTCTTGCACTAACCGCGCATGGCTGGCAATTGCGGGCAGTGCTTGACACGACATCTGCCGATGCTGGTACTTGACCGATGGTGGTGGGCATTTAAGAAGTGGGTTGTGACGATTCAGGCGAGGTGCATTTCGACCGCCCCCCCCCCCCCCCCTCATGCTTGTTTGGACCGCTGCTGCGGTCCTCGGTCAGACATCTTGATGCAAGAGCAGTCCAAGTGCCCGAGTATTTAGTCTGAATGGATACATCAATTGGGGTGCCAAAAGTGCAATGTCAATTCCGCTGGACTTACAAGGGGTCATTGAGCTCGTAATTGTCCCCAGGCCCAGTGCGGCCAAAAATGCGGGGATTCAAGGATACCTTCAGAAACCTTAGAACATCGTGCATTCGGACTGTGGGGGAATGCGTCTGGTGCGGAAAATTCAAGCACGGCAAACCCGGGGCAGCCATTAGTTTCACAGGTTTTGGGCAGAGATTTGCTCATGCACATTACTTATGTACGTTGTGCGATGCTGACGCATGTTGTGACAGGTCGTTCCAAAATGTGGGTTCACGGTATCACAGTAAATTAGACTGCAGAGCCACCATGGGAGGGGTATGTGCCTACTCGTCCAACAGATGGTGAAGATATTTTTAAGGACATTTTGATGGTCCAACATTTCGGACTCTGGATGATTTGGTAGGAACTGTTTTAGATGTACATGACACTGTCTCGACATTCCGCCTGTGGGGCTCTTTTCATGCCTGGCGAAAATGGGGCCATTTCCTGGTGAATTAGTCCAGCGCACATTGCATATGGGCCCCCTGCAGTAATCGGTGTTTTCTTTTTTGTAGAAGAGGAGTCCGGCAGTCTTTGTACATTTGATGACGGCACTCCCACCTCCATTGGCCCTTGTAGTTGCACACGCATGCTTGGTTTTGGTGGTAGGTAGCATGGACATTTGTCAAAGTCACCAAAACAAAAACGGGCATTGTGTGTGTGCTGTGCGCATGCCGTGTGGAACCCCCCCCCCCCATTGTCACACTATCTATCCATATCCATATCCATATACATTTTCAGGAAATTTCCTCAAAAGTGTGGTGTCATTCCTTTCAGTCCAGCATATACAAGCGGGAAAAAAAGCAGGCAATAGACTTGCTGTTCTCCCCCATCCGAAAACAATCGTCGCTGCCAGCCGCTCAGCAAGCTTCTTTGTCACCTGCCAACCCAAATGCTGCATGGGATGATGGGTGGAAAACATGTGGAATAGCAGGTTGTGCGTTCAAACACACCCAGAGTTCCGTGCACAACACCCGGTACTGGGGTGACCAGGGGGGTCCTTAAGGGACTAGATTTTTTTTTGTTAACGACCGCCCAAGTGACCATCAACCGCCAACCACCAACCACCACCAACCACCAACCGCCGCCAACCGCCAGCGGCGACCAACCGCCAACCGCCAACCGCCAACCTCTGCCAACCACCAGCCCCCAACCACGAACCGCCGCCAACCACCACCAACCGCCACCAACCGCCACCAACTGCCAGTCGCCAACTGCCAACCGCCCACCGGCCACCGCCAACACATGGTGTGCCCGTGGGCTTTTTTGGGAAAACTGTGTACAGCAACACCTTTTTTTTCCTGTTAAGGACCGCCCTGGGGGTGACTCACCAGAACCACCACACTGTCACTATTTCATGCCGTCACACGTTGCAGACCGTGTCATTCTACACTGTCAGCGCTATCACTCAATTGCCAGCGAAGCCACACCCAAGGTCACTGCAAACAAACAGCTGACTCTCATCTGCCATGGCTACATTTTGGGTCACACTAGTTTGGTTCAAGCCCCAGTGTATGTGGGCCAAGAGGGAGAAATCTATGCGACTGGTGGATGAGCGGAAAATCGGGCAAGGGGGGTTTCGTTGCCCCCTCGTTCCCTCGTTCGACCCCCAATTTTTCCTCGTCCCTTGCCACCCCCCGTTTTTCCATGCATGCAATCCTTGTTTAGATTTGACTGTCTAAGTGCACTTTGACGAAGTTGGAGAAACGTTATTGCAACCCTCTCTCCTTACATCCAGAAAGCAGCAACAAGCCGGCAGCACCTGGCAACAAGCAACACATCGTGCGCCCACTTTGCTCCATCTAACGCTTTGGGCTTACGACCCCCTAGGTGGGGGCCACCCCCGGAAAAAAAATACCTCGCGGTATAAAAAAAATCCCCACCCTGGTGTCACACGAGGGTAGAAAAAAGATGAAAGAATGTAAAGAAATTGCTTCTTTTTGGTCTCAAGGCAAGCCACTCATGTGACACTCATAAAAAATTGGATTGGAAATGTATTATGTTGATTGAGTGTTCGCGCAAAGGGTATGTTTTTGTTAGTGTTAGTGCGAGGGTATGATGTAGCCACTATGCCCACATATGAGTCCCCTAGACGGCATCCTTTAGGTAGCCTTTTTTTATTTCCTCCCCACACTGGGCGTTGTGGACCCCAAGACGGGAAGGGTAATGTAGCCATCTTGCCCAAAGTTGGGCCATCTCTGATTTTTTCCCCCGAGGACCCTGAGAAGGTAGGGGTTATGTAACCATTTTGCCCATCTGGGGACTTCTGATTTTGTCCCCGTGCTGAGCATTGGGGAACCCCGAGAAGGCAGGGGTTGTGTATCCATCTTGTGTAACTGTTTGGGCGTCTAGCCGTACTAGAGACCCATACTTTGTGATTCTAGGGGCATCATTGGTGTTTTGAGAGTAGGTTTTGATGCTTCTTCCACATTGAGAATATGTCATTTTTTGGATTTTTTCCTTGTCTGAGCCAGCCTTTTTCACACTTTTTTGCCCATTTCCACCACATCCACTGTTTTCTAGGGTGATTACTCCCCACCATGGGGACCCCGAGAAGACGGGGGTGATATAGCCATATTGATGAATCGGCAATGCAAGACGGATACCTGGGGAAATAAAGTGGATATTTTCTACCCGGGTTAAGGCTAGTGGTCTCCCAATCTAGAACCTGCATACTCTGAAATTTTACTTAAATATTATGGTCTAATTCCAGTTCAAATCTGATCCATTGCCATTTAGTTGCTTGGCCAAGCCATGGCCATGGAAACCCCTGTGCCTTTAGACAGTTGGTGTCCTATATTCCTCACCAATACCCGGGGTGGTGACCATCGCCGCTCATGGCCTTTTCCATTATGCATGATGTCTTATGTGAAGGGAAGGTAGCTTGCTATTGTCTTGAGCTAGGGTTGTTTGGATCACCTAATTTTAAGGGTGTTTGGAAGGGGGCTCTTTGGGGGGAACTTGATCTAAAAGTAGTGCGCAATGCGCATGCACTGCAAGGACGCCCCCTAAGTAGCCACTTCTGATTTTCTCTCACTGCTGAGCAGTGCTGAGCAGTGGGGATCCCCAAGAAGGCAGGGTTTATGTAGCCATCTTGCCCATATCCGGGTTATTTCTGATTTTCTCCCCGTGCTTAGCACTGGAGACGGTAAGGGTTAGGTGGCCACTTCTGATGTCCTCCCTACACTGCGTGTTGGGGATGGCAAGGTTTATGTAGCCGTCTTGCGCAGATTTGGGCGATTTCTAATTTTTCTCCCAGACCTAAGCACTGGGCATCCCGAGAAAGAAGGGGTTATGTAGCCATCTTGCCTACTTTTGGGCCATTTCTGATTTTCTGCGCATGCTGAGCAGTGGGGACGCCGTGGGGACGCCATCTTGCCCAGATTTGGGCCCTTGAGAAGGCAGGGAGGGGTTCAGCCTCTTCTGATTTATTCCCTCTGCTTAGCACTGGGGATCCTCGAGAACACAAGGGGGGTTATGTAGCCATGTTGCCCAGATTTGGGCCAATTGTGACTTTCTCCCCGTGTTGAGCACTGGGGGCGCCCAAGAAGGCAGGGGTTAGGTAGCCATTTTACCCAAAGTTGCACCATTTCTGAATTCCTCCCCATGCTGAGCAATGACCTCCTAGAAGGCAGGGGTCAACTACTTTAAGAAATCATGCTCAACGCCCAGATAACGAACAAAGATCATGCGGCTTTTGCGCCCATAAGCTGCGCAATAAGTTCCCCCCAACTCTACGAGGAGAAGGAAGACTCTGCCATGAAGAATCAGTGTTAGAGACTTCCTCCTGGACATGCCCAGCCAACAGGTAACGCTTGGTCAAAGGAGCTTTACAAAGGTTGTAATGATCTAGTATGTGTGAACCTGAAGCGTAAATTTTTGGTGGCAACAGATGGATTGTTTCACTATGGTATGACCACAAAAAATATTCACTCAAGGGGTTACGCCACGGTGACTGCACTGGCACTGCAAATATATGCCGCACACACCGTATTGTTTGGCTGGTTGCATTTATGTGTCACACTACGTACAATGACATGAAACACACTTCACAGGACTTGTGCTCGAGTCTATGATCGGTCAATGATTGGTTCACTCTTGAGGGTCACTCAAAATGAAATCCACCTTGCATGCAACCACTTACATGCAACAGACCTTCGCATATTTTTTAGTGATGACTGCAAGTACAGTTGATATCTTCATGCCGCAAGAGGACAGGCTCTTCTGTGCACATGCACATGAGAGCCTTGTTGCCCAGTGTACGGTTGATTTGGATGAAGACTTGGAGGCGGAATGGTCGTTGCTCCAACTTCAAGCTGTGGTTCAGCAATGTCTAAAGACGTCAGCAGCCCCAGCACCACCTTCGGAAACTCTCAAAACTGCACCAGGCACACAGGTAGTCCAGGTTGTCGAACACCCAAAGTCTGTGATAATGGGACTCCCATTTCACGTATTCGGCGACGTCTTCTCCTTTGTTCCTCTCCGTTCCCTCTCGGAGGCTGCCACCGTGTGCAGCAGTTGGGCCGCAGTGGCCCGCTTTGCTGTGGAGGAGACGGAGAAGAGGGCTGAGCAATATGTGCACGAAGGGTTGCTCCGTATGGCTACCACCAATTCTCCTTGGGAAAGCCTCGACAAATTCCAGACTGCCATCGCCGTCTTTCCGAGGATGATTAAGGCATATTATTGGGCGGCAAAGGCCTTTCTCATCCTCAATGACTGCGAAGGTGCCATTCGCACCATGGATCGTGCCTTGCAGCAACAACCATCTCGGTCGGAGAGTCTCAAGTTGCAAGCTTGCATCCTGTACACCTACGGTGATGACCGCCATGCCAGCGAGCTCCTTGAGGAAGCCCTTCGCTTGGAGCCAAACGATGCCACGATTCACTTTGAGCTCGGGTTTTGTTATCAAGGGCTTCGAGAATTTGCCAAGGCCATCGATTGTTATGCAGCTGCCCTCCGACTCAATTACACTCGTGCTTTTGTGGCACTGGCGAACCGGGCTGATTGTTGGTACCACAGCAACAAGATGGAAGAAGCCTTGGAGGATCTGACAGCCTCGTTGCTTATCTGCCCTCACTACCCCTTGGCTTTGAGGATCCGTGCCATTGTAAATGAGCACCTGGGAGATGCCCACGCCGCGCACAAGGACTACACCACCATCATTGAAACTGCGACAGATCCGAAGGTCCAATCCGACGCCTATTGCGACCGCGCTGTCTGTTTCGGCGACGTGGACGTGGACGACATCGAGCAAGCCCATCGGATCTATCCCAACTACCTGAAACCTGTGCAGTTCAAAGCATCTGCATTGGTAAACGATGGTCGCGTTGACGAGGCCATCACTTACGTGTCCGAGTGGATGGCAGGCACAACTGCAAACGCAGATCGTGCCAGCCAGTACGCTTTTCGTGGGGAGCTGTACTCCATCATCCGTGACTGGAAGGCGAGCATTCGAGATTACGAAAAGGCCATAGAACTCACCGAGCATGGCAAGATTCCAGAATACCCGGATTACTGCGATGATTACGACGCTCGTGAGACTGTCTCTGCATACTTTGAGCGCCTTGAAGAACTGAAGGCCGAACAACTGCTGGAAGAACAACCGCCTAGATTTTCCCTCGCATCCCCCACAGGAAACGATTTTTGGGGGCATTCCAATTAGGGAAGGTTTCACATTGTGCATTTCGTCGGATTCGATGCGGTTTGTACGTATTTTTATTTGAAAACCCTGGTCAGGACTTCTTTGGCTGACCAACCAGTGTTTTTGTGGGAAAGCAGGAGGTTTGGCGCGAGAGCCATGGCATTGTTGTTCTACAATGCTGAACAGAGCAGTCCACCTGCACTCTCGCTGATGCTTTACTGTGAAAACCAATTCGTTCAATAGTTCTTGAATTGCACAATTTGCGGCTGGTAGCCCGCTGTGCACCGCTGCTGCTGCGACCATCACTCAAGCCGCTTTGGACAAATGGACAGATAAAATGAATGTGTGGTTGCTCGCCAGCCTAACAGCTCCACATTCGCCAAAGCCCCCTAAAATGCCACAGCCCCACACTCCTGTACTTCCCTGTAGTTCCTTATAACCCTATACCCCTAAAGCCCCACACTCCTGAAAGCCACAGCTCCAGAGCTGCACATAGCCCAAGTGCTCCACACCCCGAAGCTCCGAGAGCTCCTGACTGGCCAAAGATTCCTGCAGTACCACAGTCAGAAACCCCTGGAGCCCCAATTTCACACAAAAGCATTGCCCACAACTCCCCCCCCCCCAATACTTACAGCCCAAAGCACCCACAGTTCCACAGCCCGCAACTGTCGCTTTTTAGACATGGAAAGAATCATGGAAATCGCAATTCATTTTGGCAGGTAGCACAACACAAGGCAAGTTACTCACTGCATATGCAATGGCACACGCAGCCTGGCACTGTGGGAGACCTGGCCGTTGACGTGATGGAAACGACGCAACATATGGTGTTTTGCCCGTGCAAGGAAGGAGGGCCACAACAGCTGGTGTTGCAGAAGAGTAGTGTGGTGAAGTAAAGCGAAAGAGGTTTCCTTGAAAGAACCCCCGTTCAGCCATGATCAGCCTCACGCTAGAGGCATGCATTCAACCTCTTTGACGAACGGGACAACAAATTTTATGTTGATTTGATCACATATTGTTTGTGACAAGATAGGGACAAAATCGTTGGTTCTGCTCATATGCTGCACGCATTGCAGCGTGGCCTATCTACTGATAATCTGCAGTTCGTGTGGAGGCCCGTTTCGAGTATTATACAGCAGGTCAGACACCAGTGCCAAAGCCTTCGTGCGGTGCCCTAGTCTGTGTCCGGCTTTGGCGTTGAACAAAAAGCTGGCGCTCTTGAAACCAGCCTGACCGATTGTCATTCTTTGACAATTGGCAGTTGGCACTAAGCCAATGGTATGTTACAATTCCCTTAACCGTTCCTGCGTGTCAGCTATCATAGGGCTTTGGCCCAACACAGCAATTCCCAAACACAGCAATTGTTGTGGTTCCAGGGCTCGACAACTCTAGCCCCTAGGAAACTCACCCCCTTTCCGACGCCAACCATTTATGCTGCGGGTGGGTAGTGGTCTTGTTCACTTGTGCCGGGAACTCTGTGGTTTTTGTGCATCGTGGCTGTTGCCTAAGATGATCTGAATCTAAACCCTTCTGAACAACAAGGAACATCCATCTACATGTTCTACATTTGTATTTCTCAACACTTTTGAACAAACGATGCACTTTTGCATATCATACAGCCGCATTTCAACAAAGTGATCAAGAGCTTTACGGTTTGACAGCCACATTTGGAGGCACCTTGAGCACAGCGCAATTTCGGTCAGTTCGCTGAACCAAAGCATTGTAGTGCATGCCACTAGTGGTGAAGCATACATCCCCTTCTCTGGTTGAGTTTGCCAATTCCGCAATTTGGAATTTTCTCGAGGAAATTGCATTATATCAGAGTTTCTTCCAAAACCGGGTCAGGGGCTGGTCCACCCAGTCCCTTTACAATATTTTGATGCCCACAAACTTTTTTTTCCGACACTTTGCAGCTATAAAATGCCAAGCACATTGACTGCTTGGATTCTTTATTTTGGACCCACAGAGGGTGCTGCCGCATGGTGCACACCGTACATCAGGGTGTGCATCCTCAACCCTCCTTGCATGTGGGCACCAAGCCACCGTGTCTTTGCGTTTCAAGTCCTGCGGCTTTGCTGTGCAGCCTGGCCTAGAACGCAGGATGCTTGAATTCTGCAGGGCGCGCGGTGCGTGGGAAGCACCCACACAGCTCCACATCTTAATGCCCAACATCGTCGCCACAACCCGCAACATGTATGACCATCAACTGAATTCCTTGATCCCTCTGTCCAATATGCAGCCAGGTCCCAACCGATACGAAACATACATCCCTGTATCTTGCACATGCCTTGGCACAGTGGGGTTGACAACCAATGGCGACTGCACAACTAGGGACAGTCACTAACCGTTTGCCAGTGACATGGTTTTTAGGGGATGGATTCCGCTTGACAGTGTCCCCGAGAAGCATTGGAAGAGGGTATTATTGGACTCCCAATCAAATGGCACTCTTTTGCCCTTGTAAGCACTGTGCCCCCCCCCCCCCCACCCTGGGGGGTCAAAGTACCAACCTGACACTTGCTCAGCCTTCACGGCACCCTTCCCCCCACACACAGAACAGCGAACCTTGCTGGCCGTTGTGCTTTGTGGTTACCAACCATTTGCCACGCAGTCAACATTCCCTGAGGGTACCAACAAAAAAATACCAACATTCCTAGATTCCTAGATCAACCAGAATGATGCATGGTTTTTGGTGTTTTTGGTGGTCTGCGTCTCTGCACTCTCGAATAAGAATATGTTACCCCAGTCTCTAATATATTCAGTGTCATGTTTGGATTCCTCCTTCAACATGCATCAACACACAGAGACCTCATAGCAATGCAAACCCTCAGGGTGTGGAACGTAAGATCAGTAGGTGTAGAACGTAAGTGGCACATCACTGTGGCAAAACCCCATGACATTAAACGAGGAAGGCACACCTTCGAGTCCCGGCGGTCTGTCCCTTGAGGGAAGTGGGCTGCGGGCTGAAATAAACAAGCAATTGAGCCAGATTGAGCCAATGCAAGTGTGCCCACACAGTGCATAGTTATCCCCTTTGTCTAGTCCCCCAAGGTGCTCAATTTTTTTTGGCTGCTGTCGCGATTGGGGTGCACGGTGCACCGCATGCGTGCTGTACACAAATTAGGAAATTTTGAAACCCCTTTACTTGAAGTAAATATATATAGTATTGTCATCATGGGCCACCAGAAGTGCATTTTTGTGCATCCTTATTCCCTTTGTGTCAATCTGAATATGTTGGTGTTATAGGATGATGTTTCTTGGGGTGCCAGTACAAAAGTGGTGCAAGCCCGGTGGTACATGGAACCCGGACTACATTTCCTCCATTTGGCCCCTATTGGATATTTATGTCGAATCATTGCTCCGTATAGCTCGTTTTGGTGTTGTTTTGCATACAGGCAGTAGTGGTGTGGCTTCCTCTCCAGCAGTAGCAACGTCCCACGTCATGTTGAGTGCAGCCTTCCTTGCGTGGACTTGTGCAATGTACATGATGTTGGCAGTCACCTACGGTAGCGAGCTTGCATGCTGAGCCTTGCAGAGAAGAGTTTTCTTCGCCAAATCTCAATGCATGAGAGTGCAGACTCACATGGTGTGTGGGACAGTCTTTGGTGCCCATTTCCAGCTCAAAAGATCTCTATCAGGGGGTTTAAGCCCAGGGATGTGAGCCAGTGTACTGCTGTGGCAGTGCACATGCAGTGGATCAACTTTTCCTGCCAAATTTGCCGTTTTTTTTTTTGGCTGCCAATCTTGTGTTGGCTGCCCATGCTGTTCTTGATTCTGCAAGGCTGGTGGTGGTGGTGGTGGTCGTCGTCGTCGTTGTCGTGGTGGTGATGGTGGCAGTTCTAGGCATAGCATAGCAACCCATCCCCAAGATGGTGTTGCAGTGTCACATACTGTCTGGTGTGCATGATTCTCTGACCTTCTCTACCCAAGATGTACTCACCAGCCGGGGTGGTCACATTGGTTGCAGTGCAAGTTTGCTGTGATCAGGCCTACCAGAAATCTCAGGCATGCGAATCAATGGTTGCCCCAACCGAAAGATATATGTGGCAATCACTGCTATCAGTAAGCAAAATGGCAGCATTCCAGCATAACCCCCCACCCCACCCCCTTGTCCAAGCAATGCCCTTTGTGATGGCGCCAGACGGCGCCTTGCTGTACAATCTGGACAATGTGTGTTGCAGCTCCGCCGCGTGAACTTGAAGTGCTGTCGGAACGCCAGAGTGCCCCTGGAGGGTGACGACCATCATCAGTCCATGGCCAAGCACCGCCCTTGTCCAAGCACCACTACCAGGTGAAACCGTCGCTTTTGCAACCGTCAATTTTATGGTTCCACTTCCGGTTTCAGTTTTGTTTGTCCGGTGTTGTGCAAATTTTTCTTGCCAGAATGAGTACTCTTTTGCTGAAGAACCATTCCGTTTGTGTGTACTGCAGTCCCAAATGCCTTTTTCTCCCAATTGGCTACCCTCTGAAGTACAGAAGGTCCACTCGGGAAATGGCAAACGGTGTCCTCATTTGCCATCTGGCGACAACTTCGTAAACATCACATATGAGTGGTGAAGTGGTGCTCCATGACCGTGCGCCCCTAAAGCTGCCCCTAAACCTGCATCCAAGCGCACCAGGGCACCCGCCCAACCTGCAGCCAAAGAAGGTGCTGCTGAGCATGTGCAGTTATTCCGCATGCAATACAAGCGGGGCACTGGGTTTTATTTTGGGTTTAATTATGAACCCATGTAGAAGTAATGCACTCGCACCAAAGGAATCCATGAAATGACAAGTTGCTTCGTAATTTGACAGATTCCAGAGTTCTGCAATGCTGTGTTGCTGCATGTGTGCTTGCATTTTAGCCCATACACACGTTGGGGTAGGGGGGCGCGTCACAAGCTGGCAGCGGTTTCGGAAAGGAGGTGCCGCATGTTGTCACCATCCTTGTTCAAGCACCGCTGCCTGGTGAAACCGTTGTTTTCTGTGCCTTTGGTGTTGCTTGGACAGGGGGGGGGGGGGGGCACCGGAACGGATGGTCTCACGTTGAGGCCTCGCTTACCATTTTCGGTGTTGTGCCAGTTGCAGGTTTGCAGCTTTGGGCTTTGGAGGGGGTGGGGGGCCCCTCATGGGGGGGGTTATGTTGTGTGCCGTGTGAAAAATAGGCGATTTTGGGCGGAGCACCTGACACAGTGCTCCTACAGTGCGGAGATTTAGCCATATGGCCATACCAAGCAGCTGTGCATTAAGTACTAGCTAGGCCGGCAGAGGTACAATTTTTGTCCGCTAGTCGGACAAGGGAAGGAAAATGGGCAATCCAGCAAGCAGATACGGGGCAGATGACTCACAGGGAACCTGTCATGCGATCATACCCCTATCAAGCACAAGCTCCAGTACCCACACAGGCACAGATTCAGAGCCCGTGGATAAACCCACTCCCTGGAGGATCGGGGGCGTCACAAGCCCCCCAGGACACTGAAGGGATCTCCCATCAACATAGCATATCCATGCACAAAGCGCCCCACAACCCACAAGGATGCAACAAGCCAGACCACCTCAGCCTACATATGAGGAGGTAGTGGGAAAAGCCAACAACCCATTCACTGCCGCCTAGAGATTCACCATCGTTCATCAGGTAACGGCACAAGAAGAACGGGAACGACAGCGTAGACGGTGTGAACAAGGGTATCATCACGTCAGGCGACACCAGCAAGAGATACCTACCGAATTTCACCACTGCCGTGTAGATACCCCCCCCCCCCTTGCGCAAGCACGGCCTTGTCTAAGCACGAAGACCCCGTGTGACCGTTGTTTTGATGGGTTTTTCTGACCATGGTTTTTATGGTCAGAAATTTATTGTTTCATGATTGTGCGCTGATCGTACATGGAAAGAAGGGCTGGGTCATGTTTGTGATGGTTCCTCTTGCTCACAACAACATTCTGCTTGGTACTGCAACCCAATGGCAATTGTTTTGCTGTATGGGCTAAAGCAGCCCGTGGGATTTGGGGCCTCGGCCATGTTTTCGAGGGCAAGCTTTACTTCATCAAAGATATTGTTGATGACAGTTTTGTCCCCAAGAATAGAAAGCCTAAACCATTCCGTGCCCGTTGATGGGCAGTAAGCACACCAGGACCATGCTGAATTTTGCCTACACGTTGTGTTCTAGTGCCATGTTTGTGAGTGATGTGCTTGGTGTGGGGTACGGGCAGGTTTTCTGTGTGCAGTGTCTCTTTGTGTTGCGCGTCGCCCGCAAGCACGGGCTTGTCCAAGCACGGGGACCCCGTGTGACCGTTGTTTTTCTGACCTTGGCCGTGCTTGCGCAAGGGGGGGGGGGGTACCATCTAGAAGAGCTGGTGTGAAGACAACGTACGCAGCATATGCACCCATATGTACCCTGACCGCCCTTGAAACCCCCCCCTTGCAATCCCCCGCCCCGGGGGGGGGGGTCGTCACTTGACTGTTTTGCTAGGCAATCTCTATTGCGGTGGTTTGTGTTCCCCATCTGTCACACGCACGTTCTTGCATTGCTTTCCCATCGCTTCAAATCAGTCATCAAATCAGTTTTGCCACATTCCGTTCAAATCAGCCTGGCATATGTACCGAATGCGGCAAAACTGCAGCCCATTTGGCAAAGGCCCCACAACAGTGGCCAACACATGTGCACCAAATGTGCGTGAGTGGTACCATCACGGGGGGGCGTGGCCGGGCCCGGTCCTTGTATGCAACACCCCCCCCCCCCGGGTTTTGAGAGATAGTGGTGTTGGGGTCATGACGCCAACGGCGGCGAAGTTTTTTTGTGCATGCTTCCCTTTCATCAAACCATCCATGTTTTGAGCGCCAAATTAGAAACACACATAACACAAGTGAAGGGACTTTTGCATGGAGGTGGGGGGGAGTTGGGGGGGGTCGGCTGGAGGGTCGGGGGTGGGGGGCTGGGGGGGGTTCCCAAGGTGGAGGGGCCTACACGCGACCCACTACTACCACATGCATACCTCCGGGGCGGATGTGTGTCTGGGGCGGGTTTGGGGAAGCTGCTGGTGGCTGTTGTGAAGCAAGGGCTGCAGATGGGCAGGTGTGTCCACAGTGGTTGTGGTGATCTTTCACTTTGCAACAAACGACGTTTGTTGAGCGCCTCGTCTTATACACGGTCACCATCTTGGGTCTGAAAAAGGGACGCGACACCCCAGTGCTTCATCTTCATCAGCCACACCCCCTGTGCCTGACATGCAAACTGTACATCTGCAACAGTTCAACGTGTGCTCTTCTCGTCCTTTGGACCCCCAAAATCGTCTGTGCTACATGAATCATATTGGCAGAGCATCAATCCCCAAGTTTTAACAGATAGCTTGGGGGGGTGTCGCATCAGGACCGGTTGTAGTCGCCCCTCTGTGGGTACCCGATTTCCTGCGAGTGCTCATGGGTAAGGTATCGCGGTATCGGTGGTGGGACTACCCTGACCCCCCTTGAAATACCCCCCCCTCTAGCGTGCAAGGGTCTCCCCCCTTTTGGGGGGGGGGGGGGGCAAGTGACGGTCTCCTCCCTGAGGGGTGGGTGGATGCAAAGGGTATTTCAAGGCAAACTTTGGTACCCTCCAATGATGTTGCTCTGGGACGTGCCCTTGGATTTGGGGACGGTCGGATGAAAGTGCCACCAAAGGTAGGAGGACAACATTGGGGATAGGCAGTGTGGTACATCCAAGCGCATGCAAAGCCCCCCAACATAATTACGGTTGGCGTAAGCCAGAACCGGACGAGGGACTGTCCCCGGCATCTGTGGTTTAAAGGGGCAGACTAGCTAGTCAATGCGGTGGTTAGAGTGATTGTGCCACGGCAAAAGTGCAGGGACAAAGAACAGGACGAAGTTCCGCTTGCAGAGCCCGTGACGCCACCGCCACCAATTTATGCGCCAAGAAGGACGACCCACTGCGAGAGGTATGTTGTAATGCTGTGGCTGAACCCAATACCCACATGAAGCGTTGATGACATACATTGTCTCGTACCGAGTTCTGAAGGCCGGTGACGAGACACGAATGAGAAGGTGCGCTAGCGCTCGCATCCGTATTGTACGTGATGGCAGCAACCTCGACCAATGGGAACATTCGAGCCGTACATCGTCAGTACACGAGGCTAAGAAGCCTTTATGCTCGGTGAGGCTTGGCGCCCGCCTTCGTGTTCGACGGGATGGCGGCGGCCTCCAAGTTGGTGGTGCCTTCAGCACTAGTGGTGACCTCTAGCCACAAGGGTTGGACGTTACCTCAAATCCCAGCCTGAGGGACAGAGTCTTGACCTCAAGGCATGAGACTGACAAGGTTGAGGAGGGTACAGGGCAAACACGTACAACAGCTGCAACACTCATACAACAGAGAGTCCCCATTTTGCTAGAAATAAGTGGGATGGGCACCTATGTCATTGGCAGGCAACACCACAATTGAAAGAATCAAAACACAAGGTTTTCAGAGATGGAACATTCCAGTTGAAATGCTATGGATGCATAATGCGGCCACAGTGTGAAGGTTTGAAAGATGGAGATACTATGACAACAGACAATTGTGTGTGACCCCACATTCCTAGCTAGAGTGCAGCGAGTAGGAGGAATGGAGGGGAATGGACAGCACATGGATAGTTGGGAGGGGGATGAGGTGTATTTACAAAGATGAACAAGGTGTTTGGCAACGGAGGGAGGATCCACAAACTGTATCACAAAGCACAGCCGATCATTGGGGATGGATGCCGGTGGCACCATACATGACACCAAAAGGGTGATGCCGGGACCGGCACTCAATCCTTCTGTTTGGCCTTTTTCCTTGTTTCCTTCTTCTGCAGGGGGTTGTTCGTTCGTGCTCTGCTCGTTGTGTGTGTTGTTCCGTTGGTTTGTTGTTGTTGCTTTCTCTCTCGCTTTTTCTCCCGTGCCATCGCCAGTTTTTCATGCTACTTGTTTTGCAAAAGTGATGCCGATCCTTTGCCCTCGCCCCCCTTTCCTTTTCCTTTTCCTTCTCCTTCCTCTTCTCCTTTCATCACTTTTCTATTCCCAGACTTGTTTGCACTTGTGTGCGACAGGGTTGGCTTTGCATCCCCTATCCTTGAACGAAAATTTGGTTCGGCATCACGTGTTGCATTCTTTCCAAGCCTAGATATGACCCGTATGTGGGGGGCAGAATGTATTGTTCCGTGTACGGATGTGAGGTAGAACAATCAAAGTTTAAGGAGGAAGACGAGCAGCCGGAAGAAGAGGAAAGGGAATTGTTGAACACAATCCAGAACAAGCTGACCACACAGTGCAGCGCATCTCGCGCCCCAAGATACCCCGCCCTCCCGCAGAGGGACTATACAACTCCGAGAGCTTAGAGGAGGACCCTGAACTCCGTGCCAGCAGACTGTAGGTTGCCACCCACTGCTTGTCGTATGACAGCCTGGCGCAACCCTACGAACCGACCCCCGAGGAGACACGAGAGGTAACTCAGCTCCTCCCGCACACGCAACACTTACTAGGAGTCGCGATACACTACATAGGCCAACCCACAATGAACCGTTGGTACACCGACGGGTCCAAGCGCACGGTAGGGCAAGAGGTAGTTTCTGGGTGGCCTTCCGAGTACAAGGCCCCCAACAAGTGTACCGGGCAGAAACCATGGCGTGCGCTTTGGCTTCACACCTGGCGCAGCCCGGGTATTAAAATGTTCTACTCAACCAAAGTTAGTAAAGGCCACAACGGCACCCTGCAAAGGCGTAGTCAAAGACCAATACTACCGTGACCCTGGTTACCAAAATGTAAAGACCGAAAACTTACTGGTGCGCTGGACACCAGGACACCGCGAATTACATAGTGCAACCACATACCGAGACTACCTGGACATACAGGGAAACAATGACTCGGACACAATGGCCAACATGGGCGATGATTTCCCCATGGAGATGCCACCACCCAAACCTCATGACATCGTTCTCCACGGACACATCATGCCAACACCCGCCAAACATGGACAATGCAACTACGACGACAAAAACAAGAAGCAGACATACACTGTGTCAGCTGGATCCGGCCAAAACACTACCGACAGGCCGCATGGGTCCCGTGGTTGTGGGGACAGGTACGTTGGTGGGGCCAAGGAGCGCCTTGGGAACGCATCCCAACTCTATGCGGTCAATGTGGCCAGCGGCACGGGGGTTCCGTGCAGATGCGGTTGGCCTTGTGCCATACTTGGACCATTTTTTGGACTGAGTGGAGGGCTTGGTGGAACGAATGGGCGTCACACGCCCAATCTTGGCTCTAGACAGCAATAGACCACAAAAAGTGGCTGTGTGGCGACTCCTCATCCCGGTGTCGCTATAAGACACGGTCCCCCAACAAGATCGCCACGGGACCACATGTGTCATTCAGAGGAGAGCTCATGGGATATGGCTGGGCAGGTGAGCTGCTCTCAGATGCTACAGTTGTTTTGGACAATCAAGCCCTCCAAAAGGTGGCACACCATGCACCGCACAGGGAGGCATCGGATTACAAGGGATATTCCCTGCGAAAGGACTTGGCCCAATTTCTATATTACCTGTTCTTGGGAGTGACACAACTACGAGCACAGATGCCCATGCCAATTGCAACGGAGTATTATAGACCGGACAAGAGACACCATGGTATTGGAAGGTACGGCACATACCATTTCATCCAAACCCGAGAACATGGCGCCTCCGGCAACAAGTACGACTACGCAACCGGATACCACAAGACAAGGGAGGGCCAAGATTCAAGAGAAGCTCACGGGGGGGGGGGGGGAGTGGGCACCGATGAATGATGAATGGTGGAAGTGCATTATTGAGGCTAGAGACGACGGCAACTAGATGAGGCCCTAAACACGGTTTCCTGGGTGTGGTAAGGTTCCAACAGGGGTTATTCTCCTCGAATGGTGCAGACGTGAGGTCCATCATGACATCACAACCCTAGATGAAGGAATGTGAAGAATACAACACAATGCTATGGGAAACATTCCAAACCCAACATCAATGGATGAGAAGGACGGCACAATTGTTACAACGGACAGTGCACATGGCGGAAAGACATAAGCACTCTGTCATTGAGGTGTGGGGGGGAAATGCACCATGGGCAAAGGCCTAGCAGCATGCTAGACTAGAAATGCCCTGATTCAATATACGTGGATGAACCAAAATTTCTACCACGATAGGACAAAACATGAGTCATTGTGGGTCACGACTAGGAAAGAGGGAAGAAAATGGGACAGAAAGTGACAAAGGTAGATGATAAACTAGTCATACATTAGAGAGAGGAACGATGCATCTTGGCCATGCATCAGCAGCTGACGTTGATCACAGCAATTGCCACATATCCTCATGGTTGAACATACCAATACCAGAAATCCGAGGGATTGTTTATTAGTGCCTCGGACAGACCCGCATGTTAGACAATTGCGGATTGTGGCATAGCCATGACTCCACTGCCAAGATGGGGCCGTACAATGGATTGGCGGAGGAACAAAAAGGGGGGAGGGGGGCGCTAAACTAGGGTCGTGGTTACTCCCAAGGGGCCATGTTATGTATGTTCACCCTTGGAGGTGGCAGATAGGGCAAGACGGAGGGGTGTTCACATAGTTTTTATACCAAAGGGTTTATTGTCCTTAGGGGCTTTTGTTGGGGGGATAAAAGGCAACCCATTCCAAGTAAACCCGCCATAAAAGTGGTGTGTGGTGTGCAAGCAGCGCAGATACTCCGCCTTGGACTTTTTTCCTCGTTTCTACATTATTCCTTCAGCCATTGTTGCTGTTTGGCGAAATGTGCTGATGCTTTTCAAAATGCCTATGCAGGACATCGTACTTCCCACTTCCTGTAGAATATGTTTATCAAGATGGAATAAAGGTGGTGAATCGGTGAATCGGCACTCCAAGATTGATTGTATCTTCTTTGCCATCCCAAGTTCTAAGTCACCACCTCAACGCTCCCCCAACCCTTAATCTGGATCTCTTGGCTGGCTTTCTAGGTGGTCACACGAAAGGTAACCGAGGTCAAAGTGACGGTTCTCCTCTTGAGGGGGAGAGGGATTGCGCGTCGCGGGGGGGGGGGGGCAGGGCGTTATTACCATCCATGACTCTTGTGGGGGGGGGGGGGTTGAAGGGGGGGCATGATACATGACCTCAAGATAAAGGGTCCCTGAAGCAACAGTTGCGCCTAGTGCACCCCATTTCTCTGGTGCTTGAACAGGGGTCCACTTTTTTTCTTTTCACATCGCCTTACGTTACCTCACTGCCCACAACATCACCATAGTGCCTATTCTCCGCCCCCCTTGGTCGCCGTATCATGTGCTTTCCCTCCCCCCTAGCCCCACCGCCCTCCCCGTCCTCCCCCCAAGCATTCGCTACTTATTTGGGCTGAGTAATAGTAGCGTGATGCTTTGAGGTCCGAACTGACAAATGTGGCCTAGCCACCTAGCCCTACTGCAAAGGCTCATGAGGACGAATCTGCACGACTCCCAATATATTTTTTTCTAGCAACGGGTTGTTGTTTTGTGTTGCGTTGTTTTGTTTTCGTTTTGCATGTGCTGGTGCCCCCTGCCAAACTCAACTCCTCTTCTCATTTAGGTACAAATGTATGCAACAAGCGCCCGTGTTTGGTATCATTCTCGCAGCAAGGGTGCTCCACTCTTCGCAACTGTCATCGGTCCCTAACCTCCTCCACCTGAGTTCCTACACATTCAACACCAAGATACAAGGGTCATTGTTGCGGACCATACCTCAACGGAGTCATCTCAGTTGAGCGCATTAGGGGTTGCATGTCCCAAATCGCCGGGATCTCGTGTTGTTGTCCTTCTCCGCAACGAGCACACACAGCTGCACCAAAGGCACCTATACCTAATACTCAGAATTGAACAGTCGTTTAAACACAACACAAAGAGGCCAAGGCATTCTTCACATGAGGGGAGGCGAGGGTCACGTGCTGGGATGGAGCGACCTCAGCCACTACCTTTCCGCTTTTTGCAATTTATATGATCTTTGCCGCAGGTCAGCAAATGGATTATCATTTGCAATTATTTTGTTTGTTGCCTTCGAATTTGGTCTGCAATGCCCGAGTCCAAGCGGAGGACGATAGCTTTCGCGATAGATTAGCACATGCTGGTGCAAACAGTGAGCAGTACCAGCAGTGATAGGAGTGGCACTACCACACGGCAGCCACTACCATCGTTTTCTTACTCGTTGATGGGATGCGCGTTATGGTGGCTCAGTACCATGCACAACTCCTTGCTCGGGGGTTGGACATGCAGGGTGCCGATCTCTTGCTAGAGTGGGCAGCGCCCGAAATGAGGACCACGAGGCCTTGCTTTACCTTGCCCTTTTCGAGGCGGTTGCTACCCTCATTTTGGTTGTCTATGACAGAGTGTGGCGTCCTACCGACTAGACACCAAATGAGCAACACATTTCGCACGCATGCAAAGCACGGACTACTGAAAAGCACACCAAGTTTCTAAGTGTTGCATGCCATGTCCCGTCCGAAATTCACTAGCCAATTCGTAGCAATGCTGGGAACATCGCGTCTGAAAAGGCTTCCGATGTTTTTGCCATTTCTGTAATTTCGGAAGCCACGTTGCCGAAATTGGTCGCAACCAGCTTGCCACATTTCGGGAGCATGCTTCCAAAAGGGTATGGGTAATTGCTTGCATTTCTAAGGAGATGTGCTACCAAAACAACTTCCCCTATCCCATGGTGATACCATGGGTTGTCACAAAAAAGTCACAATCCCACCCACGCTACTGTCCCCCACGCATGTCTACCTAATGCTCGCCGTATGCGAAAATCATGTGTTGCAATGTTGCGTTGTACTTGCTTCCTCTTGTGCTCTTGTGGCCCACACCCTCCATCCCTTCCTTCCCATTACAGTTTTCGAAATGTGAGGAAAGTGAACTCCTTAGGTCCTACCAGGATGTATCAGAATGGGTGGTTGCGGGGAAACCTACTGTGATAGGGGTTCCTCCGTGTCGTTGTCCCAAGGTGACAGAGGGCCATTTCCCAAGAGCTGCAGCTCGGGGACGTCCCACAGTGACAAGTATTCGGGAGGGACCGGGTCAGACTGTTGGGCGCCCAGCTACAAAAATTCCCGGGGCAACGCCTGGAACACAGGAAGAAAGAGTAACGTTTGCGATAGATTAATCAAAATCAAATGTCATCTCCGCTTGCGCAGGATCGTTTCACTATTCTGCCCAACTAATGCCTGACATACACACCACGATGACCCCATGCTCCCAAACTCGTCAATGGAGATGACAAAATGTGCAATTCCTTTTGTTTTGTTCCTTTTTTTTTCTTTTTGGCTAACAACCAACCCAACCAAATGTGTTCTGCCATTGTCCCCTTGAGAGAAGCATGTGCATGGGGCATGTGCTGGGCCCTGCATGCGGCGGCACGATGACAAGGACGAACAATTGCAAGGGCCTCCTCTGAGTGGAATATGGTCCACACACAACCGCACCGGTGACCTGCTACTCCGGCGGCTCTGCGGGTCTAGGGCCCCTATACTCCTATTGCACCTCTTGGGGGTGTGTGGTGCTGTCGGGCCCCGTGTCAAGCATGATGTGGGACAAAGAAATTGTGTGACGGGCACCCGTGCGCCGGTGGGAGTTGGTCGCGGCTATCCATTGGTCTATTGAAGCCGTCACAGGGACGAGGATGTGGTCACCTTGGGCCAAATTTGGGCTTAGGTGGTGTAAGTTTGCAGCCTACATTTTCGTGTTTACATGTTGTTCCTAATTGGGGAACTCATAAATCGAAAAAGCCGTTCATAAAATGCCCCGCTGCCGATTTGTGAATTGTGAGCACGTTTTGTGAACACAAATTATGAACACCCTTTATGAACACAGGTCGTGCAGTCCATTATTGACTGCAAAAAGTTTTGCTGGTGGGACACCTGGGTGCTGGCAGCAATCCTCCTTGGAGGGAACCAACCGTGGCTGCGGCTGTTGTTTGGCATCAGTGTGGCACCCCAAGTGGGGAGCATTTTCAATCAAGCTGTCTGGGACAATACGGCCAAGTGGTGGCATGGCGTCGACGTGGGGAGGACAACCGAGTCCGACGCCGCGAATCGTCGTCGGTATCGGGTGACCGGCAGAAGTTTGGATGCGGCAGGATGCACCGCCGAGCCGTTGTTGGTCATAGCCGGAAACCAGGTATTTTTGTGCAATTTACATTGTTGCATGGCGATGGGTCGCCTCTTTGTGGCCTTCTTGGAGGCCCAGGAGGCAAATCATCTGCCTAAGGTACCAGGGGAGGTGCAAAAATTTTTGCAAACTGATTTCTAAACCGATAAGATTATGAACCGGCCTATGAACGACTTGAACGACTTCTGGCCCGCCTTCATGCGCAGCGTGTGGCAGCTCAAGCTCCAGCTCAAGTGCAAGCTCAAGCTCAAGCTCCACCTCAAGCTCCTCCTCAATGTCTCCCTCAAGCCCCGACTCAAGCCCAATCCTCGGGGCAACCCCCCGCCGCTCTCCCTGCATCCCCACCCGCCGACGACTCCTCGAGTAGCGAGTCGTCGGACTCGTTAGCCCAGGAGAAGAAGAGGAGGGGGGAGGAGGAGAGGAAGGAGGAGAAGAAGAGGAAGACGGAGAAGAAGAAGGAGAAGAAAAAGAAGAAGGAGGAGGCAGCGGGTGGGGTGGGGGTGAAAGAGGAGGTGCTCGACAAGATCAAGGAGGTGAAAGCGCAGGTGGAGGAGGTGGTGGTGGAGGAGGCAGCGGGTGGGGGGGCTTTGGTTGTGACCCCGTGGTTGAAGGGGGAGGGGGGCCATGCATGGGGTCTGAGCCATGCCAACCACCGCAACGCGGTAACCCTCCCCTGGGTGCAGGCAGCCCTAGACAGCGGGTACTCCCCTAATGCCCCCCTTTTTACATCGGTTGACGTTGCGTATGTCACCCTGCGCTGGGTATTTCGCCGTCTTTTGCGGCACCGGATCCGGAACAAGGGTGAGGGGGGGGGGGGGGGGGCTTGGCGGAACACAGGGCGGGCATGGACATGGAAGCCCTAGCCGGGAAAACCCCTGTCCCCCATCACCAAACCAAGTAGTGCCAAGGACTTGACGCAAGCTAAAGTTTTTACAGGCCCACGGGGTGCCTTGATGCGGGGGTCCCATTGGGAACTATGCTTCCTCCACTGTGGGATATGCACGCAAAGTTGAGGTGCGTGTTTTAGATATGGGCTAAGAACATTGTCTAAGTGGTCCAAGATCCCCGTCAGAAGGCAGACGTCATCGCCTTGGACGGGAGTGAGGCCAAAGAGGACCACTCACCCTCTAGACCCCAACCCACCTACCCAGCTTGTGGAGTACGCGCCGTCAGAGCAGCCCACAAACAACCTGCCCACCCTGCCCCCATCTAGCTCCCGGAACAAGACAACAAGGTGCCCTTGCCAAATGCATGTGGCAGTCAAGCCGCGGTGCCGGATTCATGGTGCCGTGCACCCACACTCAAAACTTCTACGGGGTCACATCACTACCGAAGTACCCGAGCTTTTGTAGCCTAGCGTTCACGCGCCCCTACATGTGCCCACCCGCCCGAAGAAGTGCCTGTCTTGCGGGGTAGATTGGGCTGACATTCTTTCGGCGGCGGCCCATCGACATGCCATGCTTTGGCGGGTGTCCTACCCATCCATCACGCCCCTCTATTCTCTCTTGTGGTTTGAGACCACGAATTGGGTGTGCGATGCTTGACACCAAGTATTTGGCTAATGATTCTGGTTGTGATTCTAATTCTACTCCTAATCTTGGCAGTCCTTCCCCAAGTGTAGCAACATCTGGTGGGTCACCAGATGAGGATGGTGCGCCAATTTCAAGGTGCAGTGTCACCTTGGACACCAAGACTACTTCAGATTTGATGTTTCTCACATCAGTTGATAGTGACCTCTTTACACACCCTGCCTTCCTGGTTTCCCTTCCATGGCTTATTTCCACGTTTGGTGAAGGGTTTTGTGGTCTACACCCTGAAGAATCAGTCCACAATTTTTGGGGAATGGCCCATTGCCGATCAGGAATTACCACAAGACTTGTGCGCAGCAAGGGGTAAAAAAACAACAAAAAGAAAACATTTTGATCCTAGAAGCATTTATCAGTTGCCCCAAGGGTGATCACCGCAGAAACTCTTTGTGTTCACGAATATCATCACCCTTAAGCATCACCAATGGCGAAATTTGTTTGTTCAACGGATGCGTGCATTGCTATTTTTCTGAGGGGCAGGGGGCTTAGCGCAGTGTGCGCGCACTGCAACTATTTGGGTGTCTGGTCGTACTAGAAACACATACTTCTTGATTCTAGGGGCATCGTTGTTGTTTGACAACAGGTTTTTGATGCTTCCTCCGCACTGGGCATATGGCATATCTGCGCTTTCACCCAGTTTCACCAATTTTCACCCATTTTCACCCCTTTTCACAATCTTTGCTCATTTCCCCGCATTTTCTCCTTTCTAGGTTGTTTTTTGGTTGTGAAGGGAAAGGTAGAGCCTGACGGCCGGGAGGTTTGGTCCCTCTTGCAATGTTGGACTGACAGGGTTCCATTGTTAGGTGAGGATGCCCAGGTTTATGCTGCCATTGTAGCCATGCGCATACCGGTTGCCAAAATGTACAGCACCATGCACCATGTACCAACCAGAGGCACTACAAAGCACCTGTGGTTGCTAGGGCCTTTCGCCAGCATGTGTGACACCGTAAAAAGTCTCCCTACCTAAACTGGCTTGAGCACGATGCTCTCGCCACTCTAACCCACATCAAGCACTTTGGGTTGGGTATGTCTTATGGGAAAGGAAGGTAGCTTGCCAGCGTCTCGAGCTAGGGTTGCCGGGGTGGCCTAATTTTGAAGGTGTTTGGAAAGGGTGTGTCTGGGGCTCTCCAGGGGAGGGGGGACTTGGTCTAAAAGTAGCGTGCAGTGCAAGGATTCTCCTTGGGCATTGGTACCGTTCCTTTATGGGGCTTGCTAGTAGCTCCCCTGTGCGTACCTTTTGGAAGTCCTACTGCTGGGGTTCATTTCTGTTTGGTAGTGTGCTGGCCAGTGCCGATTCGATTCGAGATTGTGTGTCTTGTGTGGTGTTAATGTTTGCTGCCAACATTTGCTTCCGGAAGGAATGCCGTTGTTTGGACCCTCAGGGTTCTGCCAGGTTCAATCCAAACCAACTGCTACAACGCCGCTGCAGAGGAAGTGCAATATGTTCTCATTTTCTCATGGCTCATCTACCTCCGGTAGCTCATTCCTCGGTGGGCACAATGCCCAGCCCAATACTTCAATGTTTCACTGGGGGGTTGGATGCACTGCACCGTCAAAGATTGCGTTTCATGACGTCATCAACCCCCATCACCCCATCACAAAGTGGTGGGAGCCCGAGCTGCACCCCATGGCCGATGCTCGGAGCACCTTCCGGTACGCCGCCCAATCAGTGCCCCTGGACTCCGAAGAAGGCCAACATGTTCAGGGGAAGCTGTTCTCCACGGATCCTTCTACGAACCTCCACGCCGTGTGGCGGCTGCAGAACCGGAGGGTGCTGAACAAGTGGAACGCGTACTACACGGAGCTGCAGGAGGACCTGAGGGAGGAGGGCACAGACCGCAGCCCAGCGATCGTGACCGTATACCACGGGTGCCGGGACCGGTTCAGCCTCAACTGCATCGCTCATTCGGGGTTCGACGTCATGTACTCCAAATCCGACCACAGCAAGAACGCCTACGGCCACGGCGCGTACTTCGGGGCACGCCTGAAGGTGAGCAAGCGGTACTGCTGCATTCCTCCGCTGGAGCTTGTACAGAGCGGGGCACCGCCCGCATCCAGCGTGGCCTTCATGGTGCTGTTGACCGGTGCGGACCGGACGCTGGGGAACTGGAGGGACGTGAGGCCCGAGGTCATTCCCGCGTCCAAGATCTTCCGGCGGTACGACACCTTCTGCGACAGACAACCGCCGGACATTTACGTCGCTACGGACAACGGGCAGGCGTATCCGGCGTACATTCTCTGCTTCGATTGAGCCCTTTGGGGGTCGGTGCCCGGGACAAAAGGCCCCCGCTCTCCGTCGTGTCTCCCCAGAGCACCTCGTGTGCATGATCCATTTCCATGTGTTGAGTCCGCGTTGCTGCGCTGTCTGAGGGTCGCGTGGCAGCATCCCCGTCTGAGTGTCGTTTGCCCTGACCTCGGCCGTGCAGGGGCGGTGAGTGGGGGAGGGGGGGAGGCTATTCCCCTGCTCCTCGACACGGGTCTGAACTTCCGGCCGACGCCGGACCGGCCACAAAGCAATGCAACCGTGGCACGAGCTGCGCGCGTTCCAGCGGAGGGTGTTCTGCTCTGTTGCCGAGTGTGTGACCTCGTAGCGATGGGCGCCGGGAGGTTGGAGCGGAGCGGTGTTGGGCTGGCGATGGGCGAAAGCTCTGGGGTTTTGGAATGGGGCGGGCCGCAGACTGACCTTTGGTCGGAGCATGTTGGCGTGCAGGCGGTGTAATTACTGCCCGTCCCCTCCGCCTTGGCCTGCACCATCTGTGGACCGGAGTGGCCTCTAGAGCGCCCTGAACTGCCCTGCAGGGCCAACAGGACCAGTGGCTCAGCGGGTCGGATGGAGGGATCGCACGGTGTGGGCAGGGGCCACCCCCCCTCAGGGGACATCAACCCGGGGTGTCCTTCAGGGCGTTTGTTGTGTTGTTCCTCAGGACCGGACTGCAGGACGGGCCTCAGGACGGGTAGTTACCGGCCAACCGCCGTCGGTCAGACGCCAACTCCGAGTCATCAATGGCCCCAGTTTTTGTTCATTAAGCACCGACTGCTACCAGCTGCTGTCAGTTGAATGCTACTTGTCGTCAGGTAGTGGCTCGTGGTGTGTGATGCTCCGGCACTGTCAGTTGGCGACTGCGCCGTGTGACGTTTTTGTTGAGGCATAACGGAACATCCGCCCCCTCTTTTATTACACCCATGAACAGTGTAGTCGGGGCCTCTTGCAGCATGCGAATGATATGGCAATGCACTGTTTCCTGCATCCACCTCAACATGACCCGAGGTCACCGACGTGGCTGTCAAAGCAAGCTCCAGCTGGTGGCTGTGATACAGATCTGCAGTCAGTCCGGGCATTCAGCTGATGATTGATGCCAGGAGTTAATCTGCGCTGAGATAGCCCCAGTTGCAGAGGTAGAGGTAAGGGGCCTGATTTTCCAGCTGAGTCCGCAAGCAACTTGTTGGTATACCTGCTGTCTCAGAATCACGCGGCAGTCTTGAAAATATCCTGAGTCCATAATCAAGGAAGGGATTGAGGGAGGGAGGGAGGGAGGGAGGGAGGGAGGGAGGGAGGGAGGGAGGGAGGGAGGGAGGGAGGACAGAGGGGTTGGATTGGTGTGGATCAGCCATCAATGTGATCACCTTCTTTCCTGCAACCACCATACCTTCCACGCGGCCGTTGGCGCCCATACGTGCACCGCCCCTCCCTCCCTGCTCCGCACGTGCAGGCACGGCAGCAGCCAATACAGAGGCAAGTGGTCCGTGTGGGGACGGGTCACACCGACCCCACACTGCTGAGCCCCCTCCCCAATCCGGTGCCAGGCCAAAGTGAGTCACTCTCTTTTGCACAGCGCCCCGAATCTGAAGCTGGCCTTTATGGCCTCGCCCCCACCCCCACCCCTTTTCGATGCCAAACCCCCGTTAGGGTACAGCTGTAGCCACCCTGCAACGGTTCTTCAAAGTTGGATGCAGCCTCTGTTGACTGGGTACTTGTGATGATCCGCGGTGCTGACTCTTTGCAGGGCCGTCGCATCAGGTCCCGACTGTGCAGTCACCATACATGAGACCGCGACGGGAATCATGGTGGACAGTGCCAAGAGACTATGCCTCAGTTTCGGACCGCTCCAGAACTCATTTCTTGTTTTTTGTGTGACTTAGATTTTGCGTTCGGTTTCAGCTTCCCAATCGGTTGCTATGTGTTCTCACCTTCGCTTATCTTCCAACCGCTGCTGGCTGTCAACGGTTCTGGACCCATTCCTTGATTTTTTGCATGATTTTGCTTCTCTGTTTCGTTTCTCCAATGGTTTGTATTACCGTCGCTTAAGTTTTCGGCCGCCGTCAGTTTACCCATCAATTGCCGTCGGCGATTGTTTCTCCGTCGCCGGTTGTCTTTCAACCGCCCTCGATCCATATACGTTCCTCTAGTCTTTGTTTTCTGCTCCTCTGTGGGTGTTTCTTACGATGCTGTGTTTAGGTCGATTTGAGGTCCATCTGCAGCCTCTTCATTTTGTCAATTTTCTCCGTCCTCCACTTTGTGGAAGAGGATTCAGACAAATCAGGATGGCACTCAAGGGCAGCTCTCTCCCGACTGTTGGGCTGCTTGGGGCACCAAAAGGTCGTTGTGCACGGCCCATCACAAACGATTTCCATGAGGGAGGCCATAGCGGCAAATACATCCGAAAACCTCGCAGTCAACGAAATGTTGCATGTTGTGTTCGTGCCCTGTTGTGTATGCCCTAGCCATCTATGTCAGAGCGGTTGTGCACTGTCGGATTTCGAGGATGCAGCGAGCTCCAACACCCGAGCATCGCGGAGAATGCCTGTCAAAGCCCTGCACAATTAAGGGCTGGTTTTTAAGGGTTGGTACACAATTCAAAGAGCCCATTTTCAGGCTTTACCCGTGTTTGTCCATCAGCCACCATGGCCCTGTTCATTTGCCATGTGTGTGCCCGCCACCTTTATGCAACAGCTTTGTCCTCCCCTGTTGTGATGCAACGTTTTCGTGTTCCGCGCTCTGGGTCACGCACAATCTAAGCAGAGTTGAAAGCCACTGCAGCTGCGGTTATGGCCAACAGGCAAAAGCAGCAGCAAAGCATTGGAATGCCCCACACCTGTGTTCATGTGTTTGAGATATGCAGCAATGGATTTGTGGCCATCCGGACTTAACAGCGAGCATTCAACAACAAGCATCCAAAGGCCTCCAAGAGTTGACACCAACCATCCGGAAGCCTCCAGGAATAACAGCAATCATCGAGAAGCACCGTGAAAAAAACAGCAAGCAACCAAAAGCCACTAGCCATTAACAGCAATCATCCCCACGCCTCCAGGGATTGGCAACAACCATTCAAAAGCAACCAAGCATTAATAGCAAGCATCCAAGAGCCCCAGGGAATTTCTAACAACTATTCAGGGGGTTCGAGGAAGTGACAGCAAGCATCTAGAAGCTGGAGCCGGTGCCTGCATGAGTGCAAATGGATTTTCAGAATACAGTGCATTACTAAACGCCTGGTTTTCAAGGATCTTGCACAGAATGAAACGCAGCATACTCTGCCGAATCGAATCCCCCCCCCCCCCGGCACCCCACCTGCTGGTAGCGGTCATGCGGTATGGAGAGTGTGTGTTGTGCACACATTTCGTGTCGTACCACAGATCCATGTTCCACGGTAGTGGACACATTGATGTTTAGCAGCACCAACTCAAATGGCTCACGCGACATTGCATCCTGGTGATTTTTTTTTTTGCAGCTGTTTGCACCATTTAAGGAGTGCATTACTCCATGGAGGGACAAGAATGTTCACAAAAGCCCCTAGATTGTCCTCGATATTTCTATTTTGAGTAATTTCGCCACAGCCATTTACAGTGCGTGCCATGGGCTGTGACTGTGGTCAGCTAGGGCTTAGAAAGGGAGGTGGGCGGGGTTGCCATGGTAATAATTGGGCCTTTGGTGCTGAGCATAGACACACTCTCATGCAGTTGGCCAAAAGAGACTACCAACAGCAGCAGCAGCAGCAGCAACGGCAATGGTAATGACGATGGCAACATCAGCAACAACAACAACAACAACAGCACCAGCACCAGCACCAGCACCAGCACCAGCACCAGCACCAGCACCAGCACCAGCACCAGCACCAGCAACAGCAGCGGCGACGGCGGCGGCGGCGGCAGAAGCAGCAACAACAACGCCAGCATCATCAACAACAGCTGCTGCAGCAGCAATCACAACAACTGCAACAACAACTGCAATGACGTCTGCAACAACAACGGCTGCTGCTGCTGCTGCAACGGCAACAATGACTTTCGTATTTTCGGACTTATCGCCTCGCCACTGCAGGTTGGCCATTTGTTTCCGCCACTGCGCCTCGACACACCAATGATCAATGCAGAGAGGCCCATTGACACCGGGGCTTGGGCTCAGCTCCGCCAACGCATCCAGCGACAGGACTGGCAATCTTGGGTGGCGGGCGCTGTGGCGGGGACCAGCATGGCCGTGACGGGCCACCCCTTCGACACCCTGAAGACCCGGATGCAGGTCGACGGGGCCCACCGCGGCGTCCTCGCATGCGCCCGGGCCACGGTGCAGCACGAGGGCGTCCTCGCGCTCTGGAAGGGGCTGTCGCCCGCGCTCCTGACGTGCGTCACGACATCGTCCATCCGCCTGGGGGTCCAGTCCTGGGCCAATGCGGCCATCGCGCGGCGGCTGCAGTCGAGGGACTTCGAGAGCCTGGGGCTGGCGACGCGCGTGGGGACGGAGGCGGCCGGGGGGGCCGTGGCGGGGCTGGTGCTGCCCACCATCTTCACGCCGCTCGAGATGGTCAAGTGCCGGAGGCAGACGAGCACGCGCGCCGGGGCCCGCGGGCCCGGGCTGGTGCGCGTCATGGCCGACGTGCTGCGGGCGGAGGGCCTCCGGGGCGTGTACGTCGGCCATTCCATGACCGTCCTGCGGGCCACGTCCGGCAACGCGGCGCTGTTCGGGCCGTACGTCCTCGCGAAGGACGCGCTCGCCCGCGTGGCGGGGGAGGGCTCGCCCGCCGTCCGCCCGGCCGCGGGCATCATCGCGGGGTGGTGCTCGTGCCTCGTCTGCTTCCCGGTCGATGCGGTCAAGACGCGGATGCAGGTCGCGGGCGCGCCCGGCGGCTCTGGGCACGCGGGGCTGGTCGACCTGCGGGGCATGTGGCCGCACCAGGCGCTGAGGCAGCTCTGGCGCGAGGGCGGCATGTACCATGGCGTAGGGCCCGCGATGATGCGGGCCGTGCCCGTGCACATCCTCTACATGCCCGTCTATGATTTTGTGGCCGCGAGGCTGCGCATGTGGACGTGAACGAGGGCAGGGCAGCCAGTGCGATTTGCAGCGCACATCAATACCCAGAACCACGAAGGGGGGCCGGGACAACCACCAGCACCAAGCCCCAACCCCCAATCGGGCCCAACGTCCAGCCACACTAACAGCTACACACACAGCACCGTTCCACTCAACCCGATCCAGTTGCCCTGAGGGCAGGTGGCGTGAGGTAAGGTAAGGCAGGGAACGTATGCCACGTCGGAACATTGAAGGAGGCATCCCTTGGGTGTTGCCCAGGCCGTGTGCCTGGCACAGCTATCGTGATTGGTGGTGGTGGTGGTGGTGGTGGTGGTGCCATCATGAAGGATTGGAATGCCATCCACTGGGAGGGGCTCTGCGTGTGCCTCAGCCCCTGTGTGCCCTGCCGAATCAAGAAAGAAGGGCCAGCTCCTCCTGCACCCCTGCACCCCGTCCCCTGTCCAGTGCACAGCAAGTGAACAAGCTGCCACATGGGCTTGGACCGCGACGGTGATCCGTGTCCTCTCACGGGGGGCGCTGGAGGCTCGGTCCCAACAGCCCCCCCCAGCCCCACCCCAGCCCCATTCACCTCTGCAGACAGCTGATGTGACTGTCCAAAGAGGTGGGGCTTAATTGTTAGTATTGCCATACTTGACAGGCGGCGAGGGGGTGGGGGAGCGGCTGCCAAGACGGACAGGAGGGGCAGGGCTGGGACCCGGTCAACGTGGCGGTGGCGTCGTCAGTGGTGCCGTGGGTGCTGCCGTCGTTTGCCACCTGCGGACCGGAGACCGGGGGACACTGCTCTGGGCGTTGCGTTGAGGTCACTCCAAAAAAGTGTTGTTCGGCGCCTTCGGGCCAGATTTCATAGCGATTCAGCCTCCAGCCCCCGCCCCCACTTGTCGGGCTCTGTTAACCCCCGCCCCCCCCCCCGCTCCCGCCGACCTCTGTGAACCCCTTTTTTGGCCCCCATCCCCCCCCCCCCCAGGACCCAGGAGACAGGACCCTTCGTGAGGGTGCGGAGGGTCCGCACGGTGTCCGGGCACCGCTCCCCCGCTAAGAGCCCCGCTTTTTCTATTCATTTGAGGTTGCGCCGTGTGTGTTTGTATGTATGTCGAGGTGCGCCTCGTCTGGGGAAGAGATCGTTTGTCTTTGCAGTTCTGAGGTCCAACCGGGTCCGCTTTGGAGAACCAAGATGCACGCGGTTCCGGCTTTGAAGTGCATGTCCGCATTTGTTTGCAAAGCTGCACATGTTGTTCGCCATCCCTTTCACTCAATGTCTCTCCATTTAATGTTACGCCTTGCCCCCACCCCAACCTGTGTGGGCCCAATGGGGTCAGCTGTGGTGCACGCGGACCAGGGGGGCGATTGCTGTACGCCTCAACCTCGAGAGCCCAGCGAACAGAGTTCGGCAGGTTCCCGGGTACAGGGCAGCAGGGCACAGGGGAACGAGCAGCGGCGTGCGTTGGTGGCACTGGAGGCCGCGGACCCTGAGCAGCAACAGACAGGGTGGTCATGCAGACGCTGCACCCTGACCATTGAGCCGCCCCCATCCCCCCGGCAACCCACAGTCCTAGTCCACCTGCGCCGGATAGCATGGCCATCATCGTGGCCGTGTAGCAGTGTTGTGCAGTGTGATGTTCCGGGGGATCCGGAGGATTCGGGTGATTGCTCAGATTTCAAAGAGTATGCCATCGTTTTTCGACAACACATTGCCCGCATCGCCTGAAACAAGGCTGCCCACCGACAAGACTGAGGCCCACTCCGGTCGTGCCAGGGTGAAGGCGCCAGGGCGCACAGGCCCTAGCACAGGCTGGCGTGAGACACAAGACACCGGGAGGAGACCCGGGCAGGTCGTTTCCAGTGTAGAGTCTTTTTGTCTCAAGAGCACCCTGGGAAGCCCACGGGCGTGGCACTATCCCGCTGCATTATCCGCCATCAGAGTCAGTCCGTACTCACTGCATTTCAGATCCGCTACCACAGTCATTTGTGTGATCATCGTAGAACTGTTCTGTAGGACAGTTCTGGCTGTCTCGAGTGCCATACTGTGAGAGGGCTACGCCCGCTCATCTTGGTCTACCCCCCCAAAAGGAAACCACAAGGAGCAGACCCGGGCAGGCCATGGGCAGATGGTGTCGTGTCGGAGAACATCTGTTGGATGGCTTGGCGAGGGCTGTTGGCTGCGAATGGCCGGCGTTTTCAGTTTGCCGACAGCGATTGGCCGTGTTCTGGTGTCCTGTCAGGGAGTGTAAACCGCTCGGCCTCTGTTTATCGAGGGCCTGAAACCCCCATCAGGGGCGCACCCCCCGAACCGCAGGCTCGGGGTTGTATTGCCTGTTCAAGTGACCAACATCAGGGCGCTTTGTGAGCAGGTGGGGGCGTGTGGCACGCCGCTGATGCGCGCGGTGCAGGGGCACAGTTGATGGTGCATAGGACACTGCTGGTGTGCGGGGGTCCTAGAACGATTGCCCCGGAAGCACAGCAATTCGAACCCAGGGCAGCAGCACAGGTAGCCAGCCCGCTCAGTATTCTATGCCTGTTATATTATTTCTTCCCCTGAATCATGCACAACCCTGCACTTTGCCCAACAATGCGGACCGCATTGAACTACGGCCTTTGGGGGTTCAGGCAGACCCATGCTGGGGCCGGGCAAGGTGCATTGGTCGTCACCACCAGCACAAAACATCCTGCTCAACGACTGCCTCAGGCTGACATCAGAACGGCCGACAACCATTGGGAGGAGGGTTCCCCCCTCCCCTTGGACCCTTGGAGCAGCATACGGTAGCTATGGATCCGGCGCTTCATCCCCTCCCCTTGGACCCCCCCCCCCCACAGGCCAAACTGACCATAAGGATAAGGACTGACCATAAGGACCAAACTTTTGGGTGCCAGACCACCTCCCCCCCCCGTCCTCTCTCCAGTCAGATGGGCCTGGACAAGGGGCCCCCACTACCAGGCATCAGCGGCCCCTGGGGAAGGTGCTATCTGGATGCGGCAGCCCTGTCACTGCCATACCAAGTGGAAGAAGTAGGGGTGGCCAGCCACGGTTGCCTGGAAAACCTGCTTCAGGACAGTAGGGTGGGGTTCACATGTGGGTTCTGTTCCGGGTAACCTTGAGTAGGAGTGGCCAGGTGCCCAGCGTCTCAGCCCCCTGACCGGCAACCATGCATGTGCTGGACGGTCCATTGGGATTGTCCATGGTTTACACTGTCACGGTCTTGTGGACCTGTAGGGTTCATCCTCCTGAGTGTCCCGAGTGGCCTGGAGCCCATGGATGCTTGCCAGAGAAGAATGTCGCCAGTGGCCCACCCTGTCACGTTGGTCCTCCGAGAGGGTAGCAAGGGACCCTTCTCAGGGGGGAGGGGGGCTTGTGACCCTTAGCCTTTGCTTGGGAGGGCTTGGACCAGCCAGTTTCCAAGCCTCAGCGTGTGAGGATTGCAGACCACCTTGCCATCACTCTGTGTGCAAGGCATCCACCCTGGGGTCACTCAACATGGACCCGACCCGTCCAGTGGCAGCCACCGTGAAGCTGCATGGCTTGTAAGTATGTGTGTCTCCTGTAGTAACCATTTTACCAAGCCGTCCGTGTTGGCAGTGGCGGTCCTGATGGCCTCATGAGTCCGGAGAGGCACCTGGCACCCATGGCCCTTGGGAGGGCATCTTTTTGGGCCACTTTTGATACGGAGCCCCAATCCACGCTTTTTGCATGGCCCCTTTCTGCTTGGGGATATGGACCGGCCCCTTTCCGGTTGGGGATATGGACTGGCCCCTTTCTGGTTGCCCGTGTTCGGGAACATCTTAACAATGTTGTACAGGTTGAATCTTTTCAACCGTTGTTTGTATTTTCCGTTTTTTATGACACATTTCTCAGACTCCATGCCCATCAGTTCCATTCGGTTCAGTTCCATTCGGTTCCATTCGGTTGGGCAACTTTGTATGGATTTGCCCCTTGAAATCGGGGACAAGTGATTTGGGATGGGTATGGATTGTCTCGTACCCACGGTGATTTGTTTGATTTTGAGGTTGGAAGCCATGACGGCACTTATAAAGGCCGGATTCATGTCACTGTGCCATGGGAAGAAAGAAAGGAATTTTGACGGCCTAGCAACAGTCGTACAACGATGTGCATGGGTGGTATAGGGCACGCATTGAGCCTTTGTTTGGACAGTTATGGCATTGGGGTTTGGTTACGAACATCTGGCGTGGTGGCTCTAATGGGTTACACTTGTCTGTGCATGTTTTGTTGCATTTAACACAACTTTGCATTCACAGGCAGGGCCGTCACCCTCCTTAGGGGGAGCGGGCGTGCGCCGGGCATCTTTTTTGACCCATGCCCCACCGGTGGCCTTTTAGGGGATGCACTAAGGGGGCGCACTTAGCGCAGTGCAGCTATTTGGGTGTGTGGCTATACTAGAGACCCATACTTTGAGATACTAGGGGCATCATTGTGACCCCTAGCGTAGGTTTTGACTTCTGATTTTGTCCCCTTTGTTGGGGACCCCTGAGAATGCAGGGGTGACGTAGCATTTCCGCCCTCTGCTATCAAGGAAACCAGGACAATCTTTGAATCCACACTTTGTTGCGTGGCCCCTTGAGTTGGCAGTGCTTTCATGTCTCGCACGGAAGGGTGTTCGGAGGTTGCTTGGCGGCAGAGTGTTGCCCGTGTTCGTGAATACCTAAACCATGTTGTTCAAGAGATTTGATGGACCGACAGGTTGAATCCTTTCAACCATTGTCCCCATTTTCCATTCTTTATGACGCATTTCACAGACTCCATCCCCATCGGTTCCATTGGCGGGATATGGAGTGCCAACCTGTAGAATCCTAAGTATTCGTCGCATGTTTACAAGGTGACTTTTGTAGTTGATATGTTGGGCAACAGTATATGGATTTGCCCCTTGGCCCCCGGGGCATCAGCAGATGTTTTGATTTGGGATGGGTATGGACCTTCTCGAATCTGAGGTGATTTCTTTGATTTCGAAGTTGGGGGCCATGATGGTGCTTATACAGGCCGGATTCATGTCATCGTGCCATTCATTGGAAGAGAGAATGGCACTTTGACAGCCCGCCAACAATGTTACGATCACGTGCACGGGTGGTATAGGGCACGCATTGAGCAACTGTTCGCTCGGTTGTGGCATTGGGGTTTGGTTAGGAACATCTGGCTTGGCGGCCCCAATGAGTTGCACCAGTCAGTCCGTATTTTGTTGCATTTTACACAGTTTTGCATCCGGAGGCAAGTCCCACACACCCCCTTCGGACCATGGGAGCATGTCCCGCCTCAGGTTTGGACTGACCAAAGCAACTCGGCCGCCACGCAAGATGAGGCAGAGGATGAGGCAGAAGTGTGTGTGTTGTGTTGCCAGAAGCGCTTCACCGTCGCAGTTTGCTATGAGTGTAAGGAGCACTATTGTACTGAATGTATTGACACCCACACTTGTGGGACCAATGTTGTTTGTTAAGTACAATACAAATGACATTTGGAGTTGTTGAATTCACAGCTCTTGCTTTATTATGCAACGTGCTTTGTAGGGAAGGTGTGCAGTGCAACGTGGTCTACTTGGGGGGCTCGGGATAGTTCTTAGAAATGTAGCGCGCCGGGCAAACATTCCCCCTTATGGACCATGGGACCATGTCCCACCTCATGTTTGGACTGATAAAAGCAACTCAGCCACGCAAGATGAGGGAGAGGATGAGAAAGATGCGTGTGCCTTGTGTTGTCAGAAGTGTTCCACCACCACAGCTTGTGTTGAGTGCCAGGAGAATTATTGTGGTGAATGTATTGATGCCCAAACTTTTGGAAAACATATTGTTTATTAGCCAATGCATGAGTAATACACAGTGAGGTTGAAATTCTCCATTTTCATGTTATGCAGCGTGCTTTGTAGGCAAGGTTTGCGCTCCACTCTGGCTGACTTCTCTAGAGGAGGGTAAATCCAGGATTAAAGTCAGGTTAGTTGATACAAAAGTAGCGTGCCGGGCAACCCCCCCCCCCTTGCGGCGCAGTGGGGTGCAAGGATGCAAGGAGAAGCAGTTTACACACCCATACCCATACCCATACCTCCTGCTCTCTTCTAGTGTTAGCCTGGACTCCCCCTTGCGCAACGACCACGTCGTGCTGAAACAGCACTTCTTCTGACACTACTTCTAAACCACAGTCTTATCCAAAGACCACTCCGTGGTGAACCAGCGCCTTTTAACCTGTAAACACTGCCCTGCAACCACCCTGTGGTCAGATAGTGAAGCATTGCGGGCGCAAGGGCTAGGGCGGGGGGGGGGGGGGGGAAGCCCCAGCCCCTTGTCTTTCGGGCTTGATGACACAGCTTACATACTCAGAGCAAGGCATTCTTCCGGTTGCTACCCACTAGATCAATTAACCCCTGCAGCAGCAACCCCAAAAGAAAGTTTTGAGTTCCCTTCCATTCCGGAGCCAATGCTCCTATAGGTGCATTCAGCGAACCATGGGTCTGTGCACAATTTAGCACTGTCAGTGAGGTTGCAGCAGACAGATCTCCGGTGTTCATTTACTGGGATGTTGGATCTGTACATAGCGACCCTTTGTCTTCTGCTGTGCTGTAGCATTTTGTGGTGCAGTCGGTATTATTTGTTCCCCTCTCAGAGTGGAGGATTCTTGGTACTCTTCTTAGTCCCTCCCTCTTGTTTCTGTGCCCCATTGTCTTTGCCGTTTCAGTATTTCATAACTATGTCAGTGCAAAACACATGGCAACAGAGCCAGATGCAGACAGGTAATGAGATAGCGGCTCAACAAGTGGAAACCCCGCAGGCTTCCTTTACCTGTTGAGGAACTGGTCAACTTGATAACCCCCCCCAACAACAAAAGGGGGTAGCACATGTGCATGCAGTGCCCACACAGTGCACACACATTCCTAGGCTTGCCTGAAATGACCCACAGCAGTGCTACACTTTTATGGCCCATGGTGCCAATAGTTCCAAGCAGCAGCCATGGAGGATGTGAGGGAGTATCTGCTGCCTTGTGGCACACCATTTACACTTGTGCATATCCTTTTTGTGGCTCAGCACAGCTTGATTTTTGCACTGAACGGCGCCTGCTGATGGCTGGCCAGGCCAGGGGGAAAGGCTCTTGCGCGCCAATTTTTTTTTTCTGGGGGACGGGCGAGAGCCCGATCATAGTCCAATCGCGGATAGAGCACCACTCCGCAAGGTGCTGTGACTCTCTTGCCCTATCTCTAAGAGACGTGGCAACCCCGTAATAGACAACCACAGAGCCAGGGCCTCTGCTGCGCACCGGAACGTGGTTGGGTTGCGGGTGGTCTTGTGTGGTTAGGCGGCGGGTGCAGTGGTGCTCTTGGTGGTGGCTGGTGGGGCGAACCCCGTGGTCTTGTGAAGCAAGTGGGCCCATGAGTGAGAATCACTGGGTGAGCATAGGGGGGCACGTGCTTGCTGGGTGTGGGTTGGTGGTGTTCTTGGGTGATGTTGGGCACCATCGGGGTGCCCAGTGTGGCACTGTTTTGGAAAATCTTTGCCCTTTAAAGAGTGGCAATCTCTGCAGTGAGTAGGGGGTGTGTACATTATCGCAGGGTGGGGGTAGGGACATGAATAATGTGAAAATGTGGAGGCAACGACTTGCTGGACTTTTCTTAGTGAAAACCCAGAAGCCAGTGTCTCATTTGCAAAGATTTGCGAAACTGAAGTGAAAAGAAACGATTGGCTGAAACAAGAGTGAATCATAACAAGGGTATGACAGAATTTGAATAATGAGATGAGTTCGTAACAGATTGACTGTTTCTGAGGAAACAATGTGAGGTGTGGATAGTTTTGGCAGAAGAATTGGAAGAAAAAGGTGTTCGGTGGTGTTGTGGTGTGTCTATGGCGTGTGTGAACGTTTAGTGAGTTGGTGGTGCGAATCGTGTTGTATGTGAACGTCCAAGAAGGCGTGTGTTGGTAGAATGGTGGAACCTGTACGAGTGGTGCCAGGTGAGTGGGGGGTTAATAGATATTGGCCTGTGCAAAAACCTTTACAGCTTTACACCAACTGCTGTTTCACCCCTAGGGGAAAAGACAACAAACTGGCATAAGCGCTCTGCAGGCAAGGCAATAGCAGTGAGCGACAGTGGGGAGACTGTGTGTGGAGTGTGTGCTTGCACTGTCAGTGCTGAAGCAAGCAGCTCACCCGCAACATGCTCACAGAGTGTAGTGGAGCACATACAATCGCCTTGGCGTGGGCACTCTGAGGGGCTAGTTGTTGTTGCGCACAATGGTGCAGAGCTTTGCAAAAACTGAGGGGCAAGCCTGAGCATAAGCGGTGGAGAAGCATCGCTGACATAGTGGTGGGAGTGTGAAACTGAGCCAGCGTGATGATCTCAATTTTCGCATGAATTAGAAAATTTGATGAGATCACCTACCTGTGCAGAGGGCATATATACTTTGCAGCAGTAGCCACTCTGGCACTAAATATGCTGGGCAAAAGTGGTGCGCCACTATAAGCCTAGTTATTGCACAATGCAGGACTAGGCGTGTGGCGCGGCTTCCGGCGGTCTCCACTTTGGCGAGGAGCAGGCGCGGCATTCAAATCTGTCTTGGAAATTGTCGTATCCGCACTGACAAGCCCAGTTGCGTCGAACAATACTTCGTGGATCTACGCGGTCAAATTTTCTCACTCCACTGCTGAGCCCGTACACAAGGGGGAACAGAGTCAGGTGATTTGTGGTGCTCATAGACGCCGATGAGTGGTAGACCGTAGCGGGGGAGTTGGCAGTTCACAGCGACTAAAAATATCCGGAGGCCGTGGTGTGTCATGGAGGGGTTGGGAGGCGACAGCCACAGGAGAGCCCAACTGGGATGGGAGGAAATGGCGTAGGGGTAATATGCGGCAAGCTCGTCTAGCTTTAGGACGCCGTGCACGGTGGCAATGGCGGCCGGTCGTCGGTTTGATCGGCTGTCGGCGGTCTGCCAGCGAGTTGCGAAGGCCTCGGAATATCTTCAGCAAAAGAAGTCCAAAACAAATTACGATAATGAAGAGTTGTAGAGCGGTGCTCTCTACGCAATGAGCTAGGAGTGGCCATTGGTGACGGCTCGCACACTGCATTGTTAGGTTGATGAAGGCGCCGGTGTACGTAGGCATCAAAATGTAGAATGTAGCCCAAAGAAGCCTGTGGGTCAGGAGAAACCGAGAAGGTTGCGTAGTTGCATTGTCGAAGGTCTCTTGATGTAGCAACGGCTGTGGAGAGCGCGGAAAAAGATGGAGGTCGTTGAGAAGTAGAACTGTCCTGTGGGGGTCTGCTATTTCTCGACGGAGACATTTGGTAAATTTGTCCACCGGCATGACGAGTTATTTCGTCAGCTGCTTCATTTAAGTTAACTTGGCTCCGGCTGTGAATGACGGACCCTTCAAGTGCGTCGTAATTTCATGGCACGATTGATTGGTAGTCATTGGAGAGGAAAATTCAGATGATGCCCCCAAATTGCTCGGGGCGTAGTATCCAGAAGCCTAGGGGAAACCCACCCGTATTTTTCGACATACTTTGAAGAGGCAGAGCGCACGCATCTTTTTCGGCGCAATCAAGTGCTCAATGCAGCTTGATTTTCCTAATGAGAATGATGATGATAATGATAAGCAAAATTGCTTGAGCGCCGCAGATAAATGCTCAATGTTCGGATATGGATGTGAAGTGGACAGATTCAGTATGGCTACACAACCTATTGTCATGCAGCTGTTTCTTTTGGGGATGGATGAAACATTTGTGCGTAGGTAAAAATGGGTGCGTATTGCGCATTGTGCACAAAGTGTGTAAAGGACCACACACAAGGGCTAGGTGGTCGCAACCGGGGCCTTTGGTTTTTAAACTATGGCCGGGGCCTTTGGTTGCTTCAAGGGTGGGGGTGGGTGAAACACTAGTTGCAAGTTTTGTTTGTGTCTACATGCTCAGTGGTTTTCTGTGCTTGTTTCCGTGTGACCACCATGGACAGTCAACCTCCACCCCTTCCCCAACCACCAGCTAGAAACTTGGGACAGCCCGCCATGCTTTCCCTGAAGAGAAGATGGAGAAACCGGCATGCTTTCTTTGTTGTGCCATTTCACTACACAAGATATGCTGTCCGATATGGATGGATCGATGGAGTCTGAGTAGAAATTACAGAGCTCCAGAGCCCGGAAGATGTCCATTGCCGTGTGCATGAGTGCATAGTCAACGTCACACCCACCGGATCCGTTGCAATGGTGGTAGGACCTGGGAGGGAGGCTTCGGGACCACGGTCTTTTGGCGCATGCTCTCTGTGCGTGGTTTTTTGGTCTTTTGTTACCTCCGCAATCCATAGGCGTGCACGTCTTTTGCCGTCACGCATCTGAGCATAGCGATCCACAAAGAAATAAATTTCGCAACTTTTTGTCTAATTTATTTTGAATTTCGTCGTAAAATACCTGAGATCTTCTCTCTTCTTTGCTAGCACAAAAACAGGCGCGACCCCGATCCCGTAATCTCTGCGCGGCCCCGGTTGGCACCCATTTCAGTCAGATTTTGCATATTGAACCACAAACATTTAAAAACTTCACGATTTGACCTAAAACATTACCAATTTACAGCTGCCAGCTTTAATTGCGGCTCGTACTTTTAGTAGCATTGATTTGGTACAGTAATTGGCTACTTTACCTTATGAGCATATTTGGCTTACTATTCAGATTCTCTTGTATCTTCAGGACACAATCAGGAAAGGAAGAGAAGCACAGGCCCTACATTGTAGGGGACTACCTCAGTAGACACACACTCAGCCAATCGGCAAAGCCATATGCACACGCAAACCTCATCCTGCTCTTCATCACGGAGAATGACATTTTTCTGCAGTACATCATATGCACCGATATGTTTTACCACATCCCTCTCTACTACTTAAATCTAGCTAATAATAAGCAACAAGCAGGGAAGCAACACTTCTCTTGATTTACATACAATTTTGCAATGTCTGTAATGTTCGCAAGCACTATGAACAGCACTCTACAATCAACATGGTGCGGCGGGGTGAGCGTAGACAGCGCATAAATACAACAGAGGGTTGGAGCACAGGATCTTGGGACGCATACTGAAGCGGTATGGGGTGCTTCACCCATACCCGCTGCCCAGCCAGTGGCGCTCTTTTCATCAGGATTTTTCCTGGGCTGATTCTCAGCCTATGACATCGTGATTTCTGTGGAAAATACCCCAGAAATCGTCATGTTTCGTCATTTTGGGCTGGCGCCGACCTTCGTCGCCTACGCGTCGCAGCCCCAGATCGAAGTTTTATTTCTCGATTTCTGAAGATTATAATCAATTTTATTATTGATTTATCAGTTTTAGAAATATAGGAATAAGCCGTGACCATTTTCGCGGCGTTCCGCGAGGGTCAATTTTTGACGAAATTGGTCACGTAAAAGATTTTTCCAGAAAATCCTGAGGCGATCCCAGGAATCAGCCAGGCGCCCAAGGCGTGGCCCAACAGTGGCCCTCTTCATATATAATATGAATTGGGGAAGAGACGCCTCGTGTTGGCTACACGACGCGTTGGGGGGAAACCCGGGAAATGAGTGTTTTTGACTCAAAAATAACTATATTTCACTGTTTTTCGCCCAAAAACCACTGTTTGGCCCAGTTGGGGCAGGATCTCAGTGGAGATCCTGATGGCGACGACTCGTAGCCGTCAGTTTTTCTGATGGCGGCGACGCCGCCACCATCGTTTCGTCCTTTTTTCTAAGCTATTTTATAGTTTAGAGATGATACATATACTTGTTACGTGTGCATACATTGTTACTTGTTTCATATACCTTCTCTTTGTCCATAGACGCCAGATTGTGTCCGCGGATGCTCCCTGTGGGGTGAGCAAGGATTCCAAGACCATTTACGCAACTCAATGGAATCGAAGTTTGGAATAGACTTCATGTAGTACTTGGAGAGGTTGGGGTGATGGGTTGAAGGATTTTCAATTTTCTGTGGACGTGCGGACGTCACCCCCGCCGAAAATGCTTCAATGTCTGGCTCTAAGAGTCATACATTTGTACCCTCCCAGAGTGCTCAGTTTCGGTTCCGTTCACACGCACCCAGCACATGAGCAGCCGTTATCCCCGCCTTTTTCCATGTACCTCCCCCCCCCAAGGAAATGATAGTGTAGGAGTGCTAGATTTTCACTCGCTTGTCCCTCAACAAATTGGCAATAGCAAGTTGGTGTTTCCCAGCACATTGCGTATCATGTTTTATTTTGTGGTTCTTAGATGGAGCTGAGGTACTCCGAGATGGCCTTTACGTCTTGTCAATTTTCTTAGAGATGCTTTGCAGGAGCAGGGGGGCTGCTTTCTATATAGGCCTCTGTGTTACCAGTGGGTGATCACAGGTACTATAAGTCTTTTGGGAATTGAACATTTTGTTTGCCTTTTGTCTAGGGGTTGGGAGGTGCGGAGGCGGACGCTCCTTGATGAAATGTTTAATGGTTGTCATGGGGGGCTTGTGCCTGCTCACCAAAGCCTCTTTCAGTTGAGCAGTGCGAAGACCAGGAGACTTCGGGGGGACATGTTGACAAAGCAATTCACTGGCTGACAATAGAAGTAGCGTTCGAGCAACACTACGGAGCCCTACTACCGTCCGTACCCCGTCCAACCACGAGAGAGCATGAGGACCAAACGTGAGACCCCAAGACATTGCTGCGCGCTCACGAAAGGATCGCATGGTATAGCTAAAGGCCAAGCAAGAAACGGCGTCCATAGGGTGTCCCTAAGGCCATGCAAAGGCGATTACACCCTAAGCATGACCATACAAGGATAGAGAAACGTCGTAGTTCTGACTCCGCCGAACATGCATCTTCTTGGTTTTCTTCGTCCAGGATCCAGTGCGCCTTTGGGATGAAAAAAATGAATGGCAAATCAGCCTGATGCAACCTACGCAATAAGAAATGCCATCTTTGCCCGATGAAGCAAAGCGTTCATGAAACACCTTTGCTCGATTCTACGTATGTAGTAGTAGCCATTCGTGTAAAGACGCTGAATCGAGCTCAGCAACTCCTCGGCGAGATCATAAGCCCGAAGTGACGTCAACGAATCCTTGACAACAACATTATCAAACGTCTTCTTCCAATCGACGTACAAATCGCGCGCCCCCTCGCTCCCGGGTCTCTAGCTGGACACCACATCATTGATGTGCCCGCACCTATGTCACTAGCGGCGCCTGAATTGGGTATGGTTGATGAGCCCATGTGTCCAACTATACATGTCCACCGTTTGGAGCAGTAAAGAGGCCGGCAGTTTCACTATGGATGGTATCAAACAAATAGGTCTATAATTTTCGGAAGAATGTCTCTCATCTTTTTTTGTATAAGAGGCACACTACCGGAGACGACCAGTGTTCCGGAGCTCGGGCACTCAACACCATGTTATCTGCGTCTAAGACTTGCCTACGGATACTGTCCAGGCAAACGTTCAGAACGTCAATATTCAAATGTCGTTCCACTGTGCTCCCCACGGGACACGCTGCCATGACTTTGGAGTCAAGCTGTTCCATGGTGGCCGTCCCAAGTTTGTCTTTGCGCAATTCGGTGGCGCATTTAGGAATACATTGGAAACAGTCTTCTAGCACCTAGTCTTTCTTCTGAAAACCCGGGTCTCCCCCAAGGATGGATGTTGTTTGTGTAAACATTTGTCGCAACTTTTCCCAATCGTGCTCTAAAGATGGCATTTTCTCCTCCCCATCCGATAGGGAGAGTACTTCTTTTGCGGAGGGGTCTTTTGCGGTTTCTACCATGCACTTTGTGCAAGCTCCTCGTACGAGAGCACGGTGGAGTCGTTTCTTTTGATGGTTGGCAATGAACAATTTCCATTGCAGGAAGAAGAAGTCACTAACTAGGTCTTTTGTGAGGTACTTGAGCCACGCCAAGTGTCCCCTATTCTTTGTTAAGTAGTTTCAACTAACGCTTCAAATGTTTTTCATTCTTTTTAGAGCCTTAAGCACACATGTCAAAGTCAGTAGGGTGGCCCATTGATGCTTGTGGGGTGCCATGCCAGCAAATAGAGCAAGAGCACACATAGGAGACTGAACTCTCTTGTCTAGATCCCCTGCTCTGCTACCTCTTTGCTCTATGTGGATCATGTACAACGTTTGCCTAGGTTTGGTGGCTATGACACCTATCCACTAGTACCTTGCAGCCTATGGTACTTCACCCATGCCTTCCCATGCAACAAGAAAATCACAGGTGAGCACATTCCAAAGATACTCGTAAAACAATCGTTCAAACTGTATGGGGCACCCAAACAGGTGTACTACGATGAAGATGTAAGCACCCATTCTGACACCGGGTGGTAGAACAGTATGTCGAATGAACAAAATATGCAGCTAACCACAGTTTTTCCAAACAGACACACACACACACACATACACACACATACACACACACAAGTCTATCCTTCTGTGTGAGAGACAAAACCGTGTGGTGAAGCAAAATGTGCGTGTGCTCATGAAACAAGAGAGTGCCCAAGATTGGGTGCACCTGCCATGGGCAGTTTTCACCATCAACTCCCAACGGAGTTGCTCCACTAGTTTCATCCTCCAACAACTTTGGAGGGCCCCTTAGTTGGTATTTCCAAAACCTCTTTCACTGAAGACTTCACAAGTTCTTTGGGTGACTGGCTTCAAAAAAGCAAGATCTTGCTAACTAGGCTGCAACTAATGCAAAAGACGTTCGTGAACATAAACTAACCAAGCGGAACAGCTTCAGCCGTGCGGCGACCTATAGAGTTGGTAACCTCGTGTTGGTGCACCACTCGCATTTGCCTTCATGGCTACGCATGGCTTACAGACCCATGTCTTGGCCCTTATCGAATTATAAAAGTGGATTGATGCACAACTACTACTAAGAGCAGTCCCCGTCTAGGTAGGGAACAATTGCGTGCAGCAAAACGGTTGAGACGCTATCACTCCCCCGAGGATATGGGGTGGGATAAGTGGCATCTCAGCAAATGTGAAGTTGAAAAAAATTGCCTAGAGAACCCGGCCACCCCAAAAGAGCTTGACAAACTTGAAGAGACGACTGCTGAAGAGATGGCAGTCGATTGCTACTACATGGTTGCATGAACCTCACGTCACAAGTATAAGCAGGGGTAGAAATTCGTCACGCTTTGGGTGGGGCATGGGCTTTTGAGACAACTTGGCAGCCCACATCTGCCTTCATACCACTTGAAGGGACTACCAATCCCATTTTCCGTTCTTATATCGTTTAAGATGCGCAACTCCTAACCCGCACTCAGACCCTGTTGCAGCGCAAGAGGACGAACCAACCGCCATAACCCTACCTTGTTGCCCTTCGTAACCGAAGTGAAAGCGGTAGCTAGCTTCAATACCAGGTGCTACTGTCTGTACGTCCCCTTTTGCCTTTGGGAGTCTCCTTGGGGCCACGCCCGCGGGCGTATAGGCTCCCCCTGGAGGTAGGCTTCCTCCCTACTAATACATATAGGGCTACCTCCCCATACTTGGCTTAGGTGAAAATGCTCCTACAAGGCGTCTGTTGTTCACTCCCACCAACAAAGAATCTGCAGCATTCTGGAACAGCTGCAAATAGCTTTATTTGTAGTTATTTTTGCAACTTGTTTTCCCTTTTACATAGTTCAAGTACCATTGAAGAATCATTAAACCTTCAAAGTAATTAGAACTTGCGCACAAACTGTCACCGCCACATAGCGCCCTCATTGTGGCGAAATTGATCTCTTGATCAAAAATGTCGTGAATGAGACTCTGGCGCCCTTGGTGGGCTTTTTTACAGCAGTTTTGATTTTTTCAAGCTTTCTTTTTATTGTTAGATTAACCCCATCAGTTGTAGTTCAAGAATAAAATATGAATTGGATGAAAGTTGCCATAGGGCACTTTTTGTAGTAGCTGAGGAGAGACCCATAAATGGACTTTGTTACCATAAGGTAAAAGTAATCCTTAGTGCGCTAGGGTACTAACCTTATTCAACCCCACTGCTACCCTTGACCTTAGGACCTTCGTCAAGATATAGATTTTAAAGTTGTCACAAGTTTGTTTGGCAAGAATGAGTTCAGAGGGTATGCAACTAAGGAACATTGTTTGCAACACCGTAGAGGCCCCGAAGGTGCCGCAAAGATGTGTGAGCTAGTGGTAGCCAAAGGGCCTTGGGAACGCATTGTACATGTAGGAATGAACAAGGGCACCCTTTCATGAAAGCACTGAGGCTCAACCACCCCGTGTAGGGTTTGGAACCGGTTATGCCCATTAGCTGATTAAGCCGATTAAGTGCAATTAACCGGCGGCAAAAAGACTTAAAATCGAATCGAACCGGTTATCTTTTAAAAAAAGTTCCTTTGCCTTGGTAATTGTGGGCGCGCGTGCCGCACTTTGCAGAAAAGCCGCATAACGGACAAAATGCAATGCAAAATCAATGAACACTATCCAAACAAGATGAAAGAAAAAGTAAGAACAATGATACGAAGTATGTACAACGGTCAGACCTACATGTATATATCTAGCCGCAATTATAAGTGGCCATCAGCCTCGCTACCAACGTCTGTTCCCCCATTGCCTTTGCCAGGTCACAGAAGCTTCGAACCAGGAGTATGTATTCTTCCGTACTGTGTTCCTTGGCAATTCACGCCCTCTCTTTTGCTGTCCGTTACTGCATGTATTAGCCAAAGCTTTAGATAGATTACAGCTACACTTACTGAACCAATCAATTTATTCAATGTTTTGTGCTTGTGTTGCTGAGTCCAGGGAGCTTTTTCTATTCGCCAAACTGTGTCTTTTCTGTACGGCACTAAAATGACTTGAAACGGTTCTTGTGGTCGCCCAACAAAAACATTATTACACCTTCAGTTTTTGGTAACCAAAAAACATAGAAACCTTGTTAACAAAACGGTAATGTGTATGGTGCTCCGTCCCCGCACTTAGTTTAGGTAAAATTCTCCAAAATGGTGTCAATGATTCGCTTACACCGGGACGGAATCTGCAGCATTCAAGACTACCTTCAGATAGCTTTCTTTGTCGTTATTTTTACAAATCTTTATCCCTTTTAGATAGTTCACGTGCATTTGAAAATTCATTAAACCTTTAAATGAATTAGAACTGGCGTGCAAATTGTCGCCGCCGGTTGCCGCCGTCGTTTGGATGCCAGTGATTTTTTTTTTAATGAAAAAGGTGGTGAATCAGCCTCTGGCGCCCTAGGTGGGCTGTTTTATGTCAATTTTTAATTTTTTTGTGCTTTTTTCATTATTTTGAATTATCCTAAAAATGCCTTGATAAATTATATTTCTGCTGAAAATCAGCAGAGCAAGTTCAAGTTTAGGAATAGAATACGATGAAAGATGCCACAGTAGTTTGAGTACTTTGTTCCTCAACATACAGCTCCATTGAAACCATGTAAATTGGTCGGCGATGCTTGGAATCCACGATGATTGCGCTGCGAAGATCCTTTCCTTTAATTCCCACAAACTTTCAAGCAGCCGGGGGGGGGGGGGGGGTTGAACCACAAAATTGTAACACCCCAGTAAAACCGGACTGGCATCAATGTCATTGTCATCTGTAGCTTCAATGTCATTGTCATATGTAGTTGGGGCACTGGTCCATGAACGTTTGTAGGGTCCAGTTCACAACACAGCTAGGTGCAGGGTTTGGGAATACGTGCCTTTGGTGTAGCTGTGGGGGGGGTTGCCCGGTGTGCTACTTTTCCGTTAACGGTCCCAACATTTCAAGGGCAACAGTTACCCTGAAAACATGCAACGCGTACTTAAAATTCCACAGGTCAGCACTCCATATGCCACCAATGGAACTGATGGGCATGGAGTCCGTGAAATGTGTCATAAAGCATGGAAAATTGGGACAATGGTTGAAAAGATTCAACTTGTCAGCCCGGCGAATTTCTTGTACAACATGGTTAAGACAATCGCAAACACGGGAAACGCTTGAGCCCAAGACGCCTCTGAACATCCTTTGTGCATCCATTCTACCTGCCCCTGCTGCTGAACAGGGACAGTGTAAAACTTCCTTGTGCAGTCCTACAAAGTCTTGAACAACTGCTCATGCTCCTCATCATCGAGAGGGATGGACAAACTGGCTGCAGCAGGCTTTGCTGCAGGCTGCTTTCCACGTTTGGGTGCAGGTTTGGGTGCGCCTTGAGGGAACACTTTCAGAGGTCTAAAGAGTGCAATGGGTCAGAACAAAGGAGGTGCACATGAGATCTGACAACGAGGTCTCACAGTTGCGCAGTCATGTGCAATATGACACTGATATGCTTTTTTTCACGAACTAGTCAGTGATAGGGATGGTCATCACCCTCCGGAATCACTCCGAGAAATCTCACAGTACATTTGGGGGGGGGGGGCTGGACAAAGGGGGGGGGGTGTACCAAAGGGTTGAGGCTGCAAGCAGGTCATAAAGTGCTCCACACATGCACGTCCTGGTATGCATGTGCAGCAATTCCTCAGTTCGATCACATCACTTCGGCTTCGTTATTAAAGGGTTGAGGGGGGGGGGGGGGCTGACACGACGTGCATATGGCGCAGAGAAAAGGCCGTCTGGTCCAACCAAACACCCACAGTTACTGCTTCAGGGACCCCTCATCTAGGGGTCATATATCCCGCCGCCCCTTGAAACCCCCCGAGTCATGGATAATAATGGGCGCTTGCCCCCCCCCCCCCTCCTTCCCCCGAGAGGGGAACTGTCACTTTGACTGGGTTACCTTTCGTGTGACCGCCCTGAAAACCAGCCACGCCGCTCAAACAAAGAAAACAAGCACTTCCTTCCATGAGATACTTCCCTTTTTTGACCAAAATAATCTTGTGTGTCTAACTGGCAACAGTTTGCAGCCACAAAAAGAGCCAAAACATGGGATTCTTCAACCCTTCGAGGGGGCCAAGATTCTTCGTTTCCGAAAAGGGGGGGGGGGGCATGATTCTTCATTCTGGGTGGGGGGGCCATCGGGATGGGGGGGGGGGGGCATTGGCAAGGGGGGGGGGGGGTAGCCAGTAGTTCATATACAGCTGCTTGGTATGGCCAGACAGCTCAATCTCTGCGCTGTGCGAGCGCCGCGTCAGGTGCTCCACCCGAAATAGCCTATCTTTCACATGGCACACAGCGTAACCCCCGCATGAGGAGCCCCCCCCCCCGCCCTCCAAAGCTGCAAACTTGCAACTGGCATAAAAGCGAACATGGCAAGTGAGGCCTCAACGTGAGACCATCCTTTCCGGTGCTATGCTGGAACGGTGCTATTTTGCCTGCTGATAGCAGTGATTGCCACATATATCTTTCGGTTGGGGCAACCATTGATTCGCATGCCTGAGATTTCTGGTAGGCCTGGTCACAGCAAACTTGCACTGCAACCAATGTGACCACCCCGGCTGGTGAGTACATCTTGGGTAGAGAAGGTCAGAGAATCATGCACACCAGACAGTATGTGACACTGCAACACCATCTTGGGGATGGGTTGCTATGCTATGCCTAGAACTGCCACCACCACCACGACAACGACGACGACGACGACGACCACCACCACCACCACCACCACCACCAGCATTGCAGAATCAAGAACAGCATGGGCAGCCAACACAAGATTGGCAGCCAAAAAAAAACGGCAAATTTGGCAGGAAAAGTTGCTCCATTGCATGTGCACTGCCACAGCAGTACACTGGCTCACATCCCTGGGCTTAAACCCCTGATAGAGATCTTTTGAGCTGGAAATGGGCACCAAAGACTGTTCCACACACCATGTGAGTCTGCACTCTCATGCATTGAGATTTGGCGAAGAAAACCCTTCTCTGCAAGGCTCAGCATGCAAGCTCGCTACCGTAGGTGACTGCCAACATCATGTACATTGCACAAGTCCACGCAAGGAAGGCTGCACTCAACATGACGTGGGTCGTTGCTACTGCTGGAGAGGAAGCCACACCACTACTGCCTGTATGCAAAACAACACCAAAACGAGCTATACGGAGCAATGATTCGACATAAATATCCAATAGGGGCCAAATGGAGGAAAGGTATAGAATCTGCCATTTGATTGGAGTTCAATAGAGAGAGTGTGCATATTTAGGAGCATAGGCCTTGGGCTTGAGGGCACTGAGTCCCACCGTTGCTTCCCCAAGGGTCGTTGATTGGGAGTTCAATAATACCCTCTTCCAATGCTTCTCGGGGACACTGTCAAGCGGAATCCATCCCCTAAAAACCATGTCACTGGCAAACGGTTAGTGACTGTCCCTAATTGTGCAGTCGCCATTGGTTGTCAACCCCACTGTGCCAAGGCACGTGCAAGATACAGGGGTGTATGTTTCGTATCGGTTGGGACCTGACTGCATATTGGACAGAGGGATCAAGGAATTCAGTTGATGGTCATACATGTTGCGGGTTGTGGCGACGATGTTGGGCATTAAGATGTGGAGCTTTGTGGGTGCTTCCCACGCACCGCGCGCCCTGCAGAATTCAAGCATCCTGCGTTCTAGGCCAGGCTGCACAGCACAGCCGCAGGACTTGAAACGCAAAGACACGGTGGCTTAGTGCCCACGTGCAAGGAGGGTTGAGGATGCACACCCTGATGTACGGTGTGCACCATGCAGCAGCACTCTCTGTGGGTCCAAAATAAAGAATGTGCTTGGCATTTTATAGCTGCAAAGTGTCGGAGTTTGTGGGCATCAAAATATTGTAAAGGGACTGGGTGGACCAGCCCCTGACCCGGTTTTGGAAGAAACTCTGATATAATGCAATTTCCTCGAGAAAATTCCAAATTGCGGAATTGGCAAACTCAACCAGAGAAGGGGATGTATGCTTCACCACTAGTGGCACGCACTACAATGCTTTGGTTCAGCGAACTGACCGAAATTGCGCTGTGCTCAAGGTGCCTGCAAATGTGGCTGTCAAATTGCAAAGCTCTTGATCACTTTGTTGAAATGCGGCTGTATGATATGCAAAAGTGCATCGTTTGTTCAACAGTGTTGAGAAATACAAACGTAGAACATGTAGATGTATGTTCCTTGTTATTCAGAAGGGTTTAGATTCAGATCATCTTGGGCACCAGCCAAGATCCCAGCACAAGTGAACAATCCACTACCCACCCGCAGCATATATGGGTGGCGTCGGAAAGGGAGAGAGTTTCGCGGGGGCCAGCTTTGTTGAGCCCTGGAACCACAACAATTGCTGTGTTGGGCCAAAGCCCTATGACACCTGACATGCAGGAACGGTTCGTAGGGGATTGTAACATACCATTGGCTTGGTGCCAACTGCCGTCAAATAATGACAATGGGTCAGGCTGGTTACATTTTGTTGAACGCCCAAGCCGAACACAGACTAGGGCACCGCACCATTGCTTTGGCATGAAACGGGCCTCCACACAAACTGCAGACTATCAGTACCCCCCCCCCCCCCCCCGCCCCTTGTCCAAGCACGCCAAAAGTCAGAAAAACGACGGTCAGACAGGCTCATGTGCTTAGCTTCAATGATGCATTGGCCATCACCCAGGGAATCTCAACCTCAGCAATCTTGTCCAACAGTGCAACTTGTCCGACAAGGCGGTGAAGCCGCTGCCCACGTATCGTTCTTTGCTAAGGCAGCGAAGCCGCCTCCCATCACTGTTCCTCAGGTCAGGTCAGTGGTCGGTGGTCAGAAGTCGGGTATTCCCTGCTCCTGCACCGTCCCCTCTTTCTGGTCGTCTCACTCACATCTGTACTGAACAGGGAATCTTCCGACTCACTGTCACTGAACCTACTGTCTGACGATGCTACTATGGATGTGCTGTGGTCTGTGTCCCGAGGCTCCATGAGGCCTCTGAGGACGCGGATTTCTCTCCGGTCCCTTCCCCGTCTGATGACGAGGCCCCTGAGTCCATGGGGTGCAGTCCCAGTGCTTCCCACTCCGGTTCTGTCCTACGTCTCTTATTCTTCGGGTGCTGCAACCTGCCGGCCTCTGCCAGCTGGTCTGCGCGTTCATTCCCTTGCAGTCATACATGGGATGGGGTCCACTCCAAGCGTACGCCCCCCCCCCTGGTCCCGCAGCTGCAGAATGGCCTCCCATAGGTCGCGGTGTCCCACCTCCCCTGAGGCCGTTCTCCACCCAGCCGCCTCCATTTGGGTGACCAGTCCATGATCCCCTTTTAGACGCATTCTGAGTCTAGTACCACTACCATGCGTTCACCGAGTTGTCTCAACCTCAGCGCTCGCGGGACGCCTCTCAACTCTGCCCGACTGACACTCTGTCGCTCATGTGGCGGCACGGGGGCGGAGTAATTGCGTTGTGATGCCTCCCCAAATATACGCCGAAACCAGCTTGCCACCACCCTCCCACCTGCTTCGCTGACCCGTCCGTAAACACGACGATCCAGCCTTCCCCTTGCATCACTGACAGCCGACTCTCTAGTTTGTCCCGATAATCCCCCCCCTTTTTTTCCTTGGCTTCCTGCGCTGAAACCTGCACACTGGGTCGCAGGAAGACCGGGGTGGGGTCCCTTCGCACGAAAAACATCTTGTTGTCAACCCAGTTGCCCTATTGTTCAATCAAATAACTCAGATCTTTCCGTGACACTGTCATATCTTTCTGTGCCCTCCATACCTCTAATACTGTCTGCCACCTTGCCACAAAGTCATCCAACGAGGGTCGGAGTTCCAAATATTTCACACCGCATCGTACTGACCACTGGGCTTTTTGTGCAGCCCATAGCACAAGTCCCTGCATGCTTTGCAGGGACACCACCGGCTCTTCTAAAAGAAGTCGGCTGGGTCCAATCACCCCCCCCCCTTCTTTTGGGATTACCCCGAATGCCTTTCTCACTGTATCAAAAGAGAAAGGCGCGAACATACAGTAGTCGTAGGCTCATGTGCTTAGACAAGCCCGTGATTGCGCATGACGCGCAGTACCAAAAGAACGTATGTTGCCGAAAACCTGTCTGTACCTCACCCTAACCACAATTGTTGCAACGCACGATGACAAAATGTGCCGGCAATTCCGATACCCACTTTCCAAACTGTGCATGTGTTGCATGAGCTTGCACTAATTTGCCTGAGCCCACATTGTACTATTAGGAGGGGACACATACAGTGGCGCACCCCTCTTGCGCATCATAGGAGCATGAAACTCATGCCCATTCCGCATGTACCTCACGTGAAAGAAACCATCCACACAAGTGGAAGGACCAACGATTGTGGTGGGCACATGTTCACAGGTGGACCAGGGAGTGGCAACATCAGCCATGGCTGAAAATCACACCAAAACAGACAGCATTGGGTCGTAGTTGCAAGTGGAATGTTGGTATGAGCACGAGGAACTACCAGAAGCATGATCCAGCTCCCCTTTCCCTTTGCAATCGAGGCACAACGCCGTAACGTCACATTTCTGACCATAAAAACGCAGTCAGAAAAATCCAGAAAAAACGACAGTCCGATGGGCTCATGTGCTTGGACAAGGCAGTGCTTGGACAGGAGGGGGGGGGGGGGGGGGTAGATAGGCCACGCTGCAATGCGTGCAGCACATGAGCAGAACCAACGATCCCTGTTTTGTCACAAACAACATGTGATCAAATCAACCTAAAGTTTGTTGTCTCGTTTGTCAAAGAGGTTGCATGCATACCTCTAGCGTGAGGCTGATCATGGCTGAACGGGGGTTCTTTCAAGGAAACCTCTTTCGCTTTACTTAGCCACACTACTCTTCTGCAACACCAGCTGTTGTGGCCCTCCTTCCTTGCACGGGCAAAACACCATATGTTGCGTCGTTTTCATCACGTCAACGGCCAGGTCTCCCACAGTGCCAGGCCAGGGCCGCGTGGTGCAGCGCCGTCAGTCCCCGCTTGTCCCGCCCGTTGACCGCCGCGCCGAGCGACAGGAGATACCCGGCCGCCTCGACCGCCCCGGTCTCCGCGGCGCAGTGCAGCGGGCTCTTGCCCTCACCGTCCGCCCAAGTATAACAGCAGCAGCTGCGGCAACACTGACAACAAGTAACAGGCTGCTTGTGCCATTGCATGTGCAGTGAGTAACTTGCCTTGTGTTGTGCTACCTGCCAAAATGAATTGCGATTTCCATGATTCTTTCCATGTCTAAAAAGCGACAGTTGCGGGCTGTGGAACTGTGGGTGCTTTGGGCTGTAAGTATTGGGGGGGGGGGGGGTTGTGGGCAATGCGTTTGTGTGAAATTGGGGCTCCAGGGGTTTCTGACTGTGGTACTGCAGGAATCTGTGGCCAGTCAGGAGCTCTCGGAGCTTCGGGGTGTGGAGCACTTGGGCTATGTGCAGCTCTGGAGCTGTGGCTTTCAGGAGTGCGGGGCCTTAGGGGTATAGGGTTATAAGGAACTACAGGGAAGTACAGGAGTGTGGGGCTGTGGCATTTTAGGGGGCTTTGGCGAATGCTCCGTTCAGCATTGTAGAACAACAATGTCATGGCTCTCGCGCCAAACCTCCTGCTTTCCCACTAAAACACTGGTTGGTCAGCCAAAGAAGTCCTGACCAGGGTTTTCAAATAAAAATACGTACAAACCGCATCGAATCCGACGAAATGCACAATGTGAAACCTTTCCTAATTGGAATGCCCCCAAAAATCGTTTCCTGTGGGGGATGCGAGGGAAAATCTAGGCGGTTGTTCTTCCAGCAGTTGTTCGGCCTTCAGTTCTTCAAGGCGCTCAAAGTATGCAGAGACAGTCTCACGAGCGTTGTAATCATCGCAGTAATCCGGGTATTCCGGAATCTTGCCATGCTCGGTGAGTTCTATGGCCTTTTCGTAATCTCGAATGCTCGCCTTCCAGTCACGGATGATGGAGTACAGCTCCCCACGAAAAGCGTACTGGCTGGCACGATCTGCGTTTGCAGTTGTGCCTGCCATCCACTCGGACACGTAAGTGATGGCCTCGTCAACGCGACCATCGTTTACCAATGCAGATGCTTTGAACTGCACAGGTTTCAGGTCGTTGGGGTAGATCCGATGGGCTTGCTCGATGTCGTCCACGTCTACGTCGCCGAAACAGACAGCGCGGTCGCAATAAGCGTCGGATTGGACCTTCGGATCTGTTGCAGTTTCAATGATGGTGGTGTAGTCCTTGTGCGCGGCGTGGGAATCTCCCAGGTGCTCATTTACAATGGCACGGATCCTCAAAGCCAAGGGGTAGTGAGGGCAGATAAGCAACGAGGCTGTCAGATCCTCCAAGGCTTCTTCCATCTTGTTGCTGTGGTACCAACAATCAGCCCGGTTCGCCAGTGCCACAAACGCACGAGTGTAATTGAGTCGGAGGGCAGCTGCATAACAATCGATGGCCTTGGCAAATTCTCGAAGCCCTTGATAACAAAACCCGAGCTCAAAGTGAATCGTGGCATCGTTTGGCTCCAAGCGAAGGGCTTCCTCAAGGAGCTCGCTGGCATGGCGGTCATCACCGTAGGTGTACAGGATGCAAGCTTGCAACTTGAGACTCTCCACACGAGATGGTCGTTGCTGCAAGGCACGATCCATGGTGCGAATGGCACCTTCGCAGTCACTGAGGATGAGAAAGGCCTTTGCCGCCCAGTAATATGCCTTAATCATCCTCGGAAAGACGGCGATGGCAGTCTGGAATTTGTCGAGGCTTTCCCAAGGAGAATTGGTGGTAGCCATACGGAGCAACCCTTCGTGCACATATTGCTCAGCCCTCTTCTCCGTCTCCTCCACAGCAAAGCGGGCCACTGCGGCCCAACTGCTGCACACGGTGGCAGCCTCCGAGAGGGAACGGAGAGGAACAAAGGAGAAGACGTCGCCGAATACGTGAAATGGGAGTCCCATTATCACAGACTTTGGGTGTTCGACAACCTGGACTACCTGCGTGCCCGGTGCAGTTTTGAGAGTTTCCAAAGGTGGTGCTGGGGCTGCTGACGTCTTTAGACATTGCTGAACCACAGCTTGAAGTTGGAGCAACGACCATTCCGCCTCCAAGTCTTCATCCAAATCAACCGTACACTGGGCAACAAGGCTCTCATGTGCATGTGCACAGAAGAGCCTGTCCTCTTGCGGCATGAAGATATCAACTGTACTTGCAGTCATCACTAAAAAATATGCGAAGGTCTGTTGCATGTAAGTGGTTGCATGCAAGGTGGATTTCATTTTGAGTGACCCTCAAGAGTGAACCAATCATTGACCGATCATAGACTCGAGCACAAGTCCTGTGAAGTGTGTTTCATGTCATTGTATGTAGTGTGACACATAAATGCAACCAGCCAAACAAGACGGTGTGTGCGGCATATATTTGCAGTGCCAGTGCAGTGCAGCTTCTCCTTCGATCAAAACTCACAACAACTGTTCGATCAGTGGTCGTTGTACGCTCCCGACGAGGGCGTACCCCTGTACCAGATCGCTGCTCCAATTGCATGCCCGGCCAGTGGGGCCGGTTTTAGAGGGCGGGCGGGTGGGCGTCTGTAGACATCTGTACAACTGACTGGGGCCCTCACAAAAGAAAAGGACTGCAGATGTAGGAACAGCAGTCCAAGTGTAACAGTTTGCATCTCTCTTTTCCCCACCCCACCCTGTGCACAGAACCTTCATTCCTTCGGAACATCAGTTCCGTCGGCCGGGGCGGGCAAAAAGGAGCTCAAGAGTGCACAGGCAGGCAACAACGTTGTATAGGTATGGAATTGCTGCTGGAGTGACTGCAACAAGTCTGCTTCTTCGAGCAAAACTCACAAAACCGCGAGCGCATGCGAGCCAATATGGAGCGACGCGGAAAATCTACCTTGCCGCGAGAGAACCGAAGGCAGGGCAGGACAGTGCTGCGCTCATAGCAGTCGGCACCCAGCGAGCATCCGTAGCCTGCCTGTGGCCTTGGGCGGAGGGAGAGGGTGCTGCCGGCCGAGGGCCCTGACTGGCAGGCCATCATATCACCCTAACAAATTGCTGCGGCCTGCAGCTGGACAGAGCCCAACCGAGGAGGGAACGTGTGTGTGCGTGTGTAGGCCAGCGCTGCACGGCCACAGGGATCGGCGCCGCGGTCGCGTCACCCCTCCACCTAGGCCGAGGTTGGGCCCACAAGGGCCACGTGCGTATAAACACACCCCATCCCGCCCCGGCCAGCCAGAGCTTCGGAGGCGGCGGTCCCCCGGGCTGTCCCCCGCTGCCGTCGCGCAACGGACCTTGCGCAACAGTCATGAGCGGGCACAAGGAAAGACGCTGGGGAGCGGTGCAGATGTGTAAAGCGCGTCAAAAGGCGCCTGTGAGTTCCCCGAAGCGGAGCGCCGTCGCTCGGCCTCGGCTGTGGCGTCACTCCATGACGCCCCGCGAAAACATCTACTCAAGGGGTCCACGGGATTACAAGCGGACGGCACCCGAAATGTGGACACCTGCAGATTGCTCCAGGCCTTCAACCAGAAAATGCGGCGGAGGATACGGTGCTGTACAACTGAATCTGGCGCTGCCCACATCCTGGTAGCGTGGATGCGGGAGGCGTCGTTATCGATTCCCACGGCAATTGAGTGGAGGCGGTTCCCTGCTGCCACTTTCATCGCTGCGTAGGCAGTATAGAGCTCCGCCTACCGAAGGGAAGACACCCACTTGGGGCATCGGTATGAACAATATATACCCGGGGCCCCCACGTCCCCTGCCCGGAACCCATTGCCATCCAAGGCCGCGTCGCTGAAAAGAGTAAACGTGCGCTTGCATGAGCCTGTGGCGCGGTGAAGGGTGTGCTGGAAAGCCCAACATGAGAGCCGTACCCGTAGACGTTACCAGCGCGCGTGTGAACCAGTGTGATCCCGCGCACATACTTATATGACCTTGCGAGGAAAGGTGCCCGTCCCGCCAGCGGCCTGAGCACCCATTGTAGCCCTACGTGCCATTTGCCTGGGGCAGATCCGTCAGCGGCCCAGCGCGTGAACCCACAGCCGTGTGGCCGCCGTCATCATTTCCATCGTGTTGGAGATGGACCGGGTGATAGAGTTCGGTCGCTTTCCGATGAAAGTGATGTCGGTGGTGGGCTCCATTTCGGATTTGGGGCTTATGATATATCCTGCTGCTCGCAGAGCCTGCGCCGCCGCCTGAATAGCCTTTGCTGCCACCCTCTGCGAGCGCGCCGTGATCAGGACATCGTCGAGGTAGACATGCCAGGTGGCGGAGTACCCACGCAGCGCGGACGAGACAATGCCCTGTACTAGGCGTTGGCATATGACTGGAGAATACTTCCAGCCAAATGGCAGGGTGGGAATCCGCCAGCGTTGCCGCCCCGCTCGCATGACAAATGTCCTTCTCCAACTCCGTGGTAGCCGTATGCTCCAGGAAGCATTGCTGAGATCGAGCTTGCACATCCAGAGTTTCCCCGGCACCTTTGTGGCGAAGATGTCCCGTATTTGAGTTAGCGCAGGCAGCCGCGCCTTCGGCTGAGGGCGTGGGTCCAGTGCGTTTATTGTAGTGGCATTCAGCAGGCACCTGCATTTTGAGCTGGACTTGGGACGCAGGAAGGCGGAAGCCATGGGCGGTGCTGACGTGGGCTTTACCCCTTTGGCGACCATGTGGATTGACTGGAACATGCAAAGCAGTTGCGGGGACCCCCATTTATGGCGACGCAACCCTGGCTGCGCGCGGGGCACCACGGCCCGATAGATAGCCCTCAGCCTGCGTGGTACACAACGGCGCCACAGAGACTTGGCGAAGCTCACTTTGCCCGCAGGTGCAAGCCCCGCCGCTGCTAGGGCCTGTGGAATGTGCAAGACCGAAGGTTTGCGGGGCCTGGGCGTCGGCTCGTCGTAGAGCATGCCATCGTCCACGTCGAGTCCTTCGTTGGCCAGAGCTCGCAGCACCTTTACAAATTCTGCTTGGGCTGCATCTCCGCCACGAACGTTCCCAAGAGAGTCGAAGATGTCCATGAGGGCACTTTCGACCATGGCGCAGCGCCCCCGTCGCACTCCGCGGAGCTGAGATACCAATATGCACGCTGTGTGGGCGCATTCGTGCAGCCGCTTCCCATCAGGCCCTGCGCGGGCGCTTGTCGCCAACCGCGTCCCAGGCCTCTTCAAGCCTGTTAGGTCCTGTAGAGCGCGTCCCTCTCGCCTGTCGCGGCAGTGACTGCCCCTGCGGGATCTCGCAGCGCAGCCAAGGCGCCTAGAACTAGAGGGTGGTGCCAGGACAGCCTGTCCAGCCGAGCTCCCGTGCCTCTGGGTCCAGCGGCGTGACGAGCGGCCCACCAGGATGGAATTCCCTGTTGCCTTGGGGTCAGGCGTAGACCCTGAGCATCTGCAGCGAGGCCTAGCTGCCCTAGAGGAGAATTGCAGGTGTGGACGCCCCCAACATACGGAGTTTGCCGGCACCATACAGTCGCCACGCGTGCCACCGGAGGAGCACACACCCTCATCCCGGTCGACCGATGATGCTGCGCACCTAGGAGTGCAGAATTGCGCGGGTGCTGGCCTAGGCAGCCCTATCGGGGTGGTACCTGTTGTGTGCACGTAGAGCGCGGAGGAATGTCCCCCACCGCACGCCCTAGGTACTCGCCATTTCTGAGCAGTCTCCTGCGCGGCCTTTCGCACCGTTCCAGTAAAAGGAGCCGTCCCGAAAGCTGAGTGTGACCGCCTCCTATGTGCGCAGCCCCAGGCAGATGTTGATGGCACCCACCACTACGAGCTCCCACTCTTGTGGAGATGAGCAAAGTTTGCAGAAGGCCCGGAGGGTCTCCATTGAAGCCCAAAACTTGTGCGTTGCCGCAGGCACGGCTGCATGGAACGCGGAGATCGCCTCGACGAATTTCCAGTCCATCGGGACGACCAGCCTTTCAATCCAGCCAAATTTCTCAAGCACCCGGACAGCGGACAGGAGTTTCTTCGGGCCTACCTCCGACATGGAGTTGCGCGCGAAGTTGAGCATGTGGTCTTGCAGTGAGGTTCTCGCTGACGCTCCCGGCTGCTTCTCGAGGGTGCTCGCAAATCGGTCCAGTGTTGCTGCATACCCGTGTCATGTGTCTTTGGAGAGTCCTCGTACTGCCGTTGCGTCGTATGTGGCGGCGTATTCCTCACTGGATGCCCGTTGGAAACGACGTATGGCCTGCACGAGAGTGATCGCGTCGGCACATCAGATGGTGACCGCCAATCTTGGATCAATGAGAGCAGCAGTGGATGCCGAAGCCCCTACTGTGTCATCTGCAGGTTGATAGCCGGGCGCAATGTCGGCGGCAGATGGCGAATCGGGGCCGGTGCTGGTGGGGGGGGGGGGGGGGGCTGTGGGCTTGGGGAGGGCCGCATTGCAGGCGCCTGTGGATGCTAGCCCTCCATGCCCCGCGTCCCATCATCGCTTGCGGGCAAACTGCCCTTTACAACCATGAGCGCCTCCTTGCCAATACCAGTGTGGATGTCCACAAACTTTACATGGCGTCTTGGGTGGCCTCGAGCAGTTGATAAGATCTCCCGTGTTGCGCGGCCTGAAATGGGGTTCTCCCTTTATCCAAAGGAAGGCTGGTGCTCTTGCGGAGTTGACTCAAACGTCTTTTGGTACTCCCCGGCAGGCACAGCGGCTGGGGCCTTGGTACTGCGTGCGCGGCCGTCATCGAGGATCCCGAGGAGCTGAACGAAGAGGAGGATGACGTGTCTGTGGAGGAGCACGAGCGGCGCCCGCCACTGGCTCGCTTTCCTTTCTGCGCCCGCTTTTTGGCCATGTGGGTGTTCTCCTTGTGCTTTTCTTTGGCCTGCAGGTGTTTGTCCTTCAGCACTGCTTGTGCTCCCTCTTTAGCTTTCAAGATCGTCCCAGACGTCTTGTGCCGCATCCAACAACCCCACACCCGCCGAGTCCATGGAGACGTCCATGCCATCTGGCCTTCTATCAATTTGCCCAGACGTATGGCCCACTTCGATGCTCCTGCTTGTTTTCTCACGGCGTGCACATGTGCTTTTGTGGGTGCGTACTTGTGCGGCAGCACTGGATTGGCCTGGTTTGTTTGTACTCCGCCCGCGAACCCGCTGCCCGCCAGCCTGTCCCCCGATGGAGATGTGACTCTGTGAGCGAATTCACGTTGATGCTCCGAACGCTGCATGAGCTCAATGAAAGAGAAAGCGGCCTGGGCTTGTTTTGGAACCAGATCAAAGCTAGCGACGTCGATGTCCCATCGTACAGCCAGGGCGAATAGAAATACATCCCGATAGTAGGTGAAAGATGAGTTGACGATGGGCAAGCCGAGTTCCCGGTGGAACAGCACCGCACACCTCGTAGTATTCAGCCCCTCAGATTGCTGCCAGAACGCATATCCGCGGTCAAGCACGGCGTTGCGGCTGTCGACCAGTATGTCATTTGCAAACTGCGGCGATGCCAGGAATTACGACCAGGCCCCGTCCAGCATGTGTCGGTCTTCGGCCATAAGCTTCTCCCTTTTTCTTCTTCCTTTTTTCGATTGTGTCGGCCTTGGGGCTGCTACGGTGGGTGATGCCGTGCACGACTGTCCACTCTCGAGTTACTGGTGTGATTCGCGGGTGACTGCTGGTGTCGGCCATCAGCGTCTGTAGACATCTGTACAACTGACTGGTGCGCTCACAAAAGAAAAGGACCGCAGATGTAGGAACAACAGTCCAAGTGTAACAGTTTGCATCTCTCTTTCCCCCACCCCGCCATGTGCACGGAACCTTCGTTCCTTGGGAACATCAGTGCAGTCACCATCATGCAACCCCTTGAGTGAATGTTTTTTTTGTGGTTGTACCATAGTGAAACAATCAATATGTTGTCACCGAAATTTACGCTTCAGGTCCACACATACGAGACCACTACAACCTTTGTACAGCTGCTTTGAGCAAGCATTACCTTTTGGCCAGGCGTGTCCAGGAGGAAGTTTCTAAAACAGATTCTTCATGGCAGAGTCTTCCTTCTCCTCATTGATTTGGGGGGAACTCATTGGATGGCTTGTGGGTGCAAAAATTGCACGTATTTCTTTCTATTTGTTTATCTCGGTGTTGAGCATGGTTTGTTGAATTACGCAACCCCTACCTTCTCGGGGGTCCCCATTGCTTGCCACAGGGAGAAAATCAGAAATGGGTTGGATCTGGGCAAGATGGCTTCATAGGCCCTGCCTTCTCGGGGGTCCCGATTGCTCAGCACGGGGGAAATCAGAAGTGCAGCTTAACCCCTGCTCGGCGGCCCAAATCTGGCCAAGAAGGCTACATAACCCCTGCTTTCTGGGGTCCCTGATGCGAAGCACGGGGAGAAAATCACAAATGGGCCGGATATGAGCAACATGGCTACATAACGCCTACCTTCTCGGGCTCCCCATTGCTCAGCATGGGGGGGAAATCAGAATTGGCTGTGTAATCCCTAGATTCTAGGGGCCCAAATTTGGGCAAGGCGGCTTAGTAACCCCTTCCGTCTCAGGGGTTCCCAATGCTCAGCACAGGGAGAAAAACATTTCGTGATGGTTTGCGGTTTGTTGTAGACACCAGATCGAATTCGCGCCTCCGTCCCATTGGGCCGTGAGGCATGTGCATGCCTCACCTTGGAGGCCTGCACTATGGGTGAAGGCCTGCACCCACACTCATTGATGTATGTGAGTCATTCATTGGTGAATCACAAGTTCCACTGAGCTGTGCAGTTGTGGCGTCCGCTGTTTCTATGGGGGAAGGGGGGCGCACGCACAAAAAACCATTGTTTCTAGGGGGGGGGGGGGGCACGCGCAAAAAACCACTGGTTCTAGGTGGGGGGGGGGGGCACGCATGTGCAAAAACCCGCTATTTGTACGGGGGGCGCGAATAGGCAAAAAAACGCTAGTTCGGGGGAGGGTTGTTTGTGGCATGTTTGTTTTTTTCTGTGTCTGTAGGCCCACCTGTAGTGTGGGCAGAAGTGGCGGTGTTGCCGTGTGGGACGGCAATATTGAACAGCCGCCGTGCTAAGGGACACGAGACGGCCCACGTGGCCAAGTAGTGGCCCACCCGGTCATCCTTCAGGGTCTAGGAGCCCCACTCAAGTCCCGAAGTGCCTTAGATAGTAGGGAGGGATCCTCTTCGCTTGAGGATGCTGCGAGAGGGGTAGTGGAGGGATGTATCATTAGGATGAAGCGTCAAAAATCTAAGCCTAAGATAGGGGACATGCAACAATGCACCAGGGGCAATAGCAAGCATGCACGGCGGGGCAACAAACAAAATGGCACTTCTTGGTTTAGCTTTTCTCGTTCTAATCTTGGTTTAGTCTAGGCTAGAACGCCCAGACGATGTCGTTCTAGGCGAGAACGAAACTGGGTTTTCTAGCATGTACCTAGGATCCCACTGCAGTTCGCGTAGAAGCCATTGGTAGAGGTATGTTGCCACAAGGTCAACCCCTAGTACCGCCTAGCGAGCTTACAAATTTGGGGACAAGAGTGCATGTGCTGCCTTTGGCCGCCAAGGTGAGTCCCCTGCGAAGTGCGGGAGGTTATCCAGGCGCAAAGTCCGGGTCCGGTTGTGGGTTGGCTACCCTAAACGGTGCAATGAACCATGTCTTCACGGCGGAGTTGCCTCGGACTGCCGTTCTTCGGAACCGGCGAAGGTCGCATTGGGCCTGTTGCATACCGGATCTGACCTTATGGTTTGGCTCGTTCCCTGGACTTCGCTCCCTCAAGACACGGGCACAGTATAAGTCAAACAACCATCTGACGGGCGGGGGCGCGCGGCCCCGGTGTGCGGATGCATTGTAAGTAGATCGGTTTGGGATGGCGCGGGTTCGGGGGTGGGTGGGTGGGAAGTAAAATATAATGCACACTGTGGAAAAGAGAGGCAGTGACGCCAAACTGGGGTTTCTTGGGGAACCCTAGGTATGGTTCTCTAGACTTCGCCCCCTCAAGACGCGGGCACATTATAAGTCCAACAACCATCTGACGGGCGGGAGCGCATGGCCCCGCCCTATCACACCCTGTCACCACCGGCCGCACGCATCGGGCGGCAGAGCCGCAGCTGTGTCGCTGGAACTATTAGGAGCTACCAAAGGGGGCGGGATAAATGTCCACAAGCAGGGTTTCGGTGCGCTGGGGGTGGCATTCCACACCTGTGGTGTGTGGGACAGGGTAGAGGAGCCACAAGTGGGCCAACCTGCCAAAGGTTGGAGACAAGATAGTAACAGGCGCGCAACCTTCACCGCCGCGTTGTGATAGAATAGTTTCACACAAGTGCAGGGGGGTAAAGAGACTGGTAAGTTTATAAGGACCGAGGCGATGCAGGGGCAAGGTAGCAGTGCAGCCCAGCGCCACACAGAGCCACAGCGCACGAGGGAGTGCAGCAGGGGCCAGATGATTGGGCGACTAGTAGGATGAGGGATTGGCGCATCTGCTCGACTTCCAGCTTCTAGGCTAAGAGCAGCGCCACAATTTCATGCATCTAGCCTTGGTCCGAGGCGTTGTCGCCCGTGGCACGACCTGCAGCATCCGGGGACGGGATGCCCGTGAAGCGGAGCTCTTGGAGGTCGGGTCGGAGGCCTTTGCGGGCGGCGTAAGCGCCCAGGGCACACACCACGCTGCCCTATCGATGTCAAGCCCCGCAGCCGCTACGAGTGCGGCCGTCTGCTCGGTCGTGGCCTCGACCTCCATCAGAAACTCCTCAAAGTCGACCTCCCACCTGTCCAAGTCTTGTGCATATGTGCTGCGGCCCGCAATGGCGGCGTATGGGCCTACGACCCAACGCACCCATCCCTATACCGTCGGGTGCGGCTGTGCGGGTGCTGTCCCCAGGCCCGGAGCTGTGGTGCCCTCATCTGTGTCCTTGCCTGGCACACGGCGGAAAACCCCGGCGATGAAGTCGGGCTGTAGGTGGCACCGCCCCTTGTACGCTGCCATGGCACGTGTGGCCTCCTCCGTGCTGAGGGCCACGCCCGCTCATGTGGCCATGGCCGCCACCGCCCGTCTGGCACCTCTTGTTCTGTGAGGGCTTCGAGGAAGCCCGGCTCCCACTCGTCGAGCGGCTGGTCAAAATGGGCAGTCTTGAGTAGGGCCTGGTATGGGCCCTGTACCCATTTTGCCCATGCAAGGAGGGATGAGTTGGACGCCGTGGTAATGCCAGGGGCGCTCTCCGCAGGTGTCATGGTGGCATCTCCGTTTGTGGTGTCGCCTTTCGCCAGCATTCCGCCACATAGACGGTCGAGGAGTTCCAAAGTAGATCCCTCCCCTATGCCATACTCTGCCAGGGTGCAGCCACCGCGGACCAGCTGCTTGCCCGCAAATACCAATCGCTGCCGATGGGTCGGGCGTGGACTCGTTCGCGGATTTTCGTTCGGATGTCGCGCACACGGACATGCCATGATTGGACACAAAATGTCATGGTACGCCCCGTGTCCACCCGCACGAAGAGCTGGTGCACAGGTGCGCATTCAGCACCATGGGTTGCCATGCCGTCCGCTGTTGTCCTGCCACCGCGCGTCGCTGAGGCCACTGCCTCGCCATTGCTGTGGGCGTGGCGGTAGGGTGTGTGCCCGACGCCCGCTGGTGTGCCTTCCATGATTGCCATGTTTATCGGCAATTTCGGGGCCTCCATCGCCGGATCCTGCCGCATCTTGCGCATCCCGGCACTTGCTGCCGGCGCGTGCGCGGTCTCTCGTTGGGCCGCTCCCGGTGTAGGGGTTGTCCCCAGTCGTTGTGCCTACATGTCGGCCGTCAACCGGTGGGTCCAAGTCCACGGTGCCCTGCGGTGGCTGTGGCCGTTAGCAGGCTGCCGCAGCGCCGTCCGCATCTTGTGTGTTGCGCAAAAGTGGTGCTGGTTGATGGTGCTGCAGTAGGCCGCCAAGCGCACCAACGCCTCCAATGCCTCTGCACGCCCATCCAGCACTGCTCGGTAGCTCGCCTCGGCCTCTAGATCCTGTGCCCGGACGCAGCAGGCACGGTTCAATGACTGTTGATCCCCCGTTAGGCCGTGCCAAGCGTGTCGCGGCATGTAGAGGATGCTCACAATCCTCTGGGCAGTCCTGAGGCACGGTGCATGGAAACAACCCCACATCAGTGGGCCGTCATACTGCCGGCCTGTCAGCCCTAACTGGGTCAGTGCGTGGGCGACGAGCCGGAGGGGGACCGTGAGGGCGGCCCGGTGCTCAGCAGGAATCAAACTGTACATGCGCGCCCAAACATGGTGTCACTGGCCTCATCGGGATGTGCGTGCATCGGTGCCATATCCAGCTGCTGGGTCGTGTAAGTCTGAGTCCCCTCTGCTCGCATCTCCACCGCACTCGGCGCCAAGATACCAGTGTTGCTACAGTGAAACGCTAGCCTGTCACCGTTGGGGGCCAGCTGTTGACGGCAGACCTCTAGTCGCTGCCAGCACATCCGCAATGCCTGTTGGGCTTCACCATGGCGCTGCCCTCGCTGCTGTTTCAGGCTCACGTGGAAGTGTAGGCGTGGGCGGCGGCGGTACGATCGACGAGGTTGGCGGAGTGGTCGGTTCCGGTGTCTCCAGAGGAGGCTGAAGTCGGGCCGCTTCCGGAGGCGGCAGAGGCGGCGGAGCTTCGTGCGTCGGTGTGTACGAGGGTGTCGTTGCTGTGCACACGGGTTCGTGGTCTGAGGGGCCATCTGAACAACGTCAGCCGCTGGCGTGCTGTCCATGATGGCCACGTGCGTTGCCACGGCCCCCATCGCCGGATCCTGCTGCACTGGGCGCATCACGGCACTTGCTGCCGGCGCGTGCGCGGTCTCCGGCCCCACCAGCGGCGCTGTTTGGGCAGCTCCCGGTGTTGGGGTTCTACCCAACCGCCGTGTCTGCACCTTAGCCTCGGGCTGCCACAAGGCCGCTTGCAGGCTGTGCCACTCCTCCACAAGGGTCTGCAGCCGCGCATCCGTGTCATCCCGGGAGCGTCTCTGCTTCTTGTGGGACAGCTGCTTGTCCTGCACAAGCTCTACCGTGCCCTAGTGCATCTCGGCGTCGAGGCAGGACACGGTCCCGCGGCTCCTGGTGTCAGTGGCTAGCCGGTCGACCATGGGCGCGTCGCTGCGCTGGGCCGCGCTACCCGTCCGCAAAGGGGCGACCTAGGCCTGCGTGCGGTCCAGGCGCGCTTCGAAGTCAGCCGGGCTAACGTTGCCGCTGCGGAGCCAGTCGTCAAGTTCGGTCTAGAGGATGGGGAAGTTGGAGGCAATGTTCACCTGGCACGATGCGCTGACGTGCTCGGGGTACACGGTAAGCCGCTTGTCGTGGCGGTGATGTTGCCGAAGGTGTAGGCGTTGGGGACGGTGGAGACGCCGTGAATGCGGGCCATGCGGTACTTGCGGCCATCGGCGTGGCCGTTCAGGAGGATGCGCGCAGGGCAGCTGCAGACCATGTCATCGGCGGCCTGCCGCTATTTCACCCGCTTTTCCGGGTCGTCGCTCAAGAGGCGCACCGATAGGGCCTCCGCCAGATCGCACCTTGAGGTGCCTGCGGTTTTCACTAAAAAAATATGATGCACACGGAGGATGGTGCAAGAGGGGTAGTGGAGGGATGTATCATTAGGATGAAGCGTCAAAAATCTAAGCCTAAGATAGGGGACATGCAACAATGCACCAGGGGCAATAGCAAGCATGCACGGCGGGGCAACAAACAAAATGGCACTTCTTGGTTTAGCTTTTCTCGTTCTAATCTTGGTTTAGTCTAGGCTAGAACGCCCAGGCGATGTCGTTCTAGGCGAGAACGAAACTGGGTTTTCTAGCATGTACCTAGGATCCCACTGCAGTTCGCGTAGAAGCCATTGGTAGAGGTATGTTGCCACAAGGTCAACCCCTAGTACCGCCTAGCGAGCTTACAAATTTGGGGACAAGAGTGCATGTGCTGCCTTTGGCCGCCAAGGTGAGTCCCCTGCGAAGTGCGGGAGGTTATCCAGGCGCAAAGTCCGGGTCCGGTTGTGGGTTGGCTACCCTAAACGGTGCAATGAACCATGTCTTCACGGCGGAGTTGCCTCGGACTGCCGTTCTTCGGAACCGGCAAAGGTCGCATTGGGCCTGTTGCATACCGGATCTGACCTTATGGTCCATCAAAGCGCGCACCGCCGCTGACGTGTTCTTTTGTTCGTCCACTGCTAGCGTTGGCTTGGGGTGCGATTGTACAAATTAGGATGGGGCCTATATCATGGTGTGTGTTCTCTTGACGGGGTGTGGATGGTCATTTTGGGGCAACAGGTGTTGCTTGGGCCATCGTGTCATATGGAGCTTGGACTTTCGGAACGTGGGCAACGGTAAGCGGGACACCCAGCCTATGACAAGTGGCGGAACGTATTTGGTGCGGCTTTGCCACATATACACCTTTGTGGCCCCCTGCGTGGGGCGAGGTCACAACTTGCGCAACAACCGGCGGATTGATGCCCCAGAACTTGGGTGTGAAAAATAGAGGCATCCAGCCTGCGACCTCTTCAGTGTGTGACAAGGTCGCGGGGTCAACATTGGGTGTGTGTGCAAGGGCAAGTTGTTGCACTGTGTGCGCACTGCGTGGGCACGCACGATGAAACCTAGCCAGGGAAGAAGGGAGGAAACCACCCTACAGTTATGCACGCTTCAAAAAGGTCTTCATATCCTTGGTGGTTGGTGGTTGTGGCCAAGCGCAATCTGCTTTTGCGTGAGTGTATTGGAAGATGGTGGCAGCCTTATGGGGACATAGGCATTCTGCCTTGACCCGATTGGGGCCCAACTTGTAGCAATATGCAGCACTGTGTGGGCCATTACTGATAAGCCACGCTACCGATTTGCAATGATCCGAGAGTGCAGATAATCCACAAAGCACATTGTTTCTTGGAGATAGGAAGGCAATGGCCATGAAAGTTCGAATCCGCTTTGGAGTGTGCAACACCCCACCTGCCGATTTGTTGTGTTGTGAATGTACACAATGTCCAATGATTCCCCATCATCATAATCCCCCATCCACCTTTAACAAAGAACGTGCAGCAAAACTAGGTAAAAATGGGCCAAAATGGCTGAAAATGGCTGAAAATGGGTGGCAATTCAAATGTGCCACATCCTCAATGCACAAGAAGCGTAAAAAAAAAACCTGCTATGGGACAGCGGACAGCAAACTTGTGAAAAAGGGCCATGGGGGCATGGGTGCACAGCGCGTGCAGCGCAGGCACATTGCGCACATGACAGGAAGAAATTGGGGGCTTTTGCTACAATTGGCAATATTCTTGCCTATACAAACCATACTACACCCCTACAACGTTGGACGGCCTCATGTTTCACCCCACCCCCAGCATAAGAGATGCCAGTGTACCTAGCCACATCAAAGACACATGCGGGAAAAAAGCAAGAATAAAGTTTGTCCTTAACTCGTAGTGTGAATGCCATACTCCCCTTCGCTTAGCATACGTACAGAACCTGCATTACTCGACATAGCGTCCACACCCACAACCTCCTTTCGGCTATGCACAGCCACACGGCGATACCTCTTGTTTCGCGATGGGATTTCTGTGCTGTCGGCCAATGAGGAGGACGAATCAGAAGTATCTGCACTTACAGTAGAGCCACCGGATTTGTATTGGGCAAATCCGGAAAAAGATACCACGAACCTACAAGAAAGGATGCACAACAACACATACCAATGCACCAGATTTGTGGGCAAAGCATGCATGCAACTCATATAAATGCATAACACGGCTCATTGTTACGGGTACTAGGCACTACTATGAAGGTTGGGCATGGTCCTGCACAAACTTTGCGCACAGTGCGGGCACGGCGCGCAATACACCCCTCATAACTAGGGTTCAAGTAGTTGCCGGCATACAAAATGTTGCACTACATGTGCACTACGTGCACAGCATTCCCCAAGCATTAGGTCTTGCAGTCCCCCTTGTGCTCGGAGTTAATGCCAAAATGTGGGAGGCTCTGGGGGAATGTTTGCCCGGCGCGCGCCCGGCGCGCTACTTTTAGACTATGTTCCCCCCAAAGAGCCCCCAAGCACACCCCTTGGAAACGCCCTTCGAATTAGGTGACCCAAACTTCCCCAGCTCAAGAAAGTTGCAAACTGGGGTACACAGTACCACTCTCGCTCCTTTAAGGGCAATCTTGGTCAACACCTTAGCAAATTGGGAGAATGGGGGGTTAGGATAGCACAACCGCATCGATCTCCAGTAGAAGCGATAGGCGTCATTGAGGTATCGCGAGCAGTAGAGCTGCATCATAACATTGGTCCCACAAGTGTGGGTGTCAATACATTCAGTACAATAGTGCTCCTTACACTCATCCCAAACTACAACGGTGGAGCGTTATGGCAACACAACACACACACTTCTGCCTCATCCTTTGCCTCATCTTGCGTGCCACAACCGAGCAAACAGCTGCTCAATGCGTGCCCTATACCACCCGTGCACGTCATTATAACATTGTTGGCGGGCTGTCAAAGTGCCATTCTTTCTTCCAATGAATGGCACAATGACATGAATCCGGCCCTTATAAGCACCATCATGGCCCCCAACTTCGAAATCAAAGAAATCACCTCGGGTACGAGAAGGTCCATACCCATCCCAAATCTGCTGATGTCCCGGGGGCCAAGGGGCAAATCCATATAATGTTGCCCAACATATCAACGGCAACAGTCCACCGGTAGGGCACGGGTAAAAAAAGATGCGCGGCGCGCGCCCGGCGCGCTAACGTTCCCCCTCTGATGGACGCTCCCAAATGGAGTTGAAATCGCCCATGATGACTCCCAAATTGGGCAGTTGCGCTCACCACTGGCGGAGGATCTCCCAGTGGTCTTTGGTAAAGGAGCCATGGATGTTTGCAATGGTGAACAATGGCTGGCCCAAGAGGGATAATTTAATGGTGCACGCCATGTTCAAAGGATCGCTTTTCAACAAATTCAAAGCCTTAATCAAATTTATAGGAACCTTTCCTTCTGAATAGAGCTGCGAATCCTTCGTCAAGAAAACCAACAAATGGCCGAAATGATCCAGCCACCAATTTTCATGGGTGCGCCAAATAGCCCACGGTGTGGAAAAATAATTTTGGGGGGCAACGTCTTGTGTAAACCATCTCCGCCACCGTGATACATACCGCTTTGCATGCACCACAGCTGGCGCAATTTCAAGAAGTGCAACCGGTTGAGCATCCAATGATTTCATGACTCTTTTGCCACATTGTTCAACGCATGACCAAAGCAAGGCACCCACCATGCATTGGGACACAACAGCTTCAAGATAGCATTGAAGGCCTTTTTTTGCTTTGAATTGACGGCCTTTTGTAAAACCGATGCCAAGTCCTTTACAAAGGCAATCCCCTTTGAAACATGAACCCCCAATGTGCCAAGCGCCGTGAAAACGGCCGTGCCCAATTCATGATGTTCAACTCCATCATTGGGGCCCTTGCACTGCAACACCTCAGTGGTCACCACCAAAACACGGCTTCCAATATCCAACAAAATGTTGATGATGGCGTGACCCTAGTTGTATGTCCATTCATCAGTCCCAACCCAAACTTTGGAACTGCCTTTGGCAACTTTGCGACGGGCCCCAATGTGGCATTAATGCACACAATCAACGCTACGGTACAACGTGTCCCCTTTGGCAATGCAACGAGAAACAGTAGTGCATCTCCGAAACTTCCAATTTGTTGGGGGGAATGCCTGCTTGCAAAAAGGCTGCAGCAAAATCATACGACATCATTTCCTTGTGCTTCATACCATCCAAAAGAGACTTCAAGTCGACTTGCTTTTGAGGGGCTACCACAGTTTCGGCTTGCTTGCTTGTCCAAGCGTTGTTGCTACCCTCAGGCTGCTCAAATTTGGGCTCGAATTTGGGCTGCAATGGTGCGGAAAGAGCAAGTTCATCAGTTTTGAGCAATCATGCTTCGCTTTCTTGTGGGAATTCCAATGTGTTGTTTCACAGTATTCTTCTCCTTGTGGTAAATTGGTTGTTCACAAAAGATACACCACATGGTGTCCCCTCAAACCGTCATCTCGTCAGGAAATTGTTGTGCTCTTTTCCGGGCTGTCATTGTTGCACCACGGGTCCGTTTCCTCGCCTTTTTCGTGCCTTTGCCCATACCTTTAGCATGAGACCCAGAGCCTGAAGTGCCAGAGTCGGGCATTTGTGTGCACATAACTGCGGACAGGACAATAGCAGGTGAGAAAAGCCATGGAAAATCACGGAAAATGACAGATCATTACGGAAATGGGTTTCGGGGAAAATCACGGAAAATCGCGGAAAACCATGGATATTCACGGATTCGGTTTGATTGACCTGTTGTGCTTTTGTGTTTTTGTTGCACCTAGTCTCGGTATCTGCGAGGCTTATCCTATGTACTTCCCTTCTTTGTAGTCCCCCCCACGGCCACTGTAATCTCACAACATCTACTAATGTCATTTGGAACGGAATTTTGAAAGCATGTTGAATGCAGTACACCATTCGTGGCTTTTTGGGAGAAAGAAATGAGTTGATTGCTCGAATTCTCCATCATTCAGAGCACACTGCACCCCTACTTAGTTCACAAATTTTGAGTTCATGCAATACCACCTTCAGGCAGCCCTTTCATTGCAACCCAACAGCAATGAAAAAGAACATATTCACACACAATCAGAGACATGTGTCATCCCAGTTGGCGCCTTCTTCTACTTCACCCAATCCTGTACAGGCACATCTTGAGGCGACAAAATCACTTGCTGCATAGCACTTGGAGAAGCAATGCTCATGCTGGACACAAGCACGCACACATGCACACACGCAGACATGCACACACACACACACACACACACACACACACACACACACACGAGGCAAAAAACTCCCAACACAAACACCCTGGGTGCAAACAGGGCAATGCACTGGACAATCAAGAACAGCTTGTCAGGCCGACATGGAGTGTGTGAAACAGGCCATGCGGCACACACACACACACACACAGAGAGAGAGAGAGAGAGAGAGGGAAACACACATACACACACACACACACACACACACCAACCAAAGACCGTCCAGCATGCCGGAAATTCACATCTTTCACAGTCAATAAACCAGTGTTACTTCGTTAGCAGTTGAAAGCCTGCTTGGGCTTCCACATGACAGCACGTGGTTCACCCTATCATCCACACTCCATCACCTCAATGCAGACTCTGCCATTAGCTAAACTGACAAGCTGCTCCTGTGTCACGACTTTCGGGGTATCCACACACAGCTGTCGTGCACACAAATTGAAATGATAACTTGTTCCACCGACATAGAAAGATTGCAAGATCAGATGCCAACAACCAAAGACACAGCTACGTGGATTTATGCATAATTTACACATGGATATGCAACCAGCCCGATCTGCATACACATGCACGCAGACACAAATTCCAAATAGCAATGCACCAGGCGTCTGCTGTTCCCTTATCACCTGTCATGGTAAATTTCAACCGAGGCGAAAGCTGCCGTACCAGGCCTGAGAGGATGCAAAATTCCAAAGACGAAAAATTAAATGAATCATCTCAGTCCTTGGAATCAAAATTTTGAAACCACAATGCCCAAAATGTGGTTAGAAGGCAGAGGCTTCGTCATTTCCCTGTTATGATCCAGGGAGGACAACTGTTCCTGGTGCTGGAACACAGGGGATATAACGGAAATAATCATTTTGAGGCTTGTGACCCAGCTTTGCAAAAGACAAAGCGTGGTATATAGCCTTTCCAAAAAATAAAGAACTGTTAAGCTGTGCTTGTGAAATGAGGATGAAGCAATACTATCCAACGGAACCTTCCATTGAGAAAACCAAACAAAAGATGCTTCTGTCCGTTCCCTGAGACTTTGGTAACTCCAATTAAAACAGTGCCCACAAGTGCGACGGATCTTTATTTTCACATCTCAGTTTCAGGCGAAGTGGCAGATCCTCGGGAATTGAATCGCATTGGTCGCACTGCACATTGCCAGATGAACTCAAAGACAGACCTGTGCCAAGAGAAAAAAAAAACATTTCAGTCCCTCGAATGTCAAGATACTGGCAGCATCTGGCACCGCAGTCCTCACCTGAGCAGAGCAATCGCTGTCATACCAGCCCTGCAGAGCTCTTCTTGGTTTGTAAAGAAGAGGCCTGGGCTCCGCCTCAGTGGTTCTTCCTATGTGCCCAAACTTGACCTCCATCGCACCCAAGCACCACCTTTGTCACCCCAGAATCGGTGAATCAGTGGGACCAGGAGCCTTTGGCGCCACAACTCCTTAGCCAACTCCTTATCCACATATACACCAAACACACACCAGCAACCCCTTGAGTGGAATCCAGGGGGAACATCGCAGCAGAATACAACTGCAACGCTGATACAGGACAAAGCATCTATCCTGGCCCCAGTCTTGCTTTCAGAGGGGTACGCTGCACATGGGCTCTCACTCGCCTTGGGTCAAAGACACAAAACCAGTGTGTAGAGGTGCGCTGAGCCAACCAGCGCCAGGGGTCTGGCATCGTACAAATACAATGCTGACACCCTGGTCTTTCGCTGCACGCAATCTGCCCTGCCTTACGTCTGCTGCAGGGCACATGGTCGCGTGCCTTCCACAACCTCTGCACTGCTGAGGTGCTTGGAGAGATTGGTGGACAGCGGAGGGTAGAAGGCGGGGGCAGGGTCCCGAGATCCGGGACGCTCCCCGTTTCGGATCGGCCTCAGAGAATCTTCAGAATGGCTGAAAAGGATGTTTGACAAAATTTCAGACGTGCAAAAATTCTGTGGTGCAGCAACTCATCAGCTTTTTGCACAACAGGGGGGGGGGGGTGCCTTGAGGTATGCCTTCACACACGACTTCACGAACAAATTGGAAGTGTGAAAATGAACATCAGCAGCCAGAAACAGCAGTAAACATTGCACTGAACATGCAGCAGGAAGGCCGTCGCTCACTTCTTCCTGTGAGAGGAGGGGGGGTAATGAAGAGGCGTTGAACTTCATCTGGGACACCTGAAGACTGGGGGCAGCGAGCTAAATGCGTGGTTCTGGGGTTGGGGGGGGGTTCATGACAGGTCGGGGCGGTGGGGATGCCCATGACGTCCATCTCCTTAGGGTCATATGAAAGCAATATCCTGGGCTGCCCTTGTCACTTGACACCTGGACATTCACCTGAACCGTGTCGTGCTTGAAAAGAGTGCTTCAGTGAGATCTGTGTGGAGGAGAGACGGTGACGGGTCACGTGAACAGAGACAGGGAAGGTGAAACAAAATGGCTGTACACATGACTGCACACGGCGTGGGTCACCATAAGAGGGGCCTACGTCGAGTTGTGACGGAGAAGAGATGAGGGAACAGCGCAATAATGCGGCGGCTAGGTGCCCATCCAAGCAACAAACACCTTGCGGGAAGAGTGCTCCAAGGGCGTAGACAGGGGCCTACTTAAACAGTTAAATGGACAGCGAGGCCTGTTGTCGAACATGGGCAAGGAGACTGTGTGCGCGTGGGTTGTGCACCCAACGACCCCACTCGTTCTTGTGAATCGGATCCCCAAAAGGCGTTGTGGGATGATACTTGTAGGTCAACTTACACTGAAGAGCCTCCTGCACTTTGGCCCTCGCTACCACAATCTCGGCAACAGGAAAAATTGGAGACGGGTGCCGTTCCCTCCATAGCAACTGTAGCAATGACGCCAGTAAGCCCCATGATGCAGCGGCCGCACGCACCAACACACTTGATGCGATTCACTGGCAAATGGCTGCCATGTACAACACGGACGGACTGGATCACGGACCAATCCCCCCACCGCATATTGTTGACAATATAGCTCGGGAGCAACTTGCCCTTTGTGAACACGTCATCTCCAATCATTTCAACAACTTGAGATTTCTGCAGCTGGCACATGCCCAAGTTTGCTGCCACTTCAGTCAGGCAAAATCCACTTCAAGGATGACCCTTAATGCAATGCGCGGAAGGCCGCCCCCCCCTTCCCCTGGAGGGCCCTGGAGCAACAATTCACACACCACTATGGACATACAGATATGGCACGGATCAGAGGTATGCACTGAGTATCCACACGGACCTCAGGCCAAACAGGACAGACAGATGTAGGTCAGGGTGAAGGTTGGAAGGGATGAGGGAGAAGCGAGCAGGGGCATGTCAGAGGCTGCAGTACCTTGGTACAACTCAATGGTGAATGTACACATTGCAAGCAAGGGCATGAGGAATCACAGTCAGATTGGCAGGTGAATTCAAAGCTCAAAGCTCTGTGTGTGCAACTTGGGGTATGCATGCATTGGTCCTGGGGATGAAAGGCATGACATTGGCGGTGCAGAGGAACCCCTTTTGGGGGGGGGGGTATTCAGATAGGGGTAACCTACCATACACCCACCCACGCTGTGTCTGGTCCTCCCACTACCCCCTTGGGGCTGCCGTGTTTTGTGGCTTTGGTATTACAAAGCCACAGACTGCACTCGGATCTTCCACAAAAGCCGCGCTCCGGTGTTGCACCGACTCTCCCAGACACAAACTAAGACAAGTAGCTTGCTCCACAACGACCCCACCACCTCACAATGTCGAGCGGAAGGGTGTTGCAGCGCGGCCACTTATGTTTGCATGTCATTGGAACCTTGTAGACAGATCTGGAGATGGCCGGCCGCATCGCGCACAACGCAATAGACCTTGCCAAATGAAAGGGGTCACAGGGGGCACTGGCGCCTCTCTGACTTTCGGACAAATGTGGGATGGTTTGCACTGATACAACGATTAACAATGAGGTGGTGGAGTTCAGGCATTGTGAAAAAATACACAATATCCTTTTGACGTGGGGTCTGATGGTTGAAATAAATGCGGCCATAATGCAGAGTCTCATGAAAGTCTCGTGACGTTCATGCTGCTGAGGGTCGCACTCCATGAAACAAGACAGAGGTGCAGACCCAATGCCAAGATCAATGGGGCTAAATCAACCAAACGCTCCACGAAACGATTCAGCTCTGATGTCGGCACACCAATGGGAAGTCCTTGGCACTAAGATATCCCACAGCTCAAAAAAGAAATCAAACCACCACTGTTGCAGCAGAGGCGACGGTTGCAGTGAAAGCGAGGGCAAGCACTTGTGAATCAGCACCACATCCCACACCCAAGCTTAAGATCCAGCTTGATGACAAAACATAACCTTCTCTCCAGTCTGATCTCGATGTCAAAATTCAGATTGATGCCTGCAAGTTGCAACGGGCACTTCATGCTCCCTTTCAGGGGTGATTGCTACAAAGAATATTCAAATTACACCCCCCCCGCAGAGCTCAACATGCACACCGCACATGGTGTATGAATGTCTCACACCAGAAAGGGTAAATACATACAATCTGTGCACAGAGCTTATGTGCATTCACTGGGATACTCTGGGATGTATATCCATTCAGACACTGTTTACAACATGTCCACAATGTTCCAGAGATGAAACATAAATTCAATCTCTTTGCCAACTCCCACAAAAAAAAAGGAATCGGCAACGTGTTCAAGCAAACCAAGGCAAAGCTGCACAGGAGTGTGCAGCCGTAACGAAGCTGACTGCAGAATCAACCTTGTTCGATGCCCTCTGCAAGGAGCCAGGTAGCCAGGTTGCCGCTGGTTCTGGAAGCATATGATCATCCGCAGAGCAACCAGGTCTGGAAGTCCACTGGAGGGCTGGCCAGTGATAGGAACAGCAAACGAGCGCAGGGCTGGGCACCAGCCGCCTCACCCCACATCAGGTTCATTGCACAGGCACCGGTGCAAACACTGCACCCGGTGCCTGGACCTGTTGGTATCTCTGTCCAGCAGCTTACGTATGGCGAGACCTGTGGTTGGTGATGAAAGCAGTATACATCTTCGGTGGTGCCGGAAAGGCAAACATAGTCAGACACTCACTACAGGCGGTGACCTCAAAATGATATTAATGTGAACATCAATGCAGGCCATTAGCTGCGGTCAGCGATAGCGATATCTGTTGAAGCAGTGAGCCAAAGGGAAGACAAAAAGAAAGAGATGGAAGCCATGCCCCAACGACGATCCCCTTGCACATTGTGGGGCCGACAAGGGCAGTGCAGGCGGGTATCAACAGTGGCACGGCCCTCTTGCCAAAGGCTCCTTCCAACGGAAAGCCTCCCTGCCTGCCTGCTTCCTGTAGTGAAAGGTAAGAAGAAAAAAATGGGCAGGTTGCCCTGCCCAGACCCACTGACGTGAGCCAACAACTAAAGCTAAACCTATGCTGGGGAGGGTTGGGGCAGGTCACCACAAAGACTGGAGGGATACAGGCATAACGGCGGTCATTGAAACACCATGCGGCCTCGGATGACGGATTTCTTGGGTCGGCCTTGCACGTCACCATCTGACATCTTGACGCCAGGGCCAGGCTGTGGAGAACAGAGGAGGAGATGACTGGACATGACACACAAAACAATACGCAGGGCCACTCACTAGCCGCCGAATAAGAGGTCTGTGGGCCTGAATCGCGTTCTTCAAGGCACGAGCAACCGGTTTGTCGCAAGCATGGCAGAGCCCACTTTGCAGATCATACAGTAATACGAGCAGAGAGCCGAATGCCAGCAGAATGGCAATCAGGCAGCAGCTGATGGCATGAACAAAGACCAAGCAGGATGCGTTGTCTTAAAGCAATGATCAGTCCAAACAAAACGATTGCCGTATCGCCAATGTTCTGTGCTTCAGACAATGCTGCGCTCAATTTGATGGAGAGAGCAACACGCGACAAAAACGCGTTGCAGAGGCAAGGCCAGAGGCAAGGCAATGTTTCAAATTGTTTTCCAAACTATTTGGTGGCATCCAAAACTGCACGCACAACAAAAGCTGTCAACAAAAACTAAGCAGAGCAGGGAGTGCACACCATTTGTGTGATGTTCATATTCTTCATCGCCATAGAAGTGGCATCCCTAGGATGGAGAGACAGGTGAATGCTACACGTTGCGACAGCTAAAAAGCATAAAGATGGCGGTCAGCCAATAGCAGGTAATGCACCCTGGGCTGTTGATGTATTCTGGCGTTTGGGGGACTGAGGTTGACTGGTGGGGTGATGGGTGTTGACACCAGCTGTTCCAGCTGAGGAGTCCTTGCCTCGAAAAATAAGGGTAAAGGGTGACGGAGTACGATGACACGATCCCGTTGCACGAGCTAAGGAGAAGGACAGTAGAGTAGCTGGCACAAGGGCTGGAAAACATACGCTGCTGGACGAGGTTGGGCCTTCCCAATCACCACATGGCCATCCTCCTCATATTCAGGCTCCGGGTTTGTCGATTCCTTTTCCTTCTTCCATTCTTGCACCCTCTCCCTCATGGACATTGTCTCAGAGGTCTCCATATCCCTGCATCCAGATTGAATTGAAGCTTTGCATCACGTTAAACGCCAGAAACATGAGGCATCCCCACAGTTGAATTCCAGCGTGATTGCGACAGAGACGGTGAAAAATAAGAAATAAGAAACAGCAATTTGCATTCACTGTGCTCTGGGAGCTCTGGGAGCTTAAACAGGTGCAGAAAAGGCGGTTGGTCACTACAATCCAATCCAATCCAATCGTGAAATGTGCTGCCCAAGTGCGCAGACCAAGTCAAAAAGCACCACGACTGATCAGTGAACTTTTCGCCATGATCGCAGGTCACTACATGTTTCGCCAGTGCCACAAATGCAACCATTTGTACATGTGACCACAGGCTGCCACTGAGGATGGTCACCAGTTGTGTCACTGTGACAGCTATCGATATGACAGCAATGAACATCAGGCATCCCAAAGAATGAACCACATACCCAAGCGTGTTCGGGAATGACTTGGGTCGTTTACGAGCACTGTCCTTTGCCTCCTGTGGAAACAGCAGCAGTACAAATGCAAAAGTCTGCCACGCCTCTATATGTCGCATGTGCAGCCATCCTCCAATCCCTGGACAACTGCAATTTGGCCGGCCAGCAAGTTCATCCAGGCTGAAAAAAGGGATGGTCCACAGCACCTCATGACTCGTCCCTTACACAAAAATTGGGGTGGGCAATCAACAGGCAGCACCCTAAGCAAATCCACAAACCCCAATGGCCGACCCACCCACCCACTACCATCCTCGGGTTCAAGCATAAGGGTGGCTCTGCAAGCCGTGCGGTCCCTGCAATTTGAAGATTAATGGCAGCGTGCAAGCGTTAGACTGGGATTGGGGTGTGAATGAAGCGTCAGTGTAGGCCATGCAGCCTAGCGCGGAGTTACATGCGGCTTGGGGTGGGCGAGGATGCTGTGGCCTGCAACTGTGTGGGAAAAGATCATGGAGACGAGAATTCCTTAGAATGAATTCTCTTCACTTTACGAGTTTACTCCAAATGGGGCCAAAAGGAGTGCCCATGTAAACCCACATGCAAAAACTTTGCACGGTGCGCACTGGTGCGTACAACACCCTCTCCCACACAGAAAATCTCACGCGTACACCCAGCTTTTGGTGTGGGCTATGGACTGAGATTAAACGGACGGAAACCAAACCCATGCCATAATAACAACCGTAACGTCAACCTCAACCCCAACTGCAACCACCACCCACTGCCTTACTCCGGCAGGCCGTTTTCTCACTCACAAACCTCTTCCTCGACACCAAGAGGCTGCACGATGTTCGCCAAGCGCTGGATGGGTGCCGACTTTGTGCGGTCCTTCCGCGCAATTTTCATGATTTTTGACTTCAATTCCTGCGCATCAGAGAGACGGCCTACACGATGGCGTCAAGCCGGGGCAGGGCACGGCTGCCCTGACTGGGAGTTGGGGGGGGGGGGGGGGATAAAAGCTGGCAGACGACCATATAACATAACCGGTGTTCAGTGCCATGTCTTTTGTGTGACCTGCTTGTTGTTGGTTGAGGTCAGCCCTGAAGGGGGATGGATACCCACAGGGGCAGAGCATGTTTGCCGTTTGGCACTGCCGATTCACGCACTTGGCTGCACTTTGTGGAGGCGTGTCTCCAGACTATGCGTGTGTGTGTGTGTGTGTGTGTGTGTGTGTGGAACGGGGAGGGGGTTAGCCAGAAAGCTGGGTGGAGGGAGGTTGAGTAGTGCAGTTTTGTGGGTGGAGTAGGATGTCCCACTGCTCACAACGGCCGCGTGTTTCCAAGTGCAGCCTGATGATCAGTATGCATGAAGCGCCATCTCTGCGCACTTTCGAAGAGTCCGTACTGCGCTGGCCTTGGGGCATCGCCTTTCGGCTGGTCACCATCGGGCCTCAGGAGCCCCTTTCGAGACAGGTGGGGGAGGGTCTGTAGAACGGCGTCTTTAGGTCCTCTCCCCTGGGATTTAGGGCCTTCGAATACCGCACGTTGAAGCGCTTCCATCAGATTCAGCCATAAAGGAGTCCAGCAGTTCCTCTTCATCGCGGGCCAAGGGACACTGCCCGCAAAGGTCACGCGATGTGGAAGCGGCGAACAAGACTTTTGATAAGGATGGGCCTTTGCCGGGCTCCAGCTGTTTTGCCATCCCACGGGAGTTCAGCGGCACGCCAGTCAGAACGTCCGCCTCTGTAGTACCACCGTGGCCACACTAGTGTAACCGTACCACACAGCACACGGGGTGGTCTGTGTCATATTGCCAAATGAGCGAGCCTCAGTCAGAGGAACGAAGGGGACGCGAAGCGCTTGGCCTTGGCCGGGGCGCAGGAGGGGGAGCAGTGAAGCAAATTGTCCCGCAGCAGCAATGTAACGGCATGAGGCGCGGCACCCCCGCTCCCCCACCCCTCGTCCCCTGTGCATTTGTCAACTTTGTGGAGGCCTGACAATCAAAAGGTTGAGGCGTTGCAGATGTTCCGTGCGCCCCAAACTGAAGCAGGGGTTTGATTTCCGGCACGTGGGCCCCCGGTTGGAGGAGCTCAAGAGTCGGATGTGCGCTGCCGCCGTCCGGTTCAGGGGGTCTGGGCGTGGCGGACCCAAAGCGCCTCGTGTTCTTCGCCGTCTCCAACGCCCGTCGGTCTGCAGGCCTGTCCGGCACGGCCCCATTTCCATTATCACCAAAATCGATCCAAATCCGGGTCAAAAGAATGAAAAATGATCTGGAAACCCTCGTGAAAAACTGAGCAAAAATGGGCGAAAGGGGCCAAAATAAAGGCGAGTCAGAAGGCAAACTTGGATGGGGCACACGGAGTACATGCAACGTAAACGGGGGGCCGGCCTGAATTGGAAGGGGGTGTTGGGAAAGGGGGGGGTCTGAGACCAAAAATTTTGTGTACCAAAAATGGCCCGACCAGTTTTTCCCCTTTATGAATTTCGTTTTTCCCACTTTGGTCACTTTGGTCTAGGAGAAGGGGGTCCGGCGGGGGGGGGGGAGGACATTGCCAAAAAAAAAACAACTCTAATTCAGGCCTTGGGGGGGGGGTTTAAAATCCTAACTATGAAAGGGTGGAGCACTGCACCATACTATCTGGACATGGCGCCTCCTTGTGGGTGCGCGTGTCTCGCACAAATCAAGCAGCTTGCGCACGGGAAGGGCCTTCAGCACCCTGATACCATATGTAGCCCGGTCTGTTCATGCGCATTGTCGTACAGCACTACGTTCGCCATACTACTACCTGCAGGGCCACTCGCACCACATACACGCACATACGTTCACAAGGGCAGGCTTCTGATTCCGCAGGTATGTACGTACAATGTTGCCCGCTTTCTTGTACACCTCCAAAATGAGATTCACAGCGGCCTTGCGTACCTTTCCGTTTGGGCTTTGAAACGTGCCCACTGCAAACGTCATTGTGGCCTGAATGGGAACAGGGCCAAAGCACAGACACAGATGCACCAATCATTCAACACCGGACAATGCAAGCACACGGGAAAAAAACGAACATTTCCACGGAGCACGGGTAACGCATGCAGCAACGCATTCTCAACATTTTGAGTGGTTCACCATGACCACCGCATTGCAGCCTCTGCCCACACGTGTTCACTGCGAGGGCGTGCCGTACACTCTGCAGGCGCAGAATAATGTGCTGAATCGTGAACTGTCAGGACATAAACGGTGGCAAGGGAAAAAATTGGGCTCGTTATCTGTTGACACTGTCGCCCTCCACCAAAGAGAGACTACGACCCCGGCTCAAGCCAAATGCCCCCCTCCTCCCTCTGCTCTGGTTGGCTGCATAAAGGAGGTAGTATCAGCAAATTTACCAGCACACTTGCGGGCACCATGTGTCCCGTTTGCGAAGAGAAGGGACCTCAAGGGGACGATACACCAATCAAACAGAACAAGTATGACAGACAGGAGTGTAGTTCATCCAAGCATCCTTTGAATCTACACACGACGACGACTCGCCCTTTTTCTGGGATAACTACCCAAACTGAGCGCCATAGACACCGCAGGAAAAGCATTTGCACTCTTCCAGGACCCCGCAATTCTCAGCCTTCAGTCCGCTGACGATCTGCAACACCATACAAAACCAGGGCTTCCACTGTGTGTCCCCGTTCGGTATGTTGTATGACAAGGCAGGTACTTGTGTGTGTGCATGTGTAGGTCTTTCCATGTGAGGGCGCACATGCCCCTGCGCGTGCCAAGGACATCCGGAGAGATCCAACGCCTTGAAGGGCCTGCGTATGCATTTGGAGGTGGGCGCTTGCTGTTGGGCTTCATGTCCCTGTCGGTCTACCTCTCTTTCTGTTCGCGCAGTACCATGCACGACCAACAGCCACATGTGCGGCCACTTCTGCCCTGTGAAACCGCCCCGAAATCACAACAAATTAGCAGAACAAATCAGCAGAAGTGATGGGGGACCCAGGGCTGCACTTGTGACTTGTACACATACTACAGGGGGTCGAGAAATGTCGCCATACAAAACCGCAGCACTACAGGGCCGCAGCACGCCCCAGATGGGTCCCGTGCCGTCAGCAGGAGGCCAGGTCATGCATGACCCATGGGCACCAAGCGGGCACCGTAACCCAAATGCCCAGCCACGGGTCCCACGTAGCTACAAACTCAAAACGGACAATTGCCGTAATTGGGCACGTGCACTTAACAGAGAAATGTGAGACTGGGCACAGACCGCCGAATACTTTGCCGCAGCACTGGATTTGCACTGCCCTGCAACACCGACAGCTTGGCCAGTGACGCCAAGGAGACAGTTGTTGAAGCGGAGAACACCGCTAACACCGCAGGACGCTCGAGAAAGAGCACGCCGAGCGCCAGGCAGCAGCTCCCTCTAGTTCACCGACCCCCTTCAAGGTCAGCAGCCATATCTGTGCGCTGGAGTGCGGTGTGGGTGTGGGTGTGCATTGGGCAGACAGCATGTTTTAGCAGCAGAGCATTGTTTCTGGCGGAACCGCAGCCACAAAATGGCAAGTCATACGAAATTCAAGGAGCGCAGGCATACCTCCGTAGAGAGTCCTCCCGTATTGAATCCGAACTGCTGAACGAAAACCTCCAGCAGCTCCAGTCGTGCGACCACAATCCTACGGTGACACAAGCAGAAAGTCCAGACCAGAGTTGTGGCCACGGCAGTGTGCAGGCGGTACCAATTCAACGCAAACTCTGAGTTATGCAAACCAGTGCCCTCTGGTGTGAAACTGTGGCCCACAAAAAAAACACCGTTCCGCATGGATCATGGCGCAACTGCCAGAGAACCCCGGAGCACCAGATCAATGACAGGCGATGATGTGGGGGCTGTGGTCCAGAACGCTGGGTTGTTCAGGACAGGCCGTGAAAATGCTGAACACTTGTGAGCAGACTTGCCGTGAGCGTCCGCCAGGTCAGGCGTGATGAGAAACAACCGGGTCCTACTGAATCGGGACACACCGAGGTCCAGGCGCGACAGCAGCGAATATTTCCGAGTAACTGTCCCCCCTGCCGGGCACTAGTGGCATGTCTGAGGGTGGCAGTACAGATTTCCATGCCCCATTTGACAGGTCCACAAACAACCACGAAAATCCATCCCTAAACGAGTGCCTTCTGCTGCTGCATCCCAGGGATCCTGATAGCGGTCCCCCCCCCCCCAGCCCCCCCCCCCCCCCCCCCCCCCCGAGTGACGAGTGACGAGTGACACATGGAACGCACGAAGCAAATACGCAGAGATGGGCGCCACCGGACAACTCACAATTGCTCGAAGTGTTCATGTGGCTTTCTTGTTATAGTGTTGACTATGTTACTCACTACTGTCGCTGCTACAGCTACTGCTGCAGCTAGAAATGGAGCTAAAAGACGATGCTGAGGAGCTTTTTTCTGAGCCTGGTTGTATGCAGCTAGCCGTTTCTTGCCAGTCAGATGGCACTGTCCGCTGAACCAGACTACACAGTCTGTCGCTTGCTGAGCTGTCACAGTGCGCAATTGCTCCACAAGTGGTGATAAACTCGATGGTGGTGTGGCAAACATGTCGAACAACGTGGGCTGCTTCTGCGGTGGTGTCAAGGGCAGAGCAGCTGCAGCACTGGGAGTTGCAGGGGATGCAGAATGGTCTGCTTCAGCAGCAGCAGCAACGCTGTCCTCGGTGTCGGCAGCAGCGACAGCCTGCAGAGCAGGAGCATGTGCCTGGGCAACTAGCCCGGCACAGCTAAAAGCAGCAGCAATCAATGCAACAGCAGTGGCAGCAGTGGCAGCCTCCATTGCCCTCTTCTTCATCAACTTCTTCTTTTCGCGGGCTCTCTTGGAGGTGCATGCGCTCACTGTAGGGCACTGAGGTGAGTGCCCAAACTGTCCGGTGCAGCGCTGTTCCCTAGCACCCTTTACAGGCATGGTGACAGACTATGAGAAAAGAAGGGGCAACATCTGTCACTGTCTATCTGTCACTCTCCATCTGTCACTGAGTGACAGATAGCCCGACCCCCCCCCCTCCCCCCACCCCCACCAAAAAATTGGACCCCTTCTTATCAAGATCCCTGCTGCATCCTCAACGACGTGCCCAGCCCAATGTTTCCACTGTTTTGAGTCATTTCAAATCCGCCCCCGGCAAATAGAAAGGGCATCTTGTGACTGCCAGCAGGACATTCGTGGTCCGGAATCGCTATTTGTCCCGCCATACCAAATTCCCTTCTGCGTTCAAAGTTCGTCTGAGCGGTTCAGGAAGGCTGCCTCCTCTGCCACAATCCTGTCGCGCATCATGGAAAACGAACCGCATTTGCCAGATTGATGCTTTTCAATCACTCATGGTGTGGCCAAACCGGCTTGGACACATTTCGGGATTGTTCAGGGAAACAGACAATCCGTCAACCCTTGCCGCAATTGTCATTCTGGGGCCCTTCTTGGCCATCGAGGGCGAAGCGCAGAGGATTAGGGACAAAGGATGCATTGCCCGCTGCCATGTTATGATCATTCTAGGATTGACACGGCTACCATGGCCTACCGCACGTGTGGTCGCAATACTGGGTATGTGGTGCAGGCTCCGACGGCCTTTGGACTCGCATCCAATGAGGTCGGATGAACTCGCTCAACGATCGTGAATAACAATCGTCCAGCGAGCTCGTTCACACATACGACACAGTCAAAGCGCTATCACGCCGACCACACGGGGCATGCACGGTTCTCAGCGTGCAGCCCCAACAAGGCACAAACGGACGGGGCAACCAGCAGCCGAAAGCTAGTTCAGACATGGTCTACACATGGGGGAAAAGACTCAGCTCGCGCGCTTCATGGACATGGAGGACTGATTTTTGCAATTCATTTGGGTTGAACTCTTGTGTTTTCTCTCATGCGCCACGCAATGGAAACGCTGAGAACGTACCTACTGCCCCGGCAGTGCCACCGTGTGCATGTAGACCGCACTCCTCCAAAACAGGACCATCCTTCATGAAGGAAAAACAGGTGTTTCAATACGCCCCACCAAACGTGTCGCAGCCAAATGACAGCGCCGGGCCAATCAATTACGACAATTGGTGGGTAACAAATACCACTTACCACCACCTGACAACAAGTAGCATTCAACTGACAGCATTTGGCAGCAGTGCTGAATGAAGAAAAGTATGGCCATTAAATGCTGGCGGTTGGCCGGGGGTTGGCCGATAACCTCCAGCCCAGTGGGCCATCCTGAAGGACCGTCCTTAGCAAAAAAAAACCTGGGCCCTGAATGACGGCCCTGCTCTAACACCACCGCCGCCCGGCGATCTTGAAACTGAGCCAGACCAGGCAGTGGGCAGCGTCTGCAATGGTGCCGTCCTGTGGCGGATGGTCTTGTGTCCACACTGTGCGGGTTGTCTCTGGCAATGCGGCCTAATGGGGTTGAATGGAATGGAATCCGGGAAGTTGAAGGACAGGGTGATGACCGCTACCACTGTAGCAGGCCCTAAGGCACTCAGGGTTCATGCATGGGAGGGACACCACTCCTCGATCAAAACTGACCTTTACATATCAACCAGAAAATCGAACGCTCATGGCCCTTCATCCCCGTACAGCATACCTCCACTGATTCAAGTTCTCAATCGGCGAGAGCAAATATGTGGCGACAAAGCCGACTCCAATTTTCTGCAAGACAATTATGAGGAAAAGCGAGATGACCTAGACTTCAGAGAAATGCGGATGAATGCTTGGCTGTAGCTCCCTGTGGACCATTGCAGACGGCAGTGGATTATATATTGGCGTGATGTACCTGCTGCTTAGCGACTGCAGTGAGAGTTTCCAAAGTCGTGGTCTTGACCGCTGTGTTCAAGTCCCCGGCACGGCTGATCAGCAGGGTGATGATATTCTCCATTCCTAGCTTAAAATCATTTTCACCGATGGCTTCTGAATACGCCTCTGAGGACACATGCAAGGAGAGTTGGCAGAACAGTGCGATCTAGGGGGGCTTCGGTCAAACGAAAGTGGTTCGAAACTCGAGATATGATGCGAAAAGCAAGAGCACTACCTGCCACCATACCCCGCCCATGGCAGCTAGCATTGCCTTCCACGTGCCCACTGCCTTTCCCAACATCTGCTCAGACACCTTGTACGTACAGCCGTAATGCATACCTGCAGCTGACCACACATCGAATACCACATCCACACCCTCTGCGAGTATGCTGCGCTGTTCCGCGAATGCCTTAGGGACGGTCCAAAGGAAATAGGGTGTTTGGGACAAGCGTCCCTGATTATTGGGAGGGCAGGGGGAGGGGACTGGGGTGTTTGGAAAAATCATCCCCAAATGACAGCGGCGTTTTGTGTCGGCAAATTTTGCCAGATCAAATTTCGCCCTCTCCAAAATTACCCCTTCCATCTCGCAATATACAACACCAGAACATACCGATTACAATTTAAACCAATCACAACACCATTCGTAATGCACGGAATACATTGCACCATCACCCTACCTGACATCCACCCAGACGCTCAACCTTCCACACGCAACCCCTCCCATCCCAGTGACCCCCCCACGCGCGCACACACACCGAGTGCTGACTGCAGCACATTGCAGGACATAGTGTACACGATAGGCACGGCATCCTGCAAGCCAATCATCAACACCCGGCAACAATGCATGAAAGATTTCTTGGCAATATTGGGAGTCTTCGCCTGTGCATTTGGCCCCAAGGGATCTCCCCATATATTTCCAAGGTCCAGCTGCTGACGCAACCGGTCCAATGCATTTTCTCTCAGCTTCCATTTCTTCGAAAACAGGCACGAGATGCCCGGACCGAAGGCCTGATGTGTGGGACAGTACAATTCAGTACAAGGTTGGCTGTTGGGGTTAAAGAGGTCAGTCGAGGACCAGCACTGAACACCACACCCCTAAGCCTACCACAAGCGCAATAAAACATGGCAGCACCCACCACGGTCGAGAGGGCGGAGGTGCCCTGGTTGCTGAGGCACTGTGTCACTCGCGCCTGTGACTGAACGATGAGGCATCTGTGCAGCTGTGGCTATGCCCTGTGGCCTGTGGGAATTCGTGGGAATTGGCTGAGAGCCAGAGGGGATCTGCCCGAACTAGTGAGAGCCCTTCAGAATGGGCAGGAAAGGGTCTATTTTGAGTGATGGTCGTCACTTTTGGAGCACTCGGTGGTTTGGAAAGCCGAGTCATCCCGAGCGGCAGACTAGCTCTCATCAATGCGCAGAGAAGAGGAAATGGTTTCTCCTACATCGAAAAGCTGTTTCAAGCTGCATCAGACCAATTTCAGGACAGTGAACAGAGCGCCACCGTCTGCTAGCGTTGGCATCAGGCCTGGGCGTAGCACTGCAAATGCGGCACGGTGGCGGGCAGGGTTTGAAAAAAGCTTTCCTGGTGAAACAGCCCCCCCGCCCCCCACCCTCAACCGGCAGCCGTCAACCCGGGGGCTCAAGAAATTTGTACAATATCTGCCAAAAAAAGATTCGTGATGTTTCAGTTGAATCTGGTGCCAAGGGCTCCAGTGTGTCAACCCCGTGTGTTTGAAACGTTCGGTGGCTTGGACTGTCGAGTGCATGATCTGTGACTGTTTCACAATCATCTCCTCAGTGCTGCCGTGGCAACCAAAGGGCTGGCTGGTGGTGAGCGACGTATTTCTCCCCCCCCCCCCGCTGCACTGCGACAGAGATCTCAGAAACTTCCTATTGTCTGATGCTTGGGCACGAACGCCACTACGGCGGAGGCAGACAACGTTTTCGGTGATAGTCGGGCGCTCGTGCTCATGTCGTGAAACGTCCAATACTACAAAGGCCGAACAGGACCCAGGGAACTGCAACGCAATGTCACAACAACATCGCAACACCCACCCTGACATACCTCAACCAGGGGCTGCATTTTGCGAGTCTCTTCTTCTGAGAACTGCTCCACCACATGCAAGTCGTCTGGGAATGCAACGCAGGGTGCAGGGAGGACGCATGAACGACACATTATCCTTCTGCTGCTGGACATCTTGAGTTGGGATTGTGTGTACAGGCTGTGCTGTTAGTTGGTTTTTGGTGGAATTTGCAGGTCGGCACTGAGCAGCAGGCGCGGGGCTGCATCCGCATCTGCGGACGTGTGCATGTCGCATCTCGTACCTTGGGGAGGAATGAATGCTGTGAAGTGCACCGCATTTCCCCCGGTTTATGGATTGTCTAGCAGTCATTCCTTCATACCCTGAGGCACACGCCAACATTGTAGAACCCTGTACAGCCCATCTCAAATTTGCCGACCTGTGAATTCCACATGTTCTGCCGAACCTGCTACTTCCCACTGCGCTCCTTCAAACCCATTCGTGCAATCCTCTGTAATTTCCTCCCATGTCCGATGTCCAATCCACCGCAAACCAACCCAAGCTCTTGCAGCCATATCATTTTGTATGTCCGATCCATATGCTCCTGCACAACTCTCCACAACCCTCGGCATTACTTTTGACCCCTCTACAGCCGTCTTCAACCCTGCAGTGCCACCCAGCGCTCTGTGATTCTGCACACATTACTCGGTTTTTGAACCGCGACCAATCACCAGTCACCCTCAGCCGCCCTTTCTGGTGCACGACAAACAGTGTGACCCTCCTCCGTCCAGTCTGTCATGCTCTATCACCCTGGGCAATGTACTCGCCTTCTCCAAAAGCTTCATCAACCCGAGTTCTCCGATTTCTATCAACCCTCTACACTTCTGAATACTTTGGCTCTGACCAACACAGCCCCTCCAGCAATATCCAACCCTGATCACTTTTGTCTGACACGCTTCACTCGAGCATCCTGACCCAACACAGCATACACTCAAACTCCCTGTGAGCCTCTACAACAAAACTCTGCAACCTCAGGCTCCATGACCCTGCAAAACTCACAAATCCTCTGCAACCCGAGACTTTGAACTTGAACTGCGAGTACTTTTTTTCGTTCGTTTTTCGTTCATTCAGGTGATTGGGCCTGTGGGTGTGCACATCTGGGCTCTTTTGTGTCTCCTTGAGTATGTGCACTTTGGCCAATAATTGGCTTCTTCTCTCTCTCCAACATCCATTGTCCACGTGTTATAGACCATTCAGTGGTTGGAGTTGGCATTAAGAGCAAAGCGCATCCCAGAAGGCTCAGCCAAAGCTCAACACATGCCAAACACAGGCTCATACCAAACCTGACGCAAACAGCACGGCTGACGGATGCCACCGGCGGCTGCTTACACCTGCGTGACATTGCACAGTGGGCAGGCGGTTGCGTACCTTCCTCTTGCGTCTTCACGTCTGCATCCGTCAGTGCATCAATGTCACACAGCTCCACCTCAATCTCTGTCTTCAGGAACTACAGCACGGGCATGTAGTTGGAAGCGGCCCAACACAGCACTCAGGGAGAAAAAATTGGCTGTGGGTCAAACAGAGCAGTTAAAGAGCAGACGGGCCAGGAGCAAAACAATTCCTCATTGGGAGGCACTTAACTGACACCGAATTGTGTTCACCGCTTGTAGCATCTTCTGTGAGCTGTGATGCATCGTCTTGAGGCGATGGGAGGTGTCCTGCCTGCTCCACTTACCGCCTCTGAAGACGACTGCATGGCTCTGGGGCAAACGATTTGGCATCTCGCCCAGGCATGCAAGTGGCATGATGCTAAGAGCATCATCCACAGACACCAGCGCGGTATTTCGGCTACGACACATCACCATCGATACATCCAAACCCACCGTCACCGTTGGTGAACCCCTAAGACGTTGGCCAACCTTCAATGTCGACGGCTTGCAGCCACGTAGATACATCTCTGTGCGCTTACCCAATCTCTTGTAAGCCTCCACGACAACCAGTGACGCCTGCTTGCGCACCCGTGGATTGCTGCCATTCAGGGCGTCAACGATCACCGCCATCACTCTCTGCGGAAATTAGCGCCACGCAACGGGGCTCCCACACCGGAAGGCAGGGAAGGCGGGGGCTTGGTGGGTCGACAAAATGGTGGGAGGGTTTGGGGGTACATGCACGGGATTGGTAGCGTCTGTGGCGTCTCGTCAGAACCCACCTCGGAAGATCTGCGGGAACATCCTCGTCTTGGGCTACCCCCTACGCCGCATACCTCAGGGGACAATCCACTGTCTGCATGCCCAAAATTGTATTCTGTAATGAGAGCCAATATGAGATTCAGGCGCGCGATGACCTGCTTGAAGGCATTCATGTTCTCAATGGGCGCTGTACAGAACTCCGAGACGAAGGAGACGCCTACTTGAGGCTGTGCCGCCAGGAAGAGAAAAACATCGCTGGCGGCACCGCAGATGCGGGAGTTCATATCGCCAGTGCGCTGGAGCAGCGTGGGAAGGAGGGGCCCGAGATGCTCTTTCAAGACATCGGGATTGATATCTGACGCAAAATCACCTGCAGAATTGGAGGGGAGGCAGCGCACAGTCAGAACGGAACGTGCACCGTGGTCATAGGGCCAGACCCATGTTCTCTGCGCCCAGTTCCCTCTCAGGATTTCGCACTGCACACGGCGCCTGGCCCTCCCCCTGCTTCCAAAGTGCCTCACCTGATCCCCGCCCTGGAAGACAACAAAAATGCGCAAAACACTCCGCAACATGTCCCATCCCTGACAAGCGACCCCAACAGAGAGTTCTACCAACACCAGCGTGCGTTGGGAAATCACATGTAAGACCTCATATCACTGGAGACGTGTACGACGCACGTCACGTACCATACGATCATCATCCCAACAAAGCATCCCTGAATGGTATCCTCCGTCATCCACCAGGCCCTCCGACCCAGCGAGCTGATACCACCCAAAAAATGTGTGCAGAAAGGTCATCTGGGTCGTTGTATTTAGCGAAAGGGTTGCTGAGGGCTGCCTAGGATTGTCAACCTTGAGGAGACCTTATGACATCTGACAGGGCTCGAGACGGGCTCTCTAGAACCCTGGAATTGAATCATTGCTACAATCTCAGCAGCTGTGGACCCCCAATAAGTGAAAATCCCGTTCCAAACCAAAACACTTCACCCATGGGCAAGTTTACCGGCACGCACCCTGCCTGCATGACCCCCGCCGCACCCCGCTTGCACAACATCTTGGGTTACGCGGCAGTCAATGCCCCGTCCTGGGACATCATGTTGCGTGCTTGTTGCGGTCATCGTATTGCTTCGTCAGTGGATTCGGCTGCGGCAGGTCCCATCCCCAAGCATGCTCCCCCTCCGCGTGTACCGGCGCTCGTACCCTCCCAACGGTGGTCCAATATCGCCCAGGGCCCCCACATCCCACATGCTGTGGGCCCTGCTGAGCACCGGAGGCCCGTCCAGCCTCTCCTCCTCAGGCGCACGACCCACAGACCGTGCCGAGCTGGCCAGGGCACACACGCAGCGCGCAATACATCGGCGCACGGCCACAAACTTGTTGCTGGGGGGCGGGGGCGGAGGGGACGGGATAACGCAACCCCCTGTGTGACATAAAGTCCATCTCTGGTTGCTTTACGGGATAACGCAACCCCCCCCCCCCCCGCAACTTTTTGGGCACGAGGGTGCCTTTTCGGATACATCTCTGCAATGTCATCTACACGGGTTTAACGAGCCATGCATGGACAATGGTAAACGAAGACTGATGATCAGACTCAAAAGACACCCCCGCAATCCCCAATCGTCATAGATAAAACGCTTACTGGCCGATCCAGGGAAGTATAAGTGGTGCTGAAAGGCATGTCTCCCATCGGTGCTGATCTCATCATGCTGTCACCATTTGGTGACTTTGTCCGGCTCAAAGCCCCCGGGCCTCAACCAGCTCACATCTCCCAGCCTGAAAGAGCTCGACGCCTCCAAAACTCACCATCCAGCTCAAACCTTCCCAAAAATCTTTGAAAATTGCGACCTTTTCAAATTTTCTTCACTGCCCATCAAATTGGCGGAGAGTCCCACAACGTAGCAACACCCGCAAGCAACACGCAAAACATGTTCGGGCGTTCCTCGTCTCGGGTAGCTAATACAGACACAGCCGTTTGTGCGGCACTGGCACTGCGAAGCCCACCGGACTCATCTTTCGCTTGTAATTGCCCCGCCCGTCCCTCGCAGACATCCCGGTGCTTCCGGCACAAACCCTCCTTTTTTTTGTGCACTGGGGTATCACGCACCGCTCTGTGCCGCCCGTGTGACCACGGGCCCACTGAGCATCGCAAGTTCCTAACATTCTGTCTCAAGAGATGTCCCGAAAACTGGACTCAAGCTGGAAACTGCTCTTGGGGTCCTTTTGTCCGAACCAACGACGATTTGAGCCGGACCGAAATATGAACAAAAGCGACTGGAGGTCAACGGACAAAGATTCGGGGCTACCCACGAGCTTCGACCCCCGAGATTGCAGGCGACCCTACTGCAATGACGGAACCGAGCGACAGGGACGCGGACGGAAAATCCAATCGGATAAGAGATCACACACGGCGGTACTGATTTAGCGTCCAACGAGCAGCACACACACCCACGACAAGCTTGAAGAACTCCATGCACTGCAGGTAGACTTGAAGGACTGAATCAAGCAGGAGCGTCGCGACCACTTGCATGAAGACTTCAAGCATTCGCGTCTGCAAAACCGAGAAACCAAATTGCAAGTAACAAGAAGAAGTAACGGGCGTGCGTAAGTTGCTTGGACCGGCTGTCACGATGCTCATCTTGCTGTAAAAGCTGACAGCAGTGGCTTTGGTACCGTTTAAAAATGATTCGTTTCCGGTCGCTACTTGCTGCTACTTGATATTCGCACAGTCTTCTACTCGCTGGTTTTGCTCGTGCTTGCCCTGTTTACTGCAGTCTGCTCATCTCCTATCTTGTGTTTGAGGGCAGGGGCAGAGACAGATGCGCTGGCAGGGTATGGGGACACGGGTCAGGGCAGGGCATGGCGGGAACAGGGGCAGGAGCAGCGGCAGAGGCAGGAGCAGGCGCACGCAGATTTGTGCAGCTGAATGCGGCGGGACTCTGTATTATTCCATTCAGCACTGTTGCCACTGTCTGGTCCTGTGTGGTACGAGCTGGAAAATTGCAGTAGCCAGCAATCCACAGCACAAGCAGCATGGATCAACCGTCTGACAGTGTAAACATGGATTGGACGTGGTCAAGCAATTCTAGAAGAACTAGTAACAACCAAACAGCACAAAAAGAGCGCAAAGAACATGGCCGCCACACCAAAATACAAGCATTGCCAACACATTTCGACTCCTGGGGGCCTAATAGCGATTGAACAAGCCCCTGAAATGCGATCCCAGAGTAACTGGCTGGTGGTAGTCACGCAACGACGACGACGACGACAACAACAACGACAACAACAACACCACCACCGCCACCACCAACCAATCAATAACCAACAACAACAACCAGTAACAACAATATCCAACAACAATCAACGACCACCAACAACCTTCAACAACAACCGGCAACAACAACCAACAACCAACAGCCAACAACAACCAACAACCAACAACAACCAACAACCAACAACAACCAACAACCAACAACCAACAACCAACAGCAGCAGCAGCAGCAGCTCAGAGTTCCCGGCGGCGTGTGCAGACACAAGCAGCAGCAGCAGCAGCAGCAGCAGCAGCAGCATTGCATGATCAGACAATCTTATGGTTATTGGTCTCCCAACAGCAGCATGCATTTTGAAGCAAAAAATTGAGACCTTCACACTCTTTTTGCTGGACTTGTACGTGAAAATTGACGCCGTGACCTCCTTCATAGTGTCCATGCGATGGATCCATTTCTGGCTGTACAGCCCTCGCACGATTTCTTCACCTGGGGAGACCACAAAATGGCATATACAACGTGCGCTGACGTAACCATCACGCGGCACCACGAAACTACAATGTCCGACGCGCACCACCAATGAAGCAATTCTCCCGGCATTTGCCTTCCGAGGGTTCTTCTTCGCAGAAGCAGAAGATGAACATCGATGCCAACCAAAAACCATCGACTGTGGCTTGTCAACCACCGTATCATTGGTATGCAAACAAATTGCTGCCTCCTGAAGGCATTTTCCAGCGCCAGCAGTTTGCAAACATTTGTACACAGCTTGATGTCGTTGCCACTATCACCAGCACAATCTGCATGCCCAATCTGAGGTCCGCCCAGAGTTGGGCCCGCAAATCGTAAGCTCACCCCTTGAATTGCACCGTGGAATCTCCATGGAATCCCCATGATTGAGACAGCGTGTATCGTGGAAGTCCCCTGAAAGAGTTACGATGTGGTTTGCGTTGGATTTTGCATGTCAATAATGACGGATGCAAAAACTGTGATTGGGCCGGATGTGGAAATGGGTGGTGCGCAATACAGGTACAGGATCGCCGTCTGCCGCATGGGAGCAACGAATGACCAAGGAACAAAAACTTTGTCATTTGGAGTGAATGCTGAAGAGGGGAATGGCTCAATGTCAGCTTATCAAGTGCTGTAGGTCTTTGCGAGGACATGACATGTTCTTCTCTACCCTCCACCTCGTAAAATTGTGCACCACCTTGCAATGAACTCATCCAACACTGGGGCACCCTCTAGTCCACACCGGAAATTCCACTAGCACTTCAGACCCCTAGGGATCGGAGTTCTCCGAGACGTGCTCGCAGGAGAACGCCACCATTGGTTTTCACCATTGTGGACGGGGCACTAGTGCACCAGCGCAGCCCTCCTCTACGTGAGTCCTCAACACACCGAACACAGCAATCATCTTTGATGACTTCTCGCGCTGCTCTTCCGTCAATTCCGCGGGCGGTGCAATTGGCTGTTGGGGTTGATCCGCAATCCCGACACCGACACCGATCTGGACCACCTCCTTGGGCCCGATGCTTGCCGGCTTCTCTGGTTTGTCCGCAGAGTCTCTCAAAGTTGCGGGTTTTGAGTCTCTCAAAGTTGCGGGTTTTGAGGGCTTCTTGATCGATCTGGGTGGCCTGCAGAATTGTAGAACGCTGCTGCAGGTGGCTCTCATGGGGGGCACACAAATAATGGGTGAACAATGGAAACTCGCCTCCCTCGTACACCTTGCCTTTGCTCACGAAAGGGGAGAACAACCACACATCCGCCGGCATGGCATACCCCGTTTCTTTTTTGTTTTCTCCGTCTTTTTCTTTTTTCTCACTTGACTCCTGTGATGGTGGCAACGTTGCTTGTATCGAAGTTCTAAAGGTTCATAGCTCCGCAAATACAAAACCAAGCAATGAGACATTAGTTTCTTGCACGAGGATTGGGTCTCATCGTTTGTTGAACGTGCAGTGATGGGGCGAGGGACAGCACAATTGCAATTACGTTGTGGCGATGTCCAATTTGAAGTTGTCCATTGGTCTCGAACACGTGTTGTGCTCTATTTAGTCTTGCGCCCTTTCGCGTGCATGTCCATTTTCCTTGCACCAACCCCCCAAAAGGCCCAACCAAATCAAGCGGTGGCGCGTAAGTTGGGTAGTCGTGTAGCCCGTCGCTTCAAGCTCACGTTGTCGTCGTCTCGAGCCCTACCCTAGCCTCTTCTAGCACGCGCGTAAACCTATCAGTTCCATCTTGGCAGCACAAAATGCCACATTACACGAGGACCGCGGGTGATTATGGGGAATGCAACACTAAGTCCCGGGGCGTTTGGGTTACTATTTGCCGAGTATGTTATATGTGCACGGTACTTTAATGCAAGCGATCGATGACGTTCGTTGCTAGACGCATGGCACGCGTAAAACGCGCGCTAACGGCTTCGGCAGCTTTGGCGGTTAGGCTATTCTTGCAAAGGTAGGGACGGGTCGCACATTCATGGCTCGAACTTCTTTCGCAATTGGAGCCATCGGTGCATCTCTGCTTTTGTATCAATTGTAAGGTGCATTCTACCTTTGCTTCCGCTTCCCGTTGTTCTCGCAACTTCTCGGCGGTTTTGGCAACAGGGTGATTCAAACGTTCCAAAAGTGCACGCGGTGGGGCTCGCTTCGTGGTGAAAGGATCTGCGAAATGAAACGGAGAATTTTGATTGCATTCATGGCCAACCAAATTAAACAACAACCGGTGTCTACAGCAACCCGTGTGTACGTGGTATCACCGAGAACAAACACTGTTCTCCATCAAACTTCATGCATCACGTAAATCATGAACGGCCGAAACTTTCCAAATTTTCACAAATGTGATGCAATTGCCCAATAGAGGAAAAGTTGGCATCTTCACGTCCAAATCACACCTTCATGACACACACTCCCTCTTTGGCTGCCCTGCGTATGGGCAAACCGCACGTTGCACGGTGCCGATGAATGTTGGGGAAATGTAGAACGCTCCAGACGTGATAGGTGCATGGTGGATCGTGCCCAAATCGTAAATGATCGTGGATGGCTACCATTTTGCCCACGTTTGCCTCAATTATGATGGGATTGCTTTGTGCCCCGTGGTTTCGACAGCACGATGAATTACTTTGTTTTGCCAAATGAAATGGAGGGTGCGTTCGTACGTGCATTCGTGCAATGAGCGTATGCATGTGCATAGATTGTTGTTCCAAAATTCTGAAAGGCGATCCGTGTCGCATTGCCCATGCGATCGGGCTCCTCGACACGTATGTCTATTTGTGTGTGAACATCCTTGTCGGAATTCACGAATACTTCCCGATGATGGATGAATGCACGTCTTTTTGTCGCAGATACGGACCTACGAGGTTGCGTGCACATTAGTGTAAGCAAACTCTAAAATGGACTTTTTTGCTTGTTCTCGAAATTGCGACCTTGCGCAAGAGAATCAAAGTTCGACAAATGAGCCGAAGTGACGCAATACTCTCGTTACTGTTAGTTTCACTTAGCCCTTGACCAAACCATTGTTCTCTATGTTCATGATCTGGACGTACGCACGATGAATGTGTCCAAATGCAAGGGATAGTTTTAGGCATGCAACAAGCATTCAATTGTTTCGCCGTATGGCTTAATTGCTAAACATACCAAAATCCGGCGCGCCTCCAAAACACTCATTACAGGCTGTATCGGGCGTGTTGGAGTGCGTGAGTGTTACACTAGCACAACACCAGGTACAAACAACCGCTCACAAATGTATTACATGTCATAGTAGTCATGATTTTGAACGACGAACAAAACAAATTTCTTCTAAAAAAAATGCGACCGTTCACCGAATGAGCCTTGGTCGGGTTCAAACAAGCACCGTGACGCCTTCGGGTTTCACTTTTGCAAAGTGTCGATTTCCATCGATGCATCCGATGGAAAAAGCGATTAATTCCTAGGGCACATCGCAATAGAATATGACGAGTTTGGTTAATGGGTCACGTCAAAGCCTCGAGGGGCCTCGTCCTTACTTCCCGGGGGAATAACGAAACAAAGCCAAACCCACATCCCGCAAAATTCGAAAAAGCAACGAACTAGGATCCGTGGATGTGATCCGAAACAACGCTACCCATTGCAAACTTGTTCAAACTCACTACATGAACGAGTAAATTTAATCATAAGCGTTGGGACCACGGACATGTATGGGGAATTGTCGAAGTGGCGCACCCATCCACCTCCCTTGAAACATCTTGCCACCCATTACTCATGGCTAGTGTATTAGGGTTGTAAAGTGGTGCACCTTTTTGGAGAAAGTTATGCACCCGCATAAAATGGACAAAGTAATGAAAGGGGTGATGCGTTTGGTCGTAGTTACTCAATCCTAGCATGTACACCTTAGGTAAATTACGTAAGGCATCCTCTCCCGTACTAGGGCACGATGACTCAAGTCCCGTTGTACCTTTAACCAATGGTTCTTGAGTTGGAGTATGTCCTTCTAGAAAAATTTGACTCTTGAACAACGCTCTAACAATCAACAAAACACATGCACAAAGCATTCGATTTTCCGTGGTTTGACAAACGCCAAAGCTCGCACAACGGCGCACTATGTGCGCACTGTTGGAGTTGGAAAGAAAGAAGCTCGTGGCGAGGCGGCCCAACGGGAATCCACGAAGAACTAGCGCGGCGAACAAAAATGATGGTTTAAAAAAAAAGCATAAACCTCCAAAAGCAAGAACTCGCACATGGCAAGTGGGCGATCAAAAATAGATAAGGTAATTAATTACCTTAGGAGGAGTTCAAGTCGCAACATACCGCCCATTGCTAAGTCGAAGCACACCGCCTTCGGAGTCGGTGATGAGGTTTGGAGGGGCGCCATTTCGACCATTGCCATTTGCTTTTCGGCCGGCTTAGAAGGAGGCTGTGCGTCTTCTTTTTCGAGATTCTTCGGAGGTTTCTTCGGCTTGGAGCTACTTTCGATTAGCTACAAGAAGGAGCACACAAATGCTTGACAAACGCACCTTTACTTCAGCTGGCCTATCGTAGATTATGATAAGAATGAAGTGGAACCTTGCGAATGTCTTCTTCACCATTCAGAAAATCCAGGATTGTGGATTTTTATTGACCTCCTGAGCCAGTCGTTCCAATATGGTTCTTGTGTTACTGTGTGCAACAGGTTTGAGGCGGTTTCTATATCCAATATCCGCGGCCTGTGGTAGATTGCGCGCCCAATGTGACGGCCGATAGGCCGGCACATTGGAGCGCGCAATCTACCACAGGCTGCGGATATTGCCTAAATGTGATAGGGGTCTTATTGTTTTTACTATTTTTACTTTTCTTTTTGCTAATTCAGGCTTTGTGGCGCTTTGTGGCATGTCAAAGGCCCAAACCAAGATACTGAAGCTCAATGCACAGGGCCCGCCACCTATCCATGTCTGGCTCGACAATGTCACACGGATGTTAGAGGAGGAAGCGCCGGAAGGTTTGTACCAAGAAGCGCCCGCAGGACCACAGTTCATGGGAGATTTGTTTGACGATGCACCAGCCGATCCACAAGGTGAAGAATGTGTGAGTTACGTGAACGCTTTGAAATGTTGCAAGGCCTTCACTGCTGCAAAGGACCTCATCGGAGCAGAGTTTTTTGTCGGTGGACGACTGGTTCATCAATTGGGCGCGCTATGTCGGCAGTGCACATGCTCTCTTGGATGCCGAAGCAGAGAATGTAACTGCTAAGATCTGTTCACATGGACACGTACGTGTTGAAGCTCCGACACGTACGTGTTGAAGTCCCAACTCGTACGCACTGATTTACCAAACCGTACGCACCGCGTACGATTTTGGCGCAAAATCGTACGCAGCGCGTGCGCGTTTGGTACCCAGTGCGTACGGTGTGGAAAATCAGTGCGTACGAGTTGACCTTTCAACACGTACGTGTCCATGTGAACAAAAAAGGCCACATCTTAAGCAGGAGTTGATGGATCGCCACTTGCAGTATGCCATTGCAGTCTAGAGCTCCAATGCGAAGCAGCGAAAACCAAAGGTGTACACGCTCAGTCCGAGGAGTTTCGTAAAGTATACGAACGCATTCATGCATGTATATTGCCGCAGATTCCCGAGTTCTGGTTTCTACGTGCACAATGAGTACATGATGCCTCGCTACTGGACGATGATGAAAGATGCAATGCGACGCTACAGGTTATGGTACTTGCAACAGAAAAAGGCACCGAAAGAGCCACCAGTAACGGATGAGCAGCTGCCCAAGTTGTGCCGCAGCACTGATTGGAATTCGCCGGGTGCCAGGCAACTGATGCGACTGATAAAGTGAGATTGAGCCCCAGGGAGTATATATTTTGAACTCAGGGTGTACTTTATTTGAACTCAGAGCAGATTCAGATCAATCATCATCATTCATCATCATCATCATGCATCATGCATCATGTGTCATGTGTCATGCATCATGTGTCATGACATGCTGGCGCCGTAGCATGTGTTTTTCACATTCCAACCCAAAACTTCACTTTCGCTCAGAACTAACACAACCACAACCCCACTCTTATGGGCTCCTAAGAAGGTTATACTATTCATTTTTCATAACTCTTTGAATTTGGATGATCACATTTTTGACATCATGGATTGTCATGCATGTCATGCATGATCGACTCATTTTGTGAGTGATACCACACATACTACCTTCGAAGGAGTGTAAGGTCCCTAAGGGACCTCTATTTACTCTACAACCCTTTTCCATGGTTGTCCCTACTTCTACATGTATTTTAATGCCTATTTGGTGGGTCCCAAGCATGTTTCATGTATTGGGGGATCCCAAGAGTATACCTAGGCCTAAGCCAAGCCCCAAACACAAGAGGAGAGAAGAGAGATAGATAGAGAAAAGTTTATAGTGGTTTCAGCACTGTGTTTTGCCTCTCCTGCTGCTTGCTGTTGGTGTAGGGTTTCCTGCTGCTTGTTTTTGGAGATGAAAAGCTTTTGTTTTGATGAAATCCAGTCAATCCAGGATAGCCGAAGCCAATAGTATGCAAGGAGAAGAGAATCAGGATCAAAGCATGAAGGGCTGCAGTGTAAACAGTGAAAGATGATTGGATATTCACAGAAACTGCAACTCAGGTCAAATCGGAATGCATATTCACAAAGATAGCTCAATTGTTTTGGAAAAGAGTTGGAAAACTGCCCCATGGTCACTCTATCTCCATAGTGCCATCTCAGGAGATGTACACTCTTTGTTTTGGGTCCCATATGTGCTGAGGTGGCAGGGCATGTGGCGATGAGGTCACTGCCATGTCACATGGGATCTTCCTACTTAGCTAGGCTGACCAGGAATTGAACCCAGGACCTCTCAAAAAGAGGTGCCCAGCCCCCTAGGGTGCATACCACTAGGATAGCTAAGAATTCATGGAAAAACATAGATAAATTCATAGGCTCTACCTTGGATATGTCAGTTCTCAGTCCACTCAGGAAAAGATGATCTGCCTCACATTGAAAGGGGATTAAGGGGTCCACTCCATATCCTGATTGGGTGTTTGGTTCCATAGGTCAAAATGTGTTGTCACCAGTTTTGGTGGGACCAATACTAAGATAGAAATGCATGGATGCTCAGTGCATCTCTAATACAACTAGAGTATGCCTCAAAGCAATGGAAAAGCACTTTTTCTTACTCCCCCCTTGTGCTGTGGTGGCCACCACTGTCGCATTTTAGGAAAAAGGGAATTTTTCTTGGCCTTTCCTTGGTTTCCACATCTACTTTTAAATACCTATAGTTTCCCTCACACAGAAAAATGGGCGCTCACCATGGCTGGCGCTCTTTTGCTGCTCTGTTTGTAACATTTCCTACAGAAGACTCAGCGCTCATGGCGCTGCCGGGGCTCCTGTGGCTTGGTTGGGTTAGTTTGGGAGCATGCCAGAACATGTGCATGTGCATCCCTCCCTCCAAGATGCAGCGCGACACAAACCCAACGCAAGACACAATATACATACTCGCATGGGTTCTCGTAAACCTGCTGGCGACTTGTGACCTGTCTTAGGGCGAAGGGAGTCGTAAAAAAAAATTAAATTGCCCCTTGGTGGGGTTTTGGGTTCTGCTCAGTCTCTCCAGGCTGCTGCGTTTCGGCCAGAACACGGCCTACTCAGCGAGGCTGCGCGTGGGTATCTGCAGAGGCAGGAATGGGAGAATTATGGACGAATCCACGCAAAAACGAAGCGACGACACCAAAATACGTCGAATGACGGCCTAGAATTTTTCTGAAACAACACACCTGAGCAGAATCCAATTGTGCATCAGAAGCACATTTGTATAAAAATTATAGTCATCTCTGAATTTTTTAAATCCAGAAATTCATACGCATAAAAAGGCGGCGCGCAGGAGCGGCTCCTAGCGAAGCGCCGGAAAATGAAGAAATAATGGAATTATAAACGTATGTCTCACGTAGTCTTGAAAATGACGAGACACACATTGATAAATAAACATACAGATTCCACCCACACTAATAGAAGTATCGAAAATTCAAGAATTCGAAAATCAACGAAAAAGACTTCAATGAATCAGGTATAAACTACAGGTATGCTCGTCTCGTATGCCGCATACACATTGCTCGTCTCGTGTCTCCGTGAACGAGTCTTGTAGCGGCGCTAACAATGATAGGACGCGATAGAAAGATTGCAGATGATTAGAGGTCAGATCAGGGTGATTAGACATACACACAAATGCATAGCAACGTTCTTCGCGTGCGCCCCTTTTCTCCTCTCACCTTGCTTCACTCTCCAGCGGTAGGTAAGGTAGGTACGCCCAGGTGGGGCCACCCCCTGGTGGAGTCCGTGATTGCGGTGAAGATGGGCAGGTTTGCCCAACGCACTTGCGCATGCTCGCGCATTCACACACGCATTAAAGGGTAGGCCACGCGAAGTGCGCACGGTAAACCTTGTTTAGGCTACCCAGGGGCTCCTCGGTACGTTCTTTAAGAGAACCTGAGGAGTCCCTTAACGCTTGCTTGCTTGACAGGGGTAGCTGATTCTTCAGCGTGTTTGCGGACAGTGTATTATAGGTCACTCTGAGAAGCGTATAATACGTGGAGAGTGGCTTGGTTCCTCCGCCGCAAACGCCCCTTCATTTGCCTTTGCTTTACAGGTGGGCAGGTAGGGTGATTGGTGCAGCAGCATACCATTTTTTTCATGCCCTGCTAAACAAGGGCGCAGATCACACAAACAAGTAACTCCCCTCTGCCTGTGGCAGAGCAGGGAGTCCGACTCCATCGACATCTGCGCCGTGCACGCAAGAGCACCTCTTCCCTCCAAGCCCTAGCAGGGTGAACGCGTTGTGGCGTCCCCTGTTAGGCCACAGTTGCTTAGCAGCGCTGTGTTCTCTTGTCATTTCACAGGAGGGTCGCTAGGACCCACGACATGTTCTTCAACAACACCAAGTAGAGTGTGCGTGTAGGAGTGGTAGTCCTGAGTGGGGGCTTGAGCCAGTTGCGCAGTGCTCGCCCACCAGGATGGTGCCACTGTAGGGTGTGTAGGACCTGTAGTGCGTGTGTCACTGTCCCACCCGTTTCCTGCAATTTTAGCAGGGTTGGTGGGCTGTGGCAGTGGTTAGGTCAGTGTTTTGGCCATTTAGCAAAACGGCGTTTTCATGCCTTCATAGCTTTTGGCCACCCCTCCCTGTAGTAGACAGATAGGTAGGGAAAACAATATCTGGATTAGTACGCTGGGTATTCCCCAAAGGTTTTGCGCCAGCACAGAAATTGGGCGCATAGGGGAGGGGAGACCCGGGGCGTACCCCGTGGCATCAATAAGCCAACCCTCCAGTTTTAGCAAGCGTGCAGACTTGGGTATAATTAGGACACCACTTCTGCGGCTTGCCTTCAGGACCTTAGGAATAGCACACTCACACATACGCTTTGGCAGGTAAGGGTAAGGTTCAGTCCCTAGCTTTAGTCTTGGAGGCAAGCGTCTCAGCGAGCCTCAGCAACTCACCAAGGTTGTTCTGGGACAAGTAGTCAACCAGAACTGAGTTTAGGCGTCCCTCAGGTAGAACAAATGCAGAGAAGGGCTCCCAGGTGGCCTCTTCGACTCCAAACCCTTCCCAGAGGGTGAGGAAGCGCCAACCCTGGCGATAGCGGTGGCGTAGGACAGACTTCACCAGGTAGAAGCCCTCCTTAGCCATCTCCTCGGCGTTCATGTCGGGGAGTTCACCTTCAACTTCCATAGGGCTGGCAGCCCCTTGTAGGTCCAGAGCGGCGATTTCCTCGTCGTTCAGCTCCCACTCCTCCCCACAGAGGTCTTCAGGATCATAGTAGCGCTTCAGGTGTTGAGCAGCGCACACCAGGGTCCCCCCTAGACGGGGAGAACACCGCACAGTGATGCGGTGTCCATCCACTGATAGAATCTTGTACGGCCCGAAGTATGGGTCATCGCTGGTAGAGCGTGGCCAGGCGGGTAGTCGACTGTGGTGCACCAGCACCCAGTCCCCCTCTTGGTAGGTGGCCGGTACTCGGTGCTTGTTCTTCTTGTTCCACTGACGCTCCCTCACTCTCTGGAGCATAGCCTTGGCCTTGTCCACCTTCGCTTGTTGCTCTTGGACCCATTCACCCACAGAAGAATGGGTGTCCTCTGGATAGGGGGCATGTAGGAACCATGCCGGGCGCCCGAGGAATAGCTCATGGGGCGAGTAGCCAGTAGCTGAACTCTCTTGGGAGTTCATCATCAAGGATATGAAGGGGAGTAGTCTCACCCAGTCTCTGGTGCGTTCAGTTTTGCACCATATCCGTACGTTGTCCTTCAGGACACGGATGTGTCGCTCACATAGGGGGTTGCTCGTGTGAGAGTAGGGAATCCCCGTAGACACCTGGACATTGAGGGATCTCAGGACCCTCTTGTACCAGCCAGTATCTGAGCGTACTCGTACGTCCTCATCGGAGTTGATCTCCTTGGGCGCCCCATAGACACAAAACCACTCCTTGATAGTTTCCTCCCCGGTAATATGCTTGGTACATGGGAACACCCTGGTAAACCTGGTCAACCCACAGGTTACCACGAGGGCGAAGTCATAGCCCCTGAACTTCGGCATCTCCGTGTAGTCCACGTATAGAACACTGTTAGCACAGTGAGGGATGGGCAGGGTCGAGTAGAGACCTCTGTCCCTGATATCCCCAGGTTTACAGGACCGGCACGGGCACTTGTCCATGATAGGCTGGAGGGTTTTCCGCAGTTGGTCGTCAGTCCACGTAGTGTGGAACCACTGCTTGAACAGCCTCAGGGTACGGTCAGCACCCACATGACCACTGGACTCATGGGTCCACTTCAGCAGCGCTGGGACTCGGTCACTAGGCACCACGATGCGGTCCTCGTGCCAGAGGTAGCTCTTGTCCCTCTTCCACTGGTCTTGGTTGACCAGGAGGGGTTCAAGGCGTTTCTCCAGGCGCTTGTAGATATCCCCAAACTCCTTCAGGTACTCCGATTGTTGGAGTCCATCCAGGGGGCGTATCATCGTCATGTTGAGGTCCAAGTGAACACCTCCTTAGCCAGCGCTTCAGACCGGGCACCAATCAGGGCGTCAAAGTTGTTGCGGCTGATGTAGTCGGCACACTCGTTCTTCACTCCCTGGATATGGTGTACCGTCAGCCGTAGTTGACTGAGGTAGGTCCACCAGCGCCGTAGCTTGGCCTTCTCAGGTGGGGGACCCTTCTGGAAACTGCGGACCGGTTCTTGGTCGCACAGCCAGACCACAGGGTTACTCCCCAACAGTGGTGCTTGTGAGGATAGCACCAGCATACCCGCGAGCAATTCCTGCTCATAGGTGGAGTAGTTCCCCCTGGCCTGGTTCCACTTCCAGTTCCAGTGGCCCAGAGGTACTAGGACCCACTTGTCGTCAGGGTAGCTGTGCTTGAGGGTTCCATCTCGGTTGAGACCTTCCGTCCCCCATTGGGAAATGGCCGAGTCGAACTCCTCCTTCTCTAGTGCTTGCCATTGGAACAACGTTCCACCACCGCCCACATTGCTGGCGTCGGTCACCAGGATAATCTTGAAGCGTTTTCGTGACCCTCTTGCAAAGCACCGCAATTTCTGCAAGAATCGAACATTTCGTGAGTCGGTTTAAGTTGCTTAAACTGTTCTAAGGCGTTAGCCACAGGCCTTTCGAATCTACATGATGCCTGTGAAAACACGGAAAAACAGCGAAATCTCACGTATATTTACAAAATGGGGCACAACAGCATAAATTTATTATAAAAACTGCTATTTTAGTACAAAAATCGGCAATTCTAGCTATTGCTCTGTCGCTTTCGTAATCCCATTTTACGTCATAAAATGCGCTGTTCAGCGCACGTGCGAGCCACAGCGGGTAGCGGTAGGGAGACCCTGCCGCTACCGCTTCACCCCCGTTCTTAAAGGTTTGTTTATCCTCCAAGAGGAAAAACAAACCCCTAAGGTGGCCTTTTCCTAGGTGTCCGGTGGGGAGCACCAATACTACCCTCAGGCAAAAACCTGCTTTGCCACTCTAGGAAAATAAAAAGAAAAAAGGCCTTGGGTGGCCTGCCCCGTTTGTTTCGAAAACCTGAAAAAGTTTTCAGTTTCCCGAAAACCTCCATGCTTTCAAAAACCAAACAACAGGACAGGCATGCACACAGCACTACAACTCAGCATCAAATAAACGTTGCTGTGTCAGTTCGTGCCTTACCCAGGCACCGTGCACTGTACTGTACAAGTGCGGGTGCGTGTGCCAGGGGCTGATCTGCCCCATATATACATGGGTTTTAAGACCCACATATATACCCGGTTGGTGGAGCCTGACAAGACTGGGCTCTCACCATGGCAAGTCTGACAAGACTGGACTTGCCCCCGGGTGTTCCAACAAACGGAAAATTAAATTATCACCGTCTCCAACGACGGCTGCCACTGCCAGGCGTCTGCGTCCCGCTGTCTTGGCCGGTCGCTCCGCTGGTCGTGGCGGTCTTTTTCGGCGTCTGGAAGGCGACTTCCACTTTCTTCTGCGCTTCGCCCGTAGCGGACTTCGTCTTGGACGTCTTCTCCAGGCGACGGACTCGCTCTTGCAGACTCTCCTGCTCCGACTTCAGGGTCCGGATCTCCGCTGCTGCACTCCTCGCCCACGCTGCCATCTCCACGGCCCAGGCTTTCAACTCCACCGTCTCGGTTGGTAGGATGGCGATCTCCGAACTTAACCGGCCGGGACTGGGGTTGCGTGGATTTCCGGCGAACGCTCCTCCACGTTGGGGTACTGGTCGGTACTCCGGCGCTTTCTGGGGCGCTGTTTGGCGCTCCCTTGATGCTTGACCACGGTCTGCGTGACCACGGCTTGGACCTTGTCTTCGGTGGTGCGCTGATTGGCGCTCCGGCGTTCTCCAGGACGCTGGTTGGCGATCCCACGCTGCTTGACGATGGTCCGGCTTGCGGAAGAGCTCTCTTTCGACGGCTGGTTGGCCGTCACGGTAATCCGGATTGCGGCTGGTACTGCCGCCCTTGGGACGGCCGACGCTGTCGCTGTGCTGGTTCCCACGGCCATACGGTTGACGGCTGGAAGGGCCATACCTCGGTTGCTCGAACGCGGGACTGCGGCTCGAACTTGGCCTTGGACTGGGACTCCAGTCTGACGCGTCGCTCATGCTGTCCAGGTTGTAGCCGCCATGTTGCGGTCCCCATGTCCTGACGCCGCTGCTGTCGCTGCTGCTCATCCGGGACGCTGCGGAGGCACTTGCTGCCTCTCTGCGGGCCGCGTGCTGCGGCTGACGGCCACGTTGCGGTGCTGACTGGCGCTGCGCCCAGCGCCTTCTCGTTCCAGCGCGTGTTAGCGCCGCTCCTTGGCGCTGCGATGCGCTGCGGCCGGCGGCTGTCCCTGTTCAGGGTTGTTAGAACAGTTTTGAAGCGTTTTCGTGACACTCCTGCAAAGCACCGCAATTTCTGCAAGAATCGAACATTTCGTGAGTCGGTCTAAGTTGCTTAAACTGTTCTAAGGCGTTAGCCACAGGCCTTTCGAATCTACATGATGCCTGTGAAAACACGGAAAAACAGCGAAATCTCACGTATATTTACAAAATGGGGCACAACAGCATAAATTTATTATAAAAACTGCTATTTTAGTACAAAAATCGGCAATTCTAGCTATTGCTCTGTCGCTTTCGTAATCCCATTTTACGTCATAAAATGCGCTGTTCAGCGCACGTGCGAGCCACAGCGGGTAGCGGTAGGGAGACCCTGCCGCTACCGCTTCAATCTCCCCTTGTGCCCTAGGCACGCCCAAGCACTTAGCGTTGGCTACCTTGTCTTTGAGCTCGTCAAACGCTTGTTGCTCTTGTGGGCCCCAGCGCCAAGTAGTACTCTTCTTGATCAAGTCCGTCAGAACGGCGCTGGTGTAGGTGAAGTTTTTGATGTGGCGGCGATAGAAGTTGCACGCCCCAATGAAACTGCGTACATCATGAAGTCCTTTCTTTGGGTCTTCGTGTCGTACCTTGGCATCCATCAGGGGTTTGGCCTTAGAGGCCGCTGGGGTCCACCACCCATAGCCAACGTCAAACCCCAGGTACTGCATGGTCTCCTGCATGAACTCACACTTCTCCAGCTTGAGTCGAGTGTGGTTCTCCTGGCAGAACGCAAAGAACTCACCCAAGAGGATTAGGTGATCCTCCTGGGTATTGGTCCCTAGGCATACATCATCGATGTGAGCCTCCATCTGGGCACCACGGGATATGAGCTCCTGCACCTTAGGTCTCCTTCGTAGGATGGACAAGATCTTGTTCATCAGCTCTTGGAATAGAGCGGGTGCGTTAGCCACGCCAAACGGCATGACCTTCCACTTGAACAACCTCCCCTGAGGGGTGATGAAGGCCAGTAGTTCCTGTGCGTTGGGCGTCAGGTCCACTTGCCAGAATCCGCTCCTCTTGTCCATCTTGGTCTTGTAGCGGCAGGAGGCTATCTTCTCCAGGGTAGACTCCATATTGGGAATGGACCCTGAGTGGTTCAGCGTCTTCTTGTTCAGCTCTCCGTAGTCCACTACCAGCCGTTTGGCTGTAGACCCAGGTTTAGCCACCAGGAAACAGGGGCTGCAGTGTAGGGGGTAGTCTCGGTCCTTGTACTCCAGGACTAGGCCCGCGTCGATACATTCTTGTATCTGTCGCTCGATCTCGTCGGCCTGCTCTTTAGGAGCTGGATAGGGTCTCCTCCGGATCTTGTGACCCACGAACTCGGGTTTCAGCTTGAGGTCCATCTGTACCAGCTTGTCACATGAGGCTGGAGGGGGTAGTTCTCCGAACACCTCCAGATAGGTCCTTATAAGCTTCTGTACCCGCGGGTCCAATACCTTCATCTTGTCCTCCATGTCCTCGTCAGAGTGTAAGTTGCTTGCCCCCTGAGTAATAGACGTCGGGAGGTGGTCCTCCACCGACTCTTCGCCCGTGGTAGTATCCTTCAGCCCTTGGTAGGCATATAGAAGGTCTTGTTCAACCATCTCCGATGGACGATGGCAACATAGGCACGCTCGAGGGGGTTCACATACACATTCCTCCGAGAGGTCGTCCTCCTCTGGGGTCCTCACATGGGCGCCCCACACGCTCTTCATGAGCTTAAGATCTACCTCCCTTTGCCAGGTGGTGATCTTCTGTTCGAGGTCCTCCTTCAATTGGGATAGGTCTCCCATACGTCCTTGCTTCAGTGGCCATGAGCTGCGGGTAGGCTTCGCGTAGCATAGCTTTTTCGCCACCAACTTCCTCTTGGAATCCACATACTCCCTGAGCCTGGATCGAGGGTCCAGCTCCTCGTCCACGGGGTCTTCCACCCTCATTGAGAGTAGGGGTTTTAGTGGGGCGACGTACTCGGCGTTCTCCACTTCCTCCACACAGGTCTGCACGAAGAAGGCGTCGTGCTCAGTTTCGTCTTTTGAGTGGATAGAGCTAGGTAGCTCAGATAGTCCACACTCAGAGACTCCATCAGGAACAGGTACATGGCAGGGAGAGTTGGGGGCGTTGGTGTCAGTCACGACGTACTCATCTCCTCCGGGTGTAGTCTCAACAGCGTCTTGAGGTCGTAGGCGATCCTTCAAGTCACCCAAGGCGAGTCCGTCGCTTTCTCGCTGGATAGCCTGGACCAGAGTCGGGTCCAGATCCTCCCAGGGAATGGAGGTAAGACCTCCGTCCACCACGCTGAGCATACTCCCCCATCCGGGCTTCCCAATAGGCGTCTTGCGTCCCAGAGGCACGTAGATGGCCTCATCAGGCAAACGAACAGAGCTGATAGTCAGCCTGTCCAGGAGGTTTCGCCAGTATTCGTTGCCCCCATGGGCTCCCCAATCGGGGGAACACAGGACCATACGGGAACGTTCCAAGGCCACCTTGGTCAGCACCTTCCCCAGTTCACTGAACCTGGGGTTCCCGTAGGCCATCCCGAAAGAGGGCCAGTAAAATTTGTAGCTGCAGTTCTTCCCCTTGCTGCAGTATAGGTCCAGTACATGCTGCTTGTCGCTGGCGAACAACTCCACACTCAGGTCTTCTCGAGAGTAACCCAACTCCTTCAGACCTTGGTCTAGGACTTCCCCCAATAGTTGATAGTCCTCAGTTTTGGAGGCCGCCATCATGTTCGAGGGCTCCTCCTTCGATAGTCTCAGGTAACTCGAGGTATGTTCCGACTGCTCCAGTGGGACAGACTCTCTGCCACTGCCGTGGTCCACGTAGAGGACGTAGGGCGCTTGCAGCGTCAGGGATTGTATCTGGGAGTGCTGTACGAAGAAGTCAGTCCCCAGTACAAAGTCAAAGGCCCCAGTGTCCATCACATAGAACCGATGGGCGATAGTCCGGGAGCCCATAGGTACCTCCACTTCACAGTCCCCGCAGCTGTGCACCACATGTCCATCCCCCATACGTATAGCAGCGGTGGTCATGGTGTTCTTCAGGCTCCCACCAGGTAAAATTTTCTTGGCCACTATAGATATTGTGGCGCCAGTATCCAATACCCCCAGGTATTCGCGTCCCCCTAGTCGGATACGTACCCAAACCACCAGGTCTTGGGTGCCACCAGAGCGTCCCCGTCAGAACTCCGCGGGACAGGTCACCTCGAACCCCTTGTTCCGCAGTTTGCGGGCCATCCTCATGAAACGGCTCCTCTTCTTAGCGTTGCCGTCATCACCACCTTCATGCTCACGCTTGGCTCCTTGTTCTTGCTGGGCCTGCTTTTGTGAGCGTGTGGTAGGACCAGACTGCCCTCCAGAGGGCTCGGAGTTCCCCCCTGGATTAGGGTTGGGGTTGCCTCCGTTCTTGTCCTTGTTCTTGTTGTCGGGCTGGCGGTTAGCGCCTCCTCCTCGTCCACCTTGACCCTTGTCTTGCCCTTGACCACGTCCTTTCGACTTGCCCTTGCCGGAGTCGTTGCCTTTGCCTTTGCCTCCACCTTTGCCTGCGCCTTTGCCAGGATCTTCACCCTTAAGCTTCGCCGATAGGCGTTGCTTATGGTAGCACTCATCCTCGTAGTGCTTCCGCTTCCCGCAGAATGCACACGTGATGGTGCACCTGTAATGATCCGGCAGCTTAGCTTTGGCGCCGGTGTTCTTTTCCTGCTGCTTCCCCTGGACTACGAAGCAGTCTCGCTGCTCGCAGTCAGGGGCGTGCTGCAGGTGGCCCTGCTCGTTTCTGGCATCACACCAGAATAGCTCCCTCACGTTCTCCATGATACGGGCGTGGGCGTGTTTCGGGGTAGTCCCCTGCCCAGGTCGGGACCCTTGGTACCCTTTGCCATGGCCTCCAGAACCTTCACCACCAGGACGGTAGTTGTTCAAGTGCTGGTCGCTCTCCTTCTCCAGCGCCAGCTCCAGGACCAGCACGCATAGATCCTCGTAGCGGAGGGATCTAGCCTTGCGCTCAGCCGTCGAACGGCACTCGCCCCATAGCTCTGGAGCGAGCTTGGCCACCAACCAGAACAGCAGGTCGTCGCTGCTGTAGGAACCGGGCGTCAGTCGTCTAGCCCAGTGATCCAGGTCAGCCAACAGCTCAGAGACCCTGCCAGGTTTGGGGTTGTTGGGCAGCACGGGCAGGCTCTGGATCTCGGCCCTGATGGAGAGGTCGGTTTCGTAGGTCGGGTACTGCCTCTCCAGGGCAACCAACACATCGGCAAAGGTGGCGGAGTTAGTCACGATCTGCCTGACCTGCTTCTCCAGGTACTTGGTCTTGCAGCACTGCAGGAGCAGATCGCACTTCACTCGCCCACTAGCGTGGGTTTGGCCGGTCAGTCGTAGAAACCGGCCAAAATTCTCAGCGAACTCGCTGAGGTCCTTGCCTGTGAACTCAGGCAGGTTCACCACGATCTTGGAGGTGGCAATAGCCTTCGCCTCCTGAGACCTGCGTCCCTCAGGGCGTCGGGAGTAAGAAAAAGTCACTGCCATGTCTTTCTTGGAGGGCTTGATCCAGGCTAAGCCCCCCTGAAAACCCTTTGTTGATGCTAAGACAAACTTAAGTGTTTTTATCTCTCTTTTGTTGCCTAAAGTACACTTTCTCAAAGTAACTAGGGTTGTGACCCTAGCCCCCCCATGAAGTTCACCCCTACCACTCAACTGAGCGGAGGTACCTTCCTTCATGGAGGACATACCAAAATAAAGCTGGCATTTCATGCTTTTCTAAACCATGTCAACATCTCTGTGGGTTCATGTGGGTTCAATTCTACACACAGTGGTATGTACAGGGGGTTCTTGTGGCTTACAGTGGCTTCCCTTGGCTCCCTATGGGTCCATCGGGCTCCCCTGTGGCCTAGCGCCCACCCAGCGCGTGTACCTGTGGCTTTACCTGATGCCATATGAACAGAATCACAGTATGTACAGTTGATTTTTCAAAAGAAAAGAAAAAACAGTGCTGTCAGTCCCCTCTGGGCTTTTAGGCCCTGGAGGTGCTGGGCGGACCGTGACTGGGACCATCAAAGTTTGTTTTGTAAAAAGAAAAAAAAACAAAACGCCCTTTGCCAGCTGTGATGAAGTGTTTCCACTTCAAAAAGAATGTGATTGGCTGAGTAGAAAAAGGGTACATAGATCAAGGGTGGTTGATTTGATGGGTGCATAATCAAAACGTGAAACTTGGCTGCAGAAATGAAGTTCAGGCTGCTGAGGGTGTCTGCTTTCTGCCACAAAGCAGACTGGTCAATCAGTAAAGTGGACGAGTTGCATTGTGTGTTGCTTGATGGTAGTGTGTCTGGGTGTGTAGTGTGTTGGTGTGTCAGTGGTGCCAGAAAAGCGGCATATCAGTTTGTGTGCTGTGTGTTGAGGTTGGTTGACCGGCGTGGTGCCTGAGAGATGTTGGTGTGAGGTAGTGCTGCCCCATGTGCTGGCTATAAGCTAAAGGAGGTTAAGCAAATACAAGAGCAGTGCGAACAATGTGTCAGGCTGTAACTCACTGTTCAGGTGTTACGCAGGAGACTGCATTGGCTGACCACAGCAAGTATGGTCACGGTTGTACATACATGCTCAGGACATATTAGGGCTCGTGCTGATATATATGTAGGACGATGATATAGTGGAACATGGGCAGAAAGCAAAGCATGTGTAGGCGTTCAGGCACCAAAGTGAGACAAAATATAGACTTAAAGTTAAGATACGACTGCTTGTGGCAAAGTCGAAATTTACATTCAGCTCATTGGAGGCAGATGCTGTTGCTGAGATGTCCAAGTCACTGTATTATGCAGGAAGAGGGCGCGTCAGTGTTCGTCACGTGATTGTCAGTGGTGGTGATCGTGGACGTATCGCGCAGCTTGTCTTTGTAGCAGGCACGGCAGGAGGAATGCCCCATCAAAGGGACATCATTCACGGTACATTACACTGTTTTTCAAAGGTACCTACAGTGTGATAGGCTTCTATGAAGTGATGAGGATGTTTTTGGTAAGTTTAATGCATTTTCTGAGGTAATTTTGGGAATATTTGAGCCTTTATCCTTGGTCCTACTAGCTTGATCAACTAGTACTCCAGGGGGGAGTAAGAAAAAGTCACTGCCATGTCTTTCTTGGAGGGCTTGATCCAGGCTAAGCCCCCCTTAAAACCCTTTGTTGATGCTAAGACAAACTTAAGTGTTTTTATCTCTCTTTTGTTGCCTAAAGTACACTTTCTCAAAGTAACTAGGGTTCTGACCCTAGCCCCCCCATGAAGTTCACCCCTACCACTCAACTGAGCGGAGGTACCTTCCTTCATGGAGGACATAACAAAATAAAGCTGGCATTTCATGCTTGTTGGCCTTGGAGGTTAAGCCTAGTGGTGTCCCACCCCAAGACCCTTATACTCAATTGTTTCTACCACTTATTGTGGTCCTACTTTGTAACTGTTTCTGAATTCAGTTGCTTGGCCAAGTCATTTTCTGTGTGGTCCTGACATCTATGCCCCTCAGTCCTAACCAGCACCATTTCACCCAAAAGAGTGCACATGAAGTGCCTAATGCTATCTCTGAGGCAAGAGTCAGACCAGTTTTCATATAAAATCTTTTGTATTATCCATTTGTGATTGAATCTCTGTGTATAAACCTGCTTTGTCTATCTGCAGCCCTTCTGTGTTTCCCCTGGATTCCAAAACCAATCATTGTTTCGATCCATATCCTGTTCTTGCTCTACTTGCTGCTTTGGTTTGGGTTTTCAACTACAAAACCTGCAGGAATACATCAAAAGATCTAGGGCATAATTCAAGGACATCTTTCCGGTAGCAGAGACAGTCCCTTGTGACCTTTTGAACCGACCCTGAGAAGAAGTGCAGCAAAAGCTCAACAACAAGTTCATCATGTCCACGCCAAGCGTCAGGACCTGGCCCATCCGAACTGTCCAAGTGCAAATGGGCAGCATGGCCCACCCAATGAGTGAACCACCGTACCGAGCTCCACATCATCTCAGTGGCGCATCTGGGTCCCAAGGAGATCCAGAACGCAGAAGGGCGGAAGAGAATAAAGGCCTTACCACCGAGGCCTTAGCAGCACACGGTGGAGACAGCTACAGTCACCTCCACAGACGTGTAGCTGCCTCAATATCCAGATCAAATTGTCCAGCTTCATCCTCAACAGCCATTGAAGGACCTGAGGAGTATGAGGAGCTGAGGAAGAAGATGGATGAGTACATCCTACATGAGGAGTACTATAAATCTATTCGTGGGGAAGATGGAGAGGAGCCATTGGCTGTACATGGATCCAGACCACGTACAGACCTAGGGTCCTACGCACACTCTGGTCCTCCGTCCACTGCATCCCTGCCAAGACGACTAAGACCTGAGTATCCAAGACCATGTTGTCCAACCCCAAGGGCTCCCGAAGTGGGCCCAACTGGAGTCGAAGAACAACATCATCCAAGGCCAACCTACGGTGCCCTGGATCAAACGGCCGAGCTGTTGGCCAAACTCCTGTCTGGATCAGAAGATCCAGATGTGACGGCCTTATCGGAGGCCATTAAGGCTAAACTGGGTATTGCAGAACCCTTACCCAAGCCTGAGTTGCCCTCTCTCTCTCCAGGGCTGAGTACCCTGGCCGAAGATCTCAAGAGATCAAGGGTCTCAAGGCTGTTGCCTAAGGTCACCTGCCCCAGCCCCTTTCACCCCCGTGCCAGGACAGTGCCTATGGCTGATCTACAGGACGTGCCTGTCACAGAGATTGAGAGAAGAGGCCTGTCAGCCCTGGCACCCCTTGCCGGCGTGTCGCCTTCAGGCCTAACTCCGGGGGGTGGGAAGACGGGCAGACCAATTGCCCAGGCGAACATCCAGCTGGAACTGCCAGAGTTCGACCCCAAAAATCTGCCTGAATGGGCAGAAGAATTTGCAGAGTTCCTTTTGTTGACTGGCCAATCCCATGTGGATGTGGCCACCGAATGTTCACTGCTAAAACGCTCATGCAAAAAGAAAATTTTGCAAAAACAGGTCAAACAGATTGTGAAAACCTGTTCTACCTGGGCAGAGGTACTCCTGAGGTTAGAGAAAACATTCCCAGTCTATGAGACTGACCTCAGCGTACGCACACAGATCGAGGAGCTACCTATGCTCCCGGAGTTTCCATCCGCTGCGCGAATTTCTGAGTATGTGTGCGACTTGGAGTACTTATTTTCGAGCATGAATGTGGGCTCCTACGGAGCCACTGAGCCCCACCTGTGGCTCATGAGTAAGATCCCCCAGCGTACGTGGGATGATTGCCGCTCAACCTCTGAGAGGAAGAGCAGGACCCACTCGTAAGATGAACTGGTGGATCTCTTGATTGAGCTAGCTCTTGAGAGAGAGAATGACTCCCACATGGAGAAATTCCTCAAGAAGCATTTGGGACGAGGTGGTACCCCTACCCCCGAATGTGGCGAAGGGAAGGGGCATAAAAATCCCACTACCGCCAACCAGGGAGGTGGTAAAGGGAGGGGCAACCTACGTGCCATGAACGAGGTTCAACCTGATGCAGGCACACCCCCCCTGTTCTACTGCCGACCTGTCAATGACAAGGGGGGGCCTTGTCATGCCTCTGACTGCCATCTCCGCAGTGGCTGTATGCTGCAGATGAAACGCCAGCAGCACACCAAAGATGGGAAACAGGTGACCCATCAGGACCATTTCAGGTGTACCATCACCTGTGGTTACTGTGGCAAACATTGTCACTACGAGGACGAATGCCACATCAAGAAACGCGAGAGTGACAAACTCAAGCGTCAGGAGGCGGAGCGCCAGAAGACCCAGACGCCCGCCAGAAATCCCCCGAACGGGGATAAAGGTGGTAAAGGAGGTGGCAAAGGGGGTGGCAAAACGGGACCCCCTAACCCCCAGAGGCGCTCATCAGCGCCCGTTGCTACACCCACTCCTGCTGGAACACCCGCTCCTGCCGCAGGTGACCCTAAGAAACGTCCCCAAGGGGATAACACTACCCCTGAGGGGAATAATTCGAAGAAGAGGCGCTTGGCCTGGATGGCCAAGTCCCTCATGGCTGCAGGGGTGGATGTGAAATTCCCTGATGAGGAATACAGGGGCGGCTCCGAAGAGGAGGACTTGGTTTTCTGGATCCTCGTGAAAATCGGGGATCAGGTTTTTCGAGCGGTGCTTGATACCGGTGCAACACTTTCCATAGTGGCCCGGCGCCTGCTTAAGACTTTCAGGAAAACTAAGACCGTGGCCATAAGAGTAGGGGATGGGCGTACCATCCATTCCTTGGGGGGGGTCGATGTGACTATATGTCTGGGCGACGAAACCGTGACCCAACACTGCAGAGTGTTGGACACTGACGCCTTTGACATCGTCATTGGCACCGACTTTCTACGAAGAAACCCCCAGGTAAAAATGCTGTCCCTACAGCGTCCCTATTCTTTGCACTGCGACTTTGGCAGTGGGCTATTCTCCGTTCCTTTGGAGCTGTCAGGACGAAAAGAGTCTGGGCTGCGCTACGCAGCCAAGACGAACTATCTTACTGAAAACTACCAACTGGCCCGTCACGTTCTTGAAAATGGACTGGCGGCCCTTCAGGTAAACCTGGATGAGATCCAGGTGGAATTGTTTGCGAGCCAACAACAGCACATCATGCAGTTGTACTGCTCAAAACAACTGAACAATGCTTTCCGTTTCTTCTGGAAAGCAATGGGCCTAGCGTATGCTAACCCTCCCTTCTCCCTACTCGCGAAGGTTCTAACCAAAATCGCTTATGAGGGAGGAAGGGTTGTTATGTGCACCCCTGACTGGGGTTGCTCTGGTGAACATGCTTACTGGCGCCGTATGCTAGATCGAATGACTGTGGGAAGAGTGCAACTCCCCGACGGCCCCATCTATGTGCCTGAGGACTCGGACACAGCTATGCAGGCCCCTGAGTGGGCCAGTTTCCTGTCCATCGTCGATGGATCTCTCAATCCTGTACCCCTGTGTGACCTAGACCAGGTGCTACTGAAAGAGGTCATGGCCGAAAATCGTGGCCTGACCCTTTATGATCTCAAAAATCGATCTCCTGAGCACCTATCTGCCACACTTACAGGGTGTGAGTCTCCCGATGAACATCTGGAACCTGCAGCTTTAAAAGAGGATGCTGACGACCAACTGTCTGAGATCGCCAGCACTATTCCCTCTGTTGATCCCAGCTGTGTTGACCTAAAACATAGTTCTTTCCTAGCCCAGCTGTTGCTAGAGGAAGTAGATCTAGAGTCAACCTCTGAACCCGCTTCCCCTGTTGGGAAGCCAGTGCCACACATGCAGCCTGTGCACACAGGTGAACCCGTGGCCCGGAGTGCTGATGCTCTGGCGTGGCCTGCTGCTAATAACATGCCATTGTCTGAGCATGACACTCAAGAACTCCGGCGGCTGTTGTACCTGAAGGCCGAAGGTATTGAGCGCCAAGAGCGGCTGCAATACCTCAGACAGACCTGGAAATACTCCATCTGGTCTGAGGAGGACGATGAGTCCTATACGCTGCCTGGGCCTGAGATACCTCTAGTGTATTCTCTACACTATGGGCAGCAATGTCCCCCTGAGTGGGACGATGGTACTGTGCCTGCCGAAACTGCTGATCGGCAGAAAAAGAAAGAACATGGAAAAAGCAACCTCCATGCTGAGGAGGATTTCCTTCAGAAACTCGAGAGTCTTAACCTTGATCCCCGCCTGAAGAAACTGCTGATAACCTATGAGGAGGTGTTCGGCGCCTTGCCGCCTCCCCTTTCTTGTAAAAAACTGGTCCAGATGGACCTGAAATTGAAACCAGAATTTGAAAAGACGCGAGTGAGGCGTCGTCCCTATCCCGCTCCACAGGAACAGGTTGAAGAAATCGAGCGCCAGATTCAAGAATGCATTGATGCTGGCCTCGTTGAAGAGTATAAACACGGGGACTATCCCCATCACTGCAGTCCCTGTTTCCTGGTTGCCAAACCAGGGTCGACTGCCCTACGTCTTGTTGTAGACTATGGTGAGGTCAACAAGAAAACCCAGAACCACTCAGGGAGTATTCCTAACATGGAAAACACCCTGGAGCGTATTGCCAAATGCAGGTATAAGACCAAAATGGACAAACGCTCTGGTTTCTGGCAGGTTGACCTAACCGCCGCGGCTCAGGAGCTGCTGGCCTTTATAACCCCTAAGGGTCGTGTCTTCAAGTGGAAGGTTATGCCTTTCGGGGTGGCTAATGCCCCAGCGCTCTTCCAGGAGCCTATGAACAAAATTTTGTACATACTGAGGCGCAGGCCTCTAGTACAAGAGTTGATTTCTCGGGGTGCAGAAATGGAGGCTCACATCGACGACGTGAGTTTGGGTACTAATACCAAAGAGGACCACGTCCTTCTCCTCCGTGAATTTTTCATTGTCTGTCAAGAAAACCATCTCCGAATCAAACTCGAAAAATGCCAGTTTATGAAAGAGGAGATGGAGTATTTGGGTTTCGACGTGGGGTATGGCTGGTGGAAACCAGCCGCGTCTAAGATGCAGCCCCTACAGGACATGCAGATTCGCGATGACCCTAAGAAGGGTTTACACGATGTGAGGAGTTTTGTGGGCGCCTGTAATTTCTATCGGCGTCACATCCACAATTTTACTTACTCCTCTGCACCCCTCACTGACCTGATCAAGAAAACTACTCCCTGGAGGTGGACCTCCAGAGAGGAAGAGTGTTTCCAGGAGTTGAAGAAGAAGATTGCCTCCTCCAACTGCCTGGGAGTGCCCCGCCCTGAGGGCGAGATAGTCCTGATCACTGATGCCAGTGATGTAGGGGGGGGTGGTACGATCTACCAATGGCAGGAGCTTAACCCCGCTGAACTAACCCACTGCCATTATCGTACTACCGGACTGAACCGTGATGGTTCGCTGAAACATGACTATCCTACCAGTGAGTGGTGACTGGTGCCACTGGGACACTGGAATTGGAAATGGAACCAAGCGCGTTCCAACTACAGCACCTATGACCAGGAACTCCTGGCCGGTAGGTTGGTGCTATCGTCACAATCCCGACTTCTGGGATCTAACCCTATTGTCTGGCTGTGTGACCAGGAGCCTGTGAAGTCTTTTCAGAAGGGCCAACCACCAGAAAAAGCAAAGCTAAAACGGTGGTGGACTTACCTGAGCCAGTTCAGGCTGACAGTGCATCACATCCCCGGGATTAAGAATGAACTGTCTTACTATATATCGCGCAACAACTTCGATGCGCTTATTGGTGAGAGCTCTGAGGCGCTCGCCAGGGAGGCTTTCCAGCGTATGGATGTCCAGCTTGACCTGTCCATGCGCACTGCTGGAATCCTGGAGGGTTGGAGTCTAACCGACTATCAGTCAGAGTATGAAGAAATTCTCCAAACCCTCAGCACTGTTCTCGAACCCCGTGTCATTGACGGGCACCAGTGGTATAAAAACAATCAGTACCTCTTCTACGAGGACCGAATTGTTGTGCCTGAGGCACGACTGGATGGGTGCCTACAGTGGTCCCATCTCAGTTCTGGTCACACTGGCGCTAATCGCTCAGTGGATTTCTTCCGTGAGTGTTTCTACTCTAGTCTAACCCTGACTGAACTGAGGTCGCGTATGCAGACCATTGTGGATGCTTGTGGCTGTCATGCCAGCAAGCAGAGCAACAGTAGGGATAGGGGCCTGATCTCCAGCTTACCCATACCCTATTGTGCTAACTCTCTTCTCTACGTGGATTTCATCCACGGCCTACCACGCTTTGGCGGCTATGATAGTTGCCTCGTGGTCACCTGTGGTCTATCTCGCTTCACCCGTGTGTTCCCTTGCAATAAGAAAATCACAGGTGAGCAGACTGTGAAAATGTTGGTCGAACAATGGTTCGAACCCTATGGAGCACCTAAGCAGGTGCACTCTGATGAAGATGTACGCATCCGCAGTGACACTGGGTGGTACAAACGAGTGCTAAATGCCCTCAACGTGGAGGTAACCACAGGTGTGCCCTATACCCACACGTCTAACCCTCTCTGTGAGAGACAGAACCGTGTGGTAGAGCAAAGCTTAAGAATCCTGATGAAACAGGAGCGCACCAAGGACTGGGTACGCCTAGTGCCCTGGGCAGTGCTGTCCATGAACTCACAGCGAAGCTCTTCTACGGGTTTCACCCCCCACGAACTGTTCCATGGAGGACGACCTGCTTGGTTCTTCAAAACCCCCTTTCCTGAGGACTTCAAGAGCCCTGTGGGAGATTGGCTGGAACACAAGCAGTCTCTGGCTAACCAAGCTGGTACTAACCTGAGGCACATTCGTGACCGTGAACAAAGCCGACGGAACCGCCTACGGCGACCTGCCAGCTTCAAGGTTGGTGACCTTGTTTTGGTACACCATTCACGCCTACCCTCCTGGCCACGTAACTGCCTACAGGACCCTTACTTTGGACCCTATCGTATCATCAGGATAGATGGATCCAGGATCCATTTCAGGTGCAGTCCACGTCTAGGTGGTGAACTGCTGTGTGCACCTAAGCAGTTGAGGCACTATCACTCCCCTGACGACTTGTCTTGGGATGAGTGGCGCCTCAGCGACAGTGAGATTGAACGTATAGACCTAGAGAACGCTGCCAGTCCAGAGGAGGCAGACGAACTCGAAGAGATGACTGCCGATGAGATGGCAGTCCATGGTTACTACGTGGTTGCAGGTATTGCTCGCCACGAGTATAAACAAGGCTGGAAATTCCTTACCCTGTGGGATGGCTATGGGTTGTCTGAGGCGACCCGGGAACCTATGTCAGCCTTCATACAACCAGATGGGACTATCAACCCCATCTTCCGCACTTACCTCGTTGAGAACAACGAGGGGCAGCTCCTAACCCGTGCTGAGACTATGTCCCAGCGTAAGAAGCGGAACTAATCTCCCTGTGTCAGTCTGTGCCCTGCAGACCCATGCCTATGGTTTCCAGCGTGAGCCAGGTGGCCGCTTATCATGATTGCAGCCACCCAGCGAGTGTGTGCCTTGTTGACCATGTGTTGCATGGGTACTGCCCTAATGTAATGACCTTGGTGAGCCAACGAAGAACGGTGGCTTCCTACACCAGGGGGGAATGACAAGCAAGGTGTTATGAGGCAAGGTGTGTCTTCCCTCCTTGGGGACAAGCGAGCCCACAGTTAGGACCCCTGACTGGTCCAGACCCATGGGGTTCTACCCTTCCTTACAGGGTTTACCATACCCCTAAGTGTGCTACGTATGTCTGTATGTGTCTCACTTCTCTCCCCAGCGTGGCTCCCGGAGACCGGGCTTCGCTGACGTCGGACCGAAGGTCCTAATCAGGTACTATTACCACTCCTATGGCGCCCAATTTCTGTGCTGACGCCTATCCTTGGGGTAAGACGGCAAAAGCCCTACCTACTAGAGGGGAGGGGTGGCCAAGTGTGCTAAGGGCATACAAAACGCCCATTTTTGCTACAGGCCAAAAGCTAACGCACTCCCCTGCCCACGAGGAAAAGCACGCGGGACAGGAGACACCACTACACTACACTCACTAACGCCAGCACCGGCCTTCGAAGGCAGGGTGAGCACTCATCACTTGCACTCACCTCCTGCCAGGCCTGCTGACCCTAACCCCTACACACGCTACTGGGTAATGCTGTCGAAGTTCACTCAGGCCCTAATGGCCCTCCTGTGAAGAAGACAAGAGAACACAGCGCTCCTAAGCAGCTGTGGCCTAACAGGGGACGCCACAACGCGTTTCCCCTGCTAGGGCTTGGAGGCAAGGGGTGCTCTCGTTGCGTGCACAGCGCAGATGTCGTTGAAGTCGGACTGCCCTCGCCAGTACTGGCTGAGGCACAGTGATTGGATTTGTGATCAGCGCCCCTGTTTTGCTGGGGCAGAAAAATGGATAGCCGCCGAAGGCAGCTGCTGCGTGCACCAATCACCCTTAACCTCTCCCACCTGTACAACAGAGGCAAATGAAGGGGTGTTTGCAACGGAGGAACCAAGCCATTCTCCAGGTATTATACCCTTCTCAGTGTGACCTATAATACACTGTTCGCAAACACGCTGACGGATCAGCTCCCCTGTCAAGCAAGCAAGCTTTAAGAGACTCCTCAGGTTCTCTTAAAGAACGTACCGAGGAGCCTCTGGGTAACCTAACAAGGTTTACCGTGCGCAATTTGCGTGGCCTACCCTTTAATGCATCATGTGCACGCAGGGAAGGGAGGCTGAACCACTGACTCAACCAGGAGGTGAGCTCCTCCTGGGCTAACCTACCTTACTCACTATGCATCGCGTGAATGCCGAATTGAAACGAACCCAAAACAAGCCTAAGCGTTTTAAGCAACCCTACTTTAACGCCACGGCCGCACACGAACAAACGCTTTCTTTACTTACCTGTGAAGAAGAAAACAAGGGTGAATTTGGGGTACAGGTAAAGCGTCACAACGTGTGGATGCCTCAATCAGGCACATGCATCGCGAGCACAGCGCATATTCTAACCCTACGTGCGCGCTGTGCGCTCCATTCGCATCACATACCTTTCATTCCTGTTTTTACCTGTGCAGAGCACGAGAGAAGAACACCCGACCCCCCAACGAGCACAGCGTTGACAACCCTAACGTTTTGACGAAACAACCAACACGAACGCAATGCGTAAGTGTGAGGTGACACTGACATACCTGACAGATGGGTTGTTGACCTGCTCTGTGGTGTGGGCTGAATTTGAATACTTGACTCTGAAGTTTATAAAAATTTTGATGCAACTGTGCAAAAATTTCCTTTAAAACTTTAAAAACTACGGCTCATACCTTCTCTTCCAAAAGCCGTTTACGCTTGCGCAACCCTTTTCTTGGAGTCCGCTTCCTTTGCGCTTGTCTGCGACTTTGAGTTATGTGTAAAAATGACGATTTCCCGCGTGGTTTCGTCGATTTTTAACGATTTCACTTGCTAAATCGCCACCCCTTCCGCTAAACCGCAGGAATCACTCCCTGCTGGTTCGATTTTCTATTTTTTTCAGCTCCTGGAGGTTTGTGTCCTCCATTGGGAGTATTGCTCCGCCCTGGCCCTTGGTCAGGACGTATACTAAAACGCTGTTTGTACGGCGATAGCCGTCCGCATTAGAGCGTTCGACTGTACCCTAGTGGGCAAGCATATGTGCTCTAGGGAGGGAGTCCTGGGTTCAATTCCCACTACCCCCAAATTTTTTCCAAAAGTTTTCGTCGCACGCCGGCGACTTTTGAGGAATGCCCCATCAAAGGGACATCATTCACGGTACATTACACTGTTTTTCAAAGGTACCTACAGTGTGATAGGCTTCTACGAAGTGATGAGGATGTTTTTGGTAAGTTTAATGCATTTTCTGAGGTAATTTTGGGAATATTTGAGCCTTTATCCTTGGTCCTACTAGCTTGATCAACTAGTACTCCAGGGGGGAGTAAGAAAAAGTCACTGCCATGTCTTTCTTGGAGGGCTTGATCCAGGCTAAGCCCCCCTTAAAACCCTTTGTTGATGCTAAGACAAACTTAAGTGTTTTTATCTCTCTTTTGTTGCCTAAAGTACACTTTCTCAAAGTAACTAGGGTTGTGACCCTAGCCCCCCCATGAAGTTCACCCCTACCACTCAACTGAGCGGAGGTACCTTCCTTCATGGAGGACATACCAAAAAAAAGCTGGCATTTCATGCTTGTTGGCCTTGGAGGTTAAGCCTAGTGGTGTCCCACCCCAAGACCCTTATACTCAATTGTTTCTACCACTTATTGTGGTCCTACTTTGTAACTGTTTCTGAATTCAGTTGCTTGGCCAACTCATTTTCTGTGTGGTCCTGACATCTATGCCCCTCAGTCCTAACCAGCACCATTTCACCCAAAAGAGTGCACATGAAGTGCCTAATGCTATCTCTGAGGCAAGAGTCAGACCCATTTTCATATAAAATCTTTTGTATTATCCATTTGTGATTGAATCTCTGTGTATAAACCTGCTTTGTCTATCTGCAGCCCTTCTGTGTTACACTGGATTCCAAAACCAATCATTGATTCGATCCATATCCTGTTCTTGCTCTACTTGCTGCTTTGGTTTGGGTTTTCAACTACAAAACCTGCAGGATTTCATCAAAAGATCTAGGGGGTAATTCAAGGACATCTTTCTTCGGGTCTTCTTCTTCTTCTTCTTCTTCTTCTTCCCCTTTGGGTCCTCGGGGTCCTCCGGGTCATCGTCCTCCGAGGGCGAAGTAGAAGTCATCGACGGCGGCTCATCGTCGGAGGGGTCTCCGCCCAGATCACTAGAGCCATAAGGCTCTACGTCCACCATAGCCTCAAGGCTGTTAGCCCCAGCCGGTCCAGCTCGGCCCTCGTCGAGTTCGTCACGTGGCTGTAGGGCGGCTGGGCCGTTCTCGGCACGAAAGGACTTCTCGGAATAGCTGCAGGAGTCGGCATCGGTCTTCTCCTCAGGCTCCCCAGGGTATTTGTCAACCCTGCCGCCAGGTGGTTAGCCTGTACTCGGTGGGGTGACATTCCCACCGTAGTAGGTGACGCTTGGGGCGGGATCATCAGGGGCTCCAGCTTCTCTTGGATCTCTTGAGTGAGGTCGCCCACGATTTTTGGAGTGGCTCCTCGGAGCACCTCGTTGATCTCCGACCGCGTCAGGGACCTGTTGGAGGATCTTCCCAATCCTCTACTCCTGCCACCAAGAGATTCAGGTCCTCTCCTCAACCCACTCAAGGTTGCATAGCCAGGTGCATACCCTGGAACATCCACATAGGTTCCAGTAGCGGGTAGTGGATGGGGATATTCAGCCGCATACCATCGCGGCGCAGAGCTGGTAGCCACCGGCTCACTGGCAGTAGTTGCCTCATGGAGCGCAGTGGTAGGTGGGCCCATACCATAGGCGGGGTAGGGAGGCATGCCAGTAAAGCCTGTGCCCTCTGCCATAGGCGGGTTGGTTGTGGAAGTGGATGTTGCAGCGGCTGGGAGTGTGGTGGTTAAAGGAGAGGGTGATGCGTGGAGGCCAGAAGCGCTTGGTGCGCCTTCGAAGGTAGGGACATTCGTCAGGTCTTGCCCTTGCTCCTCTCCTTCGTCTGCTTCGTCTCCAGCATCCTTCTCGCTCTCTCTCTTCCTCTTCACAGGCTGAGAGACCACCTCTTCGACGGACAGGGCCCCGAAGGCCGTCTGGAGTCCATCCAGGGAGTCCTCAGCCGCATCCACTGGCCCATGTAAGGGCTCCGCCGAAGGTACAGCGCCAGGTGCTGGCCTTGCCGGTGCCTCAGGCGCTGGCGCTGTCTTCACGTCGGCGTCCTCCTTCCTTGTGTCCATCTTCAGTCACCCTTCTGCTTATATGTGCCTGTACTCGGCGCACTGGATGTATGGGACGGGGTTGCTGCCGGTGCGCAGAGACAGACTGCCTCTGCTACCAGAAAAGTTTATAGTGGTTTCAGCACTGTGTTTTGCCTCTCCTGCTGCTTGCCGTTGGTGTAGGGTTTCCTGCTGCTTGTTTTTGGAGATGAAAAGCTTTTGTTTTGATGAAATCCAGTCAATCCAGGATAGCCGAAGCCAATAGTCTGCAAGGAGAAGAGAATCAGGATCAAAGCATGAAGGGCTGCAGTGTAAACAGTGAAAGATGATTGGATATTCACAGAAACTGCAACTCAGGTCAAATCGGAATGCATATTCACAAAGATAGCTAAATTGTTTTGGAAAAGAGTTGGAAAACTGCCCCATGGTCACTCTATCTCCATAGTGCCATCTCAGGAGATGTGCACTCTTTGTTTTGGGTCCCATATGTGCTGAGGTGGCAGGGCATGTGGCGATGAGGTCACTGCCATGTCACATGGGATCTTCCTACTTAGCTAGGCGGACCAGGAATTGAACCCAGGACCTCTCAAAAAGAGGTGCCCAGCCCCCTAGGGTGCATACCACTAGGATAGCTAAGAATTCATGGAAAAACATAGATAAATTCATAGGCTCTACCTTGGATATGTCAGTTCTCAGTCAACTCAGGAAAAGATGATCTGCCTCACATTGAAAGGGGATTAAGGGGTCCACTCCATATCCTGATTGGGTGTTTGGTTCCATAGGTCAAAATGTGTTGTCACCAGTTTTGGTGGGACCAATGCTAAGATAGAAATGCATGGATGCGCGGTGCATCTCTAATACAACTAGAGTATGCCTCAAAGCAATGGAAAAGCACTTTTTCTTACTGATAGAGGAGAGGCGCCTGGCGGCGACACCAGGGAGCACGTGGTGCTTCCTAGGTAAGTCCTAACTAGGTGTATTTTACTACAAGAGGGATATTTGTATGGTGAGAGTGGAAGAGAGGTAAGGAGTGAACATGAGTGTAAAAAATGATTGTGTTTCATAGTCCCTTTTTTGCTATGGACTAAGCTGGAAGACTACAATTCTATGAGCCCATTACTTTGCTGTTGTTGAGGAGGGTGCCAAATCTAACTGGTAGCAGAGAAAACCTGCTCTGCCTAAATCCAGTATCCCTTGGATTGAATTTCAATTCAATTCCAGCCTGGAAATTTAGTAAGGGACGGAGAAGAATTCCTGAACTCAGAAAATCGAGTCTGAAAAATTGAGATGGACCCTGTGAGAACTCCAAGCAGCCTAGAAGCTACGGGCGCTTCTGAAAACGACGTGCAAGTCATGATACCGGTCTCCGATGAGGAACTAGTCGCGCCTACCATGGCCGGGTTTGGAACCCCAGAAGTACCTCTAGACGGATCTCGATTCGAAGCCTATCGTTTTCCTGCGCCTACATGTCCTGAGCATGCTGAAGCTGTAGCTCCACGCCCAGTGCCTTCAGCGAGTAACATGACGACAGCTGAGCTAGCGAATGCTATGGAGGTCCTATCGTTGCTCAACCAGAGTGGTCGGTTGCAACAAATGGTTCAACAAATCGAACACCATGAAGGTTCATTCACTAATGCCCCACAGACTCATGAGTCGGTGACCACATCGTCTTCGACTAATCCTTTCCAATCTGTGCCATGGCGTTCTAATGTGACTTACGCCACTATGCCTCAACCCCCTATCCGTGGAGAACCTATTGTTCATGGAGTGCCTACCGGAGTTCCTGAGCCTAAGTTTTTCGCTGAGCCTCAAGCTCCCAAAAGGACTCATGTTTTCGAAGCCTCCCCTTCTTCGGAAGAGAGCACTATCCTTTTGTCGACCTTGCAACAACTCAAGGGTCGTCTTGACAACTTAGAAAATAGGACTAGTGCTAACTTAACCACTAACCCTTGTGTACCTTACCACCCCTCGCCTCTAACCCGAGTGTGCACCGGGCTTGCCGTTGTGCCTCCTGGAGTCAAGTCGCCCTGTGTACCCCGTACCAAAGCACCCAAACCCGTGGCGTGCTTTACCACTACGTACGAAGTATACACCCTCGACCAAGCCCTCGCCCTAGGACTCGGTCCACTAGCGCCTATGGCGCTACTCCCCAACCCCACACAACCGGTGCCACATACAGGTAGAGGAACCAAAGCTTTTTTCAAACCCCAAACCGAAACCAAACTACCCAAGTTTTCGGGTAGAGACCTCGACGTTTACACCGAAGATTTTTTGAGGTTCTTGAGGTGGACGGGACAAGAAGACCTCAACGAAAGAGCCAAAGCGGACCTTGTTATCAACGGTTGTGATAACAAGGACGTAAAAGAAGTGGTTTCGGGGGCACTCAAGAAAAGTGACTCTTGGGTAAGGTTCCTTATTACGCTCGAAAAGCTCTACTCTACTTACGTTACCGACCTAGAGCTTATTCAACAGATAGAGCGTATCCCTCGGTTGAAGGAATACCCTACAACCGCGGACATAGCCCAATACGCCCAAAAGTTTACTACGCTTACGGACCAATTGGCTACGTCCTACTACGACGACTCCAAAGCCCTCCTACACCTCCTACCTCGTGTTCCGCCCAAAACCATGGACGAAATACGTGCTACTCCCGAGAGGTTGTCTAGAATACACACTTTCAACTCTCTCGTTGACCTCCTCTACGAGTTGGCCCTCCAGAGAAAGTCCGACGCTACTTTGAAGAACTTGCACTCGATGGCTCAACTCAAGTGGCTAGACGGCAACACCAACGCCGACTCCAACGCCCCTATGAACCAAGAAGAAGCCTTTGCCCACTTGCTATGTGAGGAGTGCTTCGTGTCTTTCCAACAAGCACGAGGACAAGCAAACGGCAACCGTGGTGGTGGCGGTCGTGGCCGTGGAAAAGGTGGACGAGGCAAAGGACAAGGCCAAGGGCAGTGGTATTCGCGAAGGGAAGTCGAGGGGGACAACTCCACCGCGCCCAAGTTCTTCGCCACCGTGTTTTGCCCCAATTGTGGGACAAAACACAATGTAAGAGACAAGACGTGGCAAGACAGCCTTGACGCGAGGAAAGAAGAGCAAAAGCAAACGAAGAAAGGTCAAGGCAAAGGGGGAAAGGACCAAGCGAAAGGAGGAGAAAAAGGAAGTGGAGGAAAAGCGAACGGAGGAAAGGCGAACGAAGGAAAAGGAGGCAAAGGAAAAGACGACGACAAAAGAAAGCCTCAAGAGAAGAAACGCTTGGAAGAGTTGACGGAAGGAGAGCGACAAAAGAAGCGAAAAAGAGTTCTCAAGCTGGAAAGGCAAGCTAAGAACCTCAAGGACTTTCTCGCGGGTCAAACGCCGGGGGAAGCCTAGGTGGACACCGAGACGACGCACCGAGGTATTGCTACCTATTGAGGGTCGCTATCAATGGTGTATGGGTGGACGCATACCTTGATACCGGCGCTACAATCTCCCTAGTCTCCTCTAGGTTCGTACACTACGAGGACCTAGTTCCCAAAAATATTTGTGGGGTAAAAACAGGAGAAGGGGGAGTCACTCTCACCGAAGGCGAGATAGAAGGAGAAGTACAAGTGGGGGACCGAAAGGTACTTCAAAAGTTTCAAGCGTTCGACAACGACGCCTTTGAAGCCGTATTTGGGACGGACTTCTTTGCGCAAAACGAGTGGATAAAATATTTATCCCTTCAAGAGCCCACTCACTTGTTGGTGGTGAACGAAAAGCAAGAATGGGAAGCAGTACCCCTCAAGGAGACAAAGTGTCCAAGACCTACGCTCAAGACTCTCAAGAGTTTTCCGTTGGCACTCGATAGCGAGGTGAAGCAAGAGAGTATCCTCGCTACCTTGAGCCTACACCGAACGGAGAACTACACTCTTGACTCCGCCGCCAAGCGTGACGCGTTTCGAGAACTTGGCCTTAACCCGAACACGTGTAACGGCGACTTTGTCGAAATCTTTGCGTCCAAAGAGAACGCCGATGCGGAGTACTTTTGTACTCCCAAAACCAACAACACGTGGTGGTATGACTGGGGAAAGTTGGGAGCTTGGAAGATGCTCTACGCCAACCCCCATTTCTCAAAAATACTCCACACGTTGGTAAAAGTTTATGTGGACCAAGCTACGGTCACGTTGGTTATTCCCGAAGGGAAGAAGTGGGAAGAAAAAGAAAAGCTATGGGGGCCTATACTCGAAAAGTTGACGGTGACAAAGTTGCTCTTACCTGACGTTCCTCTTTACCGACTTAACCCAAAAGAAGAGGTTTCGCCAAAGCCCGTTGGCGAACCGCTATGTACCTAGTCTCGGGGAAGAACGTGTCCTCTAACCCCATGGAAAACGTATCTGAGGAGATAAAGAAGTTCGTGCTAAAGCACCACCGTGGGTACGGAAAAGAAGAGATGATGAAAAAGTTTCTGGACTTGGACGAGAGCAAGGAAGAGTACAAGTTGGAGACGCCTAAGATTCAAGTCGAAGAAGTGGTTCAAGAAAGTCCGAAAGAGGCAAGAGAAACTCAAGAAGAGAGCGAAGAAACCTCCGACGAAGGCGGAAGTATATCCGAAGCTCCTTCCGAGTCGACTATACCCTTTTCGAACGACTCCTACACCACTATGGACTACGACGACTTGGTCGCCAACCTGTTCTTGGAAGAAGTAGAACCTCTAGAGGCTCCTTCGACCCCTTCCGAAACTCCTAACCCGAAAAACTTCTTTCACACGTTTCCGTCCCACTAGAATCGATGACGAGCGAAGGAGACGAACGTGAACTCTGTCTTCTACACGCACGCCCGAGTAAAAATTCGTTCCCTTCTTCAAAAGAAGATTTGGAAGAAACTCGTCTCCTTCTACTAAATCAAATTGACAGACTCCAAAAACTGGAGCTAAAAGAAAAATGGAAAAGCATGGTCTACCTAGACGAGTACGACGGAGAAGATGGGACGTATTTCGATGTCGGCGAAGAATTGGTCATGCTTCACGAACTACACGAAGCATTGGAACAAGAAGAACAAGAAATCGAAGGAGAAGAAGAAAAGAAAGAAGAAAGAAAAGATCAATTACGCCGGAAAGACATCAAGAGACTAAGAAAGAAAGTCAAAGAAAAGAAGAAAATTGACCACCAAGAGAATCAGATGATTTTGGACCCCGAACAGGTCCTAGCCCTCAAGAAATTGACAGAGCAAGATGAAAAATCTAAGAAACAAGAATTAGGTGCGTCCAATCTACACGCATCTGAAGACCTCAAGATTTCGCTCGACAAAATGGATGTTGACGAGAGAATCAAGAAAATCATCCTGCATTTCTCTAACATTTTTGGTCCGTTACCTCCACCCGGATCGGTGAAGAAACTCGTGACCATGGACCTAGAACTAAGAGAAGAATTTCTCAAAGATCGAGTTCAATGTCGACCGTACCCAGCATCAAAAGATGATATGGCTGAGATTACTCGCCAAATCAAAGAATGCGTGGAGGCCGGTTTGGTTTACGAGTACAAAAAGACGGACTATCCTAAGCATTGCAGTCCATGCTTCCTGGTAGCTAAACCAGGGAGCACTGCAAAAAGATTGGTGGTCGACTACAAAAAGGTCAACCAGAAAATAAAACTGCACAGCGGTTCGCTGCCCCTGATGGAGAACACCGTGGAAACCGCTGCTGGATGCAGATACACAACTAAAATGGACAAGAGGTCCGGTTTCTGGCAAATTGACCTAACGGAGCGTGCCCAAGATCTAACGGCATTCATTGCTCCGGATGGACGGGTCTACAAATGGCGGGTAATGCCATTTGGTATTGTTAACGCCCCGGCGTTGTTCCAGGAGCTGATGAATCAAATCATCGCCCTGTGTAAACGACGACCGGCCGTCCAAGAGCTCCTACAGCGTGGTGCTGTCTTGGAGGCTCACATCGACGTTCTCATCCTAGGGACGAACACCATCGATGACCATCTCCTACTACTCCGGGAATTCTACACCGTCTGTCAAGAAAATCACCTCCGCATCAAGCTGGAGAAATGCGAATTTCTCAAGACGGAAACAGACTACCTCGGATTCCACATCGGAGATGGATGGTGGAAACGGCAGGATCAAAAGATGAAGCCCCTGATGGACTTCGACCTAACGGATTCTATGTCTAAAGCTGAAGGAGTTCAGAAAATCCGACAATTCATCGGATCCTGTAATTTTTACAGGCGGCATCGCCGAAATTTCGCGGAAGCCAGCGCACCACTAACGGATCTCATCAAGAAGGAGACTCCGTGGCGCTGGGGACCTATTGAAAAGCAAGCAATCGAAGATGTCAAGAAGAAAATCCGAGAATGCCTAGTACTTGGAGTACCCCAACGCTACGGCGAGATTATTCTAATCACGGATGCCAGTAACGTTGGAGGAGGAGGGACATTATTACAGTGGCAAAAGCTAACTACGGATCAATGTAAAGACATTGATTATCGCCTAAGAGTTCAAGGTGTCAAAAGAGAAGGATTCATGAAATCTGACTATGACTCCCAAGAATGGCGCCTAGTTCCACTTGGCCACTGGAATTGGAAGTGGAATGCAGCCCGCTCACACTATCACACCTACGGTCAGGAGCTGTTAGCTGGAGTTCTAGTGTTGGCTAGTCAACACAGGATCCTGGGTACCAATCCCATCACGTGGCTATGTGATCAGGATTCCGTGAAGTACTTTATGGAAAGACCACTGCCAGATGGAAAACGACTACGACGGTGGTGGGTCTACCTGAGCCAACTACTACTCGCTACATTCCACATCCGGGGAATTAAAAACGAACTCTGTGATTATCTATCACGGAATTGTTTTGATTCCCTGGTGGGGGCAGACACCGAGATGATGGCCCAAGCAGCTTTCGCCAAGATGGATCAACATCTCGATCTCTTTACGAGGAAAAAAAAACTCATGTCCTGGAGTATGAAAGACCTGACTGGCGATTACTCGGACATCTTGGGCCAGTTGACAATTCGGAGCTCAAAGATCCTGGATGGAGTACAATGGTCCCGCACGTCAACTCACCTATACAGGGAAGACCTCATTTGTGTCCCCAAAGACTATGAAGTAACTATGTTGGAATGGGCACACAAAACGGATGGTCACCCTGGCCTGGAGAGAACTCTTTGGTTCTTCCAGAAGTATTTCTTCGCTAAGAGTAGGGATGCATCTCTCAACAAGATTTCATCTAAGATCATCGCTGAGTGTCCCTGCACTTAGGCTAAAGCTAACACTGCGGCGGATCGTGGTGAGGTAAGGAATCTCCCGATTCCGAACCAAATGAACTCCATCCTCTACGTGGATTTTATGGAATTACCCAAATTTGCTGGCCATGACTTCGCCCTGCTGGTGACGGATGGACTCAGTCGCTACAGCCGAGTGTTTCCCCTTACTAAGAAGGTGGATGGTGAAGGAGTATTGAAAGAGATTTTCGAAGGATGGGTACAAGTCTACGGATTACCCAAGATTATCCACAGCCATCAAGACATCCGGTTTACCAGCCCTACTGGTTGGTACCGAAGCGTCATGAGGGCTATGGGTACGGAAGTCCAGTTCAGAAGTCCTTACCTAGGAACAAAGAATCCTCTATGCGAACGCCAAATCGGCTGTTTCAAAACAGTCATGAGGATTCTGATGCTGAACCAGAAGAGCCGAAACTGGCTAAAACTAGTCTCATATGCTATCTACTTGATGAATAATCAAGTGAGTAGCAGGACTGGTTTCACCCCTACGGAACTGTTCCTAGGAAGGCCAGGTTTCAACTTCGAATTCCCCTGCGTGAGCGAAGGAAATCCTAAAGTTGATGAATGGCTCGACGAGCAAAAACGGATCGCCGATCTATGCCGATCACTACTGAAAAATAAAAGAAGTAAGGAGAATCGTACCAAGAACCGCAAAAGAAAAGAAGCTATCTACCAAATTGGTGACTGGGTTCTGGTACATCATACAAGATTCAAGGCATGCCCTCGTAACACGCTGGACAGCCCTTACTTCGGACCATTTCTGATCACGGATGTAGCTGAAGGATCCGTGTGGATCAAAACTCATCCTAAGTACGGAGGTCTGGTTGAAGTTGGTTACCCACAGCTTAAGCACTATGACGTGCTAGACGACCTCTACGACTGGGAAGAAGATCTACAAGAAAGCCTGGAAGCTGCAGCCGAAGATTTGGCCGCGGATCCTATGGATAAAGATGAAGCACTGCCGCCTATGGAGGAAGTAAGAAAAAGTCACTGCCATGTCTTTCTTGGAGGGCTTGATCCAGGCCAAGCCCCCCTTAAAACCCTTTTGTTGATGCTAAGACTAACTTAAGTATTTTTACCACTCTTTTGAAGCTTTTGGTACACTTTCTCAAAGTTACTAGGGTTGTAACCCTAGCCCCCCATGAAGTTCACCCCTGCCACTCAACTGAGCGGAGGTACCTTCCTTCATGGAGGATATACCGAAATAAAATAGGCATTTATGCTTTAGGCCTTGGAGGTTAAGCCTAGTGGTCTCCCACCCCAAGACCCCTATACTCAATTGTTTCTACCACTTATTGTGGTTCTACTTTTCAACTGTTTCTGAATTCAGTTGCTTGGCCAAGTCATTTTCTGTGTTGGCCTGACATCTATGCCCCACATTCCTAACCAGCACCATTATACCCAAAAGAGTGCACATGAAGTGCCTAATGCTATCTTGGAGGCAAGAGTCAGACCAGTTTTCATATAAAATCTTTTGTATTATCCATTTGTGATTGAATCTTTGTGTTTATACCTGCATTGTCTATCTGCAGCCCTTCTGTGTTACACTGGATTCCAAAACCAATCATTGATTCGATCCACATCCTGTTCTTGCTCTACTTGCTGCTTTGGTTTGGGTTTTCAACTTCAAAACCTGCAGGATTTCATCAAAATATCTAGGGCATAAATCAAGGACATCTTTCTGGTAGCAGAGGCAGTCCCTTGTGATCTTTTGAACCGACCCTGAGAAGAAGTGCAGCACACAAAGCTCAACAACAAGTTCATCATGTCCACGCCAAGCGTCAGGACCTGGTCCATCAGAACTGTCCAAGTGCAAATGGGCAGCATGGCCCACCCTATGAGTGAACCACCTTACCGAGCTCCACATCATCTCAGTGGCGCATCTGGGTCCCAAGGAGATCCAGAACGCAGAAGGGCGGAAGAAAAAAAAGGCCTTACCACCGAGGCCTTAGCGGCCCACGGTGGAGACAGCCTTCAGCATCTCCACAGGCGTGTAGCAGCCTCAGTCTCCCCATCCGCCTGTCCGGCTTCATCCTCAAGAGCGATTGGAGGCCCTGAGGAATACGAGGAGCTGAGGAAGAAAATGGATGAATACATCCTCCATGAGGAGTACTACAAATCCATCCGTGGAGAAGATGGGGAGGAGCCATTGGCAGTACACGGATCCAGACCACGTACAGACCTAGGGTCCTACACGCACTCTGGCCCGCCGTCCGACAGAGCCGAGACAGCATCCCTGCCAAGACGACCGAGACCCGAGTATCCAAGAGCATGTTGTCCAACCCCAAGGGCTCCCGAAGTGGGCCCGACTCGAGTTGAGGAACAACATCATCCAAGGCCAACCTACGGTGCCCTGGATCATACGGCCGAACTGCTCGCCAAACTTCTGTCTGGATCAGAAGATCCAGATGTGACGGCGCTATCGGAGGCCATTAAGGCAAAACTGGGTATTGCAGAACCCTTACCCAAGCCAGAGTTGTCTTTCCTCTCTCCCGGACTGAGTACCCTGGCCGAAGATCTTAAGAGATCAAGGGTTTCAAGGCTGTTGCCTAAGGTCACCTGCCCCAGCCCCTTTCACCCCCGTGCCAGGACAGTGCCCATGGCTGAACTACAGGACGTGCCTGTCACAGAGACTGAGAAAAGAGGGCTGTCAGCCCTGGCACCTCTTGCCGGCGTATCGCCTTCAGGCCTAACTCCGGGGGGTGGGAAGACGGGCAGACCTATTACCCAGGCGAACATCCAGCTGGAACTGCCAGAGTTCGACCCCAAAAATCTGCCCGAATGGGCAGAAGAATTTGCTGAGTTCCTTTTGCTGACTGGCCAATCCCATGTGGATGTGGCCACCGAATGCTCACTGCTGAAACGCTCATGCAAAAAGAAATTTTTGCAAAAACAGGTCAAACAGATTGTGAAAACCTGTTCCACCTGGGCAGAGGTACTCCTGAGGTTGGAGAAAACATTCCCAGTCTATGAGACTGACCTCAGTGTGCGCACACAGATAGAGGAGCTACCTATGCTCGCTGAGTTTCCATCCGCTGCGGGAATTTCTGAATATGTGTGCGACTTGGAGTACTTGTTTTCGCGGATGAACGTGGGCTCCTACGGAGCCACTGAGCCCCACCTGTGGCTCATGAGTAAGATCCCCCAACGTACGTGGGATGATTGCCGCTCTACCTCTGAGAGGAAGAGTAGGACCTTCTCGTACGATAAACTTGTGGACCTCTGGATTGAGCTAGCTCTTGAGAGAGAGAATGACTCCCACATGGAGAAATTCCTCAAGAAGCATTTGGGTCGAGGTGGTACCCCTACCCCCGAACGTGGCGAAGGGAAAGGGCCTAAAAGTCCCACTACCGCCAACCAGGGAGGTGGTAAGGGGAGGGGTAACCTACGTGCCATGAATGAGGTTAATCCTGATGCAGGTACACCCCCTCTGTTCTACTGCAAACCTGTCAATGACAAGGGGGGGCCTTGTCATGCCTCTGACTGCGATCACCGCACTAGCTGTATGCTGCAGATGAAACGACAGCAGCATACCAAGGATGGGAAACCTGTGACCCATCAGGACCATTTCAGGTGTACCATCACCTGTGGCTATTGTGGCAAACGTCGTCACTACGAGGAGGAATGCCACATAAAGAAACGCGAGAGTGACAAACTCAAGCGTCAGGAGGCAGAACGCCACAAGACACAAACACCCACCAGAAATCCCCCGAATGGGGATAAAGGTGGTAGAGGAGGTGGCAAAGGGGGTGGCAAAAATGGACCCCCTAACCCCCAGAGGCGCTCATCAGCGCCCGTTGCTACACCCACTCCTGCTGCTACTGACGCGTTCCCGTGGGGGGCCTGGCCACGGGACGCTGCGGTGACACGCACAAGCAAGCAGGCAGGCAAAGCACTGCGCTCAAAGGGGCATCAATGCGCTCATGTCATGTGACAAAGCGTTTCAGAATCCTTGCCACTCTGCAACGAGGGAACAATAGTATGTACAGCAACACATCAGGATATGTATACATGGGGTTAAGACTGCACTGGGGTAAGGGCATCACAGGACAATAGACACTCAGTCCTAACTCGTATCCCAATCCCAGGTCCGACCCTCTCAGTGGCTGGTGGGGGCGGGGGCTCAAACACAACCCATGCCCTGCTCAGTCCGGACCCTGAAACCCTGCCAATAGGGGAAGTGTCCCGCCCAGCCACAGGCGAGTTCCTGGGAACCAAGGGGCTCCAAGGTCAACCGACAGTGGCTCCCTATGCTCCCTTCACGGCAGGTCCCAACTCCTCTCTGAGACAGAGATATGGCCCCGCCATTTTCCCCTAGGAGTTGGTAGCTGAAAATGGGCTGTTTCAGCCCAAACTGATGATAGCTCCGAAAACTCCAATATTGACCCCTTGTCCGGACCTGCCAGAGGTAGGGACGAGGCAACTGACCCTATGCCCTTCACATACGAACTCCCTGGACTCCTCACCCAACCTGGTTCCCTCTGAGGTCCCGGCATCAGGGCACCACGGGTTCGTCAAGTGGGGTCATAATTGCCAAAATGGCAAAATCGGCCGTCTCGGGCGACCGTCCAGGGTAGGAAATCTTGGTGATATTGACGCGCCAAGCCTTGATTCACAACTCTTGATATTCCCTTTGGTCCCATGCCCTGGGTTATCGCTTGCTGTCACGCTGGCTGCGTACTGTTCACCGAGGGGATGACCACACGGATGGGGCAGAAAGCAACATGCGGTGCAAAGGGGGGGATCGTGGATCGCACCAAAAGTTGAATAGCTCCGGATGAGCCGGAGGAGCAAATACGAAACTCAATGGCATTCAACCCTTGGTCATATGCTACAATATTCGCACTTCCTTCCTGGCTACATCCCGTGCCCCATGGAGATATGGTAATTTCAATATGGCATACAATGGCAAAAACAGCGAAATTTGGCCAAAATGGCCCGCACTCATGATTTCATATCTCCATGGCCACGGTGAGGATTCTTCCAACCAAAAATGCTATAAACACATGGGACTTAGGTCCCAATGTATGCCACTTGCCAACCCTCATGATCGCCTCTAGCTATTTTTCCCATTGGAGGGAAAGTGACACACAAATGGGGCAGAATGGTAACATACCCCAAATTGGGTGACTCACAACTCTCCCATTGGGAGGAGAGGCCACATGGGGAAACACCCCATTCGATGCGGGTTTGTGTGCCCTCTCCAAATTGCCCTTACCCTTGGTCAAGTGGCGCACGCAACCTCGGGGGTGAAATCAGGGGGAGAAGGAGTTTGTGGCCATTTTGGGCAAAACGGCCAAAATTCACCCAAAAGTGGTCCCTCCAAATATTGTATCTCCGTATCACGAGAGAAAGGAGCCTCGGGCTTTTGCATGGATGCAAACCGAAGCTTTGCTTCCCTTTTGCAACAAGGGTTGAGGTTCAAAGCACAATGAAAGCATTTTTAACACCTCAATCCTTGAAGCACACTATTTATGGGAAAAAGTGCATATATCGGCGATATTGGCATGAACATATCTTTGGGTCATTGAGGAACAAAAATATGAGCAAACACGTTTGGAGTAGGCCCATATTAGGTGCTTTCAAATATGCACACCATGGTTAGATTGTCTCCGCCCACTCGTGTCAATAGTGCTTGCATATGAGCGCGTGTGCAAAGAAGCAATATGGCACGCGTGCTCACAAGGCGAAATTATATAAAATAGAAGACAAGGTTGTACAAATCAACCAAGCCGTCCACGATGTCCTTCGTGGTCTCTACTTTACATATTGCCTTGATTCGAGGCTCAACTCCCCATAGGCTTCGAGTACGCGCCTCCGGGGTTTGGCCATTTTGGCCTAATTTTCGACCAAAACTTGCCCTTTTTCGAAAATAGAGTTTTGGTACGCATTGAATTGCGTGGAGCCATCGCTGAGTTGGCTCGAAAATCAAAAATAGCCTAGGGCTTTTGGTCTTGTGAGCATTGTGTTCGGTTATTAACGTTCATGCTCACAAGGCCACAAAGCTAGCGTTTGCGCACGCAAACGACTTGGGTTTGCGAGACCCATAGGCTGCCTAAAACACCGCCATTGCCCGCTTCCCTATACAAGATGATATGCCCGCGTGAAAGGGGCGTGGATGAAAGACATAGGGGAGAGATGTAGGGTTCCGTCCGAACTCATGGTCCTTGAGAAGCATGCGTTCGCACGATCGACGGAAAGCCTTGCGCGCTGATTTTCTCGAAAACGCAACGGCGAAAAATTCTGGTGAGCACACCAGATGAAAGTACATTAAATACCCTCTAGATTCAGCCCTTAAGTTCTCTTAGAACCTCACAGGTACTCGAGAAAAGTCAATCACAAAACTCGCCACGGAGAAGCGACGAAGGCGCGCGAACAGGCGACATCAGGCGGCGATTTCACGACAATTAGAAATCGCGGTAGAAATCGGGTATTTCACCGATTTCCGACCGAAAATCGCCTAAGACAATAAAATTATGGTCATTCTACATCGATTCAATGGTCAAGGATCGGATTTCAGATCCCGCGGATTAGAGAACAGGGATATCCCGGTGACAGCCGGTGTCAACGGCTTCCGCACGGGTGTGACGGCTCACAGGCCTCCGGGCCATGGGCCATAGGTTCTGGGTACCGCTTCAGCCCCCTCCTTAGAGCAAACCCTGGGGGGGGCTCGATAACGCCCAAGCATGGCAGCGGGTACCCAGGACCATCCCCTGAAGGGGGGGGGGGTGTCACATCCTCACTTCAGGCCAATCTGCGGGTTAGGTTGCCCATCGCGATCCCACGGTAAAACAGGTATGATGCTGTAACTGTTAGCAACTGCAAGTATAGTATCAAGTATCAAGTCCCGGGTCCTGGCGGCGATTGTTCGGCATCCAAAGGACCCGTTAACCCATACCAGGCGCACCGGGTGCCGGCTGCTACGGTCACTACCACAGTGGCAGTGGCATACACGGCCAACATAGGCGTCACACGACGACCGAGGTGGTCCCACAGGTTGAGAGCGACCACAAAGACCCATCAGGCTACCCCAAGCTTCCCAAGGCCCGCCGGCTGGGGGAGAGTCCCCACGGGTCCTTCCTCGGGCGCACCATGTCCATATCCACGACGCGAGTCCAGAGTGGTACAGCCGAGCGAGCTCCTCCTTAAGGGATCGGGCGTCAAGGCCGTCTTTTCCCTCGCCCTATTACCACGAAGGCCATACATGAGGGAGTCCTCATGCAGTGTGGGGGGAGGCGTCGACTCCTCAAACCACCAGTTTCCCAGGCAAACCTTCCCCATCCGACTGCAAGTGCGTCTGCGAGTCGGCAGGTCTACACTGGGACTGACAGTGGCAGACCGCTGGGAGTGTAGTCAGGCAATTGGGCTTCCCGCCTGGCGCCATCAGGATCTCCACATCACAGCGAATAGGGCACACGGTATCACGGTCACTCAAACAGAAGAATCTGTACTTAGGTACTGGTCCAGGCTGGACCTTAAGTAAAAGCATGTAAACGGCGACTCAGGGCGCCATCGTATTCGATTCGCATCCCATCAGGGGGAAAACAGTCCACACTTCAGTGATGGGCTGACATACAGATGCACATATCCTGGGGAACAGAAAGACAAGCAATAAGCGGGGTAATAGGCGTGTAAACACACTCTGGACAGAGCGCCAAACCACGCCCTGGTTAGGATAAGGCATGTGCAGGAGGGTGGACAGGAAAACGCCTGAGTTCAGGCCATATATGGTCGCGACACACGTAGACTGGTCTGGACCCCGCAAGTGCCATGGGACCAGACCACACACTCAAAAATTGCAATGCCGATGACAGCGGCATCCGTTGCGCAACGTCGTATGGGCTTCAAGGCCCCAAGAGCTCAGAAAATGTGAAGGTCAGTCGCCCTACCTGGTTTCCCAAGGATTCAGCAGGGGGGGGAGTGACGAATAGAAGTTGAAGAGAGGGGCCATCCTCCTCTGGATTCAGCAGGGGGGGTATATGGCCACTCTGATGGCAGGTCACCGAAAGATGTAAGAGAGCAAGCAAGTAAGGGACGATCCGTCGGCCTCACAAGCGCTCATAATGCATCAGGGGAGAGCTCAGGGCACTGATCAGGCGCCCCTGGCTGCAATCGCCCGGGTGAGTGCTGCCAAGTCCGAGACATGGATCTTGGTCTTTTGCTTGCGGATGTACTCCATGAATGGAGTATTGACCCGCGGCACGAACGAGGAGACGGGTTCCCAGGTGTCGTGGGACGGCCCATAGCCTCGCCAACGAACCTTGAACTCCAGGCCTCCGGGTGCCGAGGCGTTCGGACGCTGGGCCAGGATCTTCTCGACTGTATAGTCGTCCTGCTCAGCATAGTCGTCGTCCGAATCTGCCTCATGTCTGGCATAGTCCAGGGACACATGTCGGCCATGGAGTTGACTCTCGTGGCGCTCCCGGAACTGTCCGTGACCCACCTTGATGCGGTAGGTGTCCTCACCTATCCTGCGGACCACCTCTCCGGGTGTGAACCAGGTTTTGGTGCGGTGGGTGCCCATAGGGCGGGGTCTGATCACCCAAACCGGGTCTCCCACCCTGAAGTTCTGCACTGTCGAGCTCGGGGCGGACTTCTGACGCTCAGCATGCTCCTTCTCGAGCTGCTGGCGGATGTCCCGCGCCGTTTGCTCTTGCCGCGCGAAGAATTCCTTGGCGTCCATGGCCATGCCATCACCCGACAAGGGAAGTCCCCGACCAAGGGGGTCCCTGCCGAACAGAATCTGGTGAGGGGACAAACCACCCGGCGTGGGGGTGTCATGATGGGCCTTCAATGCGGGCCACATCTCCTCAAACCAGTTCCGACGTGGATTGGTGATGTGAATCTTGCGCAGCTTCTCGAACAGCTGCCGTCCAGCCACTTCAGCACGGCCGTTAGACCGGCTGAGATAGGCGACGCTCTTGGCATGACGTATCCCCATGAGGGAACACATAGCCTTGAACCAGCCACCAGTAAACTGGGGCCCTCGGTCACTGCAAATGGTGCGGGGGATGTCAAAGACGGTCAGCCAATGACGAATCATCATGACTGCCACTTCCTTGGCAAGCAACCCCTTTTTGCGTGCCGGAACGGCTACTACGTAGCCACTGTGGCGATCCACACAAAGAACCACACAGTCAAAGGTCTCCTTGCCAATGTGCACTTCCGGCATGGAGAAGACGTCCATGGCCACGCTCTCCATGGGCTGGTCAGGAACCGGGGTCCATTGGGCTTCCCCCTTGACGTTCCGGTTATCGGGATTGCAGGCCTGACAGACCGAGCAACCCTTCCTGACCTTCTTGATGGCGGTGTAGAGAACGATATGGTTGATCTCGAACCGGCGTTGCATGTCAAGGGCTTGCTTCTTGACCCCTGGGTGCAGCATGTGGTGGTGCCAAGCTTCACACAGCTCGAGCACCCGGGACTCCGGTACTAGCAGCTTACCATTCCGGTAGAGCTTGCCATCTTCCTCAGTCAGCCCCTTTGGCCACTTCTGCCCGTCATCAGGGTCGGTCACAGCCCTATATTCGGCCGCAAAGGCCTCAGACTTAGCGTAGTCGTCGGTCCAGTCGTCCTGGAGGCAGGATTCAGGGAAGAGGTGCTTGTCGGACTCAGCTCCCTCAGGGGCGAGTACTCTGACCGCTCTGCCCATCCTCATTCCGAGGGGGGCATCCGCAGCCATGACGACGAAGCATTTAACACCCTCCTCCTCCATCAGGCGCTCCATTTCAATGATCCTCTTGGCCTCAGCGGTCTCAGCCTCATCGCCATGGGCAGAGATATCCGTCATGCCCTTGCTGGCGGGATAGGCCGACCTGCTGAGACAGTCCGCCACGGTGTTATCCTTTCCAGGAATATACACAACCGTGAGGTCGAACTTGGCCAAGGTCTCATGCCATCTTGCCCGTCGGGAGGCGGGACCAGAGGGGGTGTCCACGTGCTCCTTGTGCCACGACTGCAGACTCTGATGGTCGGTGCAGACGGTGACGGGATGGAGGGCTATGTACCCAGCCCATTTCCTGAGAGCCATGACGATGGCATACGCCTCCTTTTCACGGGGCGTCCACGTCCGTCTCTGGCCTTCCGCCAGGACTCGGCTCCAGAAGGCCACGGGCACGTGCCTCCCATCGTCAAGCACTTGCTCCAACACAGCGCCTACGGCGTAGTCGGAAGCGTCGGTGCGCAGGACGAACCCTCGGTCGGGATCCACGAGGTGCAGACCCACTGCGGATAGCAGCGCCTGCTTCATCCCCTCAAAGGCACGGTCGGAATCAGCATCCCAGACCAGAGCCTTCTTGGACCCCTTCTTGGTCTCCTCTCGGTTGCCCTTGAGCATGGTCGTCATGGGGGCTGCATACTCGGCATACATTTTGATATACCCCGAGTAGTAGTTGCAGAACCCCAGATACGCCCGTAGCTCAGAGACCGTTTTGGGCTTTCCCCAGTGCTCAATCGCGGCCACCTTGCCAGGTATGGGCTTTCGCTGCCCGTTCCCAACTACGTGGCCAGCGAAGACCACCTCGCTTACCGCAATGGTGGCCTTGTCACTGCTGCCCGTGAGTTTGTGCCGAACCAGAAGGTCCAGCACTCGAGTCACGTCCCTCTCATGTGCCTCCAGGAGCTCCTCGTAGCTCATACTGGGGTCCCCGGACGCGATGATTACGTCGTCCACGAAGGGGTCCGCACAGTCACGCACCGGCTCAAGCAGGGTCTCCAGCATCCGCTGAAAAGCCGCATTGCCGTTGGTAACGCCCATGGGCATCACCTTCCACTGGAGAGGTCCAAGTGGGGTGCTCATGGCTGTGCAGGCACGGGACTCCTCGGCGAGAGGCATCTGATGATAACCATGTTTCAGGTCAATCACCGTGAAGATCCTCCGCCGGTGTTGTTTTTGCAGCATATCCTCAATGAGGGGCAGCGTATAGCTGTCGTGCTGCGTTTGGGCGTTTGGGCCGCAGTAGTCGACCACGAGCCGCCACTCCCCTGCCACCTTCTTGGGGACGACGAAGCATGGAGAGGCCCACTCGGAGTGGCACGGCTCGAGCCAGCCTCTCTCGATGAAGTCACGGAGGATCTTCTCCATGGCTTCCTTCCTCTCGCCCCTCAGGGCAAACTCCCGGTGTCGATACACACGGGGTCCCTGCTTCAGTCGTATCTTGGCCTCGCCATACGGTCCACGCACCGGTGGGGGAAACACAGGCTTACCGCTGAAGAAGGTATCACCATACTTCTGCTTCAGCCTGGCCCTCAATGCCTGGATCTTGGGGCAATCGTCGGACTCCGCCTTGGCTTTCCCGGGCACTTGAACCACGGAGCTTACTTGAGGGGTAGCGACCCCGCTCGGTTTCGGCTCAGGCGGTCTTCCCAGGTGGCCCAAAGGGCCATCTCTGGTCTTGCCTCGGAATAGATCGCCGTAGGTGGGTGGGTTACCCCCGATTGGCTCGTCCTGGCTGGAGAGGTGGTCCAGTACCCTCCTTACGAAGGTATCTCCATCATAGGAACCAGAGACGATCGAGTCCACTTCCCACCAGGCTCTGTCCTGGCCCTGTAACGGCAGCAGTGACAGCACTCAATTATACACTGATGTGATCAGAATTTCAATGATTCTCAGATGTACATTAGTGCAGTAAATTTTCCGTTCTGTTTCATTTTTTCCGTTCGCCGCCAGATGTCGCCTGTGAGCGCGCGTCGAGTCGCATTTGTCTTTTGTGATTTCCCAATCGGATTTATTTAAATTATTTCGAATGATTTCACGTCGTGTCATTAGTTGCGATGAATGCGCATTGAGATTCTATGTCTGCTCCATTTTTGTAGACCGGGTTTTCGTACTCTTCATATTCCACCATGGAGTTCACTGGACTTACAAGTGCTTCGCATATGTCGCTCCCAGAGGCTGGGTATGGGTCCGAAGAGGGTTATGTGGGTTCGGAGATATCAGTGGCAGTGTCGGGCGTTACGACCCCTGGGGCATCAAGGCTACAGGCTTCGCAGTCACAACAAAGATCAACCACTATGCAGCGGTTACATGGTAGCAGAGGAAATCATGACTCTGCTTCTGGAATCTCCACTGATACTCTGAGATCGTCGGACTTTAGCGGGGCTATTACTCCTTCTGGGTCGCTGCGTGTTCCCCCTGAGGTTACATTCGTAGCATCTCCCCAGCGAACCGAAGATCAACCATCAGAGTGCCCTTACTGTGGCCATAAACATTGGCCTGGTGTTCATACTTGTGCTGAGTGTTGCATGAACGCCCCATCCAACCTTAAACCCGGTCGAGAATCTCCCTCCTCGAGTGAATCTGGTTCCTCCTCTCAAGCTTTGCCTGATCTTGAAGACAGCAGCAGCGAAGGAGAGCAGTCTGGTACTGGAATTAGTGGTGATTACTGGGAAAACCACTTCCAGGAGATTTGGAATGAGGAATTCCTGCACAGGCAGAATTGGCTGCTGGCAGAGGCGGGCTATCGTGGCCGCCTGAGGGACTGGTTAAGGGCGTCGTGCCAGTTCCTCAGGGACAGCGGCCGGTCGAGATTTGACGCCACAATGCAGGAGCAAGAGGACTGGGAGGAGCTGATGGACCAGTTCGACCACCAGGCCGCCGTGATGGTGCAGATGGCCATCATCGCCGAGGAGAGACGCCAGAATGTGCATCCGCACGCTGGTCCGTCAGGCGTCTGGGGTCGGAACGACGACGGAGTCGACGAAATGAGGTGTGATTCGACACATTCGCACCTCTCCAGGGAGCAACTGTCCAAACTCCCCAGCTCTGCCTCCAGTGTTGACACTTGGGTCGACGAGGTAAGAAGCAGGGGAAAAGGGACAAGATGCCCGTCCTGTGGTGAATGTGCCAAGGACTGCTCCTGTCGACGCCAGATTTCGTCGCTGGAAAACAAGGTGAAGGAGCTGAAGAAGGACGCCAAGGAGAGAAAGAGGGATGATGACAGCAAGTGGAAGGAGATGGAGCAGAAGCTGGAGAAGCTTACAAATCTGGTACAAAATCTGAGCACTACTGGGCTCTCTGGACCAGCGCCTACAATGGCAAGCCACCCAGCACCTACCTCCTCACCTGCACCCACATCCACGCCTTACGGCGTTCCACATTCTCCAGCACCCCCAGCTTTTACTGGCCACCATCCAGCTTTTACTGGAATTTTTGGTATCCCCCCTACTGGATTTGGAAGTCCTATTGGGTTCAATCTGGGTACCGAAGGAGGAGAATCTTCGTCGGGAAAGTCTGTACTGTCTGTGGGTACTGTTGCGGATATTGATGGAGAAGCAAGGACCACTGTGAAGGAGCGATCCATGGCCTTGAAGAAGGACCGGCAGCAGAAAGAAAACGAGGCAAAAATCAAAGAAAAGCAGAAGAAATTGCAGGAGATGAGGATGCATCAAGCTCAACCAACGCCGTTCGTGCAGCCCACTGTGGACCAGGCGTTGCTGGCGGCCGCAATTGCGCAGGCACAGGCAATGGGAGGCGCCGCAGTCAATCCAGTTTTCGTCAATCCGGTCGGCACAGCCACCAACTTCAACCTGAACCACTTGCTGAACCCTTTGCACATGAGGCTGAGAGGGTCAGTAATGAAGCAGCCGAAGTTCTCAGGACACCCAAATTACTGGGCGTCCTTCGAGAGGCAGTTCATGGTGTGGCTGCAGACGGAGAAGCTGGACAAGGAGCTCTGGATCCTTGGGCTGATGGACTGCTTGACGGGCAAGCTCAGGGAAAGTACCTACAACCTTTATGTCGAAAGACAAAATCAAGGGAACCTCCTGAGCTATGAGGAGTTGTATCGCAGTCTCAAGAAGAAAGGGTCTCGACTACCTGAAGATCATTACAGGAACCGTCTGGAGAACTTCAGGGCGATCAAGAAATTATTTCTGGAAGAGATTCAAATTGCAAGGCAAGATTGGGAGTTTTTGGTGCAAGAGGCGGAGAACTCTGGAGAAGGACTTTCTGAAGGCGAAATGAAGAAGATGCTCCTGAGCAAGCTCACGCCGGAGACCAAGCAGAAGATCAGGGACTCTCAGGCGGACCAAAAAGTCCTGGGCAACTGGGTTGAAGTCCGAGGATTACCAGAAACTATGGGAAAAATCGCTGTTCGTGAGTTGCTACACTCTATCAGTGCTACTGGATTGAAGGATATCACTATTCGTGAGGGCAGATGGAGAGTTGGTTTCCACGATTCTGAGCAGTCGGAGTTTTTCTGCAGCATGGTGGATGGAAAAGTGAAGTATAAGGGAACAGTTTTGAAGGTACGACCGTGGATCTTCAGTTATGGAGTCGAGCAGATCTGGGACCAACTTGAAAAGTATGCAAACTTAGACAGCAGAAGTCCCAGGATGCACATGGCTTCGGAGGCAAGGTCAACGCCGTTGGTGAGAAGGGATGCTCTGTGTGCATTGCCCTTGGAAAAGAAGGTCGAGCGGCGACTCACACGACCGCAGATCACAGGTGGACGCCCTCAGATCTCAAGACAATTCAGTCCAAAATGGATGGAAAGGGAAATTCTCCCAAAAATCCCCAGCAGGATGGAGCACGAGATGCTCACCAGCATGGAAGGGGAAAGGGTAAAGGGCAGTCGGAAGGAAAGAACAGAGACTGGACACCGAAAGATTACTCGCAGCAAGGCGGAGATCCAAGCGACTCAAGATGGACCGGTGCTGGTGGAAAAAATGGTGGAAAAAATGGCCAAAAAGGTGGAAATGGCAAGGGAAAGTCCGGGAATCAAGATGATTCCAAGGTGAATGGCAACCCCCTGTACGCGGAGACGCCAGCGAACAAGACCTTCGGCAACAACAAGGATACTGGAGGTCGAGGCAAGGGCAGATCCAACGAATCCAACCCCAATTCCAACACCTCCAACAACAAAGGTCAAGGTGGTAAAAAAGGTGGTGGTGGAAAATCATTTGGTGGTCGTGGACGTGGAAAAGGAGTGAATGCTGTCGAAGCAGGAGAAGAATGGGTTGACGAAGGACAAGTACAAGACGTACAGCCAAACGAAGAAGAAGAATGGCAATAGGGAAGCCAACTTGACCCAAATCCCAACACTGGGGTTGAGTGGCAGGAGACAAAACCCATCAGGGTAGTTGGGGCGGTGGATGGACGCTGCTGGGACCGGCTAGCGCGCTCCTCTGGCCTCCTGTACCCTGCCTGGGTCCTCAGCGCTGTCCGGCGAGGCAAGCAGCGCCAGTTTGTCTGCTGGATCCAGGTCAGATCGACGGATGGTAAGGTTAAACTTGCCAGATGTCTGATCGACAATGGTTCAGAGGTGAACCTGGTGAGGAAAGGCTTTCTGCAGGAGGATGAGACGAAGATGTCCTCCACCCCTGTCCAGCTGGAGGGAGTCAGCGGACATCGCCTTGACGGTGGCGACAGAGAGGCAGAATTGGCGGTCAGATTGGTGAAACAATCAGTCTGGAGTGTGGAAGAGACGGTCACTGAGGAGTGGTTTGCTGGAAAATTCTATGAGGCCAGCATAAAGTACGATTTATTCTTGGGTCAACCATGGCTTCACGCTCATCGTGTGTCGCCCATGGGACACAGGACGTGCTTCCTCCAGGATCCGTCGACCAGCGACCCGTCCGACCTGTATTATCTGCACCCATATACCAAGAGTATCCACCAATTCAAGGAGAGAAATAAGCTGCATTTTCAGCAAGATGGGCAGGAATGGACAGGGAATCAAGAAGATTTCGACGAAGAAAAGGTGGATTCGTTGAACAGCAAGAAGTGCAAGTCAGTTTGCTATCGAGTCGTCGACAAATGGCGGGACATTCTGGTGGATTATTTCGAAAAGAACCACAATTTTCGTCCTGAAGTTGATGCTTTTGCAAACAAAAAGAATAAAAGATTTCCGAAGTTCTACGACGATGCCTGGAGTGAGGACTGGTCTGAACCTCTTTGGATCAATCCGCCCTTCGACGTTTTTCCTCGTGTGGTGCAGAAGCTGAAGCAATCCGGCGCAAAGGCGATTTTAATTGTCCCCAATGGGCCAAGACAAGAGTGGTTCAAGGACATTATGGACATTTCTATCGACATTGTCGAGCTACCTCACAAGGGATTGAAGCTGTATTGCGAAGACAATGGCAAGCCTTTGCCACAGCGTTCGTGGAGCACGTTGGCGTGCTTAGTTGACGGGAATCTGGGAGATTGTTGGCAAGATGACAGTGAAATGGGAACAGAAGAGGTTATCTCAAATTCCTCAAGAATCGACGAAATTGAGGTGGATGAAGACGATCGAGAGCGGAATCCCGACGTATCGTCGCGGAAGGAGGGAAGGACAATCGGCGTCCCTCAAGAGAACGCCTCCATCCATTACAATTCGTCCCCATCAGACAAGAATCAAGCCAAAAGAGTCAAGATTTCAAGTAAGAATGAAGACAAATCTCCAAGAATCTCGCCTGAATTGACAGGAATGAAGCTGAATTCGTCCGACCATCCCTTCAAGACATTTGTGGACCCCTTTCATTGGTGGGATCCCACGGAGGAGCGAGCTCAGGTGAGCTTCATCCGCCAGCAATGCGACGAAGAAGTTTGGAATGAAGTGGCCAAGAACATGAGACCACGACCAACAATTCGCAAATTGGTGGACATAATGTCGGTGATTAAATGTGGGAATCAGGTCGACGGAGACAAGATATCTGCAAGAAGGGACGCAGTGTTCGAAGATTATCAAGATGACGTGCTGAGTGGGAAGTTGTGGAAAAACCCCCCAATTCGATGTGAAAATGGGGAAGCCAAGATTGACATAATCGAAGGCTCAAAGGTGCACAAACAATGTCCATTCTATCTCCACGGCACCAAAGCAGATGCCCTGCGAAAGATTATTGAGCGCAATCTCTATGAGTTCGGTTGGTTGGAGGGCTGCATGAGTTCTGAGTGGTGTTCAGCACCATTTACTGTGCCAAAACCCCCACCTGCTGACCAATCCAGCATAGATGCTTGGCGTCTAGTGGTGGATTACAGAGCCCTGAATGCCGCCACAGTACCAGACGCGCATCCTCCTCCTCTAATAGAGAAGGAGATCGCTGCGAGAGCCAAAGGCAAGCTCTTTACTGTGTTGGATTTGCGCCATGGCTTTCATCAAATGCCACTTCGAAAAGAGGACAGGCATTTGACGGCAATGTGCACGCCCTGTGGCACTGTCCAGTGGACTGTACTGCCGATGGGTCTGAAGAATGCGCCGTCGATGTTCCAGAAGATGATGGAGACTATTTTTTTTTCAGAAGCACAAAGATCTGGATTTACAAGAATTCTGCAGCATCTACATCGACGACCTTCTGATTGCCACGCCGTTGGGAAAAAACTTTGATGAGTGCCGGAAGTTGCACGAAGAACAAGTTCGAAAAGTTCTCGAAGTCCTTCGACAAGAGAAGCTCGTGTGTGGACCCAAGAAGGGCAAAATGTTCCTCCAGAGTGTGGAATTTTGTGGCTCTGTTTTGGAAGATGAGACAAGAAGACCAGCCCCAGGAAAAATGGCTGCCCTGCAGCTCTGGGAAAGGCCTAAAACCATCACGCAGCTTCATGCCTTTTTAGGCTGCTGCAATTACTACCACGAGTTCCTTCCTCTCTACGCCAAGTTCTCTGGTCCATTGACAGAGTTACTGAAGGTCGGCAAAATAGAAGGAAAGAAGGGATCTCAAGTCAAGCTCAAGTGGACGCCAGAATGTGAAGAGGCATTTACTGGTCTCAAGGAAGCACTGGCAAATGTGGTTACATTAAAGACTCCGTGGTTGGATGGAAGACCTTTTTATATTCGTACAGACGCCAGTCGTTACGCCATTGGTGCTACGACCGAACAAGTCGACGACGAAGGTCACCATCATCCTCTGGCTTTCTGGTCTCGCAAGCTTACAACAAGGCAGCGAAATTGGAGTCCAAGGGAACAAGAAGCCTACGCAATCCTTTGTGCCTTACGGCGCTATGAAGGTTGGATCTTGGGCCATCGCGTTGAGGTACTGACTGACCACAAGTCACTGGAGAGCTGGAGGACAGAACATGTGGATACCCCTGGTGGACCAGCTGGGAGAAGAGGCCGTTGGCATGAAACTCTCAGCAGATTTGACCTCCATGTGACTTACATTCCGGGTCGCTACAATACAGTGGCGGACGCCCTGAGTCGCTGGGCCTACCCAGCCTCAGAGGCTTACTCTGAAGTGAGTTTTCATGGGACAGCGACGGATAAAGCTGAAGTGATCGAGTTCGACAAGGAGGAACAAGCACTGATCAAGAAACATTGTCTCCAATGTTCGATTAAAAATCGGATGAAGGTGGATTTGGTCAGATGCAAGGAGATTACCAAGGCAGATCAGACTGCAGGAGTTAACTCTGACTCTGAGTCGTCGCTGCCACTCCTAAATGTGTTTCCAACGACAAGATCCAAAGCGAAATCCACGCTCCCTCCACAACAAAAGGACAAGGAAACTTCCTTCCTCTATGTGGATTGGACGAAGATGTACAAGGAGGACAGGTTCTTTGGGTCTGTATACCACAAGTTGAAAGGGGACAAGCCTTACGACTCTGAAGAGACGTCTGATTTCAAAATCCAAGGCGACAAGTTATTTTGGCAAGGACGGATTTGTGTTCCTGATTGTCTGATTGACCCATATGTCAAACATTGGCATCGGAATGAGACAGCCCACACACATTCTCGTGTGCTGGAACAGGAGCTACGCCACAGAGTGTACACAAGGGACCTCAAGGGTGCCTGTGAACGAGTTGCCAAAGGATGCAAGCAATGTCAGGCGACCATCCCCAAGAATCAAAAGGCAGAAGGACTACTGAAGGGATTACCAATTCCTGAGAGGCTGTTCGACAAGGTGACGGCGGATGTCTTCGAGTTGGGACAAATCCAAGAGGAATGTCTCTACACGAGGAAGCCTATCGATGGGGTTTTGTTAATTCAAGACCGCCACAGTGGCTACATCCAGGTCCTCCCTTGCAACACGAAGCATCTCACCTCTGAAATGGCTGCCAAGTGGACTGCAAGTCAGTGGATGAGTAACTGGGATGTTCCCAGTGAAATTCTGACGGACAGTGGGAAAGAGTTCATGGGGACTTGGTGGGAGAACATGTGTGCCCTATTGGGAGTTCATCACCTTCGTGCCCGAGTCTACGACCATCGAGCTCTCCCTGCTGAACGCGCTGGAAGGATTCTTATCTCCATTCTGAGAAAATTCCTGGCGACTGAAAAAGACTACAATTGGTTGGAGACAATTTACTGTGTCTTGAGAAGATACCATCGCACCAAGAATTACACTGGATTAAGTCCGAATGAGCTGGTTTTTGGTCGTGGGAAGATGGGTCCAGGACCAGTGATGTATCATCCAAGGCAGTGCTACGACGCCTCGCAATGGTTTGAGAGGATCAAGGATTTAGAAGCCAAGTGGATCCAAGCCAAAGTGGAAAGTCAAGCAGATTGGTTGAATTTCAAAAATAAGTCAAGAACGCAAGGAAAACCCTTCGAGAAAGGCCAGCAAGTTTGGCTTCGTAAGTCAGACGAGACCCTGAAGGACGACAACAAATTGTTACCTTTGTGGGATGGCCCATTCCAAGTCAAAAGTCAACTAAGTGAGACTACATTCAACATTGAGATTGAGCAAGGCAGGCATCAAGAAGTACATCGAGATCGTTTGAAGGCCGAAGTACCATGCCCCAAAGGAAGGTTCAAGCCTCTCTATTGGACTTCGAAGTACCTGAGCGACAGGAAGATGGTCACAAGCAGTTTCGAGTTGGAGAAGATTCTTGAGTACAAGAAGAATGCTCGAGGCAAGTGGTACTTTCTGTGCAGATGGAAAGGATTCGGTCCAGAAGAAGACAAATGGGAGCCAGCTTCAAGTTTTATCCATGGGTATACGGATACTTTCATCAAGTTCCTAAAGAAACACCCTGAGATTGACAAAGAGCTCTCGCTGATCAAGGATTGTGTCACCAAGGAAGACTTACAAGCACAAGAAGAAGCTCCAATCGTGGCATCATCCATCCCTGACAAGATCTGATCAGAATTTGGGTCGCCGAAACTTTCGAAGAGGTTTACGGTCGACATATACCCTTGGCACGGGGACATAACAGTCCAGACGCATCGTCTATGTGGTTCGACGAACAGATGATGGGACATTCTGGGGTCATCCTGGTCATTCCATCCATCATTCCCATCATGGCCATCATGTGAATCATGTGCTTCATCTCAGATGATTCCAATCCGAAGATCCGAAAGGCCTTTATCCTCAACCACGACGACACTATCACCTTTTGCTGTCGGCTGGACCCCTCTACTCGCCTTGGGAAGGACTCGTTCGAGTTCGTGCTCATTACAGAGATTCTGGCGCATGACTGAGTCTGATCCATTTCATGTGTTTGACGGATCTGCTCAGAATGTGATTTCCATCAGCTCTTACTTTGAGACGGTTGGTTTGTTTTTCAATCGACCACTGTCAAAGGGCTTATATAGACCAAGTGACGACGATGGTGTTCTTACTTGTGTCGACTCGCTGTTCATCTGTGGATTGTGTTGGAATCCCCCTCAGAATCAGCTCAATTTTGGCAAATTCCCAGTACCGAGCATTGGATGCTTATACATTCTGGGACTATAACGAGTCACTTACCCCTTCTGGCTCATACTGGATTAAACATGAAGCCCTGGGAACAATACTGACAGTGTGGGGAATCCCCACTGGGTTTTCTTGGCTATCATTACTTTAAATGATTGGATTTCCATCATGGGGATCATCATCATTCTGAGGATTTGACCTGGATTGGCTATGAATGAGAACTGGATTTCCGTTCAACACTACACACAGTGTCTATCGACATTGAATTGGACCTATTTTGGCTTGCGCTGAGTTTCGCCACCCTGAATCCGTGTGCGATTCACTGATTTTGGTCTCAATTTTGGCACATTTTGTACCATAATCTGGCATTTGGTCTCATGACTGCAAATGACACCAGCCAGTTTCACTTATCTTAGACTCCATGAAGGGATACCCTATTTTTTTGACGCTCGACGACATGGCGACGCTCGTTTTCTGTTTTCTGGCAATGGGATGTCAGATCCTGATTTCATCATGAATCATGGATCATGGATCATCATGTACATTCTTCACTCAGACTTTCAATTTTCAAATTTTCGAGCTTGAACAAAGCTTTTTCTGTGTGCCCTGAGGTACCTATACGTTTTATTCAAGTCGATGGCCATCGCGAAGCACAGATCTCAGCACAATTTTGCTCAATTCAGCTCAATTTCACACATTTTGCCTTAGATTAGGCAGTTTTTGGTCACTTTCGCCGTTTCGTTCACTTCACTTGACCCAGCCTGACATACTGGCGTATGTTTTCAGAGGGGGAGTGTAACGGCAGCAGTGACAGCACTCAATTATACACTGATGTGATCAGAATTTCAATGATTCTCAGATGTACATTAGTGCAGTAAATTTTCCGTTCTGTTTCATGTTTTCCGTTCGCCGCCAGATGTCGCCTGTGAGCGCGCGTCGAGTCGCATTTGTCTTTCGTGATTTCCCAATCGGATTTATTTAAATTATTTCGAATGATTTCACGTCGTGTCATTAGTTGCGATGAATGCGCATTGAGATTCTATGTCTGCTCCATTTTTGTAGACCGGGTTTTCGTACTCTTCATATTCCACCATGGAGTTCACTGGACTTACAAGTGCTTCGCATATGTCGCTCCCAGAGGCTGGATATGGGTCCGAAGAGGGTTATGTGGGTTCGGAGATATCAGGGGCAGTGTCGGGCGTTGCGACCCCTGGGGCATCAAGGCTACAGGCTTCGCAGTCACAACAAAGATCAACCACTATGCAGCGGTTACAGGCCCTTGCCCTCACGCTGGCTACCCCAGTCGTGAAAGGGCTGATCCATATACCCCTGAACCAGATCCAGCTCCTCTTCTGTGAGGGGGTCCTCCGATTCTCAGATGTCAACAGGGGGAACCGCAAAGCATTGCCGCCATGGCTCTGCTATGATGCGGTTGACACACACGAAATCCGTGGCGTCGGCCTGATCAAGGCCCCCATCCACATAGTGGAAATCCGTCGGCCATCTCTGGGGTGGCATGGGCTGTCCCTTAGCGTCCTGATAGACACTCTCTCCAGCCGGTAGGACGACCTTGTTTAAGGTCATGTTGGTCAATGAGACTACCCAATGTCGGGTACTTTCCTCCTCGGTGCATCCCATAGGAACAACCAGCACTGCCTTGGAGCGGTCCTTGCGAATCTTCGCTATCGCTCTTGGAATGTCCCAACGGGGGCAATGGATCCACATCAATTCCTGATGCGGACCCCAGTGCTTCTTCCACGCGGAGTCCTGTGCGCTCCAGTACTTCTCACAAACCCGCAGATGGGCGGAGGTTCCTGAAGAGAACGCATCCAGGGCCAGATCCGAAGCTCCCAGGTCCGCAACAACTCGGCTCGCCACTTCCGGCATTACGCCGTACTCCTGGTTTGCAGGACCAGTTGGCTCAGTGTCCAGCGCGGCCACTTCGAGCTGATTGCGTTCCGGGTGGATCCATTGGCATTCCACATGATGCTCAGGTGACGATAGCCACGAGAGCTGGTCGTCCTGGTACAGGGTCATCGAGGCCTGGGCCGGGAGGACGCCGGAGTCCGTCTCCATCATGAAGTCGTACCCAACGATCATGTCCCAGTCCATCTCGGCCTCGTAGAAGCGACCGTGCAGGAGGATTTCCTTGCCGAGGTCTGGGCGGCTCAGCTCACGATGGTTCACGAACTGCAGCCCAATGGCCGCTTCCTTCGTGCCTCCCACCATGTACTGGCCGTTTGCCACCTTCAGCCTGACAATTTTCGGACTGTCGGTCAAACACTCTGGCGGAAGTAGGCCAGCCTTGACCAAGCTGACCTGAGCGCCCGTGTCGACCAACACGTCGAAGACCTTTTCCACTTCCCCGCATAAGGCACGGACCTTAAGGTGCAACTGCCGCTCACGCCCAACTCGGCGCACGGCGTGCAAGCTCAGGATCTCCGGCCGTTCCAGAAGCTCAACAAGCGACTGGTGCAGGTCGTGGACAATGGGCTCAGGCTGCCCATCTGCAGCATCCAGCTGCGGTCCGGGTGATCCTCCGATACTCCTGGATAGATCTTGAAGTACATCAAACACATTCTTGGTCGCGAAGGACGGACGGGTGCAAGGGTTCGTGCCTTCACTTGCCCTCACCCCGCCTCCGCGACTGGGTGCCGGACCGGGCCTTCTGCCCGCGGCAGTCCCTTTGTGCTTATCTACTCCCGACTGGGATGGTTCGGCGCTTCCCACGTCACCATCCTGCGACCGCCCTAGCTGGGGCCCTTGGCTGCAGGGGCTCCGCTAGGGGGCGTCGGTTGTGGAAGTAGGGGTGTTCTCCTCCGCATCAACCTTGTTAACGCCCTTCTTCCTCCCCCTTCTAGTCTTCTTGTCCTTGTCCTTGTTCTGGTCATTCTGGTTGTTCTCCTTGTTCTTGTTGTCCGACCTGGGGACCCAGTTCCTCTTGATCTCCTGGATCTCCTTGGCCAACTCGGTCCCCTGCGACATCAGCTTGGAGAGCTCGTCCTTGTCCACCTCCACTTTGGCCTCCCGGATACCCGCAGGTGCGCGCTTCTTCGACCCGTGCGCCTTCTTGTAAGCCTCCGTGTCGGCTTGGTGGATGGGGCATGTTCGGTGGTCATGGTTGAAGCCTTTCTTCCTCCCATAACACACGAAACAGCCCTGAGGGTGAGCTCGTATGAACTCCCCAAAGGACAGCGGAGGGTCGCCAATGCGGCGAGGGTCCCTCTTCTCCTTCTTCTTCCAACCCGGCTGCAGGGGCTTCCAGCTTCCCTGTTTGCTCCCCGCGCTCAGGTTGTTGGCCACGAAGGCACAAACGGCCACTTCGGCGGGCTCATCGTCGTCGTCATCGTCGACGAGAGTATCATCGCCGCCGGCTCCCCCTGGGTCCATGGCAGCTTCCCCGCCAGGTCCCTCGCCAACGTAGTTGACGTCGCGGTCGCTGGGCCTCAACCCGCGGGTGTGGTGGAGGTTCCGGTACTCCTTGAGCACCTCCTCTCCAACCCACTCCAGGATCTCGTCGCAGCTCATCCGCGCCGTCATAGCCTGCAGACGGATGGTCTGGCCGCTCACGTCAGACTCGTCAAGGCGCCACATCGCGGTCTTCTCGCGATCGCCCGAGACAGTGATGAGGAGAGCGTTCCGCAGGGAGTGCCGTTTGACATCCCGGGCCACGTTCTTCCTCGTCCAAGCCACCACGTTCGTATGATACTCTTTGGGGAGCATCATCTTGACCGTGTGGTTGGACTTGGCCCTCTTGGCTTCCTCCTTGGTGACCCTCTTGATCCATGCTTCCGGCAGCATGGAGAGCAGGCGAGTCTGCTCGTCACCCTCGTTCCAATCCTCCACGTTGCGGCGGAAGAGGGTGTATTGCCCTCGGAAGTCTCGCCAGTCCCGTAGGCGAATCTCCTGTCCATCATGCTGAAGCTTGATGGACTTCCACCGCTTGGCAGCCACCTGCAGAGCGTCCACCCGCTCCTGCTCGTTGAGCCACTTCTTGGCTTCCTTGAGGGTCTTGATTTTCCCCTCCTTGGTCGCCACGAAGTATAGCTCTTGGAGCACTTCCGGCAGGCGGTACCTGAACCGTCTGAAGACATACTTCTCCGCATCAGGGGGATGCATGTCCTCAGTAACCGTTACCCCCCAATCGTCCTGCTTCTCCAAGAAGCGGTCGAGGTTGAGGGGGTTGCCGTCGTACATGGGGGGCTTGATGTCCTTCAAGTCTTCCCACACGGCGGCATCCGCGGCCTTAGAGACCATGAACGCCGGCCGCGAGGTCGACGGAGGTTCCCATCGGCCTCTCCCACGGACTCCCACGGCTGCCACGTCCATGTCCTCCATGGAATCCCTGTGGCTACGCTGCGGTTCCTCCATGTACGCTGAACCTAGATGTTCACGCCGTACTCCTTCCATGTATGCCTCCTCATCACGGCGCCGGCGGCTGCGTTCAGCGGCCTCCCGTCGTACACCACGCGGCGGGAAAATGTCGAACTCCTCCAGGTCCAGATCCAGGTCCTCACCTCCGCCGACATCCCACTCCACGTCTCCTCTGGGGACCTCATCCCTGAGTCCACCATAACGTCCACCAGCCATTGGGATTGGCTCCGGGGCTGGTGCGGGGCGTCGGGGGCGTACCGGTGTCCGCAATGGAGCACGGCGGTTGTGGTACTCCGCGCTGAGCCACTCATCACGCCAATCCTCACTGCCACTGCCGGGCGGCACGCTCTCGTTGCGGCGGCCCGCGCTGTGGTGAGAGGGGGCGCTGAGAGAGGGGACACTGGCGCTGGGGCGACTCCTGGGGGCTCCGCCGGGGGCGTGGGGTCTGCCTGGACCTGGTCCGGGTCCCCAGCCGTCGTCCGACGAGCCAGACTCCAGGGGTGGGTAGTCGCTGCCGACGCTCCCACGGGCTTCCAGCGCGTCCAGCCTCTGCTGCAGGCCGCTGATGACCTTGTTCAGCGACCTGGTCTCGCCCCTGGCGATGTCCAGCAGCTTCTGGGTGGCGGTGGCGACGCCGGCGCTCTTGACCATCTCGATCTTGGCGATGTCCAGCTCTCTCTGTGCGCGCGCGGCGACCCTGGCGATGCAAGTCATCTCGCCCTTGCCCGTGTCTACCTCGCGCTCGAGGAACTGGACCCTCCTGCGGAGGTAGACAATCCACCGCCGGGTGGCATCCGGGTCGCCGTCCCCTGGTGGGTCGTCGGGGTCCCCAGGGGGTCCTCCAGGAGGGCCTCCGCCGGGTCCGCCCGGTCCGGGGGGTCCTCCCCCGCCCGGTGGTCCGCCTCCAGGGGGTCCACTTGGTGGGCGTCCTCCAGGGGGTCCTGATGGTCCTCCACCAGGGGGTCCCGGGGGGTATCCGCCGGGTCGCCTCGGTGGGTCCGAGGATGGGCGCTTCTTCGTGATGTCGAAGTCCATGTCCAGGAGGCGGACCATGTCGTCATCCTCGTCCATGTCGCCCCACCTGGGCGTCCCGGTCTCGGAAGACTCCGAGCTCCGGTAGGGAGGAGGGGAATCCTCATCCTCACCTTCCGGCTCCATGGGGACGTCTCCGCCTCCTCCGCCAGACACTCCTTGGCGATGTCGGCGGCCTCGTTCATCCCCGTCGCTGGCGGTGAAGAAGGGGTCACTGTTGTGGGGGTGTCCACCCGCTTGCCTCCGCGGCCTCTCGGGGGTCTTCCCCTTGCCCTTCCTCCGTCGGTAGGCAGTGGGGCCACTGCTCCCACTGCTGCCCGTGTCGGCATCGTCCAGCGTCATCTTGGAGGAGGCGTCCCCTTCGAAAAGCTTTCGAAGGGTCTCCACTCGTGATCCTCCCGGGGGAGTCTCGCGGCGGAGTTTGGCCTCTGCCTCCTCCATTGCGGCGGCGGTGGCTGCGGCAGCTCGCGCTTCGGCTTCCTCCTGGGCACGAGCCGCTTCGGCTTCCTGGGCCTGCTGCAGCCGAGCCTTCTCCGCTTCCAACGCCGCCAACTCCGCCTCCGTCTTGGCCCTCTCCTCAGCGACCTTCCGTCGCGCGGCCTCGATGGCGTCCTTCTTGGCGGCGTCCGCCTGGGCCTTAGCCGTCGCTTCGGCGTGGGCCCTTTCCTCCGCCTCCTTCTTTGCCCTCTCTTGGGCAAGCGCCTCTTCCAGCGCCTTCACCTGGGCCTCCTTGCCGGCAATGGCCTCCTGCGTCAGGCGGGCTTCCTCGTCGGCTGCCGCCAACTCACCGTTGACCTGGGCAGTCGCTGCCCCATGGGCGGCTACGGCCGTGAGTCCGGCCGCAATGGCTGCCACGGTCGAGGCGTGGATGGCCATGCCATGCGCCCACTCCGCAGCCTCCTCCTGGGCGATGCCGACGGCGCCCTCCATGGCAGCGCTGTGCTGCTTGGCCCGTTGCTGGGCGACCCGAAAGTTGCAGGGCACCCCACAGGCGCGCTCACAGGCGCGCGCCACGTCCCTTTGGTCGGCAGCGACGCTGCTGCTGGAGCTGGCCTGGTCGGCCGGCATCCTCCCGCGGTGGGCCGACTCCACGTCGCTGCTGGGGCCTGACTTCCTCAGGAGCAGCGGACGGGGCTTGGCCTTGGTCTGCTTGGCGACTTGGATGAAGTCGCCAAGGGTGGTGTGGCCGGGGTGGTGACCACCATTGGCCCGTTGGGGGCTCCGGGCTGGGGTTCCGCCCCTGGCGCCTTGGGCGGCTTCGGCGGCCAGGGATTCCTGGTACTCACGCCACTTCCGGTCCCGCTTCCTGTCCCCGACGGACCGCTTCTCCTTCCCCGGAGACGCGCTGCTGCTGCTGCCCTGCAGCCTGCGCTCGCTCCCCGGTTCCGGGAAGTTCTTCTCGATCATGTCCCACATGGAGACATTTATCGAGGCGCCCGACGGGTACTCGTTGGGCTTCTCGTCCTCCTCAATCCCGTCGGTGCGCAGCCCTTCGCCGGGCCTGTCCGGCAGGGTCCAGGTCCTCCAGCGCTTGTGGCGGAAGCGGTACTCATACCCTTCCGCCCGCAGCCACTCCTCCACTGCCCGCAGGCGGTCCTCACCCATGTCCTCGCGGAGCTCGAAGCTCCCGGGCATGCCGCCTTTGCACTGGGGATTGCTGTGGCGGTACTGCTGCCCCCACAGCAACCCACGCAGTAGGCGCGCCGCATGGGGGTGGGGCTGCGGCCAGGTCTTGCCCGCCTCGTCCCAGTTGACCATCGGTGCTCTCGATGGAGTGGTCCTGGGGTGGTTGTTGAGGTGGGTGATGTAGCACTAGACTGGGAGTGCGGCTGGTGCTGGTCAGCCGGTGGTTGTGGAGGTGGTTGACGCGACTGGGTGTGCGGCCTTACTGGTCAGCCGATAGGACTCGCTGATGAGGGAGTCCTGGTCTGTCCACCTCCTTCACGGTCGCGGCGCGGTCAGGGCGATGCCCTGGACGGCGCTGTGGGCTCCGTGACGAACTCGGCGCTGTCGCTGGGCGGCGCTGCGAGCCGCTGCGCTGCGCTGCGAGCTGCAAGCTGCGAGCTGCTGGGCCGCGCTGCTCGGGGTTGGTGGCCCCGAGTGGCACGCGAGGGATGGGTAACCCCGCGGCGGTGAAACGCTTTTGACGCGTTCCCGTGCGGGGCCTGGCCACGGGACGCTGCGGTGACACGCACAAGCAAGCAGGCAGGCAAAGCACTGCGCTCACAGGGGCATCAATGCGCTCATGTCATGTGACAAAGCGTTTCAGAATCCTTGCCACTCTGCAACGAGGGAACAAAAGTATGTACAGCAACACATCAGGATATGTACACATGGGGTTAAGACTGGACTGGGGTAGGGGCATCACAGGACAATAGACACTCAGTCCTAACTCGTATCCCAATCCCAGGTCCGACCCTCTCAGTGGCTGGTGGGGGCGGGGGCTCAAACACAACCCATGCCCTGCTCAGTCCGGACCCTGAAACCCTGCCAATAGGGGAGGTGTCCCGCCCAGCCACAGGCGATTTCCTGGGAACCAAGGGGCTCCAAGGTCAACCGACAGTGGCTCCCTATGCTCCCTTCACGGCAGGTCCCAACTCCTCTCTGAGACAGAGATATGGCCCCGCCATTATCCCCTAGGAGTTGGTAGCTGAAAATGGGCTGTTTCAGCCCAAACTGATGATAGCTCAGAAAACTCCAAAATTGACCCCTTGTCCGGACCCGCCAGAGGTAGGGACGAGGCAACTGACCCTATGCCCTTCACATACGAACTCCCTGGACTCCTCACCCAACCTGGTTCCCTCTGAGGTCCCGGCATCAGGGCACCACGGGTTCGTCAAGTGGGGTCATAATTGCCAAAATGGCAAAATCGGCTGCCTCGGGCGACCGTCCAGGGTAAGAAATCTTGGTGATATTGACGCGCCAAGCCTTGATTCACAACTCTTGATATCCCCTTTGGTCCCATGCCCTGGGTTATTGCTTGCTGTCACGCTGGCTGCTTACTATTCACCGAGGGGATGACCACACGGACGGGGCAGAAAGCAACATGCGGTGCAAAGGGGGGGATCGTGGATCGCACCAAACGTTGAATAGCTCCGGATGAGCCGGAGGAGCAAATACGAAACTCAATGGCATTCAACCCTTCGTCATATGCTACAATATTCGCACTTCCTTCCTGGCTACATCCCGTGCCCCATGGAGATATGGTAATTTCAATATGGCATACAATGGCAAAAACAGCGAAATTTGGCCAAAATGGCCCGCACTCATGATTTCATATCTCCATGGCCACGGTGAGGATTCTTCCAACCAAAAATGCTATAAACACATGGGACTTAGGTCCCAATGTATGCCACTTGCCAACCCTCATGATCGCCTCTAGCTATTTTTCCCATTGGAGGGAAAGTGACACACAAATGGGGCAGAATGGTAACATACCCCAAATTGGGTGACTCACAACTCTCCCATTGAGAGGAGAGGCCACATGGGGAAACACCCCATTCGATGCGGGTTTGTGTGCCCTCTCCAAATTGCCCTTACCCTTGGTCAAGTGGCGCACGCAACCTCGGGGGTGAAATCAGGGGGAGAAGGAGTTTATGGCCATTTTGGGCAAAACGGCCAAAATTCACCCAAAAGTGGTCCCTCCAAATATTGTATCTCCGTATCACGAGAGAAAGGAGCCTCGGGCTTTTGCATGGATGCAAACCGAAGCTTTGCTTCCCTTTTGCAACAAGGGTTGAGGTTCAAAGCACAATGAAAGCATTTTTAACACCTCAATCCTTGAAGCACACTATTTATGGGAAAAAGTGCATATATCGGCGATATTGGCATGAACATATCTTTGGGTCATTGAGGAACAAAAATATGAGCAAACACTTTTGGAGTAGGCCCATAGTAGGTGCTTTCAAATATGCACACCATGGTTAGATTGTCTCCGCCCACTCGTGTCAATAGTGCTTGCATATGAGCGCGTGTGCAAAGAGGCAATATGGCACGCGTGCTCACAAGGCGAAATTATACAAAATAGAAGACAAGGTTGTACAAATCAACCAAGCCATCCACGATGTCCTTCGTGGTCTCTACTTTACATATTGCCTTGGTTCGAGGCTCAACTCCCCATAGGCTTCGAGTACGCGCCTCGGGGGTTTGGCCATTTCGGCCTAATTTTCGACCAAAACTTGCCCTTTTTCGAAAATAGAGTTTTGGTACGCATTGAATTGCGTGGAGCCATCGTTGAGTTGGCTCGAAAATCAAAAATAGCCTAGGGCTTTTGGTCTTGTGAGCATTGTGTTCGGTTATTAACGTTCATGCTCACAAGGCCACAAAGCTAGCGTTTGCGCACGCAAACGACTTGGGTTTGCGAGACCCATAGGCTGCCTAAAACACCGCCATTGCCCGCTTCCCTATACAAGATGATATGCCCGCGTGAAAGGGGCATGGATGAAAGACATAGGGGGGAGATGTAGGGTTCCGTCCGAACTCATGGTCCTTGAGAAGCATGCGTTCGCACGATCGACGGAAAGCCTTGCGCGCTGATTTTCTCGAAAACGCAACGGCGAAAAATTCTGGTGAGCACACCAGATGAAAGTACATTAAATACCCTCTAGATTCAGCCCTTAAGTTCTCTTAGAACCTCACAGGTACTCGAGAAAAGTCAATCACAAAACTCGCCACGGAGAAGCGACGAAGGCGCGCGAACAGGCGACATCAGGCGGCGACTTCACGACAATTAGAAATCGCGGTAGAAATCGGGTATTTCACCGATTTCCGACCGAAAATCGCCTAAGACAAGAAAATTATGGTCATTCTACATCGATTCAATGGTTAAGGATCGGATTCCAGATCCCGCGGATTAGAGAACAGGGATATCCCGGTGACAGCCGGTGTCAACGGCTTCCGCACGGGTGTGACGGCTCACAGGCCTCCGGGCCATGGGCCATAGGTTCTGGGTACCGCTTCACTACACCCGCTCCTGCCGCAGGTGACCCCAAGAAGCGCCCCCAAGGGGATAACGCTACCCCTGAGGGGAATAACTCCAAGAAGAGGCGTTTGGCCTGGATGGCCAGGTCCCTCATTGCTGCAGGGGTGGATGTCAAGTTCCCTGATGAGGAGTAGGGGGGCGGCTCCGAAGAGGAGGACTTGGTTTTCTGGATCCTCGTGAAAATCCGGGATCAGGTTTTTCGAGCGGTGCTTGACACCGGTGCAACACTTTCCATAGTGGCCCGGCGCCTGCTAAAGACTTTCAAGAAAACTAAGACCTAGCCACAAGAGTAGGAGATGGGCGTACCATCCATTCCTTGGGGGGGGTCGATGTGACTATATGCCTGGGCGACGAAACCGTGACCCACCACTGCAGAGTGCTGGACACCGACGCCTTTGACATTGTCATTGGTACCGACTTCCTACGAAGAAACCCCCAGGTAAAAATGCTGTCTCTCCAGCGCCCCTATTCTTTGCACTGCGACTTTGGCAGTGGGCTATTCTCCGTACCTTTGGAGCTGTCAGGACGAAAAGAGTCTGGGCTGCGCTACGCATCCAAGACTAACTATCCTACTGAAAACTACCAATTGGCCCGTTGTTAACACCGTCACGTTGTTGAAAATGGACTGGCGGCCCTTCAGGTAAAGCTGGATGAGATCCAGGTGGAATTGTTTGCGAGCCAACAACAGCACATCATGCAGTTGTACTGCTCAAAACAACTGAACAATGCTTTCCATTTCTTCTGGAAAGCAATGGGCCTAGCGTATGCTAATCCTCCCTTCTCCCTGCTCGCGAAGGTTCTAACCAAAATCGCTTATGAGGGAGGAAGGGTTGTCATGTGCACCCCTGACTGGGGCTGCTCTGGTGAACATGCTTACTGGCGCCGCATGCTAGATCGAATGACTGTGGGAAGAGTGCAACTCCCCGACGGCCGCATCTATGTGCCTGAGGACTCAGACACAGCTATGCAGGCCCCTGAGTGGGCCAGTTTCCTGTCCATCGTCGATGGATCTCTCAATCCTGTACCCCTGTGTGACCTAGACCAGGTGCTACTGAAAGAGTTCATGGCCGAAAATTGTGGTCTGACCCTGTATGATCTCAAAAATCGATCTCCTGAGCACCTATCTGCCACACTTACAGGGTGTGAGTCTCCCGATGACTATCTGGAACCTGCAGCCGTAAAAGAGGATGCTGACGACCAACTGTCTGAGATCGCCAGCACTATTCCTCCTGTGGATCCCAGCTGTGTTGACCTAAAACACAGTGCCTTCCTCGCCCAGCTGTTGCTAGAGGAGGTAGATCTAGAGTCAACCCCTGAACCCGCTTCCCCTGTTGGGAAGCCAGTGCTACACATGCAGCCTATGCACACAGGTGAACCCGTGGCCAGTGCTGATGCTCTGGCGCGGCCTGCTGCTAATAACATGCCATTGTCTGAGCATGACACTCAGGAACTCCGGCGGCTGTTGTACCTGAAGGCCGAAGGTATTGAGCGCCAAGAGCGGCTGCAATACCTCAGACAGACCTGGAAATCCTCCATCTGGTCTGAGGAGGACGATGAGTCCTATACGCTGCCTGATCCTGAGATACCGCTAGTGTATTCTCTGCACTATGGGCAGCAATGTCCCCCTGAGTGGGACGATGGTACTGTGCCTGCCGAAACTGCTGATCGGCAGAAAAAGAAAGAACATGGAAAGAGCAACCTCCATGCTGAGGAGGATTTCCTTCAGAAACTCGAGAGTCTTAACCTTGACCCCCGCCTGAAGAAACTGCTGATAATCTATGAGGAGGTGTTCGGCGCTTTGCCGCCTCCCCTCTCCTGTAAAAAACTGGTCCAGATGGACCTGAAACTGAAACCTGATTTTGAAAAGACGCGAGTGAGGCGTCGTCCCTATCCTGCTCCACAGGAACAGGTTGAAGAAATCGAGCGCCAGATCCAGGAATGTATTGATGCTGGCCTCGTTGAAGAATATAAGCAGGGGGACTACCCCCATCACTGCAGTCCCTGTTTCCTGGTTGCCAAACTTTTTAACGAAACAACCAACACGAACGCAATGCATGCGTGTGAGGTGACACTGGCATACCTGGGAGGTGGGTTGTCCACCTGCTCCGTGTAGTGGGTTGAATTTGGAGACTTTTCTCTAAAGTTTATAAAAATTGTGATGCAACTGTGCAAAAATTTCCTTTAGAACTTTAAAAACTACGGCTCATACCTTCTTTTTCAAAAGCCGTTTACGCTTGCGCAACCTTGTTTTTGAAGTCCGCTTCCTTTGCGCTTGTCTGCGACTTTGAGTTATGTGTAAAAATGACGATTTCCAGCGTGATTTTCGTCAATTTTTAGCGATGTGACTTGCTAAATCGCTACCCCTTCCGCTAAACCGCAGGAATCACTCCCTGTTAGTTACATTTTCTATTTTTTCCAGCTCCGGGAGATTTGTGTCCTCCATTGGGAGTATTGCTCCGCCCTGGCCCTTGGTCAGGACGTTTACTAAATTGCTGTTTATGCAGCGATAGCCGTCCGCATTAGAGCGTTCGACTGTACCCACGTGGGCAAACACATATGCTCTAGGGAGGGAGTCCTGGGTTCAAACCCCACTACCCCCAAATTTTTTCCAAAAGTTTTCGTTGCACGCCGACGACTTTTGAGGAATGCCCCGTCGAAGGGACATCATTCACGGTACATTACACTGTTTTTCGAGGGTACCTACAGTGTGATAGGCTTCTATGAACTGATGAGGATGTTTTTGGTAGGTTTAATGCATTTTCTGAGGTAATTTTGGGAATATTTGAGCCTTTTTCCTTGGTCCTACTAGCTTAGCTAACTAGTACTCCAGGGGGGAGTAAGAAAAAGTCACTGCCATGTCTTTCTTGGAGGGCTTGATCCAGGCCAAGCCCCCCTTAAAACCCTTTTGTTGATGCTAAGACTAACTTAAGTATTTTTACCACTCTTTTGAAGCTTTTGGTACACTTTCTCAAAGTTACCAGGGTTGTAACCCTAGCCCCCCATGAAGTTCACCCCTGCCACTCAACTGAGCGGAGGTACCTTCCTTCATGGAGGATATACCGAAATAAAATAGGCATTTCATGCTTTAGGCCTTGGAGGTTAAGCCTAGTGGTCTCCCACCCCAAGACCCCTATACTCAATTGTTTCTACCACTTATTCTGGTTCTACTTTTCAACTGTTTCTGAATTCAGTTGCTTGGCCAAGTCATTTTCTGTGTTGGCCTGACATCTATGCCCCACATTCCTAACCAGCACCATTTCACCCAAAAGAGTGCACATGAAGTGCCTAATGCTATCTTGGAGGCAAGAGTCAGACCAGTTTTCATATAAAATCTTTTGTATTATCCATTTGTGATTGAATCTTTGTGTTTATACCTGCATTGTCTATCTGCAGCCCTTCTGTGTTACACTGGATTCCAAAAACAATCATTGATTCGATCCACATCCTGTTCTTGCTCTACTTGCTGCTTTGGACTGGGTTCTCAACTTCAAAACCTGCAGGATTTCATCAAAATATCTAGGGCATAAATCAAGGACATCTTTCTGAGGATGACGGTTCACTACAGATGCCCGAAAGGGACATCTCTCTCTCTAGACCTACTGTACCTACCCCTAAGGCCGTAGAGGCTAGACCCAAAAGAATAAGCGCTAGTGATCCCGTTACGTTTACTGAATCAAAGATGAAAAAGCAAGACTACTACTTTGTTGAAAGAATCCTCCGCCACACCTACAAACGCGGTTGGAGATTCTATACAAAGTGGTCTGGCTATTCTATCTCTGACTGTACCTGGGAGCCAGTGACGGCTTTCATACTCGATGACGGTAACGTCAACGAGGTTTTTGCTGAGTACTGCAAATCTCAGGATTGGCGTGACATTCTACAGTCCGCCCAAAATCAGGCCCGCAAGCGTGCTGGGAGGTGAGACTACTCTCTCCTGTTTCATAGCACCTGTGAAAACGGTGCATCTATGGTCCTAAGGCCCTGTTTCACTGAGCAGTGAGTTCACACTCACTAGCCTGGGAGTTGTCGTGGATTTCCAAGGGAACTCCGAGGCTGGGGGACAGGTTTCACCAATCTAGGGAGGGAGAGAGATGAGCGGTGTGTAACTGGCGCGCGTGTGAGTGTCAACAACCCCAACTGAAGTGTGTTGCCTAGGAGAGAAGTGAAACACTACTGCTAAGCAAGCTGATTCTTACGGGTGGTGAACACCTGGTTCCATTTTGGAACAGTCAAGCATCCACCACCGGAGGGGCAGGGTTGGTGTTCCCCAGGGATGGGACCTCCCCCAGGAACTGGGTGGGCTGCAGGACGAGCAGAGTTTGCATGGGCCGCCCAACCACAACTAGGGCTACCCCCTTGGCTGCAAACCTCCCCGCCTTGTGCACCCACCGTCAAAGACGCTAACGCCTGATCCGACACCGCAAGACATCCTGATCTACAACTTCCCACACACACGCCCACGCCAAGGCAAGGTAGGTAGGTAGGTATCTTCGGGAGCTCGGGTCGCCTCCTTTGACGATGCAGGAAGAAGGGCTTACCAAGGGGACGTCCTGTCCCTCCCACTGCCCCACGCCAAGGCAAGTCAAGTTGTAGCTAACACCAAGCATCCCTGAACAAACAGTGAACGCTTTGGGTGCATCTCGCCTCCGGTCCGATGACACCCGTGCAAGTGTGGACACGGAACCGAAGCTCAACGTGATCCATGCAGAGTGAGTGAATGGCGCGCAAAAGTGAGTTGTGTTGAGTATGTGTGTGCAGTGCTGTGTGTGGATGTGCGGTGCAGGGCGAGCATGTGTGTGAATCTACCTCAGGGTCTCTACCTTGGGGCTACCCAAAAAAAAAAGAGAGAGGGTCACACACGGGGAGACCAGGAAAAAACCGTCAGGGATCAGATGGGCGTGGGAACAAGGGCCAGCGTATGCTGACCAACGCGAACACCCTTGCCCATTCCAATCCCCTGCCTTCCCAGTCTCCCACTCGCTGATCCTAACGCTCTACAAAGGAGTAGCCCTTTGCAGGAGCGCCCCTTGCTAACGCCTCCAACCCACATCCCACTCTCCACTCCACACTCCTCCCACACTCGTGCAACTCAAACAGAACAACTTTCAAGTGAGGAATTTCACCCCAGAGTTTCATTGGACTTTTTGAGTCGCAACGGTCCTACACTCTCTAACACACGCTGCATGTATGAGCGGCACGGTGAGACATATGAGTGTTTTAGGTGCCTGCACGTGAGCATATGCATGCACTGAACGATTCCACCACTACAGTCAAACAGAGGACACTGACACGTATAGCGGCGCCTCCGCTATGCATGCATGCTGTCCTACAGAGCGAGCAAGGAAGGTTCTCCTTACCTCCCAAACCTTGAATGTTTCGCTTATGAAGGTTTTACCCTCTATCCTACTTGGATTCGGACTTTTTACGTGTGCACGACGCGGCATACGCTGCTATTTTCCATGCGTGACGGCCTGTTTCCCTCCTGAATCCTAGCTGAATGCTGAAGCGGTACCCAGAACCCCATGGCCAGGTTACGGCATACAACCGGTCTCCGGTCCACTAACCCCATGCACGGCGTGTTCCGTGCCGTGAAGCCCCGCATCGGCAACCGATGCACCGCCAGCGGGGATTTGTGTATCAGAATATCAGGAATCAACAGGGTTTTATTTTCATATTGTTTCCGTCAATTTTTACGCTTCCGTTCTGATACTCACTGTTTTGACTGCTGGCGGTTGGTTCGCGACTTTACCGTAACCGCCAGTTTAACTGTTTATAATGGAAATTTTAACGCTATCCGCGACGAAGGCTCCAAAGTCGCCAGGAACTGCATGGATGCTTCCGCAATTTTCATAATTAATACTCGCAACCTTAATCCGAATTTTTCAGGATGTCGAAATCGGATTTTCGACTTCGACATCCCCGCACTTGATTTGACCTCTTTCGAGTGGACCTACGTGCTTCCGTATGCACGAATCAACTTCCCTTTTATCCTGCCCTCCATTTGTCTTAAAGATATGGGCAAAACAAAGTTGATTCGTGAGGCCACTTGTGAAGGTCATATCTCGTGTTGCTTGCGAGTATTGACGATAAGGAAACGTGGGATGTATTCACAATACTCCCGACGTAATTTAGGAAGCATTATATGCCTTGCGTCTCCACACGTGCGCGCTAGTGTAATGGATCATGGTCAATAGGGTAGAGTTTGCGTTATAACTCTTTGGCCATGACATTGCGTGCGTTAAGATAACTTTCGAGTGTAGCGCGCAAGTGTTGGTGTTGCATAGGAACTCTCCTTGAGTTCCTATGACCGATTGACACAAAGTTATGCCCTTGGAGGGGCATGACATATCGTGGTGGGAGCCACCTTTTTGGGCAATATTTGGTATGTGCCATGTGTTGTGTTGCGTGCCCATTTGGCGGGTCCATTGCTCCAAGACAAGCCCGCCAATGGACCTCATATTGTGCAAGCCCCTTCTCCATACTCCCTACGATCAATTGCAAGCCTAACCTTCGTGAAGGGAAGCTTGTGTGGTGAACCCGAAGCGATGCGTTGGGAGCAAAGGGTGTATTTTGCAATTTTCCATATTTTCATGTGCCCACTTGGGAAGTAGCGCTCGTAACCTTTCAAGGCGCCCCAAGTGGAGCACATATGTAGGATCGAAGGTCATTGGTGTCAAGTCATTGTGTTTAGAAGGATTAGTTGATTGCACGATCCAAGCCAAAGATATTATAATATAATTGTGTGCCTTTCAAGGCACTTTGGTTTGTCTTTGTGCCAATTTTGCCATTTTTGGCTCGTCATGATGTCAAGTGGCGAACGTATATCTCAACGTTGCGCTCAATTGACATCATGACCCAAGTATGTTATGAGGGTACATACTTCGGTCGCCAACATATCTTGGACCCGGCGAATAACTCCTCTTAGGCTTGGCATACCGTGGCCGCCATGTTGGCGATTTGGGACTATCCCAAATCATGGGCTCACTTGGCGACCCTGCCATTCCCAATACCGGAGGAGTTGGGCGACGCCCAAAAGATATGTTGGACCAACATGACTTGATACCAATCCTATGGCACACTCCGGTCCGAGTCGGGCATGTGCCTCATTTGCCCCAACCATGAGTGTGCGCATTTTTGGCCATTTTGAGCATTTTTCCACTTTTGCTGCCCGCCGTGCCCCATGTTCTAACCTTCGTGCACGCCGGACGCATGGACCAATGGACCATATATGACATGGGTGTTATGGGTAATGGTCCCCATGGTCCACACACCACGTGGGCGAAGCGGAGCCGCCTTCGTCAAGGCGCTAGGCCAAATTGAGTATGGGCAATTTTGCCATTTTTGCATTCGTGGACCCAATTGGGATCGTCACCACGCCAAGCAGCATGGAGATCTTTGAGAGCCAAGGGCATGGGAGTCTCCGTTGGACTCCCGGTGGATCACGTATGGAATGGCGGATCCGATCTCCAAGCCGGCGTGGAGATATACTATTGGGAGCACACCGAATTTTGGCTCATTTCAGGCAGCCAAAATGACCCAATTTTGGGACCCCAATTTCCCCCTTCCGTGTGGTCAATTGGCGGCCCCATTTCTCTAAGCCCATAGGGAGCCCGGACCTAAATTCAAGTTGTACACTCAGACATAAGTCCTAGGTCCTGCCTCCTACCCTGTGAGCCATTGGCCTTACCTTGGCCGGGCGAGCCACGCGTGGGAGTGACGCCAATTTTGGTGATTTTGGCATCATGACCCCACATGACTCATCCGTGTTGCCCTGATGCCGGGACCTCAGAGGGAACCAGGTTGGGTGAGGGCTCCAGGGGGTTCGTACTCGAAGGGCACAGGGTCAGTCGCCTCGTCCCTACCTCTGGCGGGTCCGGACGAGGGGTCAATTTTGGGGATTTTTGAGTTAATTTCAGTTTGGGCTGAAACAGCCCATTTTCAGCTACCAACTCCTGGGTGATAATGGCGGGGCCATATCTCTGGCTCAGAGTGGAGTTGGGACCTGCCATTAAGGGAGCATAGGGAGCCACTGTCGGTTGGCCTTGGAGCCCCTTGGTTCCCAGGAACTCGCCTGTGGCTGGGCGGGACACCCCCCCTATTGGCAGGGTTTCAGGGTCCGGACTGAGCAGGGCATGGGTTGTGTTTGAGCCCCCGCCCCCATCAGCCACTGAGAGGGTCGGACCTGGGATTGGGATATGAGTTGGGACTGAGTGTCTATGGTCCCGTGATGCCCTTACCCCAGTCCAGTCTTAACCCCATGTGTACATATCCTGATGTGTTGCTGTACATACTTTCGTTCCCTCTTTGCAGAGTGGCAAGGATTCTGAAACGCTTTGTCACATGACACAGGCGTATTGATGCCCTTGTGAGCGTAGTGCCTTGCCTGCCTGCTCACCTGTGCGTGTCACCGCAGCGTCCCGTGGCCGGCCCCCCACGGGAACGCGTCAAAAGCGTTTCACCGCCGCGGGGTTACCCAACCCTCGCGTGCCACTCGGGGCCACCAACCCCGAGCAGCGCGTCGCAGCAGCGCGGCGCAGCTCGCAGCTCGCAGCGCAGCGCAGCGTCTCGCAGCGCAGCGCAGCAGCTCGCAGCGCCACTTAGCGACAGCGCCGAGTTCGTCACGGAGCCCGCAGCGCCGTCCAGAACATCGTCCTGACCGCGCAGCGCCCGTGGAAGAGGTGCACAGACCAGGACTCCTGCATCAGCCCCATCGGCCGACCCGGAGTCCCAACGGCCGACCAGCAAGGCCGCGTCAACCACCTCCACAACCACCGGCTGACCAGCACCAGCCGCACTTCCAATCCAGTGCTGCAGCACCCTCCTCAACAACCACAACCAGTTCGTTGATTTGAACGAGTGCACATCAAGGACTTCAAGATCATCTACGCCCCCGCTGCCATGGTGAATTGGCAGGAAGCGGGCAGGACGTGGCCGCGGCCCCACCCCCATGCAGCACACCTGCTGCGTGGGTTGGTTTGGGACCAGCATTACCGCCACAGCCACCCCCAGTGCGAAGGCGGCATGCCCAGGAGCTTCGAGCTCCGCACGGACATCGCCCCCGACCGCCTGCAGGCCGTGGAGGACTGGCTGCGGGCGGAAGGGTACGAGTACCGCCACCAGCAGAGGCGCTGGAGGGCGTGGACCCGGCCGGACAGGCCCGGGGAAGGGCTGCGCCCCGACGGGATTGAGGAGGACGAGGACCCCAACGCCTACCCGTCGGGCGCCTCGATCAACGTCTCCCTGTGGGACGTGATCGAGAAGAAGTTCCCGGAACCGGGGAGCGAGCGCAGGCTGCAGGGCAGCAGCAGCGCGTCTCCGGCGACGGAGAAACGGTCCGCCGGGGACAGGAAGCGGGACCGGAAGTGGCGGGAGTACCAGGAGTCCCTGGCCGCCGAAGCCGCCCAAGGCGCCAAGGGCGGAACCCCAGCCCCCAGTCCCCAACGGCCCAATGGTGGTCACCACCCCGGCTCCACCACCCTTGGCGACTACATCCAGGTCGCCAAGCAGACCCAGGGCAAGTCCCGTCCGCTGCTCCTGAGGGCCCGGCAGGCCCCAGCAGGCCCCAGCAGCGACGTGGAGTCGGCCCACCGCGGGAGGATGCCGGCCGACCAGGCCAGCTCCAGCAGCAGCGTCGCTCCCGAAAGGGACGTGGCGCGCGCATGTGAGCGCGCCTGTGGGGTGCCCTGCAACCGTCGGGTTGCCCGGCAACGGGCCCGGCAGTACAGCGCTGCCGTGGAGGGCGCCACCGGCATCGCCCAGGAGGAGGCTGCGCAGTGGGCGCATGGCATGGCCATCCACGCCCAGACCGTGGCGGCCATTGCGGCCGGACTCACGGCCGCAGCCGCCCATGGGGCAGCGACCGCCTGGGTCAACGGTGAGTTGGCGGCAGCCGACAAGGAAGCCCGCCTGACGCAGGAGGCCATTGCCTGCAAGGAGGCCGAGGTGAAGGCGCTGGAAGAGGCGCTTGCCCAAGGGAGGGCAAAGAAGGAGGCGGAGGAAAGGGCCCACGCCGAAGCGACGGCTAAGGCCCAGGAGGACGCCGCCAAGAAGGAAGCCATCGAGGCCGCGCGACGGAAGGTCGCTGAGGAGAAGGCCAAGACGGAGGCGGAGCTGGCGGCGTTGGAGGCGCAGAAGGCGCAACTGCTGCAGGCCCGGGAAGCCGAGGCGGCTCGTGCTCGGGAAGAAGCCGAAGCGCGAGCTGCCGCAGCCACCGCCGCCGCAATGGAGGAGGCAGAGGCCAAACTCCGCCACGAGACTCCCCCGGGAGGATCGCGAGTGGAGACCCTTCGAAGGCTTTTCGAAGGGGACGCCTCCTCCTGGATGAAGCTGGATGAGGCGGACACGGGCAGCAGTGGGAGCGGTGGCACCACCGCCCGTCGACGGAGGAAGGGCAAGGGGAAGACCCCTGAGAGGCCGCGGAGGCCAGCGGGTGGGCACCCCCACGACAGTGACCCCTTCTTCACCGCCAGTGACGGGGATGAACGAGGCCGTCGACATCGCCAAGTGGTGGCTTGGACGGGCGAAGGTGGCGGAGACGTCCCCATGGAAGGTGAGGATGAGGATCCCCCTCCTCCCTACCGGAGCTCCGAGTCGTCCGTGACCGAGACGCCCAGGTGGGGCGACATGGACGAGGATGACGACATGGAGTTCGGCATCACGAGGAAGCGCCCATCCTCGGACCCACCGAGGCGACCCGGCGGAGACCCACCGGGACCCCCTGGCGGAGGACCATCAGGACCCCCTGGAGGACGCCCACCGAGTGGACCCCCTGGAGGCGGACCACCGGGCGGGGGAGGACCCCCTGGACCGGGCGGACCCGGCGGAGGCCCTCCTGGAGGACCCCCTGGGGACCCCGACGACCCACCAGGGAACGGCGGCCCGGACACCACCTGGCAGTGGATTGTCTACCTCCGCAGGAGGGTCTTTGCCCTCGAGTGCGAGGTAGACACGGGCAAGGTCGAGATGGCTCGCATCTCCGGGGTCGCCGCGCGCGCGCAGAAGGACCTGGACATCGCCAGGGCCGAGACCAAGTCGCTGACCAACGTCGTCAGCGGCCTGCAGGAGAGGCTGGATGCGCTGGAAGCCCGTGGGAGAGTCGGCAGCGACCACCCACCCCTGGAGTCTGGCTCGTCGGACGACGGCTGGGGACCCGGACCAGGTCCAGGCAGACCCCACGCCCCCGGCGGAGCCCCCAGGAGTCGCCCCAGCGCCAGTGCCCCCTCTCTCACCGCCCCCTCTCACCACAGCGCGGGCCGCCGCAACGAGCGCGTGCCGCCCGGCAGTGGCAGTGAGGAATGGCGCGATGAGTGGCTCAGCGCGGACTACCACAACCGCCGTGCCCCACCGCGGACGCCTGTACGCCCCCGACGCCCGGCACCAGCCCCGGCGCCAATCCCCAGGGCTGGAGGACGTTATGGTGGACTCAGGGATGAGGTCCCCAGAGGAGACGTGGAGTGGGATGTCGGCGAAGGTGAGGACCTGGACCTGGACCTGGACCTGGAGGAGTTCGACATCAGCCCGCCGCGTGGTGTACGACGGGAGGCCGCTGAACTCAGCCGCCGGCGCCGTGATGAAGATGCGTACATGGAAAGAGTACGGCGTGAACATTTTGGTTCAGCGTACGTGGAGGAGCCGCGGCGTAGCCACAGGGATTCCATGGAGGAGATGGACGTGGCGGCCGTGGGAGTCCGTGGGCGAGGCCGATGGGAACCTCGGTCGACCTCGCGGCCGGCGTTCATGGTCTCTAAGGCCGCGGACGCCGCCGTGTGGGAAGACTTGAAGGACATCAAGCCCCCCATGTACGATGGCAACCCCCTCAACCTCGACCGCTTCTTGGAGAAGCTGGACGATTGGGGGCTGACCGTCACTGAAGACCAACCTCCCGCGGATGCGGAGAGATATGTCTTCAAACGGTTCAGGTACCGCCTGCCGGAAGTGCTCGGCGAGCTATACTTCGTGGCGACCAAGGAGGGGAAAATCAAGACCCTCAAGGACGCCAAGAAGTGGCTCAACGAGCAGGAGCGGGTGGACGCTCCGCAGGTGGCTGCCAAGCGCTGGAAGTCCATCAAGCTTGAGCATGATGGACGGGAGATCCGCCTACGGGAATGGCGTGACTTCCGAGGGAAATACACCCTCTTCCGCCGCAACGTGGAGGATTGGAACGAGGGTGACGAGCAGGCTCGCCTGCTCTCCATGCTACCGGAAGCATGGATCAAGAGGGTCACCAAGGAGGAATCCAAGAGGGCCAAGTCCAACCACACGGTCAAGATGATGCTCCCCAAGGAGTATCATACGAACGTGGTGTCTTGGGCGAAGAAGAACGTGGCCCGGGATGTCAAACGGCACTCCCTGCGGAACGCTCTTCTCATCACCGTCTCGGGCGATCGCGAGAAGACCGCGATCTGGCGCCTTGACGATTGTGAGTTGAGCGGCCAGACCATCCGTCTGCAGCCCATCCCGGCGCGGATGAGCTGCGACGAGATCCTGGAGTGGGTTGGCGAGGAAGTACTCAAGGAGTACCGAAACCTCCACCACACCCGCGGGTTGAGGCCCGGCGACCGCGACGTCAACTACGTTGGCAAGGGACCTGGCGGGGCAGACGCCATGGACCCAGCGGGAGCCGGCGGCGATGAGACTCTCGTCGACGATGACGACGACGATGAGCCCGCCGAGGTGGCCGTCTGTGCCTTCGTGGCCAGGAACCTGAGCGCGGGGAGCAAGCCGGGAAACTGGAAGCCCCTGCAGCAGGGTTGGAGGAAGCAGGAGAAGAGGGACCCTCGCCGCATTGGCGACCCTCCGCTGTCCTTTGGGGAGTTCATACGAGCTCACCCGCAGGGCTGTTTCGTGTGTTATGGGAGGAAGAAAGGCTTCAACCATGACCACCGAACATGCCCCGTCCACAAGGCCGACACGGAGGCTTACAAGAAGGCGCACGGGTCGAAGAAGCGTGCGCCCGCGGGTATCCGGGAAGCCAAAATGGAGGTCGACAAGGACGAGCTGGCCAAGCTGATGTCGTCGGTGGGGACCGAGTTGGCCAAGGAGATCCAGGAGATCAAGCGGAACTGGGTCCCCAGGTCGGACAACAAGAACAAGGAGAACAACCAGAATGACCAGAACAAGGACAAGGACAAGAACAAGGGTAAGAAAGGGGGAAGGAAGAAGGGCATCAACGACGTTGAGGCCGAGGAGAACACCCCCTCTTCCACAACCGACGCCCCCTAGCGGAGCCCCTGCAGCCAAGGGCCCCAGCTAGGGCGGTCGCAGGATGGTGACGTGGGAAGCGCCGATCCATCCCAGTCGGGAGTCGATAAGCACAAGGGGACTGCCGCGGGCGGAAGGCCCGGTCCGGCGCCCAGTCGCGGAGGCGGGGTGAGGGCAAGTGAAGGCACGAACCCTTGCACCCGTCCGTCCTTCGCGACCAAGAACGTGTTTGATGTACTACAGGATCTATCCGAGAGTATCGGAGGATCACCCGGACCGCAGCTGGATGCTGCAGATGGGCAGCCTGAGCCCATTGTCCACGACCTGCACCAGTCGCTTGTTGAGCTTCTGGAACGGCCGGAGATCCTGAGTTTGCACGCCGTGCGCCGTGTCGGTCGCGAGCGGCAGTTGCATCTTAAGGTCCGTGCCCTATGCGGGGAAGTGGAAAAGGTTTTCGACGTGTTGGTCGACACGGGAGCTCAAGTCAGCTTGGTCAAAGCTGGCCTACTTCCACCAGAGTGTCTGACCGACAGTCGGAAACCTGTCAGGCTGAAGGTGGCGAACGGCCAGTACATGGTGGGAGGCACGAAGGAAGCGGCCATTGGGCTGCAGTTCGTGAACCATCGTGAGCTGAGCCGCCCAGACCTCGGCAAGGAAATCCTCCTGCACGGTAGCTTCTACGAGGCCGAGATGGACTGGGACATGATCGTCGGGTACGACTTCATGATGGAGACGGACTCCGGCGTCCTCCCGGCCCAGGCCTCCATGACCCTGTACCAGGACGACCAGCTCTCGTGGCTTTCGTCACCTGAGCACCATGTGGAATGCCAATGGATCCACCCCGAACGCAATCAGCTCGAAGTGGCCGCGCTGGACACTGAGCCCACTGGGCCAGCGAATCAGGAGTACGGCGTAAGGCCGGAAGTGGCGAACCGAGTGGTTGCGGACCTGGGAGCGTCGGATCTGGCCCTGGATGCGTTCTCTTCAGGAACCTCCGCCCATCTTCGGGTATGTGAGAAGTACTGGAGCGCACAGGACTCCGCGTGGAAGAAGCACTGGGGTCCGCATCAGGGATTGATGTGGATCCATTGCTCCCGTTGGGACATTCCAAGAGCGATAGCGAAGATTCGCAAGGACCGCTCCAAGGCAGTGCTGGTTGTTCCTATGGGATGCACCGAGGAGGAAAGTACCCGACATTGGGTAGCCTCATTGACCAACATGACCTTGAACAAGGTCGTCCTACCGGCTGGAGAGAGTGTCTATCAGGACGCTAAGGGACAGCCCATGCCACCCCAGAGATGGCCAACAGAATTCCACTATGTGGATGGGGGCCTTGATCAGGCCGACACCACGGACTTCGTGTGTGTCAACCGCATCATAGCAGAGCCCTGGCGGCAATGCTTTGCGGTTCCCCCTGTTGACATCGAAGAATCGGACTCCGAAGACCCCCTCACTGAAGAGGAGTGGTATCTGGTTCAGGGGTATATGGATCAGCCCTTTCACGACTGGGGAAACCAGCGTGAGGGCAAAGGCCAGGACAAAGCCTGGTGGGAAGTGGACTCAATCGTCTCTGGTTCCTATGACGGGAATACCTTCGTACAGAGGGTGCTGGATCACATGTCCAGCCACGACGAGCCGCCTGGCGGTAACCCACCCACCTACGGCGATCTGTTCCGAGGCAAGACCAGAGATGGCCCTTTGGGCCACCTGGGAAGACCACCTGAGCCGAAAGCGAGCGGAGTAGCTACCCCTCAAGTAAGCTCCGTGGTTCAAGTGCCCGGAAAAGCCAAGGCGGAGTCCGATGACTGCCCCAAGATCCAGGCGTTGAGGGCCAGGCTGAAGCAGAAGTATGGCGAGACCTTCTTCAGCGGTAAGCCTGTGTTTCCCCCACCGGTGCGTGGACCGTATGGCGAGGCCAAGATACGACTGAAGCAGGACCCCCGTGTGTATCGACACCGGGAGTTTGCCCTGAGGGGCGAGAGGAAAGAGGCCATGGAGAAGATCCTCCGTGACTTCATCCAGAGAGGCTGGCTTGAGCCGTGCCACTCCGAGTGGGCCTCTCCCTGCTTCGTCGTCCCCAAGAAGGTTGCCGGTGAGTGGCGGCTCGTGGTCGACTACCGCGGCCTGAACGCCCAAACGCAGCACGACAGCTATACGCTGCCCCTCATTGAGGACATGCTGCAAAAGCAACACCGGCGGAGGATCTTCACGGTGATTGACCTGAAACATGGTTATCATCAGATGCCTCTCGCCGAGGAGTCCCGTGCCTGCACAGCCATGAGCACCCCACTTGGACCTCTCCAGTGGAAGGTGATGCCCATGGGCGTCACCAACGGCAATGCGGCTTTTCAGCGGATGCTGGAGAACCTGCTTGAGCCGGTGCGCGACTGTGCGGACCCCTTCGTGGACGACGTGATCATCGCGTCCGGGGACCCCAGCATGAGCTACGAGGAGCTCCTGGAGGCACACGAGAGGGACGTCACTCGGGTGCTGGACCTTCTGGTTCGGCACAAGCTCACGGGCAGCAGTGACAAGGCCACCATTGCGGTAAGCGAGGTGGTCTTCGCTGGCCACGTAGTCGGGAACGGGCAGCGAAAGCCCATACCTGGCAAGGTGGCCGCGATTGAGCACTGGGAAAAGCCCAAAACGGTCTCTGAGCTACGGGCGTATCTGGGGTTCTGCAACTACTACTCGGGGTATATCAAGATGTATGCCGAGTATGCAGCCCCCATGACGACCATGCTCAAGGGCAACCGAGAGGAGACCAAGAAGGGGTCCAAGAAGGCTTTGGTCTGGACTGAAGAGTCTGACCGTGCCTTTGAGGGGATGAAGCAGGCGCTGCTATCCGCAGTGGGTCTGCACCTCGTGGATCCCGACCGAGGGTTCGTCCTGCGCACCGACGCTTCCGACTACGCCATTGGCGCTGTGTTGGAGCAAGTGCTTGACGATGGGAGGCACGTGCCCGTGGCCTTCTGGAGCCGAGTCCTGGCGGAAGGCCAGAGACGGACGTGGACGCCCCGTGAAAAGGAGGCGTATGCCATTGTCATGGCTCTCAGGAAATGGGCTGGGTACATAGCCCTCCATCCCGTCACCGTCTGCACCGACCATCAGAGTCTGCAGTCGTGGCACAAGGAGCACGTGGACACCCCCTCAGGTCCCGCCTCCCGACGGGCAAGATGGCACGAGACCTTGGCCAAGTTCGACCTTACGGTTGTTTATATTCCTGGAAAGGATAACACCGTGGCGGACTGTCTCAGTAGGTGGGCCTATCCCGCCAGCAAGGGCATGCAGGATATCTCTGCCCATGGCGATGAGGCTGAGACCGCTGAAGCCAAGAGGATCATTGAAATGGAGCGCCTGATGGAGGAGGAGGGTGCCAAATGCTTCGTCGTCATGGCCGCAGATGCCCCCCTCGCTTCGAGGGTGAGCAGAACGGTCAGTGTACTCGCCCCTGTGGGTGCCGCGGGCGGAAGGCCCGGTCCGGCACCCCCTGTGGGAACTGAGTCCGACAAGCACCTCTTCCCGGAGTCTTGCCTCCAGGACGACTGGACCGACGACTACGCCAAGTCTGAGGCCTTTGCGGCCGAGTATAGGGCTGTGACCGACCCTGACGACGGGCAAAAGTGGCCAAAGGGGCTGACTGAGGAAGATGGCAAGCTCTACCGGAATGGTAAGCTGCTAGTCCCAGAGTCCCGGGTGCTCGAGCTGTGTGAAGCTTGGCACCACCACATGCTGCACCCAGGGGTCAAGAAGCAAGCTCTTGACATGCAGCGTCGGTTCGAGATCGACCATATCGTTCTCTACACCGCCATCAAGAAGGTCAGGAAGGGTTGCTCGGTCTGTCAGGCCTGCAATCCCGACAACCGGAACGTCAAGGGGGAACCCCAATGGACCCCGGTTCCTGATCAGCCCATGGAGAGCGTGGCCATGGACGTCTTCTCCATGCCCGAGGTGCACATAGGCAAGGAGACCTTTGACTGTGTGGTTCTCTGTGTGGACCGCCACAGCGGCTACGTTGTAGCCGTTCCGGCACGCAAAAAGGGGTTGCTTGCCAGGGAAGTGGCAGTCATGATGATTCGTCATTGGCTGACCGTCTTTGACATCCCCCGCACCATTTGCAGTGACCGAGGGCCCCAGTTTACTGGTGGCTGGTTCAAGGCTATGTGTTCCCTCATGGGAATACGACATGCCAAGAGCGTTGCCTATCTCAGCCGGTCTAACGGCCGTGCTGAAGTGGCTGGACGGCAGCTGTTCGAGAAGCTGCGCAAGATCCACATCACCAATCCACGGCGGAACTGGTTCGAGGAGATGTGGCCTGCTCTGAAGGCCCATCATGACACCCCCACTCCGGGCGGTTTGTCCCCTCACCAGATTCTGTTTGGCAGGGACCCCCTGGGTAGGGGACTTCCCTTGTCTGGTGATGGCATGGCTATGGATGCCAAGGAGTTCTTCGCGCGGCAAGAGCAAACGGCGCGGGACATCCGCCAGCAGCTTGAGAAGGAGCATGCTGAGCGTCAGAAGTCCGCCCCGAGCTCGACAGCGCAGAAGTTCAGGGTGGGAGACCCGGTGTGGGTGATCAGACCGCGCCCCATGGGCACCCACCGCACCAAAACCTGGTTCACACCCGGCGAGGTGGTCCGCAGCATTGGTGAGGACACCTACCGCATCAAGGTGGGTCACGGACAGTTCCGGGAGCGCCACGAGAGTCAACTCCGTGTGCGGGAACCCGACCTCCGTGGCCGACATGTGTCCCTGGACTACGCCAAACATGAGGCCGATTCGGACGACGACTATGCTGAGCAGGACGACTATACTGTCGAGAAAATCCTGGCTCAGCGTCCGAAGGCCTCGGCACCCGGAGGTCTGGAGTTCAAGGTTCGTTGGCGAGGCTATGGGCCATCCCACGACACCTGGGAACCCGTCTCCTCGTTTGTGCCGCGGGTCAATACTCCCTTCATGGAGTACATCCGCAAGCACAAGACCAAGATCCACGTTTCGGACTTGGCGGCACTCACCCGGGCGATTGCAGCCAGGGGTGCCTGATCAGCGCCCTGAGCTCTCCCCTGATGTGTTATGAGCGCTTGTGAGGCCGACGAATCGTCCCTTACTTGCTTGCTCTCTTTCATTTCTATTCGTCACTCCCCCCCCCTGCTGAATCCATGGGAAACCAGGTAGGGCGACTGACCTTCATATTTTTGAGCTCTTGGGGCCTTGAAGCCCATACGACGTTGCGCAACGGATGCCGCTGTCATCGGCATTGCGATTTTTTGGTGTGTGGTCTGGTTCCATGGCATTTGCGGAATCCAGACCAGTCGACGTGTGTCTCGAGACTATATATGCCTGAACTCAGGCGTTATCCTGTCCATCCTCCTGCATTTGCCTTATCCTGACCGTGGCGTGGTTTGGCACTCTGTTCTGAGTGTGTTTACGCGCCTATTTACCCGAATTGTTGCTTGTTTTTCTGCCCTCCAGGATATGTGCATCTGTATGTTAAGTGTCATCAGCCCATCGCTGAGGGATGAACTGTTTTTCACCACGAATCGGGATACAGAGGCGCCTTGAGTCGCCGTGTACATATCCTTACAGCCTGGTCCAGCCTGGACCAGTACTTGAATACAGATTCTACTGTTTGAGTGCCCGTGATACCGTGTTGCCCTATTCGCTGTGATGTGTGGAGATCCTGATGGCGCCAGGCGGGAAGCCCAGTTGCCTGACTACACTCCCAGCGGTCCGCCACTGTCAGTCCCAGTGTGAGCCTACCGATTCGCAGACGCACTTGCATTCGGATGGCGGCCTCCGGTGCTCCTGACCTCGGTCAGTCTGCCTGGGAAACTGGTGGTTTGAGGAGTCGACGCCTCCGCCCACACTGCATGAGGACTCCCTCATGTATGGCCACGCTTCGTGGTAGTAGGGCGAGGGAAAAGACGGCCTTGATGCCCGATCCCTTCAGGAGGAATTTCCTTACGATTTGGGGTTCGTAAGGAGTTCGACTATGGCACTCTGGACTCGCGTCGTATGGATATGGACATGGTGCGCCCGAGGAAGGACCCGTGGGGACTCTCCCCAGTCGGCGGGCCTTGGGAAGCTTGGGGTAGCCTGATGGATCTTTGTGGTCGCTCTCGACTTGTGGGGCCACCTCGGCCGTCGTGTGACGCCTATGTTGGCCGTGTATGCCACTGCCACTGTGGTGGTGACAGTAGCAGCCGGCACCCGGTGCGCCTGGTATGGGTTAACGGGTCCTTTGGATGCCGAACAATCGCCGCCAGGACCCGGGACTTGATACTTGATACTATACATGTGCTACGAGCTGTTACAGCAGCATACCTATCCCACTGTGGGATACCTATCTTACGGTGACTTACTGAAGTGAGGTGTGACACCCCCCCCCCTTCAGGAAGTGGTCCTGGGTACCCGCTGCCATGCATGAGTGTTATCGAGCCCCCCCAGAGTTTGCTCTAAGGAGGGGGGTGAAGCGGTACCCAGAACCCCATGGCCAGGTTACGGCATACAACCGGTCTCCGGTCCACTAACCCCATGCACGGCGTGTTCCGTGCCGTGAAGCCCCGCATCGGCAACCGATGCACCGCCAGCGGAGATTTGTGTATCAGAATATCAGGAATCAACAGGGTTTTATTTTCATATTGTTTCCGTCAATTTTTACGCTTCCGTTCTGATACTCACTGTTTTGACTGCTGGCGGTTGGTTCGCGACTTTACCGTAACCGCCAGTTTAACTGTTTATAATGGAAATTTTAACGCTATCCGCGACGAAGGCTCCAAAGTCGCCAGGAACTGCATGGATGCTTCCGCAATTTTCATAATTAATACTCGCAAACTTAATCCGAATTTTTCAGGATGTCGAAATCGGATTTTCGACTTCGACATCCCCGCACTTGATTTGACCTCTTTCGAGTGGACCTACGTGCTTCCGTATGCACGAATCAACTTCCCTTTTATCCTGCCCTCCATTTGTCTTAAAGATATGGGCAAAACAAAGTTGATTCGTGAGGCCACTTGTGAAGGTCATATCTCGTGTTGCTTGCGAGTATTGACGATAAGGAAACGTGGGATGTATTCACAATACTCCCGACGTAATTTAGGAAGCATTATATGCCTTGCGTCTCCACACGTGCGCGCTAGTGTAATGGATCATGGTCAATAGGGTAGAGTTTGCGTTATAACTCTTTGGCCATGACATTGCGTGCGTTAAGATAACTTTCGAGTGTAGCGCGCAAGTGTTGGTGTTGCATAGGAACTCTCCTTGAGTTCCTATGACCGATTGACACAAAGTTATGCCCTTGGAGGGGCATGACATATCGTGGTGGGAGCCACCTTTTTGGGCAATATTTGGTATGTGCCATGTGTTGTGTTGCGTGCCCATTTGGCGGGTCCATTGCTCCAAGACAAGCCCGCCAATGGACCTCATATTGTGCAAGCCCCTTCTCCATACTCCCTACGATCAATTGCAAGCCTAACCTTCGTGAAGGGAAGCTTGTGTGGTGAACCCGAAGCGATGCGTTGGGAGCAAAGGGTGTATTTTGCAATTTTCCATATTTTCATGTGCCCACTTGGGAAGTAGCGCTCGTAACCTTTCAAGGCGCCCCAAGTGGAGCACATATGTAGGATCGAAGGTCATTGGTGTCAAGTCATTGTGTTTAGAAGGATTAGTTGATTGCACGATCCAAGCCAAAGATATTATAATATAATTGTGTGCCTTTCAAGGCACTTTGGTTTGTCTTTGTGCCAATTTTGCCATTTTTGGCTCGTCATGATGTCAAGTGGCGAATGTATATCTCAACGTTGCGCTCAATTGACATCATGACCCAAGTATGTTATGAGGGTACATACTTCGGTCGCCAACATATCTTGGACCCGGCGAATAACTCCTCTTAGGCTTGGCATACCGTGGCCGCCATGTTGGCGATTTGGGACTATCCCAAATCATGGGCTCACTTGGCGACCCTGCCATTCCCAATACCGGAGGAGTTGGGCGACGCCCAAAAGATATGTTGGACCAACATGACTTGATACCAATCCTATGGCACACTCCGGTCCGAGTCGGGCATGTGCCTCATTTGCCCCAACCATGAGTGTGCGCATTTTTGGCCATTTTGAGCATTTTTCCACTTTTGCTGCCCGCCGTGCCCCATGTTCTAACCTTCGTGCACGCCGGACGCATGGACCAATGGACCATATATGACATGGGTGTTATGGGTAATGGTCCCCATGGTCCACACACCACGTGGGCGAAGCGGAGCCGCCTTCGTCAAGGCGCTAGGCCAAATTGAGTATGGGCAATTTTGCCATTTTTGCATTCGTGGACCCAATTGGGATCGTCACCACGCCAAGCAGCATGGAGATCTTTGAGAGCCAAGGGCATGGGAGTCTCCGTTGGACTCCCGGTGGATCACGTATGGAATGGCGGATCCGATCTCCAAGCCGGCGTGGAGATATACTATTGGGAGCACACCGAATTTTGGCTCATTTCAGGCAGCCAAAATGACCCAATTTTGGGACCCCAATTTCCCCCTTCCGTGTGGTCAATTGGCGGCCCCATTTCTCTAAGCCCATAGGGAGCCCGGACCTAAATTCAAGTTGTACACTCAGACATAAGTCCTAGGTCCTGCCTCCTACCCTGTGAGCCATTGGCCTTACCTTGGCCGGGCGAGCCACGCGTGGGAATGACGCCAATTTTGGTGATTTTGGCATCATGACCCCACATGACTCATCCGTGTTGCCCTGATGCCGGGACCTCAGAGGGAACCAGGTTGGGTGAGGGCTCCAGGGGGTTCGTACTCGAAGGGCACAGGGTCAGTCGCTTCGTCCCTACCTCTGGCGGGTCCGGACGAGGGGTCAATTTTGGGGATTTTTGAGTTAATTTCAGTTTGGGCTGAAACAGCCCATTTTCAGCTACCAACTCCTGGGTGATAATGGCGGGGCCATATCTCTGGCTCAGAGTGGAGTTGGGACCTGCCATTAGGGGAGCATAGGGAGCCACTGTCGGTTGGCCTTGGAGCCCCTTGGTTCCCAGGAACTCGCCTGTGGCTGGGCGGGACACCCCCCCTATTGGCAGGGTTTCAGGGTCCGGACTGAGCAGGGCATGGGTTGTGTTTGAGCCCCCGCCCCCATCAGCCACTGAGAGGGTCGGACCTGGGATTGGGATATGAGTTGGGACTGAGTGTCTATGGTCCCGTGATGCCCTTACCCCAGTCCAGTCTTAACCCCATGTGTACATATCCTGATGTGTTGCTGTACATACTTTCGTTCCCTCTTTGCAGAGTGGCAAGGATTCTGAAACGCTTTGTCACATGACACAGGCGTATTGATGCCCTTGTGAGCGTAGTGCCTTGCCTGCCTGCTCACCCGTGCGTGTCACCGCAGCGTCCCGTGGCCGGCCCCCCACGGGAACGCAAGCCAATCCTTGCGAGGCACCAAGAGCGTGCAAAAGACGGCAAAGCAAGGTAAAAACACGCTACGCGTGTTGTGCAAGCTCTAACCAACACGTATGTTTGATTTCTGTTGTGCTATGTGTGGCTGATGTTCAAACTCGCATATTAAGCGCACAGTGGTGAATTGATGTGCGCGAAACGTACAGTTACCCTATGGCTGTACTGTGCACCCTCCCCGCGCAAAAATTTTTGCCTGTCTGTAAGCCTCACTTTGGAAAATCGCGTTTTTCGCTGCTTGTCGTTTTCAAAATTCTTTGTTTTACAAAACTGCGCTTTTTGCAGCTTCAGAAGCGCTTTTTACAAAAGTTCAAAAGTTTTTGGACTTTGGAGGCTTCACCCCCAGTCCCGCACGGCGGACGCGCGCTGTTACGGGGGTCGCCAGAACTCCCAGCGCTACACTTTGCGCTTTTCAGGTGTCCAAATATTTTTTTCAAGTTTTGGTTCCTGGCGAGTTAGAAGCTCAGCTACGGTTCATTTTGAAGTTCATTTCAAGCGTAATTCATTGCCGATTTCACTTTGATTTTCAAAAAATTGGTATCTGCATTTGTTATGTAAGGCTTCCCTAAGGATTCCTACGCCTTGTGCATGCTTTATATATCACTTTAAGCACAATCTTTCTGGAACTTCTGGTATTTGCATTTTTAGCTCCCAACTAATCACCTATTGTGCTGTGGTAAGAGTGGTACCCGCGCAATAGTAAGAAAGGTAACTCGCATGTATGCTTTCCGAAGTCATTCCACTCATTCTTTACTGTGGTACTGAGGTGCAGTGATCATACTTGGTATTGAAGGTAGTCCAGTTCTGGACTGAATAGTAAATGCTAAGAGATTTCACAGGGCTGCATATGATTATGGCCACAATATCATTTTTCAGCCTATTTTTCTGAGTACTTACTCCTGAATTCCAGGGCTTCAGTCGGGGGGGGAGTGAGATTGAGCCCCATGGAGTATATATTTTGAACTCAGAGTGTACTTTATTTGAACTCAGAGCAGATTCAGATCAATCATCATCATTCATCATCATCATCATTCATCATGCATCATGTGTCATGTGTCATGCATCATGTGTCATGACATGCTGGCGCCCTAGCATGTGTTTTTCACATTCCAACCCAAAAATTCACTTTTGCTCAGAACTAACACAACCACAACCCTACTCTTATGGGTTCCTAAGAAGGTTATACTATTCATTTTTCATAACTCTTTCAATTTGGATGATCACATTTTTGACATCATGGATTGTCATGCATGTCATGCATGATCGACTCATTTTGTGAGTGATACCACACATTTACTACCTTCGAAGGAGTCTAAGGCACCTAAGGGACCTCTATTTACTCTACAACCCTTTTCCATGGTTGTCCCTACTTCTACATGTATTTTAATGCCTATTTGGTGGGTCCCAAGCATGTTTCATGTATTGGGGGATCCCAAGAGTATACCTAGGCCTAAGCCAAGCCCCAAACACAAGACGAGAGAAGAGAGATAGATAGAGGAGAGGCGCCTGGCGGCGACACCAGGGAGCACGTGGTGCTTCCTAGGTATGTCCTAACTAGGTGTATTTTACTACAAGAGGGATATTTCTATGGTGAGAGTGGAAGAGAGGTAAGGAGTGAACATGAGTGTAAATAATGATTGTGCTTCATAGTCCCTTTTTTGCTATGGACTAAGCTGGAAGACTACAATTCTATGAGCCCATTACTTTGCTGTTGTTGAGGAGGGTGCCAAATCTAACTGATAATCACACTGAGCCGATCCGGGTTGAGATGTGTGACCGCCTGCATTTTGACAAAGGAGACTATTGGATCCGAGCAGAACCTTCGCAGTGGTCAGTGTGAGCCGAACTTCCCCGAAATCAAGCAACGCATGCCCAGTCTTGCGAATTCGGACCTGCCGTTCTTCAATCAGCTGTTGGTGGCTGGGCCGGACAAACGATTGTGCATCATGGAAGCTCTGTCGAATCAGCTTGACGACGTGCGCGCTGCGCCCCCTGGAGTGCCGTACAATTGGATGTTCCGTGAAGTGGGCGACGACGGCCAGCTGCTGGAAAGTGCTGCGAATGCTGAAAATGTGCGGCGGCAAATCGGTCGGTTTGCCTCAAAGGTTCTCGGACGGCCTGTGACGACAAAGGCCCTTGGGCGACAGGCTGCAATCTCCCGCGTTCAAAGCAATGCTGCCGTGTCTACAGCAGATCTTGCCAAGTGTATTGGCGTGAATGAGAGGACTCTGCCGATCTACAACAATGTCTCGAAGGAGACACGGCGAAAGGTGGCTGACGCGATGGCAGGCAATGTGCATTCGGCAACCGACTGCAAGTTCGAACCCAAGGCTTACTCTCTGCTGCCCGACGAGCCGACTTCCTCCAATGCAGCCGCGCCAGTGGCGCCGAACACGATTCCGAACACGATGCCGAATATGGTTCTGCCCCAAGTGCCGACCGTTAATCCGAACGTGCTCCCTGTCGCCCAGCCTGTGTACCCTTTGCACCATCCGTTCCCTTTGGGTATGGGTGGTTACAGCTTTCCGGTGGTTTAGTGGCCCTTCCAGTGGGCCTTCCAGTCTTTTTTCCGAATTTTTTTCCGGTGAATGTGCAAGGCAATGTGCCCGTGAATGTGCCCGTGAATGTGTCTGTGAATGCGCCAGCGCCCAGACAGTTTGCGCCAGCGCCTGCGGCAGGGTTTCGCTTCGACCCTGAGGACGACATGCCCCTCACCCAGGTCTGTGAGAGCCAAGTTTCCTCCATTGCTGTGAAGGAACCTCCCACCGAAACTAACACCCAAACGACAGTTGTCGACAGATGTCCCCCTGACGAAAACAGTGGACCTGACGAACTGCCCAGGAGTCCAGTGCGTCCGTCGCGCAATAGGAACAGCACTCGCCAGTCTGATTTTGTTTATACATTTGCCTCTGAAGGCCCCAGGCATGAGCTTAAGCATGAGCCTGAGCCCAAACCCAAGAGAAGGAGGGCTCCAGTTGCCAGGGCGCCCTTTGACGGGCCTGCTCTGCGCACCCGCAACACATCCGCCAGGGCGCCCTTTGATGGGCCTGCTCTGCGCACCCGCAACAAGGGGAAGAATCCCTTTTCTTTGTTCTGAGATGGAAAGCTTGTGTTCATTACAGAAAGGTATGTGGGTCTTCATGCTGACACAGTCATTGTGAGGGTTTTTGCTGCTGTTTTGGTTGACTGAAGTGGCAGTCTTTATAACAGTTTCATGGGACCCTCCACGATGACAGGCTGTGGGATTGCTTCATTTTGCTGTGTGATTGCTCCATGTCCCTTCCCTCTGCCCTTGCCACCACCTTCAGGTGCCCTGATTAGAGTTAATTGGTTGGAATAGGCTTCATTTGGCTCATTTGGTTCATTTGGTCATCATTCAAGTGGAATTCCTTGAAATGGTTTGATTCAGTCCATTCCTGCCCTCAATCTGATTGCTTTTGCCATCCTTGCAATGGAAATGGTTCATATGGTTGATTTGAATTTTTGATCATTTTGGTGTCACATTGTGCGGTACATTTGGAAGGCAATGTACCAGTACATTTAGGACCCCTATCACATTTAAGACAGTACAACCGAAAGGCGCCTCTGCAGCACAAGACGGGCTTGGAGTGCGTCTCTTGTCGCCGGCACTGTTTTTTGTCGCCGGCAGTTGGCGGATCGTCCTGCCTTACAAATCTCAAAAGAAATTTATTTGGAATTTACAAATGGCAGCGATCAACCCCATCCCTTTCAACTCATGGTCGGATTTATTTTCTGCTGATCAGGGGACGTTGGACCACGCCTAGAAGTTATTTATGGAAGATTTGGTCCCGCTGGTTGCTATAGCCCCCGAGGGTTTGCAAGACAATATTATCCAGGGTGGTGGTCACTAGTCTGGAGCCGGATATGGACAGGGAAATTTGTCCCGGCTAATATTTGACATGTCCAAGGTTGGTGTTCTATCAACACGATTCGATGTATATCGGGATGTTATCTTGGTCGCGCTTGCTTTACATTGGCGATTGAATTCCCTACCAAAAGTATTGGATGGGGATGCCAAGCAAACAGCATTTGCCTTGTGCGATGCCCTTGGTGCCGGTGCCCCTACTCCTACGTTACCTTGGTATGTTGAGGAGATTGAATTGTCGGAAAGTTTCCAGCACATTTGGGATAATATGAAGGTTCAATTGGATTTCGAAGACCGCAAAAGTCTTTTAAAGGATATATCATTTTTTAAGGGCATGCCAAATGATGCAGCATGCAACAATCATAGGCGAGATGGCAACGTTGCCGTGGGTAAAGTGCATAAAAGTTGGGAGAATTCCACTTTTAACATTTTGCGCATGTTGGCCGTCATTGATGCCAAGCTTGTTGACCCTCAAGCACCGCCTTCCGACGTTGTTTTAGACACCATTGTTGATAGGGCTTTTGCCGCCGGTTCGGACCCCCGTGGCCATCTTGGGGTCACTTGGGGTGTGTATCTATGTGCCGGCAAGCCGCCATTGGCTGATATCATACTCTCCCATCCATTTGACCTAACCTGATGTGATAGTGTGATAGATTTGGCCATTCCGGCTATGAGCGGCCATATTCAGAACCGAGGCACCGCCAGCGGAGATTTATATATCGGAATATCAGGAATCAACAGGGTTTTATTATCATAGTGTTTCCGTAATTTTTCAGCCTTTCGTTCTGATGGTCAATGTATCGGCGACTGTCAGTTGGCTCGCGATTTTGCGTTAACCGATTGGTTAACTGTTATTTCCAGATATTTTGGCGGATACTCCGTTGAAGGGTCAGATTTCATCAGCAAAGGGTTCGTTGCTTCCGCAATTTTCTAAATAAGCACTCGAAATTTTAATCTGAATTTTTCGCGATGTCGAAATCGGATTTTCGACTTCGACATCGCCGCACTTGATTTGGACTTCTTCGAGTGGTCATACTCCTTTCCCTATGCCCGAATCAGGTTTCCCTTATACTTGCCACCCATTTGACTTGGAGATATAAGGGAAACAAAAGTGAATCGTGGGACCACTTTGAAGGACCATATCTACGCGCGAGTGTGAGGAAAGAGAATAAGGAAGGTTGGGTTGCAAACGCCTTGGTCTCAACTTAATTTAGGAAGCATCAAACGCCTTTGGTGCGTACACATGCCCGGTGTTGCAAGGGATAATGGTCAAGAGGGTATAAATTGATATATATAACTCTTGGGCCGTGCAACCGAATATTTTAATGCGACTTTCGAGTGTACCGCATGAGTGTTGGGGTTGCATAGCAACTTTCCTTGGGTTCCTACGTATTTTTAACGTGAAGTTATGTAAATGGAGGGACATGGCATATCATGGTGGGAGCCATATTTTGAGGGTATGTGTTGTATGCATGGTATATGTTTGATATGCTCACGCCCATGTTATATATCTTCGTGTGGCCGAAGAGATGGGAAGCCATACGTGACAAGGGCTTTGCCCATGTCCCAATTGTGGAATTCAAAGCGCTAGACCAAGTCTACCGCATATGTATTGCTCATGGTATGTTGGACAAAGAGATCCATGGGTGCACTCCCATTTTCATGGGGCATGTAGATATTAGTGGCGAAGGTATCTCCATGCGCCCGATTGGGGATCCAAGTGGGGGAATTGTTTGCAAATGGTTCCAATCATTTGTGTATTGAACCATGAGCGGATATCATGGGTGAGCATAGAGATATACTATCATGACTACTTTGTATTTGGTCGTATTTTCATGTTTTTGACCTCAATTTTTGCTCATTTTTGCATTTTGTGTACTTACCTGGTCGGCTATCAGCAAGAAGCCTATGGAGAGTTGAACCATGGTATGTTGTTCATATGTTGGCATATGCTTTGGAGTCGAACACCACCATATGCCGGATCGCGTACTCCATTTGGCTTGGCGCACGAAGGATTACAAGAATTGGTCTCAAGATCATGGGCTGACTTGGGCAGTGCGTGGCGCCCATATCCGAAGGGGTTTCGAGGGTAAAGTGGGGATGTACATGGGCATTGACCTTTGGTCTATATCCTCCATGAATATTAGACTTCGATTCAATGCATGCTTTGAGCCTTCGGATAAGTGGTAACTTCAATTTTGAGCATATATTTGATATATGGCCAATATGGTGTGAATTGGCAGTTTTTTGGCATGTTATGAGTTCAAACTCATAGGTCATTTCTCTAAGCCCATTCGACTCCAAGTCCAACCAAGGTTATGTCAGGGTAGGGCATGGTCCTGAGTGCCACTCTAGGCCATGACACGCCACTTCTCCTATTGGGCTAGGAATTAGAGGCTTGGGAGTGAACACATTTTTGGGGTTTATGTAGTGACTTTTGACACATGGCATTTAGCCATCTCATTTGACCTGGTTCAGGGCAATATGTTGGTGAGTCAAGGGAAGGTCTTGAGTCCAGGGAATGAGGGGTTTATGGCTGTGAATGTATATGTTTACCTCTTTCCCCAACCTTGCTTCATTTGTGTTCATATGCCAATTTCAGGGCTTTCTTCCTTGGTGCAATTCTTGTACATGCCCGCCATCGTGAGACCAGCGATGTGCTGAACGAAAGCCCGCAGCCTGATTTGGATTGTGAATTGGGTTATTGCTGTATTTGTGGGATCTGGTTGCCATTCAGGGTTGAAGGAGGATTTTATTTTCTATATTTTTGGATTTTGGACCCTGGACTTTGAGGATTTTGAGAAATGCAATCGTTGATCAGGAGCAAGTCAGCAGGGGTGACAGGCGGAAGGGGCACAGCGGGGGCCGGTCCTGGTAGGGACCTTCTCCGCCCCCCCCTCCATGTCCCAAGGACACATGGAGGCCCCACACACGTCGTAGGCGTCCCCCATGCCCCATGGGAGGGGTGAGGACACTGAAAATTGGTGCCCTACGCCATATCCGGTCTCCTCTTGATCTACAACATGGACCAAGGGGATCAAAGATAGAAAAACGTCGTCGGTCGACCTAAATAAGTATACCACAGTGAAATATATACGTGGAGATCGAGTGAAGGGGGTATATGGCCAATCAAGGCCGAAAAATCCCCGGATGAACGCCCTCACCCGTCTCCCCAAGCACAGAAACAAACAAAATGCCAAGGGGGGATCCAGTACGGTGCTACAGCAGCAACCAAATGGACCAACACGTCCTTGACATCCAAAGAAATATTCTTTTTCTTTAGGTAGTCCATCCAGACCGTGGTATACCTCGGCACGAAACTGCTCGGAGGTTCCCACGAATCCCTGGATGCGGCGAAACCCTTCCAACGGACTTTATAAAGCCTACCCCCAGGCGTCCCCGGGTCCGGCTTGTCCGCCAGGATCTTCTCGGCGGTGAAGTCGTCGTCCTCACCCTCGTCGTCCGAGTCCACATCGCCGGCCGTGAACTCGAAGGTGACGGGACGTCCGCTGGGGTCTGGTGCTCGGGGACGAAGCTGGGTATGGTCGCGGTCCAGGATCTTGTTATCCCCCACACGAACCGCATACACATCCTGCCCGACCTTCCGCACGATTACCCCCGGCACATACCAAGATGCCTGCCGATGCCTGGACAGGACATCCTTGTGGTGCCGCTCCACCCACACGGTGTCTTGGAGAGCATACTTCTGGACTTTTCCTTGCTTGAAGTACTTGGCTCTCTTGTCATGCTCGTCCTGAAGTGCTTTGCACACTTTGGCCGCCGTGTCGTCCGCCTCAGCCATCATAGCGTTCGCATCCCGGGCCACTTTGCCATGGTTCAACCACGGGAGAGTGCGTGACACTCGATCCCGCAGGAACAGGATGCGATGGGGCGACAGTCCAGTGGGTCCCGGAAGGTCGTGATACGCTTGGAGTACTCTCCACAGCGAATTATACCAATTCCGGCCCGGTTCGTCGATGTGTAGCTGGCGGAACTTCTCGAACATCTGCCGCCCGGCCACCTCAGCCCGGCCATTCGACCGGCTGTGGTATGCCACGGTCTTGGCATGGCGAATCCCCATGTGCTTGCACATCGTCTTGAACCACGTCCCCACGAATTGACTGCCCCGATCGCTGCAGATGACAGCTGGGACATCGAAAATCGTCAGCCAATGCCTGATCATGGCATTAGCGACGGTCTTGGCCTGCAGCCCCACTCCATGCTTGTCCTTCTTGTCCTTCTTCTTGGACTTCTTGCCAGGGACCGCCACGATATACCCACTGTGCCTGTCCACCGCCAGGATGACACAGTCGTAGGTCTCTCCTTCCACGGTGACCTCAGGCATGGCGAATACATCCATGGCCACGGACCGCATAGGGGCCTCCGGTATAGCCGTATACACCGGGTTGCCCGCTGTGGAGTGGTTGGGGCTCTTCGTGGCCCGACACACGGCACAGTCGCTGCAGTACCTATCCACGATGGCGTAATACCCCGGTGGGAACTTGAAACGCCACTCCAGGTCCTGCTGCATCTTGTCTCGGCCAGGGTGCATGAGCTGGGTGTTGTGCCAATGGTCAATGAGCTCCTCCACTCGGTTTTCGGGCACCAGCAGCTTGTCCTTGAGGAACAAGTTGTCGCCATCCTCGGTCAAGCCCTCGGGCCATTCGTCGTCCGACGGGGCGCTCACGGCATTCCAGTACTTGCTCCAGTGCTCGGATGCCGCATAGTCATCCGACCAGTCCTCTGTGAGCACCGACTTGACTAGCTCTACAGGGGCCACCATCCATTGCTCGAGGGTTTCCTCTCGAATAGCTTGGACGCGGGCACCCCGGAACTTGGCCAGGTCCGTACGATTTGCCATCACTACAAAGCACTTGACCCCCTCTTGCTCCATGACCTTCTCCATCTCGATGATGCGCTTGGCCTCCTCGGTTTCCTCGGCGTCCCCATGGCTGGATATGTCCATCCAAGCCTTGCCCGCGGGGTAGGCCCAGCGACTGAGGCAATCTGCCACAGTGTTGTCCTTCCCCGGGACGTACACGACGCTGAGGTCGAACTTGGCGAACGTCTCGTGCCATCGGGCCCTCCTAGCCGCTGGTCCTGAAGGGGTGTCGACATGCTCCTTGTGCCAGCTCTGTAGGGACTGGTGGTCCGTGCAAACCACCACCGGCTGCAGTCCGATGTGGCCAGACCACTTCCTGAGCGCACATACGATGGCGTATGTCTCCTTCTCCCTCGCGGTCCATGTTCGGCGTTGGCCCTCGGCCAGGATCCTGCTCCAAAACGCCACGGGAACATGAGTCCCGTCGTCCCGGACTTGCTCGAGGACTGCCCCCACGGCATAGTCCGAGGCGTCTGTCCGTAGCACGAATCCCTTGTCCGGGTCCACCAGGAACAGCCCCAACTGCTCAGGAGTCGCTCCTTCAGGCGGTTGAACGCATCCTCAGCCTCAGGGGTCCAGGCAAGTTTCTTCTTGCTCCCCTTCCGGCCATCGAACTTGCCCACTTGCAGCATCTTGTGCAGCGGCCCCGAGAGCTCTGCATACATCCGGACATAGCCCGAATAGTAATTGCAGAACCCCATGAAAGACCGGAGTTCGCTGATGGTCTGGGGCTTCTCCCAGTGGTGCAGGGACGCCAGCTTCCCAGGCATGGGACGGCGTTGCCCGTGACCAACCACGTGACCCGCGAACTCGACTTCCTTCACGAAGAGTGAGGCTTTGGGGGGCTTGCACACCATGTTGTGCTTGTCCAACTCGCCGAGCACTCGGCGCAGATCCTTCTCATGCGCGTCGATGAGCTCGTCCTCGGTCATGTTCTCCGTGCCGGACCCGATGATGATGTCGTCCACGAAGGGATCGGCACAGTCCCGGACTGGACCGAGTAGGTCCTCCATCATGCGCTGGAAAGCGGCGTTGCCATTCTTGGCGCCCATGGGCACCACTTTCCACTGCATGGGCCCCAGCGGCGTCGACATCGCTGTGCAGGGCCTGGAGTCCGGGTGTAGCGGCATCTGGTGATAACCGTGTTTCAGGTCCAACACCGTGAAAATCCGTTTTTTCTGTTGTTTTTGGAGGATGGAGTCGATCAGGGGAAGCGAGTACGAGTCGTGCTCGGTCTGCTCGTTCAAACCTCTGTAATCAACCACCAACCTCCACTCGCCCTTCTCCTTCTTGGGCACGATGAAGGCTGGGCTGGCCCACTCACTGTCGGAGGGTTCGATCCATCCCCGCTCAATGAACTCGGCCAACAGCTTCTTCATGGCCTCGGCCCGATCGCCCTGAAGTTGGTACTCCCGATGACGATAGATCTTCGGGTTCGGCTTCAGCTTGATCTTCGCTGTACCAAACCTCCCGCGATCTGGAGGGTTCTTGTTGGCGACGCCACTGAATAGCCGCGGATAGGCCTTGATCAGCCTCTCCTTCAGCTCGGCGACCTTCGGGTTCTCCTGGGCCTCTTCAGCCGCTTGCTTCGGTATCGATACAACCGACCGCACTGCGGTATAGGCCTCTTCTGGGTCCGATTCCGACTTCTCCTCGTCCGATATGCCGTCTTCATCGTCGTGGGTCGCGATTCCCACCGATAATCTTCGAAAATTTGCGGCCTTGGGCTGGTGCTCGTCGCTACCGGTTCCCACTCTTGGAAAACCCCACGTTGGTGGGTCCGACCCAACCGGACCATCGTATTGGTCCGCGATGTGATCCATGACCCTCGCCACGAACTCATCCTTCTCGTACTTGCCGGTGACCAACATCTTGTCATCCCACCAATGCGGAGATGTGACCATGGCCCGCTGCAGCAGACCAGCAGGACCTGACCCAATGGGACCCTAGGATTGGCCTACGGCACTAGATAGGGCTGACGTGGACCTGGGGATTGTAGTTCGGATGCAATTGCAAATCGTTGGATTTTATAATGTAGGCTGATGCGCCTTTGTTTGTTCTATGGGTCTGTATTCTCCTTTTCATCACAGACCCCTCTGGTATGGATTTAATGTCCTGATTTGGCTTTGTTGCTCTGCCGGATTTGCGATCGCGCCGTTGCCGCTGTTATCTCTGCCTTATGGTAGCATCGTCTTGTTGAATTTCTGCGAGAGTTTTATGAGCCCATTCTGAACAATTTACTTTGATTTGATTAGTAATTGATCGATTTCAATCGTTTTTGCGAGTATCGAGATGTCGTTGGTTCCGACAAGTAATTCGACGCCAAACACCATTCGAAGGTTATGGGCACGAGGACGGAGTATGATTAGTCCACCGGATCATCGTGGACATGGGGAAATTTCCGTCCGTGCACCCGAACGCCTCTTCCAACAGTCGGAAAGCAGTAGTGCAGACATGGAGTGTGGGTTTGGTGAGGCTCGCCATGAACATATTAGGATTGAGGACGGCGGTCGCATATTCGAAAGGTGGCGCACGCTCACACGTGAGCCACAAGCTCCTCAACAAATGATGGAGGAGCTCAACAACACGGTAGATACACTCATTGCACAATTGACACAAGTGCATGGGTATTTGCAACAATGCCATGGGGATATCAATAGAATTATCAATGCCGGCAACAAATGTGAGAGACTCCAAGGAGACATGAGTCGAGTGTTGCAGGGACATGAGGAGCGTTTGCAACGTATTGAGAGTCTTGAACAACACCTCAAACAACATCAAGAGTATTCCCAACAATATTTTGTTCACAAGGAGGTGCATGCCGCCTCCGTGCAAGGAGTAGAACAAATGTGCACTTCGGCAACGCAAAACATTGAGAGCGTCCGTGGCCAAGTGACTCAATTGCATGGCCAATTTCGCCAACAACAAGAGCACATCCAACAACATTTGGCGAGTAAAGATGTTTTGGAGGCACGAATTAAGGGAACGGAACAATATTGTCAAACAAGTGTTTCCGTGCTTGCTTCGCAAATTCCACAACATGTGGAGAATCATCTTCAGTCACATGCATCTTTAATTCATGATATTGTCGAGCCCTTATTGCATGAGCAACGCCGACATCTTGATTCTTGCATGAATGATTTCAAGCGTGTGTGCAATGAACGAATTGATTCAAGTGTGCATGAGTTAACTTCTTTTGTTAAGACGTTTGTACATGAGTCATGTGAGAATATCGAACGTAAGGCAATCGAGGCGGCTCGTAGACACGTCGTCACGGTATGTGAGCCTTTTGCAACAAAAGAGTCAAGTTTATTGCATGATGTGACGTGCCGCATGAATGATTTTGAATCACGAGTCAAAACAATGATCGTCGATTCGTGCGACGTTGCATCTTGTCATTTAGCCATTGAAGCGGGTGCAAAACAGAATGAAGAGAAGTTTGGAACCATTACCCGTGAATTTGAGAGAATGCGCAAGGTTTGCACTCACAATGAGGAAATGCATGACATGGTGCATGAGGTAAAAAGGGATTTGCAACGTGTTGTTGTGGACGTGGATGTTCTCAAAATAAGAGGAATTAAGGTCGAGGCGGCTACGGCCGAACGAACGAGCTCTACGAGTAGCCCACTACCCACGGTTGGTGTAGATGAGCGGTTCGCTATGCATGAATTGCTAAATAAGTTTGAGGCACATCAAGTCTCGGTCGCGAGCGATTTGACGTCGCTCGACACAAAATGGCGTGCATGCATTGATGCCAAACTCCATGACCTTGTTGGGCCTTTGAAAAAAAATGGCGAATTGTTGATGCATTTCATTGAACAATTGGTGCCCTCATCGGAGATGATAGGCAACACCATGGAAGACAAATTCCGTACGTGTGCACAGCAATTGTTGCTCCTTCAATCGTATGGAACGTCATATGGTGACGTGTGTGCGCGAGTTCTTTCATGGGAAGAACGGGTTGGTGAGTGTGAAAAAAAAATTGAGGCCTTGCATGATGAATGGGTGGACATTGATTTGCCCGACTTGGTAGAGGATGTGGATGCGTTGGGTGAGAGCGTGCGCACACTCCGGTGCCAGGTTAACAAATCTTGCCTTTCCGTAGACTTGGAGTCGCGGGGACCATCCGTGGACGATGAGGACCATGGGATGCATGAGACAACCAAGGTGGGTGCATGCTCACATGACAGTGTAGGAAAAGGAATTTCCTTTGCTGACGATGAGGTTGGGTGTGAAGAAACCGCAACCGCGGTCGTTTCAACAGCGTCAGTTGACAGCGTCTTCAAGTCTCCGTTGACGGGCGCAGGGCGCTTGGAGCTACTAAGGGGCAGGGACGCTGCGTTCGGGGAGCCACGGGTTAAACCTCTCACAGGTTTGGCGACGGTAACTGCGTCCCCCCTTAAGCGTGGATTGGCGGCACCCATCCACCCAATGCCGGGTCGGACGGATACCATGGCTTTTGACACCCAAAAGGACAAGGTCCAACAAACACGTGCAATTTTCTCTTTATTAGAGTCCCTGGAGGACTCCCCGGGTGATGACGCTGTGAGGGGTCGCAAGGTCGCAAAATATAGGACACTCACCGAAAAAGACGAACAATAGAGTCGCGACGGCGAAGAAACTGAGCGTTGCTTGCCCCAAACCATCTAGCAAAGTGCGTGCCCTAGGCGCTAGGGACATGTGCGCGCCCCAAAACAACCCACACATAGACAACAACAACGCCACCGGCCGCCGACAAGCAAGTATGTTATGTGCCGCGCACCGCGAAAAACCAACGAAACAAACACAACGCGGAAAGAGGTAGACAAGGAGAATAAATAGGTAACGAACCGCACCACGGTGGAGATATACCACAAGTACACGACCAAGCAATGCAAGCCCGCTCATGTAGGAAATACGCGCGAAGGGGATCACAACAAAAAGAGCAAGAGGCCGCACATGTACCCAAGTATGTTGAATGTCGTGCATGAAAAATACACACAAGCAACAACAACGCCACCGGCCGCCGGAAAGCAAGTATGTTATGTGCAAATATGTTGTGTGCGTAACGCCGTAACAAGCGCAAAACAAGTAACGTGATAAGCAACGCCAAAGTGCGCCGCCACGAAAAGCGCAACGAAAACCGCACCGGCAAGGAAAACCAACAAGAGGTGGCACCGAAAGAACGCCTATGCTCACCCCCACTCGCATAGGGAAAGAAAGGTATGCCCGCACGCGCATGCCCGGAACGCCGCAAGGCCATCACCGCCGCGGAGGAGCAGCATGGTATGAAGGGACAAACAGGGAGGAACAAAAAGACCACCGAGGTAAAGCACAACACAACAAAAAAAAAAAAAAAAAAAAAAAAATTAAAAAAAAAAAAAAAAAACCAAGCATACACACGTGACTAGTGGGGTCCAAGTATGTTGCCACGCTACGCTACGTAACCGAGACGTGCCCACCGCCCACCCGCACGCCCGCTTATGTAGGAGGCGAAAGGGAGCGAAAGGGAACAAAAGGTATGCCGCCGCATGCAAACGAATAGTAGACAAGCCACACACCGCCACCAAGAACGCAAGTATGTTACCATGTCGTGCCACGTCGCCAACCGCGGAGTTGCGGGGGTTAGAACACACAAATAGCCAGGGAGGGGGACAAGAAGAGCAAACACACAAATAGCACAGCGCCGGCGAGTGCCGGGTCCCAACGAACACACGTGCACGCACCCATGTTCTATCCTCACAGGTCCCGAAGAGAAGCGTATGCTCGTGTCTGCGTCGTCCGGGCGTTAAAGTAGGGTTGTCTTAGACGCTTAGGCAAGTATTGCGTCGTGCCGTCGTCACACATAAGCGAACGCCCGACAAGGCGGGAGGACAAGGACACGTTAAGGTAGTGGGGAAAGAGGCAGGTATGTTGCACGTCACGCCGCGCGCGCGGAACGGGCGACGAGAAAAGGTAGCGACCAAAGGGGGGTGGAAACAAGCCGGGAGCAAATGGGGCGATAAACCTACACGCAAGCCGGTCGCACACGAATGTCGCATGACGTACCAGCCAGCTCGAGGTGCCGGGTCGCGACAAAACCGCCGCCGCCGCACGCTTGCTTACGCACCCTTCTCTCCCTACGCAGGTTCAAAAGAGGAAGCCCGGGCCGACAAGAAAAAAGACAGAGACACGCAACAAAGCGGAGGCAGGGAAAAAGTGCATGCCAGGGAGAGGGGTAGAGGAAAGGGTAAAGAGCAACGAAGCCGCGAAAGGAACAAGGGGAAGCCAGCGAACGAGCAAGGGGCGCACATAGAGGAAGGGACACGGCGGGCACACGGCGAGCACAACACCGCACCGAGACACCGGAGAGGGGAGCACCGGAGGACCAAGGAAAGAGCAGCACCACGCACCACGACACGCACGGCACAGGCACCACACACACCGCACACACCCAACGAACCCCGGCAACCCACCCGGCAGTGGGCGGGCAGACGGGAGAGGGACAGCGCCTGACCCCAAGCGCCCCTCACCATGGTGGAAGGCACCCCCCCCGGGGACGCCTTTCCGCCACCCCCACAGCGAGCAACGCCGGCCCGCAAGGGCGCACGCTGTGGGGCCGGTGCCGGGCCCCCACGCCCACACCGACCGCACCCGGGACACGCGGGTCGCGGAACCCTGGCTGCACGCTCCGGAGGACGGGCAGCCGGGGGAGGGACAGCGCCTGGCACCAGGCGCCCCTCACAACGGTGGAGGACAGCCCCCCCCGGGGACGCCCTTCCGCCACCCCCACAGCGAGCAACGCCGGCCCGCAAGGGCGCACGCTGTGGGGCCGGTGCTGGGTCCACACGCCCGCATCGACCGCACCCGGGACACACGGGTCGCGGAACCCTGGCTGCACGCTCCGGAAGACGAGCGGCCGGGGGAGGGACAGCGCCTGGCACCAAGCGCCCCTCACAACGGTGGAAGGCAGCCCCCCCCGGGGACGCCCTTCCGCCACCCCCACAGCGAGCAACGCCGGCCCGCAAGGGCGCACGCTGTGGGGCCGGTGCTGGGTCCACACGCCCGCATCGACCGCACCCGGGACACACGGGTCGCGGAACCCTGGCTGCACGCTCCGGAGGACGAGCGGCCGGGGGAGGGGCAGCGCCTGACACCAGGCGCCCCTCACAACGGTGGAAGGCACCCCCCCCGGGGACGCCCTTCCGCCACCCCCACAGCGAGCAACGCCGGCCCGCAAGGGCGCACGCTGTGGGGCCGGTGCTGGGTCCACACGCCCGCATCGACCGCACCCGGGACACACGGGTCGCAGAACCCTGGCTGCGCGCTCCGGAGGACGAGCAGCCGGGGGAGGGACAGCGCCTGACACCAGGCGCCCCTCACAACGGTGGAAGGCAGCCCCCCCCGGGGACACCCTTCCGCCACCCCCACAGCGAGCAACGCCGGCCCGCAAGGGCGCACGCTGTGGGGCCGGTGCTGGGTCCACACGCCCGCATCGACCGCACCCGGGACACACGGGTCGCGGAACCCTGGCTGCACGCTCCGGAGGACGAGCGGCCGGGGGAGGGGCAGCGCCTGACACCAGGCGCCCCTCACAACGGTGGAAGGCACCCCCCCCGGGGACGCCCTTCCGCCACCCCCACAGCGAGCAACGCCGGCCCGCAAGGGCGCACGCTGTGGGGCTGGTGCTGGGTCCACACGCCCGCATCGACCGCACCCGGGACACACGGGTCGCGGAACCCTGGCTGCGCGCTCCGGAGGACGAGCAGCCGGGGGAGGGACAGCGCCTGACACCAGGCGCCCCTCACAACGGTGGAAGGCACCCCCCCCGGGGACGCCCTTCTGCCGCCCCCACAGCGAGCAACGCCGGCCCGCAAGGGCGCACGCTGTGGGGCCGGTGCTGGGTCCACACGCCCGCATCGACCGCACCCGGGACACACGGGTCGCGGAACCCTGGCTGCACGCTCCGGAGGACGAGCGGCCGGGGAAGGGACAGCGCCTGACACCAGGCGCCCCTCACAACGGTGGAAGGCACCCCCCCCGGGGACGCCCTTCCGCCACCCCCACAGCGAGCAACGCCGGCCCGCAAGGGCACACGCTGCGGGGCCGGTGCTGGGTCCACACGCCCGCATCGACCGCACCCGGGACACACGGGTCGCAGAACCCCGGCGGCGCGCTCCAAAGGACGAGCGGCCGGGGAAGGGACAGCGCCTGACGCCAGACGCCCCTCACAACGGTGGAAGGCACCCCCCCCGGGGGCGCCCCTCCACCACCCCCACAGCGAGCAACGCCGGCCCGCAAGGGCGCACGCTGTGGGGCCGGTGCTGGGTCCACACGCCCGCACCGACCGCGCCCGGGACACGCGGGTCGCGGAACCCTGGCTGCACGCTCCGGAGGACGAGCGGCCGGGGGAGGGACAGCGCCTGACACCAGGCGCCCCTCACAACGGTGGAAGGCACCCCCCCCGGGGACGCCCTTCCGCCACCCCCACAGCGAGCAACGCCGGCCCGCAAGGGCGCACGCTGTGAGGCCGGTGCTGGGTCCACACGCCCACATCGACCGCACCCGGGACACGCGGGTCGCGGAACCCTGGCTGCACGCTCCGGAGGACGAGCGGCCGGGGGAGGGACAGCGCCTGACACCAGGCGCCCCTCACAACGGTGGAAGGCACCCCCCCCGGGGACGCCCTTCCGCCACCCCCACAGCGAGCAACACCGGCCCGCAAGGGCGCACGCTGTGGGGCCGGTGCTGGGTCCACACGCCCGCATCGACCGCCCCCGGGACACGCGGGTCGCGGAACCCTGGCTGCACGCTCCGGAAGACGAGTGGCCGGGGGAGGGACAGCGCCTGACACCAGGCGCCCCTCACGACGGTGGAAGGCACCCCCCCCGGGGACGCCCTTCCACCACCCCCACGGCGGACAACGCCGGCCCGCAAGGGCGCACGCCGTGAGGCCGGTACTGGGTCCACACGCCCACATCGACCGCGCCCGGGACACGCGGGTCGCGGAACCCTGGCTGCGCGCTCCGGAGGACGAGCGGCCAGGGAAGGGACAGCGCCTGACACCAGGCGCCCCTCACAACGGTGGAAAGCACCCCCCCCGGGGACGCCATTCCGCCAGCCCCACAGCGAGCAGCGTCGGCCCGCGAAGGCGCACGCTGTGGGACCGGTGCTGGGTCCACACGCCCGCATCGACCGCGCCCGGGACACACGGGTCGCGGAACCCTGGCTGCACGCTACGGAGGGCGAGCGCGGCCGGGGGAGGGACAGCGCCTGACACTAGGCGCCCCTCACAACGGTGGAAGGCACCCCCCCGGGGACGCCCTCCCGCCACCCCCACAGCGAGCAACGCCGGCCCGCAAGGGCGCACGCTGTGGGGCCGGTGCTGGGTCCACATGCCCGCATCGACCGCACCCGGGACACGCGGGTCGCGGAACCCTGGCTGCACGCTCCGGAGGACGAGCGGCCGGGGAAGGGACGGCGCCTGACACCAGGCGCCCCTCGCAACGGTGGAAGGCACCCCCCCCGGGGGCGCCCTCCCGCCACCCCCACGGCGAGCAACACCGGCCCGCAAGGGCACACGCTGTGGGGCCGGTGCAGGGTCCACTGCCCGCACCGACCGCGCCCGGGACACGCGGGTCGCGGAACCCTGGCTGCACGCTCCGGAGGACGAGCGGCCGGGGAAGGGACAGCGCCCAACACCGGACGCCCCTCGCAACACTGGAAGGCGCCCCCCCGGGGATGCCCATCCACCGCCCCCACACCGAGCAACGCACCAACGCACCAACGCACCAGCCACGGGACATCCGCACCCCGCCCCCTGCTCTTAGACACAGCGACATAGCAATGGCGGAACCCGCGGCACCACGCAAGACACGCCCCCGATCTCCGACGCTGGACGAAGCACACGAGGTCATCAGGGCGCTGGGACTCAGAGACGGCGAGGGAGACCCCCCACAAGAGGACGCGGGCGCAGACTCCGACCTGGAGGCATTGCCGGAGCCCCCCGCGGGGGGCGCGCCCGCGGAGCCTGCGCCGCCGGCGGGCAGCGTATCCGCGATCTGCCCCGCGTGGAAACGGGGCCATTGCACCGGCGAAGGCTGGTGCCCCAGACAGCACCCCCAGCCCGATGCCGACGACGGAGCGTTGCCCGAGGTGAAACCCGCGGCCGCACGCGCCGCCCTACGCTACGGGGTGACGCAGGGCTGGATCCTGGATGAGACCGCGCGCGGCAGCGTGAACATCCAGGAGGCCGTCGACCGCGTCACCCACGCGGGACAGGCGGCGGTGGCCCTGCACACCCGGGGCCGCCACGGTGGACCCGCAGAGGGGATCATTGTGGATCCCTCGGGAATGGTGCTGGTCCTGGCGGCGGACATGGCCCGAGGGGTGCTCCACGTGTCCCGCGTGCGGCGGGCGTGCCCACAGTGGACCATCCAGGTGTACACCCCCCCGCGGGCGTGGCCCTTTTCCACATGGGCGGTACTCGCCGTCATGTGGCACCTGGCACCAGAGGACGCCCCCACAGGGACCGCGGAGGACATCGCCCGGGACCTCCACACCTGGCCGGCCGACCAGGAATACCCCTGGCGCAGGCCCCGGGGCGGCCTCCCGGTGGCACCAGCGGCGGAGGGGCTCAGCCTCGCGGCAACCCTCCAACGGCACCCCGACAAGTATGCACGCCACTTCCTGCAGACGGGCACGGTCCCGGCCGCCCCGCCAGACTCCGAGTGGCGATGGGATGCGGGGGTGGCGCAACCACTGCCGGGCCCCTGGACCCTCCCGTTGTGGTACTTACCAATGGGCACCTTGGCCCACGCCACCCAGGCCGTCAAGGGGGCTTTCCCGCAGCCGCCCCTCCCCGGCGTGGCCCTGCTCCGCAGCCTGCAGGCGGGGGCCGCCTGGGTACGGTGGAGGGAAGGGAAGGGGCGCTCGAGCCCCTATTTCCCCATGGTCCAAGGCCAGGCGCTGATTCATGCCGAGGGCATGGGGACCGTGGAATGGGGGGCGATCGTGCCCGGCACGGCGTGCAGGTGGATAACGGCGGCCGCCCCACAGCCTATGCGGTCGCCGCCGGCGTGCCACCGCCTCCTACGGATGGTCCCCTCATTGGCCCCCCAGCACGCCTTTACAAGGGACGTGTGGAAAGCCGTACTGAGCCACACCAGGGAGTGGCTGACGAACCCGGGTACGCGGTACCCGCCGGGACCGGTGCTCGAACAGCTCACGGCCCCCACACCCGGGGTCCTCCACGCCCTACACAGGGCGTCGGCCCTCACGAAGCAGCTCAACGACGAAGTGCTGGACCTGGCGCTGGAGCCGCTGCGGGTGCTCTACCCGCAGGCACACATCCCACCCGCGGGCACGTCCAACCGCCTAGGCCGCCTGGGGTTGCAGCGCCGCGTCGAGGCCGCGCACCCAGGAGGCGTGGTGGAACAGTGGCTAACGCTCCGCAATCCGTCCGCCGCGGAGGGCCACTGGTACCTGCACCAGCTCCTCTTCCAGCCACGGGCAGCCCCGGAACACCGCCGGCAGGACCCGTACCACACGCACCCGGAGCGCCGGGGCGCGCAAAACTACCCGCAGCCAATCCCGCCCGCCCTCCCGCCGGGGCAGGGCCCGGAGGCGCTGCAGCGGGGCCCCCCGCTCGACACCGCCACCACGGTACAGCAGTGGGGAGGCGACGATGCGAGCGGTGCCGAACCGGACTGCACGAACTGCGGAGCGGTGGCCTGGATGGCAGCCTGCAGGCACCTCACCCGAGATACCACGGGACTCCGGCAGTACAGACCCACGGACCGCACGGCGCTGGCGTCCGCGGTCGCGGCCGTCACCATGGGTCCAGTGGCGGCGTGGCCGGCGCAGCTGCTGCCCCACGTCCCCTGCCGCGACACGCGGCCCCGACGGCCGGCCGCGACACACGAGCCGACGGCGCCCCTCACGGCGGAGCAACTATACGTCGTCGCGGCGGCTTTGCTAGCGGACGGCGGGGAAAGCTTCGTCCACCACCACGGCCCGGCGCAAATTGCGGGATGCATACAAGGGCCCCAGCGCGATGCACCAGACCCGTGGCATGCCACACTCCGCGGGCGCACCCGCGTCTGGGATGCGGGCGATGGCGCACCCCCGCCCGGGCCTAAGCAGGGGGAGGCGCTGGTACTGCAGACGGCAGGATACCAAGCCATCGTACACGGCCACGCCGGGGGGTACCGGTCGCACGTCCTGGCCGGAGGCCGATGGGCGGTCTGGCACGGCACCGCCAGGCAAGGGGCATTCCCGCCCCTGTCCCACGTCGACTGGCGACAGGGGCCCACCCAGGCCTACTACATGTCGGCGGACCCCTGGCCGCTGGCGGTCCTGCTGCACACGGTCAGCGCCCCCAACAAGAGGCAGGAACCGGGGTGGGTCAACCCCCCCGCACTGGTGTGGAGCCCCGACCAGGAGGAGCATCTACGGGCCGCGTGGCAGGGAGACGCCATCAGGGCCACGGACGTCCCGGACCTCCACGCGGGGCCCATCACGCACGCCCGCCCAGCGGCTACCCTGGCGGTGGCCCAACGGGGGCAGCAGAACCCACAGTGGGTGGTCTGCATGTTCAGCCCGGCGGACGCGCACGTCGTCGTCTGCGACCCTGAACGCCTGCCGGGGCCCGAAGCCGTGATCCGCGTGGCAGACTGCACACGCATGATCATCAAGGCGCTGCGGGAGGGCGAACACCACGCCCTCCTGCTCCAGGTCAGGCTGAAGGACAACGCCCGGGCGGCGAGGCCGGGAGTGTGGCCGGCAGCGGCGCACCCCGCCGACCTGGAGCTCCAGCTGGCGGTCCCGACCACGGTGTACCACTGGCTACAGGCCTTCCACGACCTGCGGTGGAGGGGCAAACCCGACCGCCAAATCGGCTCCACGCACTGGCAAACGTGGCTGCAAGCAGACGTGCAGCGCGACGCCATCCGAAGCCTCGGGCCCGCGCCCGCGACGCGAGCCCTCGATGCGGCGGCCCCGGGCCGCACGCTGGCACCACACACGGTGCCGCTGGCCAACCTGCCCTTCGAACCAGCGGCGGAGGGCGCCATTCGGAAGTCGGTGCAGCTCCCCCCGGCACGAGGGGCCACGGAGCCGACGAAATGCCCCCTGTGTGCGGACAAGTACTACACCAGCGGGGCGATGCTGGAACACCTGGCGTGGCACGCGGTGCACGCTGCGGCCCCGGCGGACGACAAGGAGGCGGCCGCCAACATCCTGCAGGGGAGAGCACGGAGGTCCCCGTGGCACGCCCCGTACACCCGGCGCCCCCCGCCCCAGGCAGCCGACCACGCAGATGGAGGCGAGGAGGCACCCGGAGCGGCCCCGGGGGCCGGCGGTGCGGCCCCACCAGGGCCCATGTCCATCCCCGCGGGGCTGGCCCCCCTGGCCCCCCTGACTCCCCCGGTCCCCCGGGCCCCCTTGTGGGCCCCGCTGGGAACGGGCTCAGCGGATGCGGCGCACCCAGATGCCCTGGCGGCACCAGCGAACCCGGCGGCGATGCCGACGCGGGATAGCTGACTCCAGGAGGACACGACGGGCGACGCCCTGTGGCTCCTCTCGTGGAACCTGCGCAACGGCCTCGTGCCGCCAGACCGGTCCCTCCGGGACACACTCCGGCGGCGCAGGGGGCCGGCGGCCTGCACCGACAAGGAGCACCTCATCACCGGCATGCTGCCCCAGGAGGGGGGCTTTGCCATCATGCTCCAGGAAACGGGGATCGCCACCAGGGCGCAGGAGATGCACGTGGCCGCGGCGCTCCGGGACAAGGGGTACACCGCCTACTTCAGCAGCCGGCTGGCGGAGACGGGGGCCACCTCCACCTCGAGAGGGGGGGGCCTCCTCACCGCGGTCAGCAGCAAGTACGTGGCGGAGCACGAGGTGCTCAGCTTCACGGAAATTGTCCCCGGGAAAGCCGCGGCCCTGGAGATCCGCACGGACGGGGGAGGCCTCACCCTCATCAACGTCCACGGGCCGCAAGCAGGTTGCTCCCCGTGGGCGGGACGGGCGGCGTTCTGGGCCGACATACAAATGTATGCCACGGCACGCAGCCTCGGCGGGAGACACCCGGTGATCATCGCCGGTGACACCAACATCTACATGGATGTCCCCGCCAACCCGGCCACGGAGCATTTCCGAGCGGGCTGGGAAGCCTGCGGCTTCCGAAGAGCCGCGGCGGGCGGAGAGGAGGACATGACCCCCACGCTCCACCCGTCCCAGCACAGGGTGGACACTTTCCTGGTCAACGAGCCCCTCCTGCCGTGGTCCCTGCGGGAGAGCGTCTGGGCTCGCGGCATGGCACACCCCCAGGTGGTCGGCTCGGACCACCTCCCGGTCCGCCTGGCCCTGCCGGGCCTCCTCAGCGCAGCGGGGCACGCGGCGATGCCCACCCCCTACAGCCACACGGAAGGCCGCCTCCTCCCGTACGACGCCGAGGCCGCGCCCGTCCAACACTGCCTGTGGGCGGCGGTCACCGCCGCGCAGGATGAACCCTCACTGGCGCCCTGGCTGGGTCCCGCAGAGCAGCACGACTACGGGTCCATGCCCGCGGCTGCGGTGGACAAGGTGTTCGAACACCTCCACGCGACGCATGACGCCCTGGCGCGCGTGGTGGGACGCCGGCAGCCGTCTCCGGCGGGAACGGACCCGGCGGAGGGGGACCCCCCGGAGAGCGGAAAGCAGCTCCAGGCAGCGGTCCTCCGCTATGACACCCTGGCAGCGCGCGCCCCGGCAGCGTACCAGGCGGACGCGGCCAGGCATGGCATCCGGTCCGAGGCGGCGCTCCGGCTCACGGAGGAACTGCAGAGTGTGTCGCCCGGGTTCCGCCCGACCACGCAGGGCCAGCTGCAGGAGGAGCTGGAGAGGCAAGCAGCCGCCCTCGAGGAGGACATTCGCCAGCTCCGCGCCCTCCTGGCGGCAGACCGCAAGCGCGCCATCAAGGAATTCTGGCGCCGCCACGCCCCCGACATCGCCCAGCGATGGAAAGCCGTGCGGGGAGCCATAGAGGTAGAGGCCCCAGGCCCGTCAGGCCTCTGGAACGTGCGGGTTCCCAACACCCAAACGCTCCTCACGGAGGCCCACGACGTGATGTTCGCAGTTCGCGCCTTCTGGCGAGAACTGTATGACAAACGCCCGGTGGACCTCCCGGGTTTCCAGGCGGTCCTCGGCCGCCACGTCCCCCGGGTCCCTGAGGGAGCCTGGACACAGGTCCAGCAGTACTCCATGCAGGACCTGAAGTCCGCCCTGGACAAGGCCGATGGCAAGGCCCCAGGCCCCAACCACGTGGAGGCCCGCTTCATCAAGGCCCTCCCGGCACCCGTCCAGTGGCTCCTGGTCCACTCCTACCGGGCCATCCTCCGCGGCGCCCCGCCACCGATGCACTGGAGGGACGCGCACATCTGGCTCAGCCCCAAGGTACCGGGCTCTGCCAGACTGGACGACTACAGGCCCATAGCCCTGGGCCAGCTGGACATGAAGCTGCTCACGGGCCCCCTCACCCAGCGCATCACGGAGGTGCTCACACGGCACGGGGTGGTCAGCGACTGGCAGCAGGGGGCCCTCCCTGGCTCCAACACAGGCCCCCCGCTGTTCATGGCGCAGCGGCAGCTCCAGCGGGGAAGGCCCAACTACGTCTTCTCCTTCGACGCCCGCAAGGCCTTCGACACCGCCCCACACGGCGCCCTCCACCTCATCCTGCGCCACCTCTCCGTGCCGCCGGACGTCATTGACCTCCTGCTCTTCCTCCACACGTGCGCCAGGCTGCGCATCGTCACAGCACACGGGCTAACGCAGCCCGTCTACATGCTACGCGGCGTCCGGCAGGGCAACCCCGAGAGCCCCCTGCTGTACGCGCTCCTCCTGGAGCCTCTACTCAGGGCACAGGGGCACCGCCTGCGCCCGCCGGGAGGAGCCGAGCACGGCCTCATCCAGGCCTATATCGACGACTTGCTGGTGGTGGCCCACACGCTGCAGCACTTCGTCGAGGGCGTGGAGGCGGTGGCCGCGTACCTGGGGATGATGGGCATGGAGCTCAACCCCCGCAAGTGCGCCATGGCCACCACGGAGGGGGTCCCGGCCTTGCAGCTACGCCTCTGCCCCCACCTGGAAAACCCGTGGTACTGGGTACCAGCGGCGGACTCCGTCCCCTACCTGGGGCTCCAGCTGCAGCCGGACGGGGAGTTCTCCCTGCAGCGCAAGCACCGGCTACGCCTGGCGGCAGTGCACCACTGGTGCCTTAACACCCTCGCGCCACCGAAAGTGGTGCAGGACGTCATCCTGGCGATCCTCGGAGGGGTGACGCAGTACGTCGCCCCTTTCATCGCCGACGACTCCGACACTGCACGCCACCTGGACCACATCACGGTCCAGGTCGCGAAGGACAGGGCACGATACGCCTTCGACGCCTCGCGGGACAGCCTGCAGGATGACCGGACCCTGGGGCTTACACGGGTGCCCACGCGGTGCCAGCAGGCAGCGGTGGCCCTCGTGGGCACACTCGTCCACCACCGCGCAACCTCCGTGCGCGCGGAGGTCACCAAGATGTTCTGGGAGATAGCCGGCGCGCACGGAATATGCCCTGAGGTGCACCACCCCGTCCCGGAGTTCGCAACTCTGGCGGGAGGCGACTGGGTCCACCGAATACCCCGGGCCCTGGCCGCCCTGGGAGTGGGGATGTACAACCCCATCGAGTGCCCCAGGGCGGCTCATGTCCAACTACAGTCCCCGCCGGGCAAAATCGTCACGCTGCGCACCGCCAAGCTGCGACACCGCGACACGTGCCGCCTGACGGTGCCACACGCAACGCCGTGGCATGGGCACCACGGGCCGCGCCACCCCTTCCCCGACAACGACGATCCGTGGCCGACGGCGGTGCGGGAGTGCCTCGACCAATGCGCCGATGAACACCTCCATTATTGCCGCCATGAGCAAGGGCCCACCAACCACCCCGGGTGGCGCGATGCCCTGGCCCACCTCTTCCACACCACCGGCACGCGGGACCCCCGCCTGAGACTCGTCCACCCCACGAGGGCTAAGCAGGACGCCCACACCGGCCCACGGGTGACCCCAGACGGCCTGCACCTCCACGTCGGGGGCTACCGCCGCCGGAACGGCCTGTCCCCCCCCACGCGGGGGGCGGCGTACCACCCGCCAGCAGCCCTCATGTACATCCTCCGCGACGTACTCGCGGAAAGCGAGCACCAAGAGCCCAACGCGGACGTGGCGTGGCCAGAGCCCTTACGCCCCCGGCCCCACGCGCCGATGCCGTTGTGGCTGGTGACCACAGACGACCAATGCGCCCAAGCGGCGGGACAAGCGCAGCTCCGGGCCGAGTGGGTGATAGTGCAAGTGGGGGCAGGCCAGCCCGAACCCCGTGGACTCCCCCGTGGCACCGCCCTACTGGTGGCTACGGGGGTGCCGCACGACCCACACATGGCGGTGCACGCGCTGGAGGACCGTCCGGAGGACACAGGACACTTGGTGGTACACCAGCGCGGGGGCCCGGCGTGGCTCAAGGAACATGTGACGGCGCTACGGTCCTGGGCAAGCACGGTCGCCGGAGCGGAGATCCGGCTGCACGACCACCCGGCGATCAGCCCAGGCGACACCAGGGCGCTGAGCATGGACCAACTGACCCACAGCCACCCCGACGTCCGGTGGCACTCCACCGACCTCAACGCGGGGTGGCTCAGCCCCACCGGATACTACTGGATCCCGGAGGCCTGGGGACACACCTCCTCTGACGCATCCGGGGGCGGACCCTGCAAACACGCCACCAGCGTCGCTCTCGCCGCCGACCTCACCCGCACGTGGGCGGTGGCCATCTCGGGCACGGTGCCTGACGGAGAGGGGGTGGCCGCCTCCCTCCCCCTACACTACGGTGCACACAGACCATGGGTCCACACGGTGGACGCCGAGGTCATCCTCCACCTCCTGCGGCACGCAGATCGCGAGCGAACCACGGGGGTCCCCGCGGGCGCAGCGAAGGTGGTCAACCAGATGCCCCTGAGGTGGCTCCGGGACGGCCTGTGCGCGCGGGGGCAACACGCCGGGCACCCGTTCTGGTACGTCCGAGCCACCTCGCACCACAGTGACGCCCTACTGCACAAGGCGGACTGGGCGGCGTCCCAGGACACCGTCTTGCAGAACACGCCCCCGGACCCTGGCCACGCCCAACTCATCGTCGCCGGCCGTGACGGCCATCTCGATCTACGGCCCCCCACGATGCGGGTGCTCGGCGAGGTCGCACAACGGGCGCAGACGGACCATGCGCTGACGCACCGGGGACACACACCTCTGGGCGCGGCCCACGCCACGGCCTACGTCCACGCCCGGGACCTCACCGCGGCGGCCACCAACCGCCGGGCGCTGCGGGCCCGAGACGGCCACACGCCGGTGCAGCGCAGGCTCCGCGTCCGGAAGGAGCGGCTCTCCGGCGTCGCCATCGTCCCGCAGCCGTGCCTTTTCTGCGGCGGCCCGGAAGAGACCCCGGTGCACATGCACGTGGGCTGCACCCACTCGCGGCTCCTCTGGCCCCACTACCGCCAGGCGGTGCACGAGGCGGCCCGCCACCTCCCACCTGGGGACAAGGCCCTGTGGGTGGCCTCGTGGCGCTCCGCAGGCGCCACGTGGACGGAGGTGTTCTGCTCCGGACTGGTGCCCGAGGACGCGGAGGCGCAGCTCCGCGCCATAACCCGATACGACCCGCCGGGAGGGACCTCGGTGGACGACTTCCTCCACCACATGCTCCGGCTAGGGGACTTCGCGTGGGAGCTTCGCAACCACCGGCTGGAGCAACTCCTCCACGACCCCCTAAGCGCGGCGGCCCGGGCGCACCGGTGGCTCACTGCGGCGGAGGGCGACCACCCTCCCCCTCCCCCGCGCCCTGACAAGGACTTCGTAGCCTCCCTCCGTGTTGTGAATGGCACTCTGGAGTGCCCACTCCAAGAGGGCCCCCACCCGTATCAGGACCTGCCGGGGGGGTTCTCGAAGCACCTACAAGACGCCCTTTTCCCACCGTGGATCATCGGGCGCGGCTCCATGACCGCATGGGAGGCGCGCATCGTGGGAGAGGAGTGGGCGCGGGAGTGGGACCGGTGGTGCGCCGCCACGCGCGCCCCGGAGACCCCTGCGCAACGATACGCCGCCATCCCGCTCCGGGGGTGGGGGCCGGACACCCGGCCGAGACCCACCATGGTCCGAGGGGCGGGACCTGACCACCCGTGGGACGCGGCGACAGGGGAATGGCTGCAGGCGGCCCCGGGGCCGCAAACGGGATGGACTGGGGACGTATCCTCACTCGTCAGGACGCCCGTCCCGCCCCGCATCGTCCTTCACACCGCCAACGTGCTCCGGGCCACGGAGATACGCACGTGGGGACACGCTGCGGCCACCGTCCGGTGGCAACCCCCAGAGGACGGGGCCACCCAACTCACTGTGGCGCACTTCAAAGCGGGGGGACCGGTATACGACGACGCCCTGTCCCGGCTGGGCGACACCCAGGGGCCCTTACTCCTCATGCTCCCCACCGGTATCGCAGCCGCGCTGCGCCAGGAACTGGACGGCTGCGAAGGGCTGCGAGTGGGGTGGGAAGCGGTCGCGGACGGCACCCTACTGGCCCTCCTCCACAGGGACACCGCGAACGGGTGCCAATGGGACGCGCTGACGCCCCACCTCACCGGGCGCCACGTGTACATGGCGAGCCCCCCCCAGGGGCACCCCCGCCCGTCGTGGGACGACCTCATCGCCGCCTTCCACGACCACGGGATCCTCCCCGGCGACACGTGGCAGGAGGTCCGGCGGAGGACGCTTGGCAAGGACTACCGGCGCCGCGTCCGCGCCCGCTTGTTGGAGATCCGGGACCCCCTCCGACAGAGGTGGGACGACCTCTGGCTCCGCCATCTCGACCCTTGGTCGCCGCCCTCCCACCTCCCGCACACCTGCCGACTCTGCGGAGAGTGTGACACGGTGTCCTCCGCAGCAGCGACAGGCGCCAACAGGTGCGAGCGGTGCACCCAGGTAGCCGCGTGCCCCTGGCCCGAACCTCCCGCAGGTCCGCGCAGGCGCACAGAGGAGGAGGCCTTGCGCCGGCGCATCGAGGGGGCACACACCCCCTCACACGAACAGGCGGGCCCCGCGGGCGCTGCCCTTCTATGGATCCACGTGCACCTGCGGGACCCCACATCCATTGCGCACCTGTCGCACGTGTTCGCCCCCTAACCCCCACCCGCCGCCCCCCTTTGCAGAGCCCGCAGCACCATGCCACGCCGACGGGGGGATGGGCCGGGACACGCCAGGGCCCGCCGCAGAGCGCAGGAGGCGGCCGTCCGGGGCCTGGTGGCGGACGCGGTGGCGGAGGCAAAAGGAGCGCACGCTGCCGCACGGTGCGACCTGGAGGGCAGTGCGAGGGCCTTCCTCAACGAGACCGCCCTCCCGGCCGTCCGCGCCCTGAACGGAGCGGGAGCCCCTACGTTGCTCCCGGCAATGCACCGGATCGTGAACGCCGTCCGGCCGGGGCTCATTAGCCCGGAAGCGGCCCTCTACGGGCACTGGATGGAGTGGCGCGAGTCCAATCGGTCGGGCCGGCCCCTGTCCATGGGGGACGCCCTCCGGCTGACGGGAGCGGGGTCTGCCATGTCCCTCCGCAGTAGCGCCCCAGCCCTGCTGCACGCCCTCAGGACGCGCTACCCCGGGGACGCGGCCCCGTACCTGAACCAGGCGCGGGCCACGTACCCGGGGGGAGTGTCCGAGCTGGATGCGGCGCTCCACCTTCTACACCCGCCGGACGAGGACCTGGAGGTGGGCGAAATCACGGTGTTCGTGGAAGGCGCGGACGAGGCGCCCACCCGCCCCCGGCCGACCAACCCGGTGTATGACGGCACCGGGCCTACCCCCCCGTACGCCGTCGTCTACGAGGCGTTCCCCAGGGAGCCCGCTTGGTGCCCCGCCCTCCCACCGGCGACGCACGCGCCCCGCGGCTGGGCTAACCCAGACCTGTCCCCCCCCCTCTCCAGGACCAGGGGTGCCCACCACAGGGGGCAGGTCCTCTGGCAAGAGTGCCCTGGCACCCCCCTCCTCCTCCTCGTCGTCGCGTCCCGCGGGGGCTCGGGGCGGATCCTGGGGATCACCCCCACCCACCTCTATGGGGCCACACCTGTACCCCGCCCCCCCCTCCCGGCGCCCGCGGCGCGGGACGGAGTACACACCTTCCTGCGCACACAGGAGGTCACCGCCGTTACGGGGGTCCATCTGGTGCGGCTGCCCCCGGCACCGCTCGACGACCCCCGGGGGCCCAGGGCCCTGAGCCCCGTCCCAGACTGGGAGCTGTGGCGCGACGCGTGGGCCGCGTGGCTCCCCCGCCTCCCCTCCCAATGCCGGTGGATGGCCGCGGACCCCCGGCCGTGCGGGGCTGACGCCACAGCCGGCCCCCCACCCCCTCCCCCCCCCCCCCCCCGCAGAGCACCACACGGCACTGCCCACGGCACGGCACTGATGCGCCAGGAGGTAGTGGGAAGGGTGCGCCTGCCACCACGCATGCCTACCAGAGTGACAGTAATGGCAGACTCCGATGGGTCCCTCGGGCGGGACGACCGCCACCACCGCCGGTCCCGCTCCCGCTCCCCCGTCTCCTCCCCAGAGTGGACGGGGGAGACCCTCGCGGAGCGCGAGGAGCGGAGGCTGGCGGAGGCGGCGGTGGTCGGACCGCCGCCGCCGGCCCGGGAACCTGGGCCAGCCGAGACGGCCGCCCCCGCCGCCCAAGCGGCCAGCCCCGCCGCCCCGCCCCGCCCTGACGCGCAGGAGGCGGAGACCGCGGCGAGCCACGCCGCGGCCCCGGCCGCGGCCCCCGGCACACCGCCGGCAAGGGGGGCAGCCCCGGCGCAGGAGCCGGACGCGTCGCCGAGGGCTGCCGCGGCCGCGCAGGAGAGCAAGCAGGGCGCAAGAGGGGTTGCGACGGACCCTGCACGGGCCGTGGGCGCCTCGCCGACGGCCGCCGCGGCAGCAGCGAAGACCGAGAAGGATGTGCGAGAGTCTGCGACCGCGGCCACGGGCGCCTCGTCGGCGGCCGCCGCGGCAGCGAAGGAGAGTGCGGAGGGCGCGAGAGGGGCTGCGGCCCCCGGCACGCCGCGCAAGCGGGGGAAGAACCCCGCACGGGCCGCGGACGCCTCGCCGGCGGCCGCCGCAGCAGCAGCAGTGGGCAGGGAGAGCGCGAAGTACCGCGCCCACGCCAACCCCGCCCACACCCACACCAGCCCCCCCAAGCCGTACCCCCCCAAGCCCTTCCCCCCGGGGCGGGAGCGGCACGTCCGCCCCCCGGCGCGCGAGCGCTCGCCGCCGGGCGTCACGCTGCCGCAACTGCAAAGGCAGCGGGACGCCCGGCGAGTGGTCCAGGAAGGGCGCAGCGGCGAGGGGGAAGGGAGCGGCGGACGGCGTGACAGGCAGGGGACAGGGGAGGGGTCGGGGCACGGGAAGGGCGCGCGGGAGCGCGGGCAGGGGGCCCAGGTGCAGGGGACGGAGCGAGGGGTGGTGGGAGAGCGAGCGGGCCGGGGCGTGGTGGACGAGAGGCGGGACCCGCGACTCGGGCAGGGGGCCGGGGAGGGGCCAGGGCACGGGAAGGGTGTTCAGGGGCGCGGGCAGGGTACCCAGGCGCAGGGGGCTGGACAAGGGGGGATGGGAGAGCGAGCGGGCCGGGGTGTGGGGGACGAGAGGCGGGACCCGCGACATGGGCACGGGACCGGAAAGGGGCCCAAGGGCAAGGGCAAGGGCAAGGGCAAGGGCCCCAAGGGACAGGAGGGACGGGGCACGGGAGCCCAGGGGGGAGGGCGGGGCGAGGGGAGGGGGGCAGAGGGCGGGGCACCCCCGCAGCCGGAAGTGCAGCCGGTGAGGTGCATCCCCCCCGGCATCCAACAGATGCCGGCACACCACACCTACCACCACCACCACCACCACCACCACCACCTCTACAACATCGACCCTGACGCCGGCGAGCTCATCCCCCCCCAACCCCCACGACACCAGCACCAGCAAGCCCCCCCCGCGCCGAGGGCGGAGCCGACGCGGGTGGCCTCGGCGGAGGGGGGGCGGGGCGTGGCACCGGCGCCGCAGGTGCAGGAGCAGCGAGGGGGGCCGGCACAGGGGGCGGAGGAGAGCCGGCCGTGGAACGTGGACTGGGGCGCAGTCCCGGACCCGCTGGGGGGGGAGACCCTCCCCCTGGTGGGGGAAGTGTACGGGTGGTTGTGCTGGGCCAACCAGGGGACCTCCAGGAGGTCGCGGAACCGGCCCTTCGATGCCGTGCTCCTCCGGAGGGACGGAGGACACCGAGAGGCACCCCCGGGGGGGTGGGCGGCACCAGAGGACCACGAGAGGGTCCTCAGGTCAGTGATCCGGGCGGCGTGGCCCGACAGGGAGCCGACGTGGCCGGCCTTCCTGGAGGGGGGAGCGGTGCTCCGCATCACGGATGCGGACGCCAACAACTGGCTCCCCCGGGCTTTGCGTAGCGCCCTCGCCCACTGGCGCTACCGCCGGCACAACCCGCCGCCGCCGCAGCCCCAACCCCCACACAAGCGGCGGCGCAAGTGACGGCCCAGACGGCGGGCACGGGAGGGGGGGATGGGCCCCCTGACCCACGCCCCCCCCACGGTACGGCGCGACGTGCGGGGACGCGCCGCCACCCGCGGGAGGGAGTGCGGGGGCGCCAAGCGCGGGGAGGAACCGGCTGCCCCGCAACCTGCTAACCACTGACCGCTAACCATCAGCCACCCCCGGCCGGCCGGCGCCGCGCGGCAACGGCCGGGGAGGTGAGGGCCCCGGCGAGGGCCTGCGCGGGCATCCAGCTCTCGATGGGGGGGGCGGATGACGGGCGCGACCCCTTGGCCGATGGCTGGCCCCCGGGACCAGGGCCGCCATGCCGCCCCCGCCCCCCCCCAAAGCGCACGACGGAGCAGGAAGGAGGCCGCGCCCCACATGACCCTCCCGTAACCGCGGCCCGCTCCGAGGTGACGGAGGGAGGGTGTCAAGTCAGATGAGGCCCCCAGGGGGGCGGTCCACGGGCCGCCCCTCACCCCCCCCACCCCGGGGCGGCATTTCAGCCCCGACCGCAAGCGCGCGCCGGAAGGGAGAGCACCGGCGACGCGGAGAGAGCCAGGTAGGAGTACCACAGGCCGCCGCCTGGAACGAGAGCAGGGAGGCCGCGGCGCGACACCCCCCCCCCCCCCCCCCCCCGCCCCCCCGCCGGCCCGCCGGCCGCAGGGGCCCCGGCCCCCACCCCCCGAGGCTGAAGGGACGGACCCCCCCGCCCGAGAGGGGAGCCGGAGTGTGACCCGCCCCGACGCCCCAGCCGCCGGCTCCAATGGGGGCCGCGAAGAGCAAGTGGGCCCGCGCCTGCGCACCGGGACGCCGCGCAGATCGTGCCCAGAGAAGCCGGGTGGGCGCGAACCGGAATGGTATGGGTGGCCACGCCCCCCATGGACAGCACGACGCCAAGGGACGCCCGCTTTGTTGCCTACCCAGGGAAAGCGGCCCCGCAACCCGATAACCACTGACCGCTGACCCTCACGGCCACCCCCGGCCGGCCAGCGCCGCGCGGCAACGGCCGGGAGATGAGGGGCCCCAGGGAGGGACCGCGTGAGGATCCGGCACTCGGAAGAGGGGGGCGGGGGAAGGGCGCGACCCCCCTGGCCGATGGCTGGCCCCCGGGGCTGTGACCGCCAAGCCGCCCTCCCCCCCCCCCCCTTTTTTTTGGACGACAGGGGGTGTCGCCGGGGAACCGAAGGACCCCCCCCACTCCCCCCCCCCCCCCCCCCTCCCACACAGGCCAGCGAGCGGGGTGCCCCCCCCCCCCCCCCCGCGCCCACCCCAGCTGGGGAGCCACAGGCGGGGCCCTCCGCCCCCCCAGGGCCGGGGGGGCGCCCCCACCCACAGGAGGAACGGCGACACGGTAAGGGCAGCGGCGGCTGGACCTGCCCCCACGAACCCACACCGGCGTGCCGGAGCAACGCGCACAACGGAACGCGAAGGAGGCCGCGCCCCACATAACCCTCCCGTGACCACAGCCCACTCCGAGGGGAAAGAGGGGGGGTTTGCAGGTCAGCCGGGGCCCCCAGGGGAACGGTCCGCGGGCCGCCCCTCACCCCCCCCCCGCCCCGGGGCGGCACGTCAGCCCCGACCGCACGCGCGCGCCGGAGGGGAGGGCCAGAAAGGGGTACCACAGGCCGCCGCCCGGAACGAGAGCGGGGAGGCCGCGGCGCGACACCCCCCCCGTGGCAAGGGGAATGGACCCCCCCCACCCGAGAGGGGGGCCGGAGTGTGACCCGCCCCCCCGCTCCGGCCGCCGGCCCACAAGGGGGCCGCGAAGAACAAACGGGCCCACGCCTGCGCACCGGGACGCCGCACAGATCGTACCCGGAGAGGCTGGGTGAACACGAACCGGAGTGGTATGGGGGGCCACGCCCCCCATGGACAGCGCAACGCCAGTGACGCCCGCTTTGTTGCCTGCCCAGGGAAGGCAGAGGGACGGAAAGAGGCAGAGCGACCCCCCGCCCTACAGTCAGTCGGCGACCCGGTGGTGCTACTGCCCGCCTCTTACCCCAGTGCACGTCAGTCGGCGATCCAACGCACCCCACCCAGCCCCCTCCCCAGTCCCGACCCCGGGCGCGTGAACTGCGCGTGGACGACGCACAGCCCCACCCTCAGGGCAGGATTCATAGCCGACGTAAGAGACTCCCGCGGACGAGGGCACCCCCCCGGGGACGCCCAGCCGCCGCCCCCGCAACCCCAAGCCAAGTAGGGGGGAACCGGGACCGGACCGCCCCCCCCCAAGCACGCCAGACGGAGCACGGGACCGGGGCAGGACACGCGGAGGGGCACGGACCACATGGAACGGCCCTACCAGCGCCCAGTGCCGGGACCACGCGAGATGCGCGCGCCACACCACCCAGCGGGGAGCGGACACCGCGAGAGCGCGAGCGCACACACACGAAAAGGACACGCGGGGACCACCAGAAGGGCAACCAGACCGAGCGCGCGGAACGCACAGACCACCTGGAATGGCGTACCAGCGAGCGAGGGTAAGGGACACCCGGACGGGACGGCCCGCCACACGCAACGCGGGGTACGCGGGGCGGGAAGGGGGAAGAAGGGGAAACACAACACCAGGTACCGGCCCGAACCCCCCCGAACCGGCCGCGAGCGCCGCGCACACACAGACGGGACACTGCACCCGCCAAGGCAGTAGTGGCGCACAGCGCCACGCCCCAACCCCTAGGCTAGGCAGCCACCGCGCCAGCCCAAGGGGGTCCCACTGGCGACAAGCCAGTAGCACGGGCCCGGCGGCGCCGGTGCCCCGGGCGACCACGCATTAGGGGGGCGACGCAGTGGGTAAGCGCCCGCGGCCACGGCTGCGAATTGATGCACTGACCGGGGAGTGGCGAAACGGGGACGCCGGGGAAGGACGGGGCTCCGAGCTCTGTGAACCCGGGGGACTCCGCCACCAGGCAGGAGGTGCGTCTTGGAGGGCCCCCCACTAGGACCCGGTGGGGAGGATATCACCTGGCCCGACCAGGTGGCCCCCCGGGGCCGAAAGGCGTCTAGTACCCGCAAAATCAAACCTCAAACCTCAAACCGCTGTGAGGGGTCGAGTAGGTGCCACCATTCGGGGACTTTTTGCGGGGACGGGAGATGATAAAGAGTTTAAGTTTCTTGATCAGGAGACACGTAAAAGTATGCACAGGTTCATGAAACGGCCAACTTGGAATGGGGACTATGCTCTATTGGCGAATTTTTCCGTTGAATGGAATTGGTGGTTGGATCTTTTTGGTAGTGCCCTCGATTCGGATGTCCAAGCTATTCTTCTTTTGTCTGCCATCCCTGAAAAAGAGGCCCACTGTTTTCTGGAATGCATGATCTACCTCGGGTGGTCATACCAGGACATCTGGGGTATCCTGAGTGCAGAAGGGAAGGACTTGGTTAATCCGGATGTTGTTGAGGACGATTGGGAGGATAGTACTCCTGATGGGGATGATGTCCTTTCCTATAGGAGGTGGTTCACTTCCTGGTGTGTCAAGTTGGCTAAGGTTGGGGAGGTCACCAATCGCCACGCCAAAAAGCGATACACACGAGCGCTCAGCAGGGCGGGGGGCCGGTATGAAGAACCCCTGAAAGACTTGGTCGAAGAAGAGGAGCTTCGAGGGCGTGAGTACACGTACATGGAAGCCCATAATTTTATTTTCCCTAAGTTGCTGACCACTCGGAGGGTTGATGCCATTCACGGGTACCGCCAGGGTACCTCTTCTGTAAACAGGATTGAGGGTGGTAAGGGTGGCGGGCCTCGCCGAACCAGATCAGCACCGGGGTACCACAACAAAAAGGGCGACCAGCACGACCGGCCTCAGTGCACGCACTGCCAGGGACATCACTCCAGTGATAATTGCTATTTGAAATATCCTGAGAAGTGCGATTGGCTGCAGAAGGTGTTGCAGCAGTTCCCGCAGCGAAAAAAGCAAATGCTTGACAGGTGGAAGCAACGCAAGTGCATCCACTGCGGTAAGGACAGACATCCCAAGGGCACCCGATGCTCACAGGACCCGCGCGGACACCCAGAAGAAAAAAAACAAGGGGGTGGTGCAGATTCTGGGGGCGAGGGACGTCGATGCCACAAGTGTCGTAAGAAGGGACACCTACAAAAGGATTGCCCCTCTACGAAGAAATCGGACCCTTCAGGCAAGGATCAGTCTGAGGGGGGTGGAGGCAAGGGCTAAGGGTGTGGGGGAGTAACCGTGGCGTCCCCGCCCAAAAGCCAAGTCCCGGGCTGTTGCACGCTTGAGCCGGGTCGTGTCCTGAGTAGGGCACGGGTGTGGCGGCTGAGGCGGACAATGGCCAGGATGGTCCGATCTGTTAAGGTCGAGATCACAGTGTTAGTCACTGTCAGATTTTCTGGCGGCGCTGAGCACCAAGTCTTGGCGCTGATTGACACAGGGTGTTCCATTTTTGCTGTTGCCCCTCGTAAGTTTTTTCCGCAGGGGACTCTGGAGACGGCGAGGCATCCATTGCGCTTGTCGTCGGTCAACTCTGGGGGAGTGACAGGGGGCAAACTTGGAACATCGGTGACAGTGTCGCTGCCTATCTGTGACAGCCTTGGGGGACTCTTGTGTCACTGCCCTGGGGCATTCGTCTATGAAGCAGGAGTGGCAAATGACCTCATTTTGGGATGGCCATTCCTGGTTGCTTATCAGTTGGTGCCGTGCCCCCTGGAGTCTTGTATAATACCACGGGAGAGCATCACTGTTGACGTGAACAGATTTCAGAGTGACAGAGAGCAGCTCAGGACAAATAACGCACCTTGTGGGACGGGTAAATGTTGTGCCCTTGTAGATTCCCCACAAGTCCTGACTACGACACCGGCAGGTGGGGGGGGGGGACATCAGTGTGGCTTCCTCCCCTCTGCAGTTTTTTCAGGCTGGCTGCTTTGCTTTGCTTTCTGTTTTTGCGGTGTTCTGGCTACCTTGGTGTGTCACTATGGGGACGGCATGCCTGCCTTCAGGTATATCCAGAGCACGACAACTGAGTTCGAATAATGGCGAAACGTTCCGTTGTGGATGTGCCGCCAGGTGTGCATGTAAGCATCAATGCCTGCGGGCAGGTCGTACGGACGCATGGCATCCACCTCTGAGGCCCGGAGTCGGGGCTTTACAGCCAGGGGGGGGGCAGCCCTGTCCGTGCAGCCATGAAGCCCTGATGCAGAGCCTGCAGCAGCAGTTACGACAGGCTTTTGAGTCACCGCAGAAGTCTGATGAAAAAAAAGTTGCTGCTGTGGCAGGGCAGGGCTTCTGCACCTGTGACAAGCATATCGGTGATTTTTGCATGTCAGGAGAAACGGACCGGAGTGCACAGGTCCGCTCCACAGGAATTACTGAGGAGGAGCCTTCGCTTACCAGGCTCCAATGTCGATGCTCTGAATTATGCGCCTTGACTGCAAGTGAGATTGACAGACGTCCTGAATTGGTCGGCCAAATTTTTGCAGACACGGCTCACCCTATGGAGGTCAAATTACGGGCATGTGAGGCCTGCAGCATGACTAATAGTGATGGGGAATCTGAGGGGATCTCTGACGAGGAGTCGGTGCACTCTGATGATTTTTCTGGAGCCCCTGACCAGTTATGTGGGGGGTGGTGTTTTTCTCGAGGGCGCGCATCAGGTTCCTCTACGGAGGCCACGTCAGAGGACCTTGATGATGCGCTGGGTTTGGCCAAACCTGAGATGTCCCCTGATGCCTCCAGTTGTCAGGCCCCATGGCGTCCAGCACGTAAGATAGCTGGAGTCCGAAAGAGCCTCAGGGAGAACTCCAAGGGCCTGTCTGTGTCTTCCGATTTTTTGAGTGACGTCAGGGCATGGTCAGGTGAGCCTGAGAAGACGAAGTGGGTTGACGCATTCGCAGCGGGACGACGTCCCATGCCTGGCCCACGCGTAAAGTCTTGGGGGCGTCAGCAGGATGCCTTCGCACAGTGTTGGGGCACAGATATGATGTTTTTGTGCCCACCGCAGCACTGTTACAAGCGCACAGTGGATAAAATTCTCCTGGATGGGGCACGCGGGGGAATCCTTGTGCCGGTAAAGAGGGAGGAGGCCTGGTTCTGGGCCTTGGGGGAGTTGTCTTTGGATTGGTGGGATATTCCACCTGACAAGAAAATATTTGAATCGTCAAAAGGCACCCCCGTACACAGTTCTGATGGTTGGCGCTTGGTGCTTTTTCAGGCACAGGAGCCCGAGCCACATCACCAAGCCCCCAGACGCCATCGTCGGTCCATGCGAGCCTGGAATGACTCGCGATTTAACCGCGACATCAGGTCAGTCATTGAGGCAGATCAGGAGGACCCTCGTTGCCGGGTTTTTCGGGAGAAGCTTGAGCAGGAATATGAGGATGTATTGATGTTTAAGCCACACACGGAGGCCCCGTATCGTGGTCCTGATGGTGTCGCGACGATAATTGAGAAACCAGATGCACAGCCACAGAAAGTGGTACCGTACCGCTGTGTTGGGTTGCGGGCGGCAGCATTTAAAGCGCTTTTGGACAAATTTCAGTCCCGGGGCATGCTACAAGAGGCGGTAAATCCACAATGGATTAGCCGGGCCTTTGTGGTCCCCAAGCCGGGAGGGAAGTGGCGGTTAGTGATAGACTACCGCCACCTAAACTCCCAAATCAAAGATTTTACTTTCCCCTTGCCGTATATCGAGGACAAAATTTTAGAGGAAGGCAAAAACGTCATCTGGTCAATTTTTGACCTTGAAGACGGTTTTCATCAAATGCCGTTAGCCGAGTCCTCTCGGAAATATACGGCATTCATGACCCCATGGGGAGTCTATGAATGGCTCGTGCTCCCCATGGGGCTGAAAACAGCCCCAGCCCAGTACCAGCGTATGGTACAGTGGTGTTTGGAACAGGATAAGCGCATCAGTGCGAAGCCGTACATCGACGATGTGCTGGCAGGGACGCCAGGCCCCCCCCCGACAGTGAAGGAGGTACCCCCAGACCCCCAGAATCCGTCAGGGAAGGTAACTGAAGTGGCGTTCGATGTGCTGCAAGCGCATGATACTGATTTGCGGCGTGTTTTTGACATTTTTCGTCGTTATAAACTCACTGTGAAACGTGAGAAAATGTTCCTGTTCCAAACGCGAGTAAAATTCTGTGGCCATATCTTGCAGCATGGCATTCGCTTTTCCGCGCCGGATAAACGCGCAGCCATTGAGCGCTGGGATCACACGCATATCGTCACGCCCACTCATTTAAAAGCATTCCTCGGGCTGACGCAATGGTATGCGATGTACATGAAAAACTATGCTATGCATGCGGCAATACTCTCTGAGGCACTGACGGGTCTGGAGAGTAATAAGAAAAAGGGGGATAAGAGTGGTAAGCGGCATAAGATTAAATGGAGTGAGGCGATGAAGCATGCCTTCCATCAGATCAAGGAATCTCTAATTCAGGAGGCCATGCTCCACATTCCTGATCCCGCAAGGCCTTTTTTTCTGGACACTGATGCCTCCGATTTTGCGGTTGGCGCAGTATTGAGTCAGCACGACAAAGAAGGCCTGCTGCGGCCTGTAGCTTTTTTCAGCCGCAAGCTCCAGGGGAAGGGGATACAGGGCCAGCGGGGATGGTCGGTACGGGAGAAGGAGACGTATGCCCTTGTGGCTGCGCTCCACAAATTCCGTAGCTGGATTCAGTCTGGGGTGACTGTCAGGGCCAGCACAGACCATCGGGCTCTGGTCCATTGGTTCCGCGAGGACCTCGGGTCCATCAGCGGCCCTGTGGGCCGCAGAGGGCGATGGCATGAGTTCCTCTCCCAATTTCACCTTGAGGTGGAATATAAGAAGGGGGAGGATAATGTGGGGGCGGACACCATGAGCCGCTGGGCCTATCCAGCGTGCGAGCATGCCCCTGACGCCTGCATGCATGGGAGCGAGGAGGATTTGGCGGGGGTCCAGCGCGACATTCACGATGAGAAGCGGTGGGAGGACCACACCCTGGCGAATCAAATATCCTGCCTTGTGGCCCAGGAGCATGCTGATCGGGCACGGGGAATATTGGCTGTGGTGGGGAGAGAGTTAGCAGCTGATGATCAGCAGGACTCTTCCTTTTTGCCTTTCGCATATCTGGGGACTGATTTTTTTTTAGGACCCGGTGGTCCAGGGGCATCCGATTCGACAACTATAGCACAGCTTCAGGCAGGTGGGGATGTGAGGATACAGTCTGTGTGTAGCAGACTGCGACATCAATGTTGGAGCTATGAGGCCCTGTTTCAGCTACGGGCTATGTCGGCCCCAGACCCCAGTGTTTTGGCTGATTTTCCTGCTGCCCCTGACTCTGTTGCTTCCAGTTCTGCCCTTGCACAGATGCCGATTCGCGTTCACCGCCGGAAGAGTACTCGCGGTCGACAGCCATCGGATCGCGCCGGGAATCCTGCGGCGAAGTATGATGATGTTTCCACTCCTCCTGTTGCTGTTCTTTTTGACAGTTGGGCAGAAGCATACAGTCAGGACTCTCAGTGGTCTTCTGTGTATAAGCAGTTGCAAAAAGGCGAGTATGTACGAAACTGCGCCTTGTATAAAGGGAAGATTAGGTGTAAGGGAAAGCTGGTGGTGCCCAAGTGCTTGGTACGAGCTGTCATTGCTGCCATGCATGCGTACAGCCATCCGGGCCAGCGCAAGCTGGATGTGTTGTGTCGCCGCCGCTTTTTATTCCCCTTCTCTCCAAAAAAGCTGATTGCTGAGGTCATTGCCCAATGTCCAGTGTGCCAGTCATGCAAAGCGCCGAACAGGTCCAGCGCTGATACACTGGAGCACTTTCCCATTCCTTCCACCCCTTTCTCAAGTCTTGCCATGGATTTTGTGGAGTTAGATTCTGTCAAGGTGGATGGACAGAATTTTGATTCCGCTCTGATAGTTGTGTGTAGGCTCAGTGGTTATATTATAGCCATCCCCACCCGGAAGAAGGGGCTGGATGCTTCCAAATTGGCGCGCATTTTTCTGGAGCGCTGTGTTTTTTTTATGGGGATTCCGCGTGAGATTTTTTCGGACAATGATCACCTGATTACCTCCGAGTTTTTCAGAACTCTCTGTGCTCAAAGCGGAATCGAGCAGCATCAGGGGGTGATCTATAGGCCACAGAGCAACGGGAGGGCGGAGGTGGCGGTGATGTCGGTAGTCAATGCCCTTAGGCGTTTTCTGGAGGAGCGCCCGGGTAATTGGGTTGAGGCGCTGCCGATGGCACTCTGGGGTCTGAATGACCTGCCAGGGGCTGTCACCCCCTACTCCCCCCATCGGTTGGTGTTTGGGCGTGACCCCCCGGGGTTTGGGGACACACCCCCCATGGAGGATTGGCAGGGGCCTGAGGATGCCCTGCAGTTTTTCGAACGGGTTTCGCAGGAGCATACCCTGGTTCGCAAACGGCTTCATAAGCTGCATACAGCTGCACGAAAGAAATTTGAGGCACAACATCCCCAGTTGAGCTTGTCTGTGGGAGATGCGGTGTGGGTGCGTAACTTGCCGGGGGAGAGCAAGCTTGAGCGCCTATGGCAGGGGCCCTGTGAAGTGCTCCAAGTCGTCAGCGGTACGCGATTCAAGATTGACACCCCTGACGGCGTACAGGTGCTGCCAGCGACCCGGTTGAAATATTATGTGGCACCGCAGGGCAAGCGGGAACCTTTTCATTTTTATCGCAAGAGGCACAACCCACGTGCCCATGTGGAGGAGGAATGGGTCCTGGATAAGGTTCTGAAGGTGCAGTGGTTTGGGAAGGGCAGAAAAAGGCATCGCAAGTGGCAGGTTCTGTGGAAGGGCCATGACAAGCCCACGTGGGAGCCTGCTTCTTCGTTTTTTCATCATGTTGCCCAGCCCTGGCGTGATTTTAATGCAGCCAAGGGACTGGATCTGCGTATTTCAGAAATTGTACAGTAACAACTCTGCATGGTCTTGCTATTTTTTGGTCTGGGCTCTGGACAGGGCAAACCGGGGCTCCGGGGACACCGTCGAGGCGATAGTCGCAGGATACCGTGGAGGATCATAATCGACACGTCCATCCCCAGACATGGGACAGGGTGTCAGGTGAGGGACAGCGACAGGTCCTGGACTCCCAACCGCAGTGGCGGGGGGGGGGGTGCTGCGGATGCACAGTACTTGCTCTGATTTTTTTTCCTATTTTTTAATGGGACCTGCCGCTGATCTGAGATCTTGAGACCCCCCCACCCGACCGTTGCAGAGTTGCAGTATTGTGTTTTTCCTTCCCCTCTGTCCTACCTCCTTCTGTTTTGTGTCCCGACTGTTTGACAGAGTGGGGTTTGCTACGTTCCTCCCTGTCTGCTTGTGTACAGGTCTGCGTGCGGCTGGGGGCAATCAAGCCATCAAGGCAGTCCAATTCCCCCTGACGTCAGAATTCGGATCTCTGGGTAACAGGACAGGTTAAGACAGCGTCAGGCACAGTCCCACTGCAGGCAGGGTTCTGTCACAGGTGCTGTACATGCTCCAGGCAATGGATTCACAGCAGTTTTGTTGTGCTTTGCCCATGATTTGCTGTCAGAAAAAAAAAAATTTTTTTTTTGGTTGCATGGGTATGTTTGTGCTGTTTTTTGGGTTTCTGTTCTGATCCTGCCAGGCATGTCAGGTCTGCCATTGGTCGCTATGGGTTGTCAGTCAGACCCAGCCCCTGGTTCTGACTTGGAGGGGCGTGCAGCAGACCAGCAGGACCTGACCCAATGGGACCCTAGGATTGGCCTACGGCACTAGATAGGGCTGACGTGGACCTGGGGATTGTAGTTCGGATGCAATTGCAAATCGTTGGATTTTATAATGTAGGCTGATGCGCCTTTGTTTGTTCTATGGGTCTGTATTCTCCTTTTCATCACAGACCCCTCTGGTATGGATTCAATGTCCTGATTTGGCTTTGTTGCTCTGCCGGATTTGCGATCGCGCCGTTGCCGCTGTTATCTCTGCCTTACCCGCCTCTTCTTGGCTGCCACACGGTCGTGCATCCCCATCCGCATGTAGTTGACGACGTCGTCGATCTCGGCGTGGGACAGGACGTCAATACCATCAATTGGCTGATCCGTCCCCTCCTTGGGCTCAAACATGACCTTCATGGGCACCGCCTCCACCCTACGGATGAATGCTTCATCACCCGTGGGCTGGGCTTGCGCCCCATCCACCAGGAAAGCCTTGGTACCCCACGCTTGAACCGGGGAGGGCATTGATACACCCTTGGCGTCGATGAACAACTCCTCCTCTGGCCCGAATGACATCTCGTTCACGGTGATGGAGTCCAGCGTCGACTTGAGACCCTCCAGCGGACATGGGGTGGATCCTATGCCGGTTATGACCAGGATCCCCTTCGCCCTATCCGCGATGATCTTCTCCACCGTACGTCTGGTATTGTCCAGGGAGCCATGCCAATACATGGGTCCCCACTCCTTCCAACCCCAATGCCTGTGCCAGGCTGAGTCTCCTCGATGCCAATGCCTCCTACACTTCCGCAGAAGTGGGGCATCCCGGGAAGCGAAGACATCCGTCTCGGGCGCTTCAGCTCCCAGCGTCTGAATCATCCTGGCGTACATTTGCGGCGCCATTCCATACTCCATGAGCTGAACTCCACGGTCTCCTCTGGACTTGGCACCCACAGCTTGCACCGCTCGGACGATCCGATCCTCCTCCTCAGCATTCCATTGGGATGACCCGCACGCATAATCCGTGGACAGCCATGTGAGGCATTCGTCGTCCTCCCGGACCAGCGTTGCGCGATGGGGAAGGGCTCCGATGGCGTTGGCCACCATGAAGTCATATCCCATGATCATATCCCAATCGGTAATGTCGGCCACATAGAAGTTCCCGGATAGAGTGCTTCTCTTCGCCTGATCAGGGCGGTTCAAGCGCTCATGCTCCCAGAATTCCATACTGATGGTGGCCTCATGGGTGCCGCCACCCATAATCTCTCCGTTGGCGACCTTCAGGCGGACCGGTCTCCGGCTGGGCTGCAGGAATTCCTCCTTGAACAACCCTCTCCGGACCAGGCTCACCTGGGCACCCGTATCCACTAACACATCCACCACCTTCTCCTCTCGTCCGCACCGTACTCGCACTTTCAAGTGCAACTGCCGCTCGTCGCCATGAGGTGTATGGACGACTCTCACGGCATGCAACTCTAGCACGTCCGGGTGCATCAGGACTTCAAGGGTATGGTCACGGATGGTGTAGATCTTGGGTTGGTCCTGCCCGTCCACGGGGCTCTCCGTGGTCGCTCCTTCCTTCTTGCCATGTCCCGTACCCACATGTACTTCCCTTGGCAGGGCGCTCCAGGGGTTGGGAGTGGCGAAACTCAGTGGTTTTGGCTCGTCTGGAGCCTTCTTCGGCACCCGATGTGCCTTCGCTTTCTCAGGGATTCCACTGATTTTCGGAGGAGAGACCTCCGAGGTCCCACTCCCGTGGGGGCTCCTCTAGACTTGGCTTCCCGCAGCCCCTTCCGGCTGCGATCCGCCAGGACTTTGTCCTCCACGTTGCTGGGCTTTGAGTTCCTCCAACGTCCTCAACATGTCCTCAGCAACTTCCTCGATCGACCTCACTCGTCGGTCTTGACCAGGTCTACCACCATAGCCTCTTCCTCCGCCTTTTCCTTGGCCTTTGCCTTGGCCTTTTCCCTCGTCTCCGCCCTTCGCTTTCCAATCGGAAATCCGCTGCTCCTTGGGCTTCTTCTCGGGGTGGGCGGCGAAGTAGGCCTTCTTGTCCGCCTCGTACACCTTGCACTGACGGTGGTCGTGTGCATGGTTGTTTCCCTTGCCATAACAGACCCAGCACCCGTCGTGCTGAGACCTGTACTCTCGGAACGAGAGCGGTGGGTTCCCGATCCTCCTTGGCTCTTTGCCCTTCTTGGGTCCCACCTGGCTCCATCTGGACCGATCCTGCCCATGGTTCTTCACGTTGTGCGCCACAAACGCGAAGAAATGGGCCTCCTCGTGATCCTCCCGGGACCAGTGGTCTTGGCCACTTCCACTACCATCCTCCGCGGAGTTGGCCGTGTCCTCGTGGATCTCTCGATGATGGCGGTCTTCTCGGTGGCCTCGTTGTCCATGACCATGTCGATCCTGCACGTGGGCCTCGTTCTTCGCATTGAGCTTCAACTCCACCGTGATGTACTTCACGATTTCGTCAAGGCTCATGCGGGCGAAGATGACTTGCATCCTCAGCGGCTCCCCGCGCCTCCACTCCACGTTGTTGAGGCGCAGCAACCTTTGCCCCATGGAGTCCCCGAATACCTCCACGTACACGGCGTTCTTCAGGCCCAACATCCGGTTGGGTTCGCCCAGGTTCCTCCTGAAGAACTCCATGATACCCGCATGGGTATCCTCCGCCGCCATAATCCTCACCGCCACGCGCTTCTTCGCCCTCTTCTTCTCCTCGTCCTCCACTCTCCTCTTCCAGTTGCCCGGGAGGACGTCCTTCAGCAAGTGGCGGATCTCACTGGCCTCGTTCCAGTCTTCCACCAACTTGAGGCATCTGCGGTACTTCCGCAGATACCGGTTCCACTCCCGGACCCGCAACTCACCGCGGTCCAGCGGCAGTGGAATGGACCACAGGTCCTCCAGCTTCTGGTTCGGAGCGTCCACCCGCTCCTCGTCCTCCAACCACTGAAGGCAGGCCTGCTCCGTCCTGATCAGTCCTTCCCGGATCTGATCCCGCAGCTCCTCCTTCAGGTCCTGCGCCAGGCGGTGTGGGAATGTCCGGCATACCCACTTGTCCCGCGGCGCTCCCCGCATCTCGCCGACGACCTCCTCGGCGAAGTCCTCCCAGTCCAGGATGAAGTCATCCAGGTTGGACGGGTTCCCGTCGTAATAGGGGATTTTGATTCCCCTGAGGTCGTCGATCCTGATGGCGTCTCCGACGTCTCCAGCCACCACTCCACCAAGACGGATACCACCTGTGGCCGGGGGGTGTGAGTACACTCCCCGTACATCCCTCTCCTCCATGGAGTGCGGTCCAGTTGGGCCTGAACCCATGGGGTTTGGAATGCGGGAAGGAGTTGCTCCATCGGCTGTCCATATCCCCGTATTGGGGTCCTTCGCCCACAGGTTTCCGCTTGGATGGCCTCGACCATGTCCGTCGGCGCTTCCCATGGTTCGCCCCTGCATGGTCTGGTTCTGGATCTCCTCCTCCGCATAAACTGCATAGGTAGTTGTAGAGGGCGGTGGATCCTGGGTGGCATGGGACATCTGTACCGTCAGGCTCCTCGGGTCCGTGGTTACGTGCCCTTCCCGCATGGACCCAGCCGGTGCCGTGTGTTCCCCGAGCATTGTGGATTCGCTGAACAGGGGAACAAACGGCAGCGCACCCGGGTCAACACGCGGAGGCGCGTATGGTGCCTCTGCAGGGCCGCCCATGGGTTTCTCCATGGCGCTCCTGAGGGTCTTAACCCGCTCCACCAGCTCTACCGCGGCCGGCTTTGCCGGGAGCTCCGGACCCGAGGCGAGGGGCTGTCGCTCCTCTAGCCTTCTCAGGCGTCCCGACATGTCCTCCACTAAATGGAGGAGGCTGTCCACCACTTGCTGCTGCTTCTGCAGGGCCAGCTCCAGACTCTCCCGGTACCGGGCCTGATCCGCTCGCAGCTCCTCCATGTGGTTCTCCGCGGCCGACTGGTCGTCCAGGATCCCCGCGACGTCCTCCTCTAGAGCGTCCTTGGCGTTGTCCAGGCGGTCAAGGTGATGCACGATGGCGTCCATCCCCATCTTCGGGTACTTGCCCATGAGGAAGGACACGTGCTCGCAGTGGCACGCAGCGTGCTTTCCGCCGGATTCAGCGCAACCCGCGGTTCCCGGCACCTCAGACTCCTCGCCCATGGGCGTATCGCCTATGGCGTCCGTCTCTAGTCCCGTGTGCCGGGGCACAGGTGCTGTCCGGGCCCTGGCTGGCCTCTCCAAGCCCTCGGCGTCGTGCTGCAGGGCGGGCTCGGGGGCCGTATGCGCCCTGGCGATCGGCGCGGGCGTCTCCGACTCCGAAGGTGGCTCGTAGGCTGTCCGATAGCCCTCGGAGTGCCCCTCGGATTCCCACAGCCTGACCGGGCTGGGGTCCGTGTCCATAGCCCCGGCGTCCCTTGCCGCGGACTTGGGTGACCCGCGCTTCCGGTAGCGCCGGGCCCGTCCTCCACTGCTGCCTGAATGGCAAGCCTCATCAGAGTCCTCCGCGGCGGAGCGGAGGTTGCATGCCTTTCGGCAGCGACGCTCACACATGGAGACCAGGTCCTCCATGTTACGTCCTCCTCTTCCCGAATGTCGTACTTCTCTTCGGGCTTCAACTTCCGGAGTTCGCCATGCTCTTGAACGTCTCGGTTCTTCTATGGCTCCAATCTCCGGCGTGGTCTCCACCGAGTCCACAATACGCACCCAAGGCGTACTTGGGCAGGGCTCATAAGGGCCCAAGTCCCCGGGTCGGCGGTTGGTAGGGGCAGCAGGTAAGCCTCTACTACCATAAAGAAGGTCCCTACCAGGACCGGCCCCCGCTGTGCCCCTTCCGCCTGTCACCCCTGCTGACTTGCTCCTGATCAACGATTGCATTTCTCAAAATCCTCAAAGTCCAGGGTCCAAAATCCAAAAATATAGAAAATAAAATCCTCCTTCAACCCTGAATGGCAACCAGATCCCACAAATACAGCAATAACCCAATTCACAATCCAAATCAGGCTGCGGGCTTTCGTTCAGCACATCGATGGTCTCACGATGGCGGGCATGTACAAGAATTGCACCAAGGAAGAAAGCCCTGAAATTGGCATATGAACACAAATGAAGCAAGGTTGGGGAAAGAGGTAAACATATACAGTAAGAAAAAGTGCTTTTCCATTGCTTTGGGACATACTCTAGTTGTATTAGAGATGCACTGAGCATCCATGCATTTTTATCTTAGTATTGGTCCAGCCGAAAGTGGTGAGAACACATTTTGACCTATGGAACCAAACACCCAATCAGGATATGGAGTGGACCCCTTAATCCCCTTTCAATCAGAAGTAAAACATCTTTTCCTGAGTTGACTGAGCACTGACATACCTAAGGTAGAGCCTATGAATTTATCTATGTTTTTCCATGAATACTTATCTGCCCTAGTGGTATGCACCATAGGGGGTTAGGCACCTCTTTTTGAGAGGTCCTGGGTTCAATTCCTGGTCAGCCTAACTAAGTAGGAAGATCCCATCTAAGTAGGAAGATCCCATGTGACATGGCAGTGACCTCATCGCCACATACCATGCCACCTCAGCACATATGGGACCCAAAACAAAGAGTGCACATCTCCTAAGATGGCACTATGGAGAGAGAGTGATCCTGAGGCAGTTTTCTAACTCTTTTCCCAAAACATTTCAGCTATCTCTGTGAATATGCATTCATTTGTTTCCTGAGTTGCAGTTTCTGTGAATATCTAATCATCTTTCACTGTTTACACTGCAGCCCTTCATGCTTTGATCCTGAATTACCTTCTCTTTGCATACTGTTGGCTTGGGCTATCCTGGATTGAGTTGGCTTTACTGTATTTCAACCAACAAAAGCTTTTCATCATCCAAAACCAGCAGCAGGACACCCTACAGCAACAACAAGCAGCAGGAGAAGCAAAAACACAGTGCTGAAAACACTATAAACTTTTCTGGTAGCAAGAGGCAGCCTGTCTCTGTGCACCGGCAGCGACCCCGCGCCGTACAACCAGTGCTCCGAGCAGGCAAACATAAGCAGAAGTCCGGATTAAGATGGATCCAGGAAGAGTGGACGCCGAGGTGAACACAGCGCCAGCGCCAGAGACACCGGCAAGGCCGGCGCCTGACGCTGTACCTTCGGTGGAGCCCTTACATGGGCCAATGGATACGGCGGAGGACTCCTTGGATGGCCTCCAGACGGCCTTTGGGGCCCTGTCGGTGAAGGAAATGGTCTCTCAGCCTCAGCCTGTGAAGAGGAAGAGAGGAAAAGAGAGCGAGAAGGATGCTGGAGAAGGAGCAGACGAAGGAGAGGAGCAAGGGCAAGACCCGACGGATGTCCCAACCTTCGAAGGCGCACCAAGCGCTTCTGGCCTCCATGCATCACCCTCTCCCATAACCACCACACTCCCAGCCGCCGCTACATCCACTTCCACAACCAACCAGCCTATGGCAGAGGGCACAGGCTTTACTGGCATGCCTCACTACCCCGCCTATGGCATGGGCCCACCTACCACTGCGCTCCTTGAGGCAACTACTGCCAGTGAGCCGGTGGCTTCCAGCTCTGCGCCGCGTTGGTATGCGGCTGACCATCCCCATCCACTCCACGCCACGGGAACCTACATGGAAGTTCCTGGGTATGCTCCTGGGTGTACACCTGGGTATGCACCCCTGAGTGGGTTGAGGAGAGGACCAGAGTCTCTGGGAGGCAGGAGTAGAGGATCGGGAAGATCCTCCAACAGGTCCCTGACGCGGTCGGAGATCAACGAGGTGCTCCAAGGAGCCACTTCGAAAATCGTGAGCGACCTCACGCAAGAGATCAGGGAGAAGCTGCAGCCCCTGATGATCCCGTCCCATGCGTCACCTACGACAGTGGGGATGTCACCCCACCGAGTACAGGCTAACCACCTGGCGGCAGGGTTGACGAATACCCTGGGGAGCCTGAGGAGCCGACCGATGCCGACTCCTGCAGCAGTACCAAGAAGCCCATTCGTCCCGAGGACAGCCCAGCCGCCCTACAGTCACGTGACGAACTCGACGAGGGCCGAGCTGGACCAGCTGGGGCTGACAGCCCTAAGGGCTATGGTGGACGTGGAGCCTTATGGCTCCAGTGATCTAGGCGGAGACCCCTCCGATGATGGGCCGCCTTCGATGACTTCTTCTTCGCCATCGGATGACGAAGACCCTGAGGACCCCGAGGACTCCAAGGGTAAGAAGAAGAAGAAGAAGAAGAAGAAGACCCGACGCCCTGAAGGACGCCGAGCTCAGGAGGCGAAGGCTATTGCCACCTCCAAGATAGTGGTGAACCTGCCTGAATTCACAGGCAAGGACCTCAGCGAGTTCGCTGAGAACTTTGGCCGGTTCCTACGACCAACCGGCCAAACCCACGCGAGTGGGCGAGTGAAGTGCGACCTGCTCCTGCAGTGCTGCAAGACGAAGTACCTGGAGAAGCAGGTCAGGCAGATCGTCACCAACTCCGCCACCTTTGCCGAAGTGTTGGTTGCCCTGGAGAGGCAGTACCCAACCTACGAGACCGACCTCTCCATCAGGGCCGAGATCCAGAACCTGCCCGTCCTGCCCAACAACCCCAAACCCGGCAGGGTCTCCGAGCTGTTGGCGGACCTGGACCACTGGGCTGGACGACTGACGCCCGGTTCCTACAGCAGCGACGACCTGCTGTTTTGGTTGTGCTCCAAGCTCCCCCGTGAGCTATGGGACGAGTGCCGTCTGACGGCTGAGCGCAAGGCTAGATCCCTCCGCTACGAGGATCTATGCGTGCTGCTCCTGGAGATGGCGCTGGAGAAGGAGAGCGACCAACACCTGAACCACTACCGTCCTGGTGGTGGAGGTTCTGGAGGCAAAGGGTACCAAGGGTCCCGACCTGGGCAGGGGACTACCCCCAAACACGCCCACGCCCGCCTAATGGAGAACGTGAAGGAGCTATTCTGGTGTGATGCCAGAGATGAACAGGGCCACCTGCAGCATGCCTCCGACTGCGAGCAGCGAGACTGCTTTGTGGTCCAGGGGAAGCAGCAGGAAAAGATCACCGGCGCCAAGGTGAAGATGCCGGATCATTACCGCTGCACCATCACGTGTGCATTCTGCGGTAAGCGGAAGCACTATGAGGACGAGTGCTACCATAAGCAACGCCTATCGGCGAAGCTTAAGGGGGAAGATCCTGGCAAAAGCTCAGGCAAAGGTGGAGGCAAGGCCAAAGGCAACGACTCCGGCAAGGGCAAGTCGAAAGGACGTGGTCAAGGTGGTCAAGACAAGGGTCAAGGCGGACGAGGAGGAGGCGCTAATCGCCAGAACGACAACAAGAACAAGGACAAGAACGGAGGTAACCCCAACCCTAATCCAGGGGGGAACTCCGAGCCCTCTGGAGGGCAGTCTGGACCTACCACACGCTCACAGACGCAGGCCCAGCAAGAACAAGGAGCCAAGCGTGAGCATGAAGGTGGTGACGACGGCAACGCCAAGAAGAGAAGCCGTTTCATGAGGATGGCCCGCAAATTGCGGAACAAGGGGTTCGAGGTGACCTGTCCCGCGGAGTTCTGACGGGGACGCTCTGGTGGCACCCAAGACCTGGTGTTTTGGGTACGTATCCGACTAGGGGGACGTGAATACCTGGGGGTACTGGATACTGGGGCCACAATATCGATAGTGGCCAAGAAAATTTTACCTTGTGGGAGCCTGAAGAACACCATGACCACCGCCGCTATACGGATGGGGGATGGACATGTGGTGCACAGCTGCGGGGACTGCGAAGTGGAGGTAGCTATGGGCTCCAAGACTATCGCCCATCGGTTCTATGTGATGGACACTGATGCCTTCGACTTTGTACTGGGTACTGACTTCTTCGTGCAGCACTCCCAGATACAATCCCTGACGCTGCAAGCGCCCTACCTCCTGTACGTGGACCACGGCAGTGGCCGAGAGTCTGTGCCACTAGAGCAGTCGGAACATACCTCGAGTTACCTGAGACTATCGAAGGAGGAGCCCTCGAACATGATGGCGGCCTCCAAAACTGAGGACTATCAACTATTGGGGGAAGTCCTAGACCAAGGTCTGAAGGAGTTGGGTTACTCTCGAGAAGACCTAAGTGTGGAACTGTTCGCCAGCGACAAGCAGCATGTACTGGACCTATACTGCAGCAAGGGGAAGAACTGCAGCTACAAATTTTACTGGCCCTCTTTCGGGATGGCCTACGGGAACCCCAGATTCAGTGAACTGGGGAAGGTGCTGACCAAGGTGGCCTTGGAACGTTCCCGTATGGTCCTGTGTTCCCCCGATTGGGGAGCCCATGGGGGCAACGAGTACTGGCGAACCCTCCTTGACAAGCTGACTATCAGCTCTGTGCGGTTACCTGATGAGGCCATCTACGTGCCTCTGGGACGCAAGACGCCCATTGGGAAGCCCGGATGGGGGAGTATGCTCAGCGTGGTGGACGGAAGTCTTACCACCATCCCCTGGGAAGACCTGGACCCTACTCTGGTCCAGGCTATACAACGAGAAAGCGATGGACTCGCCTTGGGTGACTTGAAGGATCGCCTACGACCTCAAGATGCTGTTGAAACTACACCCGGAGGAGATGAGTACGTCGTGACTGACACCAACGCCCCCAACTCTCCCTGTCATGTACCTGTCCCTGATGGAGTCTCTGAGTGTGGACTATCTGAGCTACCTAGCTCTATACACTCAGACGACGAAACTGAGCACGACGCCTTCTTCGTGCAGACTGCGGTGGAAGAAGTGGAGAACGCCGAGTACGTCGCCCCACTAAAACCCCTACTCTCCATGAGGGTGGAAGACCCCGTGGATGAAGAGCTGGACCCTCGATCCAGGCTTAGGGAGTATGTGGATTCCAAGAGGAAGTTGGTGGCGAAAAAGCTATGCTACGCGAAGCCTACCCGCAGCTCATGGCCACTGAAGCAAGGACGGATGGGAGACCTATCCCAACTGAAGGAGGACCTCGAACAGAAGATCACCACCTGGCAAAGGGAGGTAGATCTCAAGCTCATGAAGAGCGTATGGGGTGCCCATGTGAGGACCCCAGAGGAGGACGACCTCTCGGAGGAATGTGTATGTGAACCCCCTAAAGCGTGCCTATGTTGCCATCGTCCACCGGAGATGGTTGAGCAAGACCTTCTGTATGCCTACCAAGGGCTGAAGGATGCTACCGCGGGCGAAGAGTCGGTGGAGGACCACCTCCCGACGTCGATTCAAGGGGCAAGCAACTTACACTCCGACGAGGACATGGAGGACAAGATCAAGGTACTGGACCCGCGGGTACAAAAGCTGATAAGGACCTATCTTGAGGTGTTCGGAGAACTACCCCCTCCAGCCTCATGCGACAAGCTGGTACAGATGGACCTCAAGCTGAAACCCGAGTTCGTGGGTCACAAGATCCGGAGGAGACCCTATCCAGCTCCTAAAGAGCAGGCCGACGAGATTGAGCGACAGATACAAGAATGTATCGACGCTGGCCTAGTCCTGGAGTACAAGGATGGGGACTACCCCCTACACTGCAGCCTCTGTTTCCTGGTGGCTAAACCTGGGTCTACAGCCAAACGGCTGGTAGTGGACTATGGAGAGCTGAACAAGAAGACGCTGAACCACTCAGGGTCCATTCCCAATATGGAGTGTACCCTGGAGAAGATAGCCTCCTGTCGCTACAAGACCAAGATGGACAAGCGAAGTGGATTCTGGCAAGTGGACCTGACGCCCAACGCGCAGGAACTACTGGCCTTCATCACCCCTCAGGGGAGGGTATTCAAGTGGAAGGTCATGCCATTCGGCGTGGCTAACGCCCCCGCTCTGTTCCAAGAGCTGATGAACAAGATCTTGTCCATCCTACGAAGGAGACCTAAGGTGCAGGAGCTCATATCCCGTGGGGCCCAGATGGAGGCTCACATCGACGATGTATGCCTCGGGACCAATACCCAGGAGGATCACCTAATCCTCTTGGGTGAGTTCTTTGCGGTCTGCCAGGAGAACCACACACGACTCAAGCTGGAGAAGTGTGAGTTCATGCAGGAGACCATGCAGTACCTGGGGTTTGACGTTGGCTATGGGTGGTGGACCCCAGCGGCCTCTAAGGCCAAACCCCTGATGGATGCCAAGGTACGACACGAAGACCCCAAGAAAGGACTTCATGATGTACGCAGTTTCATTGGGGCGTGCAACTTCTATCGCCGCCACATCAAAAACTTCACCTACACCAGCGCGGTACTGACTGACTTGATCAAGAAGAGTACTACTTGGCGCTGGGGCCCACAAGAGCAACAAGCGTTTGACGAGCTCAAAGACAAGGTAGCCAACGCTAAGTGCTTGGGCGTGCCTAGGGCACAAGGGGAGATTATCCTGGTGACCGACGCCAGCAATGTGGGCGGTGGTGGAACGTTGTTCCAATGGCAAGCACTAGAGAAGGAGGAGTTCGACTCGGCCATTTCCCAATGGGGGACGGAAGGTCTCAACCGAGATGGAACCCTCAAGCACAGCTACCCTGACGACAAGTGGGTCCTAGTACCTCTGGGCCACTGGAACTGGAAGTGGAACCAGGCCAGAGGGAACTACTCCACCTATGAGCAGGAACTGCTCGCGGGTATGCTGGTGCTATCCTCACAAGCACGACTGTTGGGGAGTAACCCTGTGGTCTGGCTATGCGACCAAGAACCGGTCCGCAGTTTCCAGAAGGGCCCCCCACCTGAGAAGGCCAAGCTACGGCGCTGGTGGACCTACCTCAGTCAACTACGGCTGACGGTACACCATATCCAGGGAGTGAAGAACGAGTGTGCCGACTACATCAGCCGCAACAACTTCGACGCCCTGATTGGTGCCCGGTCTGAAGCGCTGGCTAAGGAAGCGTTCAGCCGTATGGACGTACACCTGGACCTGAACATGACCATGATACGCCCCCTGGATGGACTCCAACAATCGGAGTACCTACAGGAGTTTGGGGATATCTACCGGCGCCTGGAGAAACGCCTTGAACCCCTCCTGGTCAACCAAGACCAGTGGAAGCGGGACAAGAGCTACCTCTGGCACGAGGACCGCATCGTGGTGCCTAGTGACCGAGTCCCAGCGCTGCTGAAGTGGACCCATGAGTCCAGTGGTCATGTGGGTGCTGACCGTACCCTGAGGCTGTTCAAGCAATGGTTCCACACTACGTGGACTGACGACCAGCTGCGGAAGACGCTCCTGCCTATCGTGGACAAGTGCCCGTGCAGGTCCTGTAAACCAGGGGATATCAGGGACAGAGGTCTCTACTCGACCCTGCCCATCCCTCACTGTGCTAACAGTGTTCTATACGTGGACTACACGGAGATGCCGAAGTTCGGGGGCTATGACTTCGCCCTCGTGGTAACCTGTGGGTTGACCAGGTTTACCAGGGTGTTCCCATGTACCAAGCACATTACCGGAGAGGAGACTATCAAGATACTCCTGGAGGAGTGGTTTTGTGTCTATGGGGCGCCCAAGGAGATCAACTCCGATGAGGACGTACGAGTACGCTCAGATACTGGCTGGTACAAGAGGGTCCTGAGGTCCCTCAATGTCCAGGTGTCTACGGGGATTCCCTACTCTCACACGAGCAACCCCCTATGTGAGCGACAGATTCGTGTCCTGAAGGAGAACGTCAGGATATGGTGCAAAACTGAACGCACCAGAGACTGGGTGAGACTACTCCCCGTCATATCCTTGATGATGAACTCCCAAGAGAGTTCAGCTACTGGCTACTCGCCACATGAGCTATTCATGGGGCGCCCGGCATGGTTCCTACATGCCCCCTATCCAGAGGACACCCATTCTTCTGTGGGTGAATGGGTCCAAGAGCAACAAGCGAAGGTGGACAAGGCCAAGGCTATGCTCCAGAGAGTGAGGGAGCGTCAGTGGAACAAGAAGAACAAGCACCGTGTACCGGCCACCTACCAAGAAGGGGACTGGGTGCTGGTGCACCACAGTCGACTACCCGCCTGGCCACGCTCTACCAGCGATGACCCATACTTCGGGCCGTACAAGATCCTATCTGTGGATGGGCACCGTATCACCGTGCGGTGTTCTCCCCGTCTAGGGGGGACCCTGGTGTGCGCCGCTCAACACCTGAAGCGCTACCATGATCCTGAAGACCTCTGTGGGGAGGAGTGGGAGCTGAACGACGAGGAAATCGCCGCTCTGGACCTACAAGGGGCTGCCAGCCCTATGGAGGTTGAAGGTGAACTCCCCGACATGAACGCCGAGGAGATGGCTAAGGAGGGCTTCTACCTGGTGAAGTCTGTCCTACGCCACCGCTATCGCCAGGGTTGGCGCTTCCTCACCCTCTGGGAAGGGTTTGGAGTCGAAGAGGCCACCTGGGAGCCCTTCTCTGCATTTGTTCTACCTCAGGGACGCCTAAACTCAGTTCTGGTTGACTACTTGTCCCAGAACAACCTTGGTGAGTTGTTGAGGCTCGCCGAGACGCTTGCCTCCAAGAATAAAGCTAGGGACTGAACCTTACCCTTACCTGCCAAAGCGTATGTGTGAGTGTGCTAGGCCTAAGGTCCTGAGAGCAAGCCGCAGAAGTGGTGTCCTAATTATACCCAAGTCTGCGCCCTTGCTGAACCTGGAGGGTTGGCTTATTGATGCCACGGGGTACGCCCCGGGTCTCCCCTCCCCTATGCGCCCAATTTCTGTGCTGGCGCAAAACCTTGGGGGAATACCCAGAGTGTTAATCCAGGTATTGTTTTCCCTACCTACCTGTCTACTAAAGGGAGGGGTGGCCAAAAGCTATGAAGGCATGCAAAACGCCTGTTTGCTATGTGGCCAAAAACACTAACCTAACCCACTGTCACAGCCCACCAACCCAGCTAAAATTGCAGGAAAAGGGTGGGACAGTGACACGCCCCCTACAGGTCCTACACACCCTACAGTGGCACCATCCTGGTGGGCGAGCGCTGGGCAACTGGCTCTAGCCCCCACGCAGGACTACCACTCCTACACGCACACTCTACTTGGCGTTGCGAAGAGGAAGTTCTCGAGGGTCCTAGCGACCCACCTGTGAAGTGACAAGAGAACACAGCGCTGCTAAGCAACTGTGGCCTCACAGGGGACGCCACAACGCGTTTCCCCTGCAAGGGCTTGGAGGGAAGGAGTGCTCGCGTGTGCAAGGCGCAGATGTCGATGAAGTCGGACTCCCTGCTCTGCCACAGGCGGAGCGGAGTTACTTGTTTGTGTGATCTGCGCCCCTGTTTAGCAGGGCATAAAAAAATGCTGCTGCACCACTCACCCTACCTGCCCACCTGTAAAACAAAGGCAAATGAAAGGGCGTTTGCGGCGGAGGAACCAAGGCACACTCCAGGTATTATACCCTTCTCAGTGTGCCCTATAATACGCTGTCCGCAAACACGCTGCATGGAGCAGCTACCCTTGTCAAGCAAGCAAGCGTTAAGGGACTCCTCAGGTTCTCTTAAAGAACGTACCGAGGAGCCCCTGGGTAGCCTAAACAAGGTTTACCGTGCGCACTTCGCGTGGCCTACCCTTTAATGCGTGTGTGCATGCACGACTATGCACAATCACGTTGGGCAAACCTGCCCATCTCCACAACAATCTTGACTCCACCAGGGGGTGGCCCCGCCTGGGCGTACCTACCTTACCTACCGCTGGGAAGTGAAGCAAGGAGAGAAAACAAAAGGGGCGCACGCGAAGAACGTTGCTATGCACTTGTGTGTATGACTAATCACCCTGATCTGACCGCTAATCATCTGCAATCTTTCTAATCAATCCCTCTACCGCGTCCTGTCGTGGTTATCGTTGTTGACGCTGCTACACGACTCGTTCACGGAGACACGAGACGAGCAATGTGTATGCGGCATGCAAGACGAGCATACCTGTAGTTTATACCTGATTCATTGAAGTCTTTTCAATTGATTTTCGAATTCTTGAATTTTTGAAGCTTCTATTAGTGTGGGTGGAATCTGTATGTTTGTTTATTAATGTGTGTCTCGTCATTTTCAAGACTACGTGATACATACGTTTATAATTCCATTATTTTTCCATTTTCCGGCGCTTCGCTAGGAGCCGCTCCTGCGCGCCGCCATTTTGTACGTATGAATTTCTGGATTTAAAAAATCCAGAGATGACTATAATTTCTATAAAAATGTGCTGAAGATGCACAATTGGATTCTGCTCAGGTGTGTCGTTTCAGAAAAATTCTGCGCCGTCATTTGACGGATTTTGGTGTCGTCGCTTCGTTTTTGCGTGGATTCGTCCATAATTCTCCCATTCCTGCCTCTGCAGATACCCACGCGCAGCCTCGCTGAGTAGGCCGTGTTCGGGCCGAAACGCAGGTGCCTGGAGAGACTGAGCAGAACCAAGACCCCACCAAGGGGCAAATTAATTTCTTTTCGACTCCCTACGCCCTAAGACAGGTCACAGGTCGCCAGCAGGTTTACAAGAACCCATGCGAGTGTGTATAATGTGTCTTGCGTTTGGGTTGTGTCGACGCTGCGTCTTGGAGGAAGGGATGCATATGCACATGTTTGGCATGCTCCCAATCTAACCCAACCAAGCCACAGGAGCCCCGGCAGCGCCAAGAGCGCTGAGTCTTCTGTAGGAAACTGTACAATCAGAGCAGCAAAAGGACGCCAGCCATGGTGAGCGCCCATTTTTCAGTGTGAGGGAGACTGTAGGTATTTTAAAGTAGATGTGGAAACCAAGGAAAGGCCAAGAAAAATTCCCTTTTTCCTAAAATGCGACAGTGGTGGCCACCACAGCACAAGGGGGGAGTAAGAAAAAGTGCTTTTCCATTGCTTTGGGACATACTCTAGTTGTATTAGAGATGCACTGAGCATCCATGCATTTTTATCTTAGTATTGGTCCAGCCAAAAGTGGTGAGAACACATTTTGACCTATGGAACCAAACACCCAATCAGGATATGGAGTGGACCCCTTAATCCCCTTTCAATCAGAAGTAAAACATCTTTTCCTGAGTTGACTGAGCACTGACATACCTAAGGTAGAGCCTATGAATTTATCTATGTTTTTCCATGAATACTTATCTGCCCTAGTGGTATGCACCATAGGGGGTTAGGCACCTCTTTTTGAGAGGTCCTGGGTTCAATTCCTGGTCAGCCTAACTAAGTAGGAAGATCCCATCTAAGTAGGAAGATCCCATGTGACATGGCAGTGACCTCATCGCCACATACCATGCCACCTCAGCACATATGGGACCCAAAACAAAGAGTGCACATCTCCTAAGATGGCACTATGGAGAGAGAGTGATCCTGAGGCAGTTTTCTAACTCTTTTCCCAAAACATTTCAGCTATCTCTGTGAATATGCATTCATTTGTTTCCTGAGTTGCAGTTTCTGTGAATATCTAATCATCTTTCACTGTTTACACTGCAGCCCTTCATGCTTTGATCCTGAATTACCTTCTCTTTGCATACTGTTGGCTTGGGCTATCCTGGATTGAGTTGGCTTTACTGTATTTCAACCAACAAAAGCTTTTCATCATCCAAAACCAGCAGCAGGACACCCTACAGCAACAACAAGCAGCAGGAGAAGCACTATAAACTTTTCTTATACATTCACAGCCATAAACCCCTCATTCCCTGGACTCAGGACCTTCCCTTGACTCACCAACATATTGCCCTGAACCAGGTCAAATGAGATGGCTAAATGCCATGTGTCAAAAGTCACTACATAAACCCCAAAAATGTGTGCACTCCCAAGCCTCTAATTCCTAGCCCAATAGGAGAAGTGGCGTGTCATGGCCTAGAGTGGCACTCAGGACCATGCCCTACCCTGACATAACCTTGGTTGGACTTGGAGTCGAATGGGCTTAGAGAAATGACCTATGAGTTTGAACTCATAACATGCCAAAAAACTGCCAATTCACACCATATTGGCCATATATCAAATATATGCTCAAAATTGAAGTTACCACTTATCCGAAGGCTCAAAGCATGCATGGAATCGAAGTCTAATATTCATGGAGGATATAGACCAAAGGTCAATGCCCATGTACATCCCCACTTTACCCTCGAAACCCCTTCGGATATGGGCGCCACGCACTGCCCAAGTCAGCCCATGATCTTGAGACCAATTCTTGTAATCCTTCGTGCGCCAAGCCAAATGGAGTACGCGATCCGGCATATGGTGGTGTTCGACTCCAAAGCATATGCCAACATATGAACAACATACCATGGTTCAACTCTCCATAGGCTTCTTGCTGATAGCCGACCAGGTAAGTACACAAAATGCAAAAATGAGCAAAAATTGAGGTCAAAAACATGAAAATATGACCAAATACAAAGTAGTCATGATAGTATATCTCTATGCTCACCCATGATATCCGCTCATGGTTCAATACACAAATGATTGGAACCATTTGCGAACAATTCCCCCACTTGGATCCCCAATCGGGCGCATGGAGATACCTTCGCCACTAATATCTACATGCCCCATGAAAATGGGAGTGCACCCATGGATCTCTTTGTCCAACATACCATGAGCAATACATACGCGGTAGACTTGGTCTAGCGCTTTTCACAATTGGGACATGGGCAAAGCCCTTGTCACGTATGGCTCCCCATCTCTTCGGCCACACGAAGATATATAACATGGGCGTGAGCATATCAAACATATACCATGCATACGACACATACCCTCAAAATATGGCTCCCACCATGATATGCCATGTCCCTCCATTGACATAACTTCACGTTAAAAATACGTAGGAACCCAAGGAAAGTTGCTATGCAACCCCAACACTCATGCGGTACACTCGAAAGTCGCATTAAAATATTCGGTTGCACGGCCCAAGAGTTATATATCAATTTATACCCTCTTGACCCTTATCCCTTGCAACACCGGGCATGTGTACGCACCAAAGGCGTTTGATGCTTCCTAAATTAAGTTGAGACCAAGGCGTTTGCAACCCAACCTTCCTTATTCTCTTTCCTCACACTCGCGCGTAGATATGGTCCTTCAAAGTGGTCCCACGATTCACTTTTGTTTCCCTTATATCTCCAAGTCAAATGGGTGGCAAGTATAAGGGAAACCTGATTCGGGCATAGGGAAAGGAGTATGACCACTCGAAGAAGTCCAAATCAAGTGCGGCGATGTCGAAGTCGAAAATCCGATTTGGACATCGCGAAAAATTCAGATTAAAATTTCGAGTGCTTATTTAGAAAATTGCGGAAGCAACGAACCCTTTGCTGATGAAATCTGACCCTTCAACGGAGTATCCGCCAAAATATCTGGAAATAACAGTTAACCAATCGGTTAACGCAAAATCGCGAGCCAACTGACAGTCGCCGATACATTGACCATCAGAACGAAAGGCTGAAAAATTACGGAAACACTATGATAATAAAACCCTGTTGATTCCTGATATTCCGATATATAAATCTCCGCTGGCGGTGCCTCGGTTCTGAATATGGCCGCTCATAGCCGGAATGGCCAAACCTATAACACTATCACATCAGGTTAGGTCAAATGGATGGGAGAGTATGATATCAGCCAATGGCGGCTTGCCGGCACATAGATACACACCCCAAGTGACCCCAAGATGGCCACGGGGGTCCGAACCGGCTTCACTACCGATCTTTTTCTACGGATACAAGAATACCGCAAACAGAAATCCATCCCCGACGCTATGTCTTTTAAGAACCCGTTATTTTCTAAAGAGGACCTTGCATTGGCCGCACACAACCAAAAAGTAAACAAGGCTTCTTCTTATTCTTCAGCCTTTCGCAACATGCCTCAAAACAATCAAGCATCCCAAGGATGCTACAACAACAACGCCCGACAAAATTATCGTGCCGGTGGCAAGGGCCGAGGCAAAGGAGGCAAAGGATATCGCCAATCGGGTTACAGCTTCCGAGGCGCCGACTCCGGTCAAGCCAACACACCAAGCAGCAGTAGCTCATGACTACTCCGGCGTCCTCATCCCCGCCCGACTTCGCCAACGCCGCGCGTGGTGGAAGAGGCACGCCCCCCCGCGCTTTCTGGATATTTTGGACAACGGCCTGCTTTATCAAGTGCATTTACCTCATTGTGTGTCTAGGGCGCCGCCTCTTTGTCCCTATGATAGAGCTTCGCTTGAATATTTTCATGCTCGGAAATTGATATATGAATATGAAGAAATTGCTGCCATCCGGCGGTGCGCACGACGAGATGTTGATTATTTCTTTCCTTGGTTCGTGTTTCTCAAGGAAGAAACCACCACATTGGGTGGCAACATCAAACCCCGTTTCATTTCTAACCTTCGCAGGCCCAATGCAGGCATTCCTGTTTCCCATTTTTGCATCGACCACTGGGGGCATGTGTTCCCCGCCCTTCGCAAAAGGGCAATGGGGTGCGAAAGTAGACCTCAAACATGCATACTTCCACATCCCATTAAGTGAAAAGTTCGCTCGCTATACCGGATTTTCCTTTGATGACACCATTTTTAGATTTGAGGCGATGCCCTTCGGTGTTGATGTAGCGCCACAAGTTTTTACCGATTTTGTGAAGGTGTTGCTTAAGCATTGGCGTTCCCAGAGTATCACGGTTTATGGCTATTTAGATGATTTGTTAATTGTCGCGTCCTCGCACGATGAGTGCATTGCGCATTGGAACATTGTGCACCAAACGTTGAATGATGCTGGATTTTTGGTGAATGAACCAAAGTGTGTGCCGCCAACACATCACTTAGAGTTTCTAGGCATCCATGTCAACTTCGAGCAAGGCCTCGTTTCAATCCCCGAGAAGAAGAGGAAAGGTTATCGTAAAGAGTTAGGCAAGTTACTCACCAAATCGTCCATCTCCTTGCGGTCCGCCGTTTCCATTCTAGGCAAGGTGAGGTCCTTGCTTGTGTGTTTTCCCGGTTTGCGGTTATTGACCGATGCGCTAGTTGAATTGGTTCAGCTTAGTCGCTTTCACAGTTATGACAAGCGTTTGCCAGTCCCTTCCACCGTGCAGGAACAGGTTAAACTGTGTAAAGTACACTTGAGTTCTTGGGAAGGGCGCCCCATGCTCGGTGCACCCTCCAATCGGCGCTTGGCCGCCGACGCGTCCGACACGCAATTGGGCGGCATTGATTTGCACACGCAACACACGGCTCACCGCTACGTGCCTAAGCACATTCACATCAATTTGAAAGAATTGCATGCTAGCGCGTTGGCGCTTCAATCCTTTGCCCAGCCTGGTGATATTGTGCATTTGTTAGTTGATAATTCCACTGCCTTTGCATATTTGCAGCGTCAAGGCGGACGCCTCCGGCTGCTGAACGACGCGGTCGGCGAGATGTTCACGTAGTGTTGGGCACACAACGTGCAGATCAGGCCCGAGTGGGTACCATCACCGCCAAATCCAGCCGATATAGTATCCCGGCGGACTATCGACGTGCGCGAGGTCGTCCTCTCGGACAACATTTTTCAACAAGTTACACGGGCGCTGGAGATGCCACATCTAGACCTTTTTGCCACCCCGGAGAGCGCCAAATGCAAAACTTTTGCATGCCGGTGGCCAACGTCGCACCCTCACCAAGTATTGACGTACATGCTTCAAGCGTCTCTCCAAGGGATCCGCTTTGCCTACGCCCACCCCCCATGGAAAATCATCCACCCCTTCCTCAATCGCTTGTCCCAGTTCCCACTGCTCAAGGTTCTAATAGTAGTGTCCTTTTGACGGGCTGCCCCGTGGTGGCCCCTACTACTACGGCTCTTCGAGCCGAATTGCCCGATATTTTTCAAAAAACGGTGCCCCGGCATATTCGAGACACCATCGCGCGCGCCATTGCCCGCCCCGCGATGGGATGTGATTTTCGCCTTTGTCTTAGGGAGCAATTGCTCGCAGCCGGGTACACGTCAGTAGCGGCTGACCAATTTTTATCGCCACGTGACAAGTCTTTGAGGCGCTACAATAGCGCATTTGTTCTCTTTTTTAAGCTAGGGTGTGAACTCGGTTTCCCCTTTCCTGGCATCGGGAAGACACAAGTGGTTTCTGTGTTAAGCATGCTCTTTCAACATTCCATGTCTCAAGCACGCTCCGCGTACGCTGCAATTGTTATGTTTCCTTCCATGGCATCTTTGAAATTTGATCCGGCCATTCGGGCCATGAAGCAGCAGTGGAACGCTTCGTCTCCACAGTACGCTGCATTTTGGTGTGGAACCACGGTGCTACAGTCCCTCATGGCACAGCCCGTGAATTTTCGATGTAGAATACAAGTCCGCAATAGATTGATCATTGTTTGGAGATTGCTCCACCTCTATCGCAGTGTCGACGTGGCGCATTTGCGTCGTCTTTGGGCCAAGGGACCAAACGGAGAGCTGTACATTGCATCGCAACGCAAGGGTTGGTTGTCGTACCGCTGGGAATGCGTCATGGTGTTACCAAACCATCCCAATGTGTGCCCGTTACACCTCATTGTACGGTACATGCATATCACACCCGAGGGCGCCCCTCGTGGGCCCTTGCTGATCGCTTTGGTGAAGCCGCACGGCGCGCTGTCTAGCGTTCGCGTCGACGCGCTAACCAAGCACATTTTGCAGGCACACGGTGTAGATGTCACTCACTACAAGCCACACACCACACGAGGCGCTGGAAAACTCATTCACAAGCAAATGAATTTGCCCCCCGATATTTCTTGCGAAATCGGGTCGTGGGCCAATTACGAGGCATATTGCAAACATTACAACCGACTTGGGGCCGTGGACACTGCCGCGACAGCGCTCATGGCACATTTGGCGGTGCACACGACTCCAAGCCCGTCTTGTGCTGCAGAGGCGCCTTTGCATACTCCCCCTAGTGAACAAGCCGGGGGAAGGAGCAAAGGCAACGGAGCAGCACGAGACGGGGTTGGACCCACCCCCCCACCCAAAGCAAGGCCTAAGCCTACCAAAGTGCCTATGCTGCGCGGCTGGCGCACATCGCCACGCCTTGGAGCGGCCGCTGTATCGCAGTCTTTGAAGAGGGTGAGGGATAGGGATGAGGGTCCGGAACGCAAGGCGGCGCGCACCACGTCGGGGCGCCGCTGCACAGCGTTTGTGCTTGATGAGGAATGATTTATGCGTAGCACTCTACACCAACTGCCTACTACAAAAAACAGTGCCGGCGCCAAGAGATGCACTCCAACCCCGTCTTGTGCTGCTCCGTTGCCTTTGCTCCTTCCCCCGGCTTGTTCACTAGGGGGAGTATGCGATTCCCGACCTGATTTCGACTCCAGGACCTTCGTACATTTGAAACTTTATATTATATACATCCCCGGAAGAAGCCAATTCACTTTGCAGCATCAGATTTCCAGGACACTACTGTAGAAATAAAGTTGAAACAGTATATTAATGGTTTCAGGAAAGGCTTTACATAATACTTATTACTTTTTTTCTTTATTTCATCCAGAGGCGTCCGTACTTCTTACTTATTTTTTGATTCCCCCAACTGTCCCTTACTTAATATGACACATACAAGCAGAAAGACACGAGCACAACAAAACATGGTCCCATCTGATGGCCGAATCGATGTGCCGAAGAGTGCTAAGTGTACTTAATCGGGACCTTTGTCTGCCGCCCCCCTTTGCACTGGGGTGGCAAACCCTGCAATGGAGGACTGCACCAACGGCTTGTGGGTGGGGACATTTGCCTCTTCTTGATTCACTTGCTTCAACCACTACAACATGGTACCAAATGCTCAATGATGCACCACAAAGCAAAACAGGAGATTTTTGACGAAATTTCAACTCAGTTTCGTTCGGTGCCGCTGCGCCAAATGTCGCTGTTCTGTTACTGGATTACGATTAGGCTACTGAAGTTTTAATGGCCGCAGACGCCCATTACTTAGGTTACTTTACTGAATTTTAATGATTTTGGGGGGGGTCCGGATTACTGTTACTGATTTAACTTTATTTCTATAGTAAGACACGAATGCAGAGTGATTCCCACGAAGCGACATACGAATCGAACACCAACCACATTGGTGAATTGCACGCGTTCTAAAATTTTGCCATGGAGGACGAAATGCCGTAGATAAGTTGTCAAATAAGTGCGGCTGCCAGGTCCAACCACATCGCGTCCCTGATGCCATTTAGGTGGTACACGACCCGATGATTTCCCTCTCCCTATGATAGCTCTTCTCCGTCTGTCCCTTGTAGGGCTTCTACGGGCAAGGGAGGCGAAGGACACCCGACCGCATGCACACACACACAGTAGCAAAATTAATGACAATGGTATGTTGCTATGTTGCAAGGCAAAACATGTTCCATGCACACTCTGCAGCCTTATGGATACTTCCCCATCTTGTTGAGGCGTGCCATTATTACTGCTTACGTGCACACAAGTTCTAGCCCTATACGAGCAGCATACAAGCATACAAGTGCATACAAACATGTTTCATACCATGTGCCCACTAGGCATGACCCAGGATGCTCAATGTGTGATGGTGAAACACATAAAGGGCTGGGACCCCAGCCCTTTTTTGGACTTCAGGTTCCTCGTTACTCAGTGCTTCGTTGCTCTGGGCTCCGCCCGGAGCAACTAACACTCGGAACCTTCGCTATCCAAAAAATACATCATGCACGGTAAATGGTGGATACATTTCTTACTATTTCTACTATTTCTTACCATGTCTTACTTAGCTACTTGGGATACTTAGCTACGGGCCCTTGCGTGCGTGCTTGCTTGTCAGTATGGTGCCTATGTGACTGGCATTTTGGGTGCTAGGGTTGTTTTGAAGCCCAAATGGGAAACACGCAATGCTTCTGAATGCCATGCATTTTTGCAAACCATGCCTTTGTCGGGAGCCAAGGAGCACAGGTGCGAACGCCGGCCCTCACTCGGACGGTGCAAGTTTCTTTTGTCTTTTGTCTTTTGTTTTTTAAGTGGAGTGGTCGGGTGAAGCTATGGTACCCGGCGCCTTGGGTTGGCAACACCAATGTGCCACACTCTGCTGAGCGTAAGGGGGAGCTTGCTTGTGTTTCGCGATTCCTGACATATGTTATGGCCTCGTCCCGCATGGGTGACCATGGGAGGACCCATAAAGGGCAGGCGAATGAGATATGTGCCCGTGGGGTGCGGATTTTTTGCCGCTGCATGCGACCCCCAAAGTCGTGATGTTAGCGGGTTGGGCTTTGTCACGGTGGCATCACGAACGGGCTCCCAACCTCTCGCTATACTCTTGGTTGAAAGTAGAGTGCACATAGTGCCGTAAACTAAAATAAAAATGCCCGGACCAAGTTAGAATCACAACCTTTGTCGAGATTCATCTTCACTTGAATGACCTCACAAGCCCCATCCGGGGCACTTTTCGGGGCATGTTGCAAAACGATGTAAGTCCGTTGGGGGAGGGCACTTGAGTTATTGCTTCCATGGCCCCTTCTTTCGACATTCGAATGTCGAAAGAAAGATTTGACTACGAACAATTCGGACGACACACAACACTCTGATCATGCCCGAATTTTCGTGGGTTCATACATGAATGTTAATGCTGGGCACCCAAGTCCCAAGTGGACAAATTAACTTGGTGTCACAATGCCCACACTTTGAAGTGTCATGTCTCAACATCAACTAGCTCCCAATCGCACCATCTCACCAAATACAACGGGTTGCCATGGTTTCGAGACATGATGTCATGATGTTGCTAGATCACCCTTTTGGGTTGAAAAATGAAACTCAAAATATAAGCATCGGGTTGAATGTATTGCAAGGGTTGAAAATTAGGAACAACGTTAAAGCGAGAACTGGACCCACTGTGGAAAAGTCTTCTTGAGGAGACCCATGGGTCCGGCCCACCCACTTGGTCCAAGGAGAGAATAAGAGGTTGATGTAAGGCAACATTTTCAGCGATGCATCTCCCAAAGATGGACCTTGGACCACACAATGCCTGTCGTTGATCCGTTGACATCCATACCACTAACCCGCCTGCCCTCACTGGATTGCCACGCCTTCTTCAAGTACCGTGTTCCATGGCGGAGGCAATTGAGATTGCGGGCATAATACTATCCCCTCCAACCAGCAGTTGCCCAAGCGAAGAAATCACCTGTTGCATCCTTCCAAAAGCCAAAACCTAGAATAGCCTTCAATTCAATGCTTGCACAAAGCAGGCACGCCTCTTGACACGTTGTGTGCGGTGCTCAAGCCTAGGCCATAGCCACGCACAATCAGTGACCCCCTGTAGCACGATGTATGGACTCAATCTCCATCTCGCTCTCGATCAACCTCAACGCGACAAATGTATGGGATGATGCCCTGTGACACACCGGTCGGGAAATCATGTTGCTCACCCATTTGTAAACATTTGTGTTTGCCAATTGCTTGCCATACATCGTGGAAAGAACACCCTTTCAAACCACAAAACAACAAGTTCCATATTTTTACGTCTATGTGTACATTCCTTTTCTTTTAGTATGCTGTACTCCTATAACCTGGAACTTGAGCCCGAGTCCGGTTGAAACAGCTTGAGTGCCTAAATTCCAGGTTATATAATTAAAACCGGTCGGGTGTGAGTTCCCGGGTCTATGACCCGGACTTAGAAACCGAGTGTATAACCCGGAACTCGGACCGAGTTTCGGGTTGCATATCCCGGACTCGGTCCGAGTTCCGGCACCCGGTCTATATATAATGCTCTGAGTGTCTATGTTTTTTTCGATTACATGCTGTTTTAGCTGTGGAGCCTCTGCTGTGCATGCTTGCATTGTGTTTGACGTCACCGTAAGTCATGGTGTGCTACCTTGGCTTTATTGGTCCGGTGGTAGACAGCAAGGCACGCTTCTTTCACACCTAAGTATTTGGCAACATCTGCATTGCTAATAGAAGGGTTGCGAGCCAATTTTGTCATCACCACCCCCTTGGCAAGCAGAGCCCTCCCCCAAACCTCTTGCATCATGCACACATTCAGTGGTCTAATTGGACAACGAGCAAGAGGATGTCAAGGGAGAACAAATGAAGGCCGATGGCGTGAAAATGGAGGAGGAAATGGGTGAACATAAGGTGGAGCAAGCAATTGGCGTTGGATAGGGAAATCCCGGACGATGCAGCAGTCCCAGCACCTACGGATGCCTCGCTTCTCTCTACCCCTCAGGAGACCGGCCCCCAGTCCCCAGAATCTCAGGACATGGCCGAGGATGACGATGACATCATCTAGAAGGTTGAAGGCCTCACAAAATGTCAGGTCACAAAATGTCTGCTGTCACAGATATACTCGCAGATTCTTTTCATGACCTACCTGCACATATTCGTGATGCGGTGGTTGCGGGGATGACGCGTATAGTGCAGCAAGACCTGGTTTTGGAAAAAATGACACACGTTGTTCAAGAGCTAGAAACATCCATTTCGACTATTTCTGCTGAGTTGCACAGAGATACCGATGACTTGGACCAGGAGCACACGTCCAAATCTTTTTTGTCTCCCCCCTCCCCTCCTACTATGCACTTCGATAGTTTAGGTACAGATTCAGAGGTCTTTGGCGCAACCAGATCAACGCCTGATGCCCCCACCCGCGGAGACACAGTCTTCGCTGGGTATACTAGTGAAGATGATCCAGCTGAAATCCCACCCCTGGTTTATAGTACAGATTCTGACTATGACTCAGAACCAGATGAGCCTGAAGAGACACCCCTACCGCGAGAAGCTACTGTGCTCACGGGCAGAGAGGATTTTGAAACTTTTGTTGAAAAGGTTACCCAAAGTCGCACCCTCACTGTCCTATGGAACAGGTTCGCTGCCCAGAATGGATGGTCATCATGGGATGATTTGGATAAAGGGAAACTGTCAACCACCCTAGAAAGTTTCCGGAAGGTGCGGGATGCGTATCTCCCTGATTGTGCTTCACCTCACGAACACGATAATTTCAGATTCACTAGTGGGTGGGAGGAATTTTTCACTGAAGTATGCCATGTTACCCTCTCCCTGTGGAGCAACCCGTGGGCCTCCCCCACTGCTGAGTATTGGCACCCAAACGACACAGGGGGTTTGGGAATTGAGTCTCAGACGCCACTGCTTCAGGTCCTGAATAGACTAGAGGCAAGGTCTGCGTGCTTCGTTAATACAGCGATGTGTCCTGACCCGTCTGACGATATCTTTCGAGTTTTCAACCGAAAACTGAGAAGTTTTGAACCGTTCCGGCTTGTGTGTGTTACCAAACGTGATGCATCATCCAGATGGAACTCATTTCTCGAGACCTGGGAACAAAAAGGTAGAGCTGTACTTTGTGGTGCAGTGCGCTTCATGAATGTTCGAACATACGGGTGGAAAAAGGAAACATGGTCAAGAATGAATGGCCCGTGGGAAGTATATATTCTAGAAAGTGGTATAAAACAAGTGGGACATGACTTGTCATCTGAAAAGTACTCCAGCTCCCTACGAGGACTGATCGGAGGGAAAAGTAGCTCAGAATGGTTTCCTTTGCCCTCTTTCTCTGAGAATCACTTGCCAAAAGGTTGTGCAGGCTTCAGGCATGCAGAGGTACAAACGTTCTGGGACAGATGGGATGAGATTGCCCTGAAGAGAGAGGCATTGTTGCGCGCAAAACCTGTGAACTGGTCAGCAGTGCGGGACTCACTCCAGGAGACCAATCTTTTACTAACTGATGCCAAGGACTCACGCCTACGCCGGATAGCCCGCCTAGCGAAGCTCCCACTCACCTGGAGGCTTGATGAGGTGGGTTCCTGGGTGTATACGGTGTGCGGCCCGTACCCCCCCTACGTAGGGCAAACCGGATGCTTCCAAAATCAGAGATCCTGCTTAGATAGATATAGGGAACACCTACAAAAAGCCAAGGCGTCGGCCAACCATTTCTCAGGTATCCGCCACAGAAAAATCAGAGCAGCCATGGGATTCGGAAAACTCCCCTCCCTTGCTCGCATGCTTGCTCGCGAGGGTCCAGCAAGAGTTACCATTGTGGCGCTACAAGACGTGGCTGATAAACAGGCTGGTGCCATTGAACGTTGGTGGAACACAGTCCTAGGCCAGACGCTGAATCAAGTTACCCCCTTTGGTGGTATCGACGCATTCAAAGTCGAACGGCTATTAGGAGCTCACTCAAAGACCATTTCCATGGAAACTGCCTCACTTACAACAATGGCACAATCATTGTTACGCAACAACTCCTGTAAATCCAATCGTGAGATGGATGAACGGTGGTGGTTTGTTGCCACGTTCCTACGTGTCCTGTATGGTATCCCTTTGAAATGGGAACTGCACCCCGCTGACGGTGTCAACTGGGGTGAAGCCTGGCTTAGCACCAGCTCAGGCAAATTTTCTATCCTCCGAAAGGGGGTCTGTCGATCGCTGGATCAGCTGTCTGCGCCCCCGCCAGGTGTGGAGTGGGAGAGGTGGATACACCCATCGTCACCTAATGCCCGCGCAGTTTGGGGCTCATTTCTGCCAGCCGCCATGGCCAAGTGTGTCTGGTTTGCGTGGGATGCAGGGGACGTAAGACAGAATTTTCGCTCCCTTGTGTGGGGGCTGACACGTGGGGCGGTACCAGGAGGTTGGTGGAAAGCCCCCATGCGCAGGTTTTTTGAGTACTGGTCCCTGGAGCGCTTCTTCCCGCTGCATGCAGTTTTTAATTGGCAGAAGGAAGCCAGAGCCAGGGCAGCAGCAGATTTCAGGAAGGCGCAGCAGGAGGAGGTCTGAGAGAAGTGTGCACAAGGGTGGGAGAGGGCGGGGACATTTTTTTCAGACCCACAGGTTTGGTACGGATACAGTCTCTTACGGTGTTGGATGGTGGTGCTCGACTTAGACAATGTAGACAGGATGGTGCAGACATACCCGTGGTGGTGCCCGTTGTGTACCCATAGAACGCTGATTGCTGCTTGTGTTGTAGTTTGAGAGTGAATAGCGTAAGAAGAACGAAAGGCGATGGGCAGGGAACGGGAGGACAGGGTGAAGCGCTTGATGCCTGCACATGTCAAACTGTTTCCCAGCCTATGACCGGTTACTGAGGAGTCTTCTTGCCTCGCGCTTTCTGCTTGCTCTACAACAATGGCACAATCATTGTTACGCAACAACTCCTGTAAATCCAATCGTGAGATGGATGAACGGTGGTGGTTCCTAGCATGTGTTGCAGGCAAGATCGAACCCAATCTGTTTGAACGGCTTTTTAAACACATTGCGAGGTTAACCAAGAGTAAATGGAATCTTATGGTGAAACGAAGACTGGTACTGCGAATTCCTTGCTTTGACCCCATGATACAAACACAGGTGAGAGGGATCTGTATTGATGCTATGACCAAGCTCATGATCCCGAGGGGCCTCAGAGATTGGTTTGCTAAATCCATTTGTGTGATCCCGGTCCCTTTTATGACAATACGCGATGCCTTGAGTGGAGGAGGGCAGCAGAATGCGCCTAAAATCACAACACACATCCTGGAGGAATTGCGATGTTCTGATTCAAATTTATGTACCTGGGTCTCTCTCCCACGGGAACTAGGAGCCTGGAAACTGGAAACTACACCTGCAGCACTCCAACAGGTATGTGCAGAGGCTCTGAGCCGTATTAAAAAGCGATCATGTATGTGCTCCCACATGCGCAAGGGCTCACCAAATTTTGGCGGCTTTCTTGACCACGTGGTCATTCGATCTCCGTCCGATTGGTCCCATATCCTGGAGCCCCAACCTGTACGTATTTTTACTGCAAATGCTAGAAATCAATTCTTCCCGGACCCAGGTTCACTCAGACAGCAGTTGACAAACATGACTACTGCCCTGCAGGAGCTGGCAGTTTCACAGGTTTCTGTCGAACGGTGTCAGTTTGTGGCGAAAGGTATTTTCGAGGGAGGGATTGTAAAACAGACAGAGTCCACACTATGGGAAGCAATGCGAACCACAGTGGCCCAAGGCGTCCAGTTAGCCCCATGGCTCAATGGTTCACAGATCTATGGTTTGCGGTATGATGTCTCAGAGTTACAACTGAGGGTGACTGTTTGGGACAAAAAACTGACAAAATTAGGTGGTCTGTGCTCCCAGCTGTATGATACTCGTCTGTTAGAGTCTACTATTTTTGGCTCACGCTTTCAGTTGTGGGGGTGGGCTGATTCACCTGCCATTGCAAGGCTCGCAATTACACACATGGTCATCAAGCGTGCACGGGAATGTGGAATCATTAATGACATGCTGCAACGTCGTCTTGGCAGAGCCTGTTTTGCTTTACAGGAAGATACAGACGACTTTCTGTTTGAATGTTTTATGGACCCCCAGCCCCATAAACGCTACCCCAGTGCCCCAGCGATGTTTTCACTCCCTAAGTGGAAATCTACGGAGTATGATCCTGATAACCCGGTCCTGAAATGGAGGGATATTGTATCTTACAAATCACATGCCCTCCAGAGTTATAGTAGAGTCATTTCCCGTGCCCTACAACTGCTGTGTGCCTTCTTGCATAGCTCAGGACTTTGCCTGGGCTTTCCAAACATGTTGGGTGTGCGTGATCAAATTAAGGCAATTCAGCGATTTGCTGACGGTGCGACCTCGGTTAATTTTAGAGAGCGCGACATGGACGACATGTTTTGGCAAATTGAACGGTCAGAGGCTCTGCAAGCTATCAGTTGGGCCATAGACAGAGCACGCTCAGACGCTCGTGGGAAGACACTGTGGTTTAGTATAGCCAAAGGCCTGGAGAAAGACCTAGATAGATTTGGAAAAAATTCTGCGAAATCTTTTGTAACACTCTCGGAATCAGAAGTGCTGCGGTTTGTGGAGTACGACATGACTGAAAACGTTCTCCTCACTGTTGGTTCCCTTATATTATGTCAGGGTGCGAGAGGAATCCCCATTGGGGGATTTCTCTCAGCACAAATTGCCGAGATATGGGCCTGCTGGAAAGAGTTCACCAGCCTTTTTGGTGAAAATGTCCAGTCTGCCCAACGACAGCTTACCGACCTCTGTGCTGATTTTTCAAAGACACAGGGTATCCCTGTGCAGATTACACTTCCAGGGACAGTTGAGCTTATTCACCACTCCCCTGATGAAACAGTGCTAGCCCATGACATGTTTGTCTCCAGGACAGTGCACCTGGTTACTCCAGAGACATTGTGCCAGTCAGGTTTCTCAGGGTGGTGGTCCCCTGCAGACAGAACCTTTGCCACCGCCGAAGTTGCAGGCCACCATGTACGCTTCATACATACCCTCCCCTGGGATGGAGCGGAGGGGGGACGACTGCAGAGTATTGTGCGGCATTCAACACGGAAAAATAAGCGCGTGGTGATGCAGTTTTTTCGAAATTTTGATGCGCTGAATGGGGTGGTGGGGGAGATCTTGTCTGCAGAGACTGAGGGTGTTGATACAGGCCCCTCATCTCAGTCCAGACCAGTGGTCATCATGTCACGATATAGGGATAATATCTACTTTGCTATGGCGGGCATCTCCCCCTTTCTCGAGGCCCCCACTTTATTTTTGATTGAGCAATTGACTGCGGTGTTGTACAATATCCCACTGAAGTGGGAACCCCATGGGAGTGTTACTACGTGGGGAGAAGCATCTATGCTTCTTGAGCAGCATATGGGATTTTTCAAGCACAGTTTTGGTCTGCAGAGAAAAGGAGTTGTTCAAAAACTCAGTGACTGGGTCACAGGGACAGTGACAGCAGAGTGGGAAAATTGGGTCGACGCCCACTCGCCCAATGCACGGATGGTGTTGCGCTCCCTTCTGCCCTCTTTGCTGTATAAGTCTCTCCTGTATGCCTTGAACAAACGAGATGTCGTATCCAACATGCGATCACTTCTGTGGGGCCTTGGTGTGAAAAGATATCCAGACCAGTGGTGGAGTGGTGGAGACCTGCCCTGCATCGCTTCTTTCACAGATTCCGGCTTCACAGGGTGGTAGGTTTTAAAACCATGATGTGCTGGTACCAAGAAGGGCGACAGGTTCTCAGTGTGTGACCTCGTTCTCTGTGCCAGACACTTTGTTGGTTGAAGTGCCAGTGGCGAGTTCGCTGCGGCGTTTCCCACGGTGTCTGTGCATGGAGACGTCGTGACCAACTAGCCCTATGCACATGGCATGAATGGCATGGTTGAGGACGTTGGTACCAAGGAGGACGACAGCTTCTCGGCGTATGACAGTTTTCTTTGCTGGATCTAACCCTATTGACATGACATGCATGACACGGTTGAGGACAAGTGAGATTGTTCGTTTCACATAATCTGGTGTTAGGGTGCAAGATACGAAAGACGGTGGACTAAGATGAGTAGAAGAACGTTGTTTCCCATACTTGATCTTCAGTCTATTGCAACTGATGAGTGTTTTGCTGCTTTGCTGCTCGCTGTAAAGCCCCCTTCTACTTGAACAACCTAGAAGGGTTGCGAGCCAATTTTGTCATCACCACCCCCTTGGCAAGCAGAGCCCTCCCCCAAACCTCTTGCATCATGCACACATTCAGTGGTCTAATTGGACAACGAGCAAGAGGATGTCAAGGGAGAACAAATGAAGACCGATGGCGTGAAAATGGAGGAGGAAATGGGTGAACATATGGTGGAGCAAGCAATTGGCGTTGGATAGGGAAATCCCGAGTATCTCTAGTGACTTGTTGAATGTATCTACTGATGTTCTTGAGGTTCTTGATAGCTCATAAGATGATTGGCCTTTGACCCAAATTAGTGAGAGAGCTCTGACGCATCATTCGCATGAGGGTAGGAAAAGAAACCCAGGTGCGTGACTCTTTATCCATGCATGAACAATTGAATTTGATTGTGAGGTTTCTTTGGTCTTCGCACTGCTCGGATTCGTGAATTACATTGCGGGAACAAGTAGATAGCTCATGAGCCACCTGACGAGTGATTGGGAACCTTGAAGGCCTCAACTTTGATGGAGGTACTCCGCCCCCCGTGACAGTAGACCCGGGTCGGAGCCGAAGGCCTGGGTCTCTTAAAGTGTACTTTTCCAAGTGGGTCTCTTATATTGTAGGCCAATGAGCCACCACAAGACGTTTTTCCGGAAGAAGAGGTAGATGATGAAGAGAATGTCAATGAAGATGAACCGTCTCCACCTCTTGTGTTGAAGCCTGATGTGGTGGAGGAATTGGTCAGCAAGGGTGTTCTTCCTCCGCGGTCAGTTGTTAAAGGGAAGTCCATGAGAACGTAATCGCTTCATGGTGCGAAGTGTTGGCCTTGGGCTGAGGCACTAATGTGAGTGTTCGTCAAGGCTATATATGTCATTTGAAGACCCATTTCTTGGACTTTTATGAGACAATACCTACAACATTCAATGTTGGAGCAACCGGTTTTCGCCTATCTTGTCAAATGAGGGCTTGGGCTTTGGTTGGGGTTCGACTTTGTATCCTTTTGCAAGTGGGTCTCTTAAAGTGTACTTTTCCAAGTGGGTCTCTTAGCGCCTTGGTCAGCGCCGGCTCCAAAATTCGACTGGGTCTCTTATATGGTCTTTGCGGGTGGGTCTACTGTCACGGGGGGAAGAGTATACAAAGAATGAGCATATGCAGCCCCAAGGTTGTGTTGTCGCAACGCAACATTTGGGATTTGTTCCCTCTCCTTTCAAGGCGGCCGAATGGAAGCCTTGTGGTGTTAAAGACAGGCCCTCCAAAAAACTTGCATGTTTTTGTTGTGATCATGAAGTGCGGGCAAACAAGTGGTAATCGTAAATGTGATTGTTGCTCTGCTATCTTCCACTTGGGATGTGTTGGTTTGACTCATCCACTCATGGTTTGGGTCGTGGGCATGTGACGGATGCAAGAAGGCCATGTAGACCAAGTCTGCTGCAGCATTCTTTGGCGATAGCCTAAATTCTTTGCCACTTGTCGAGTTCCGGGATATACAACCCGGACTCGATCGGAGTTCCGGGTTATACACCCGGTTTTAATGTAGTATTGTGCAATACCATGAGCAATATTGTTATTGGCTGAGGAGTTGGTGCCTGCGTGCTTGCTGAGCTAGTTGTTGCTCATTTTGACAATGGCCAACAGCTCTTGCCTTCTTACTAGTGCCACGTGCACGTCACACTTGCACCATGCGGAAGGCCACTAACGTTGTGGGGTATGGGGTTGCTTTCCAAACCAAGCCTTAGACTTGGCCCAAATTCCTAACTCTACATGCGAGGACTGCAAGTTAATGCAGGTTATGAAACGTGTTCAAGGGGGCATGACATGGAGGGAGCATGTGGTAAATGGTTGCTTGTTCTATACCCACCCGAATCTTGTCCCAAGCTTGTGTAGTTTCGTGTGCGTTTCTTGTACATTTAGTACCAAACTCACACAATCCGTTTAAGCTTCTCGTTTCCCATGTAAGAGCTACTTGTACATATTTGTGTCGTCTTCCTGGACAAATTGACACAGTGTGCGCAAACCTACCACCGAACCATCAAACCATGTGTCATTGCGGTTCGCGATGCGAAGGTATTCGAATTCGTACCAAAAAGTGGCACCAAAACTATGACAGTATGGCCGGGCAAACACACAACTATGTACAAGTAGCTTGCACATAGTGTACGAGTAGCTTTACAAGCTATGTGGGTTTGCGTGCAAATGTGCACCACTTTCCAGCACAAAAATACGGGTGGGCGCATTATTTTACCTGTGTGAAACACCACCTATTCCATCACAAGCCAATTATTGCGAGAGAATGGAACGTGTGCATGAAGCACCCAACGAGGGGGATGAAATCGACGAGTTGACCTTGGATGGGACTGCCCGCCACATACGCTCAGTTTGTGGTGAAATTCGTCGTTGCCCCGGCCAGATCATGGTCGCCATCATGGTCGTGCCCATTATTTTGTGCATTGTGGTGCGGTCTGCGGATGTTAAATCCCCTGGCACCGCAAGGTTGCATGCGATCGGTGTCGATAGCTCCATGGGTACACTCCAAGCGATTGCCCAAATTGGGAGCCATGTAACCAAGCACGCCACGACTATCACAGGTCCAACCAGGGGCATATCCGTGCGGACTACACGCAAGCACCCCATTCCTTTTCCGGCGATGCACCCGCCCGGAGTGTCCTCGCTCGCGCGAACCACTTGGCCTCAAAAGTCCATCACATGGCTCGCCCTTGGCCCGTTGTGCTTGTTTGGAGCAACGATTGCAGTGTGGCTCCGACGTGGTTTTGCCGCACCCTCGAAGGCGTGGGACCCTGGCTCCAAACTTTGCGATCCATCACGGGTCGCTCAAAGCACGGACCGCCGATTCGCAATGTGCGGTGTCGTCGGTATGCATGTCCCTCCGGACCGCCACCGGTTGCATGCACCCACAATGTATCAGGAGGTGCTCGCGTTATTGCATGAGGCAGTGGCCAGCGGTGTTTGGCCAACCACCTCTAGTGCACGCGCGCGCCTCATTGACGGTTGCGGGCTTCACGGGGTTGCCCGTGGGGCATCTTTCACCGTCGTCAACCCGTTGCTGACCGAGCCCGCAAGACCGAAAGGGCGTGGTGGTTCGAAGGCAAGGGGCCGCAAAAAGAGAGGTGCCCTTGGCAACAAATTGTTCCCAGCCCTCGCGGAAGCTGTATTTCGGTTGGAGGCTGAGATCGCCCCTCGTGGGCGACCGGGAAGTGCTCAATGTGTTGTCAATTACAACACGCGGTTTGTGCCCCACGTGGACATGGGGTCGGGTGCTGGTGGCGATGCCACGTGCCTTATTGTTGCCCTCGGAGACTACGTTGGGGGTGGCGTCGTTGTGGAAGGACAGGTGCACGACGTGCGATATTCGCCGCTGGAGTTTGACGGGTGGAGACAGACCCACTGGACCGAGCCGTTTATCGGCGATCGGTTCAGTCTCGTGTGGTACACTCCGACTACGGAGACACACGCAGTGGCTGCGGCGCGAATCTCCCGCGACTACGACCCGCCCATCCGGTACCGACCAGGGTCCACGGATGAAAACGTCGTTGTCGAGGTGCTGGGCCCGCGCCACGTGTATGCAGGGCCTGCCCGCGGTGACCCTCGGTGGCCTCCAACCGACTTCTCTCCGCGTGGTCACGTTGTGCTAGATGTTGGGGCACACATAGGGGCTTTCACGCGGTATGCGTTGGAGGCTGGTGCGTCGCGTGTGCTTGCTTTCGAGCCAGAACCCGAGAACGCGGCCCTACTTTGCGACAACGCTACTCCATTCGTCGGCCATGTTCAGCTATTCGAGGCAGCAGTCGTGCATGGCGGAGGGGACGTGCGCGATTTAGTACTGGGGCGCGACCGCAGCGATGGTGTCAAGAACACCTGGCGGCATGCGCTCGCGGGTCTCACGCACTACCAGGATTCTGCACGGGGTGAAGGCGCCGACGTGCTGCAGCGCGTGCGTGTCGCGACGGTGCCGTTATTTGGCCCTGGAGGGGTACTCACTGATGACGTAACCTTCGTGAAGCTGGACTGCGAAGGGGCTGAGCTGGAGCTGCTCTTAACTTTCCCGCCCGGAGGCTGGCGCAATGTGCAGCGGCTTGTGTTTGAGTGGTCGTTCACAAAGAATCGCAGCATGGACGACTTCCGGGCGGTCGTGGCGCGGCTCGAATCTGAAGGATTTCAGGTGATGCACGAGGGCGTGGGGCATTGGGACCAGCTCCCGGAATGGCCATGGAATATGGACGCAGTGGTTTTTGCTGCCCGAGATCTGGGCTGCTGATGTCGTGGAGGCAGGGCCACGCATGATGAAAAAGGACAGTGTCTGGGAGATGGGTTTGCGTTCATGCCTCCTGGTCTAATTGAGTTTGCAGGAGCCCCTGCTCAATGCGCAGCCGCAAACGGTGGTGCCGAAATGGCAACGCACCACGCATGGGGTGCAAGGCACCATCACAGTGTGCTGTAATTCTTTGTGCGACCTGCTACCTCTGCTACAGTCATGAGCGGACAGTCTGAATGGGGCTGTGGCTCTGGGTGAGAAGCGGTGTGCATGCTGTGGGCATTGGCGTGGGGAGGAGCGCTTGCAGCAGTTGGCGCCTCACTTGTTGACTGCTGGCCTGGCCTGTCTAACTGACTGATTGGCTGACTGTCAGCCTCTCTTCGAGGTGCACTGCCGAAGGCAATTGAATTTTGATTGCAGAAAACATTTGACTTGAAATTCTTGATTGGAGAATAATTGATGTGGCAAAAAGTGCATCGAAAAATTTTTTGGCTTTGAAAATTGTTTTATCCGGAACTCTTTGTTGGGCAACAGTTATGATTGGAAACACAATTGTTTGGCCGATCATCTGAAGAAGATTTCAGGCTCCAAAGGCCGTGTGTGTAAAGAAAATGCAATTGCTTAAAGCTGCAAACAGCCTCGTACAAAGAAACACTGAGAGCTGTGAGAACAATTTTTTTTTGCAAAAAGCCTCAGGATTAAAATTCACATACAAATTGATGGTTGTTGGGTGGTTCATACATGGGTCATGTTTGTGTTTTTTGCAACTCTAGATTAATAAACAATGTCCTATGTCGTTTGCTCTACAGAATGTTTTGCACTACTCATCCCCAAGGCATCCAGCATGTTTCCTATGTCTTTTTGCATGCAGCGCAAAAAAGTATTGCACTGTTCATCTCCAATGCATACATTTCTTTGCCATAGGTATCATGTAACAAAAACAATTTCTCTTCACTAACCCTTTTTTAGAATGTTTTGCATAGTGTTGTGCAACACCCATTGGCACCCATGCACCAGATTGAAAGACAATTAACTGCCTACACATTTCCTTTGTGTCATTGTTTCTACCATGCCTATGCACTGCACCAAACTTTAATGATTTTCCAAATATTGTCCAAACCAATGCGCCATGTACAACACCTCGCCTCTAAGAATCCCCCCCCCCCCGGCTTGACGATCCTTTGTTCAGGAAGAGGCCAAGGTTGCAAGGCAGGTGTTGCAGTGGTTAACATCCATAAGGACTTTTATTTTTTTTTTAACGGATGGACAGTCCCAAATCGCATGGCAACATAAATTGCATCAACAGAAATACACAGAAGCACTATGGCCTTGTCCACTGTGCCAACAAAGCAACAAATTGTTCTTCGAGAAAGGGAAACAGTCGTGCAAAAATACCACAAGCAGTTGCAACATAAAAAAGCTTATACTTCATGGTGCCATCTCCGAACTGCACTTCAGAGCCACGAAACACTCCAGTGTACCAAGGGTCAGTAAATAGGACGTGGACCAACATCCCATTGACTGCTGCAGGTTGCCATGATTTCTCAATTCGTCGCTGCAGAGCTGTGCATCGCCACTCCTGCTGTAGCATCCGCCCCCCCCCTTTGCAATCCCCCCCCGGGGGAACCGTGACTTTGACAGCAGGTTTTTTGGTTGTGCTCTCTTGTTCTTCCCATGCTGGTGCCCCCCATCAGACTTGACTCCTCTTTGCATTCAGACACAAATGTATGCCATAGGCGCTGATGTTTGGTACCACTCTCACAGCAGTGGTGGCCAACTGTGGCACACAGCAAGGGTGGCCAATTGTCATTGGTCCCTTGCTCCGGACCCGAGTTCCTGCCTATTCAATACCAGGGTACTGGGGCCAAGGTGGTGGATCGATGTATCTCCTGAGTCGCTGGGATCTCCTGGTGTTGACAACTGTGCTTCTCCGCAACCAGCCCCCACAGCTACACCACAGGCACCTATACCCAAACCTGCTCCCAAGCACAGTGTGAAACGGGTTCTGGAAAGTGGTACAGATTTGTGGTATACAGATTTGTGGTGCAACCCCCCCCCCCAAGAAGGGGAACCATCACTTCACGACCCCCCCCCCCGGGGAGGGGGGTGGCCTAACAAAAGGGGGGAGATTGCGGGGGGGGGGGGGGGGGCTAGTTGGTGTCAATATTATTGGTCGCAGCTGCCGCTTTGTGTGCACGGTTTTCCATTCCCATGTGTCGGTCGCGTCGCGTCGCACGTGCAGCAGCAGAAAATAAAAATAAAAACAAGAAAACCCTGTAGAGCCAAAGGCAAACACACAGAATTTTGAATTTGCCGACCTCAAAAAGCCCCCCAGAATTTTTACGCCAAAAATTGGCGAGTGGGGCGCAAAATACCACCCCCCACAACCACAAAAAAGAACACTGGCGCCATGAAGTGCAAGGCGAGAAGGAGGGCACGGCAGAGCAAGCGGTGCGTGTGTGTTAGGGCACCAGGGAGGGCAGTGGGTAAAGGGTAAAGATTGCGAGCAAGCAAGACAAAAGCAAAGCACGAGGGCAAGGCTCCTCACCCACTTTGTTGCAAAAAATCATTGGTGGGTAGATCTACGAGAAGCCCTATGCACGCCACTGATTGAGCCAAAGGTGGAGGTGTCAAACAAGGAGAAGACCACGCAGGTCCGCTTGACAGCCCCACAGGGGAATGAAGAATCCCGTAGTCCACATATGGAGCGCCATGCCAATCATTGCGGGAAAAGCGCTGCCCTACTGGGTACATGTACCCTGGCCTCACACCCTGGTTTAGTGCATCCTCTCCTCAAACCTTTGTTTGTCCATCCTGACCCATGACATCAAAAACAGCAGGCGGAGGGAAGGCACCACGACATGCAAAGCAACACAACACAACACGCAACAACGCCGCAACACAACACAACACAACACAACACAACACAACAAGGCGCGACAAACAAAGACAACAACAAAACAAACAACAAACCAACAACCGACCAAGACACAACGCCGAGCACCGCCACAAAAAAAAAAGCAAAGACAAGAAACCGCACAACACACACAAAGAGGAACAAAGGTGCCATGAAGCACAACGCCATGAAGATGGAGGGTGGTGCAAGAGGTGCGTGTCAGGGCACAAGGGAGGTAGGAAGAGTGCGAGCACCGCAACATGCCGTTAGGCCGTCAAGCCATTTGGTCATGAGGCCACGTGGGGATGCTCGCGTGACCTCATGCAACAGCAGTTCTGCAAAATTGACCCGTTGGCCAAAATTTTTCTGTCGCATGCCATGCACACAATGCTCCAAATGGTGTACAATGGTCGAGCGTCAATCAGAACGAGGGACAAACTGTTGGAGCGGAATGGGTCAACAGTGCTGGCACCTCCATTGTCCAGAGCTATCAACGATTGAGTTGGCGTTGTATTCGGAGCCTCCACAAGGAAGTGAGGTAGACCTGGGTCTTGGTCAGTGATGTGCATGGTTGGGGTGTACGGCGACGACACTACATTTGCTAAGGCTTGTGCCAGAGAGCGGGGTCATGCTGGGGCTAGGATTGGTTGGACTGATGGAATGGTCGCTGGAGCTGGGGCCGATTTTAGGGAGTCCTTCCATGTCGCCTGGGTAGTCGTTGGGGCTAGAGTCCGCGCTGGCCAGTGCACGGGATGTCCTGCAGGTGGCAAGGCGTCTTGCACATCAGGGTGTGTAGTATGCCACAGATAGAAGCCGCAGGTGTCGGGGGCAACTGAGTACACGGCGGCGGGTGTGACACTTGCAGCTTGGCTGGTTTTGTGGGTGGTGTTCCTGCTGCCTTGCCGGCGACGTGTGATCCGTTCGCTCCATGCAGAACTCCTAGCAGACCTGAGTTGGTGCCGTCCGAGTTCATCATTTAGTAGTTGCTGAAAGCCCACCCGTACGCGTATTTAGTGGAGTCCATCCCTGCCCTGTACCCTCCATTATATTGGGGCGGTGTTCGTGGAGACCCGGCAATGGCATAGAAAACGGCGTTCGTGAACTCCAAATACTCGTTGATGAGCGTGTCGGCGTGGCCAGGGGCGGCAAAGATGGCGTTCACGGTGCGCGAAACTGGCTACAGTCTCCGGGCCAGGTCGGCGCAAGCGGGGAACATAGTGTCCAGTTGGTCCCCGGAGGTCGGCGGAAGGAACATCAAAATAAGAGGCCTACGCTGGCCCACCTAGACGTGATGCCGGGGTTGGATGGCACCGGAAAAAAATAGACACTGAGAAAGTGTTGTTTCACTCTCGCGCAGTGGGGTTGCCCGTCGCCGCTTGATACAGTCCCGCCTGCGGCGCGACCGATCACTCGCCAATAATCTTTTTCTTGCTGACTTCCTGCCCGGGGTGGATGACTGTCATCAGTTGGTGCATTGTGGGGTGCATGCTTTTCGCTTTGAGCTTTTGGTGGAAGACGTGCTGCCATCATTGGGGGCGTTGTGAAAGTGTTTTGGAAGAAAGAGCTCACGGCAATGGAGACTGGTGTAGAAAAACCCGATTTTCACACATGCCAGCGCATTCATAAGGGTCGCTAGATGGAGGGTTTGTGCACCTCTCTGAAAAATTTTCCTTCAAATGTGGCACATGGTGACTGTCCAGATACTCAAGTATGCTGCCCAGGCCAAGACCAAGGGACCTGAGTTGGTCCTCTACGACACTTCCTCTAGATGGTGGCAAGGCTCATTGATATTGCTATATGTGTCACAAAAGTGGAGAAAAAGCTCCAAGCACACGACATCACATTTGTTGAACGTGATGGCATCATGCAAGAGCTTGAGATTTTGCTTAGGGGCAATGTTTTTGACGAGCCCCAGTTTTCTGGCCTCACCAGGGCTGTCGTGGAAAAGGCCAAAGGTCTTTAATGGCATGAAAATTGCATATGGGAGGCTGCATGATACTAGCTTTGAAGCGAATTCGTGATGGTTTTTTGGAGAAATGAGCAAGATATTTGCCAATAGGCCTATTTTGGGCAAATTGGGTTTGTTCGATTTTAGCAAGTGGCCAGTTGATGCCACCCCGGAGTCCCATAGTGTGCAGGACCTTCAAGCAATATTTGAGCATCAGAAAAAAACGTTTCCTTCAATGACATGGGAGACTATTGTTGCTGATTTTGATCAAATGAAGGTTGTATATAAAACAGCCCTGAAGCTTGTAGATTCCGGGGCCTTTTTGAAACATATCATTGTACTGCTCTGATGTGCATTTGCATTGGCTCCAAGTGCAGTTGTGGAGCAAGCATTTTCGCAACTCACACGGCTGCTTCCTCCCCAACCATTGTGCATCAAACCCAAGTTGGTGGACCAATATTTGATTTTGGCTCCGGATAGTGTGCCACAGACAAAGTACAATTTTGCAACTGTTTGGGAGGATATGCGCACCAATGCATGTTGCGCATGCTTCCGCTTGGCAATTGCTGACTAAGGAGGTGAGCATTTGAAGAAGAAGGCAAAAAAGAGGTACCAAGCCGAAGCACTCTGAGGTCATTTGTATTGACAATCCCAGGAGTGAAGCTTCATCCTCTTCCTCCAGGTGTGACCTATGTTCCTTTGAGTCTAGCAATGACAATGACAATTAGATTTGTAATCAGCTTGTGTGGTGAAACCAAATTGTTCAGCCCGCAGTGCAATGCCCGCTTTTTTGCACTACATGTCTCATTTGGGTAGTTGGGTGGGTGGGTGGGTGAGTGGGTGGGTGGGTGTCCAATAGCCCCCCCACCCCCGTATATGCGAACAATATCTGTCGCTCATGGCCTGTGGGGGTGGGACATTTGTGGGTCTGTGGGTTTCTGGATGGGTGGGTCCGTGAAATCACCCCCCCCCCCCCCCCCGCCCCACTGGGCCCGCCACTTGCCCCCTAACCCATGACAAAAGAAGGGGTACAATGTGCCCCAATGAGTCAAAAAGTTGAGGAATATGGCAAGTCCACACATGAGCCCAACACAGGGCAGCCCCGCACAGCACAACCCCAAATGGCAGAGCCCAACATAGAGTGGCCTAACATAGCACTGCCCCATATAGCACAACCCCACATAGCACGGCCTCACACAACACAGCCCCACACAGCACAACCCCACATGGCAGGGCCCGCATAGCACAGCCCGAAAAATGTGCCCTAACATGTAGAATGTTGCGCACGTTGGCTGCTGCTTGTGAACCATTCCGCATGTCCGTTGCATTGGGTTTTGGTTTGTAGGCTACCTTCAACATAGTGGCTATGTGTCCAATCATGGCGGATAAATAGTTTCTGGGTTGCCGCTGTCACACCATTGAAAACCTGTGTTTGCCCCTACTCCCTGAGCCTCATGACGTTGACAAAATCAAAGTATTTATTGTTTGTGAAAAATTCCACGGCGTTGCTGATGGAGTGTTGCAAGTAGTGTGCTTGAGTGGGATCATCACTATGTGCTGCAGCGGCAGGCGGGGCATCAGCGCCATCGGAAGAGAACATTTTGGCCCAAGTCTTTCTTGTCATGCCGCATTCATTCACCACAATGGTCTGCACAAGTGGCATCTCAACCGTGTACAGCACGTTCACAAAGCCATGTGCACAGTCACGTTGATGTTGCTCCATAATGGATGGAAGCGGGGAGTTCGGTGATTTTGCCAGTTGGGAATAGGCAAGAACATCGGGTGTTGTCGCACTACAATAGGGGCACGGGTATCTGTCCTCATTCATACTTGTTGGTCCATCACGTCCACGGAGTTTGCACAGTAGCATGTGGTCTCCCTCCACGAAAATCCGTACTTTCAATTGTTCACCTTGCACTGTCACTTGCTTGCCATTCAGTATGCATAGTGCCTCATCCAAATTTTATGTGGTCCAATATTTTTTTCGGTGTTTCTTGACTGTCTAACCACGGTACAGGGCAACCATAGAGTGGCGGTGTGGTGAGTGCTCTTTGTAGTTCTCAGTTTTTCGTATATTGACAAGGTTGTTGCAACCACATGGGAGTCCCACAGAGGCCCCTCCTAATGTAAGGTCCATTGAACCCCTTGCCATGCTTTTTGGTGTGCCAACAGGCTGTAGTGTGTCCGTGTGTGTGTGGAAATCCAAGTCCGCACACGGACCACTACACCCCTCTATGACTTATTGCAAGGGGTCTAGACCCCTGTAGGAATTGGCGCATGGGGTGTGCCAATACCTACAAGGGTCTATACCCCTGTATGATTTACGCGTGGGGGTTTACCCACTTTGGGGGCCACTACACCCCAAGCAAAAATTATTTGAGGGGTGTAGGGGGGTCAAACAATTTATGGGTGCAGGTTTACACAGCTGGGGGGACTCTACACTGCAAGCGAAAATTATTTGAGCCCTCTTCCGCTTCTAAGTCGTCTGAAAAATTTCTTCGGTGCCTTCGGTGCTTTTGTTTTGGGTGTTTTGTGGACCATCTTTGGCCAAAACACTTTTTGGCGCCGACAATTTTCCGATTTCTGTTGGCAAGGAGGAGCCCCCCCCCCCCCACATTCTGAAACAAGCCGTCCATTGGGGTTGTGCCAAGCGGGAACCAGGGCAATAATGATGTGGGAAAACCCTCCTCCAAGAAGGCACTGTACCCCAAAGCACTCCAGGTGACCACAGGTCACTAAAAACTCCTCCAAGATAGTGACAGCGCGCTGCAGAAGCCTCCAAGGGACAGCATTGGAGGGGCTCCGAAGGCAGGCACAGCGTTTGGCCCCTGATCCTGCATGGTGCGCCGATACTCCCTTTGAAGATGACGTTCTTGCCTTCAAGAAATGCGCAGAAGTGCTCTTCTGAGTGGTGACGCAAAAAACCCCACGCCCGACACGACGGCGATCATGCCATGTCGGACAAGCCCGTATTTGTCCCGGGTGACATTGCCATTCTTATGGCTGAGCACAGGCGTGTCCTAAAACGCGGACCCGTCGGACTGCGCCAGTGGGGGATTGGCCACGGACTTTGCCCGTCTGTGGATGAGGCCGCGGGGGGCGGGGGGCACAATGTTGCGGTGTACTCCCCGCGTGCGTTTGTCAGCGTCGAATTCTCTTCAACAATGACCCTTTTGTTTTCGTACCCCGGCCACCCTCCGTCGCTGTCTGGCGCCACGGAGCTTGCGAAGCTGACCTCTGATGACATCAGCGGGTGGCGCTACGTTTACAATCTCTGTGGGGGCGAGCATGCGACCACAAAGGCAAGCATCCGGCACAAACTTCAGCCATACGTCGGGTCGCTGCACTGGGACGAGTCCGACCAGTCCGAACCTCTGGACTTCGGCTCGTTCCTGCGAATCATGAGCAAGCTGCCGACGGGCCGCCGCTGCGTTGTGCTGCTGTGGGCCCATGCGTCGGCCAAGGGACACTCGGTGCGCGCAGACCCGAACAGTGTGCTCATGACCTGCACCAGCCACAGCCCCACACAGTGCGTAAGCGCCGCATACAAGATGGCCCAGATCAAAGCCGCCCAGGCCCAGCACGCCATCGACATGAAACAGGCCTACGAGGCTGCACTGGCCAAGGCCGCGGCTGCTCGGCTGGCGATAGAAACGAAAGCCATGAACATGAAGGCGGCCTACCACGCAGCAATGGCCAAGGTCCAGGGCGCACAGCGGGTGAGCGAGGCACCTGCGACCCCGCTCTCCGTCCCGGCCGCAAGCAGAGCGCCCCAGGGCACAGCAGCTGGCCTGGTCACGGTGCCGGGGTCCCTGGGAAGTGTGACCATGCCGCGGATTGGCACCGGGAGCTTCACCCACGGGTCTCCGGGCTCCCAAGAGGGCCTCCGAGCAGGGCAGATGAGTCCCTCACAGGAAGTCGCGGCCTCAATCGAATTGATCATCAACGAGAGCTCGATGCGAATCCCCGAGCACAAGGCTGGCGGTGACAGCGGACGGCTCGGGGCCCGAGCCCATCCCGTACCCCTATCAGGGTCCCCCAGAGATGGCCCTCCGACCGGCGAGCGGATCTCCCCGAGGACCCTCACCGTCTCCGCTCTCGAGGATGAAATCCTGACCATGGACATTGATCGCGCCACGAGCGATTACCAGGAGTCGGGTGGCGGTCTGTCAGACCGGTCCCTTGGCAAGGCCAGCACAAGGAGTGGGGAGTCCTGCGGATCCTTCGGTTGGTGAGGCGATGGGTTTGGGTCGGGCCACGAAATGCAGCGCTGTCTTTCAGGGACCACGTTTGTTTTTTTCATCAGGAGGCTCTCTCTCAGCCTAGAGCCTTTCGTGCCTCACGCACACTGGGAAGCGTACGGGCGTGGCAGTCTCCCACTGCATCCCCTGGTTCCACACTCAGCTAGTCCTCACTGCGTGTCAGATCCGCGACCACAGTCATTTGCGGGATCATTGTAGAATTGGACAGCTCTGAACCCTTGATCCCGAGAGGTTGTGTGGAGCACCGTACAGTGAGCAGGCGAGGCCAGCTCGCCTTGGTCGGGACCAAAACAGACGTTTTTTTCATCAGGATAGCCCTTGAAGGATGGCACTCTGGACCTGCCGTCAACCGCCCTTTGCGCCGCGGTTGACCGCCGATTGTCGGCGGGTGCCCACCGGTGGCCCCTGTGCCCGCCGCCCCACCGCCGCCACCCCAGCCACCTCAACATACCCACAGCCAACAGCCCCCGCGAAACGTGCCATGGCCCCGTACGGCGCGGACCTGGACCGCGTGCCACCCCCTCCCCACCGCACCCACGGCCCAGCCGGAGCAGCCTCGGTGGAGCCACCGTCGGCCGCCCGGTGCGGTCGGTTGGCTGCCGTGCGACAGTTTTTTTTTGTGCGGCGTAACGGAACAGTTCTTTCCCCAAAGCGTTGAGACCGGTCCTGCCAACAGAGGGGGGCTTTGGACTAAACGCCCGCTTTGCTCGCCCTCAGTCTCGCAGGCCGGGGGCCGAAGTCAGCGGTCTGTCTCGGGCCCACAAGGAACCGCAGCTCTGTGCCAAAACCCACGAGGCACGGTCGGTCCAGGCGTCGAAGAAAGGGTTTGTTTTCCAGAATCCTTCGAGGCTTGGGGGATGTCCCAAGACTGCGGAGGGGCGCCCAGGTCTGTGTCAGGCCGCGGAGGGGCTGACAGGGGCCTGCACGCCGGTGTCCCATGGATGCGAGGAAGAGCCTCCACTGCGGACGGTCCTTCGTGGGCGATGGCCGAACACAGCGCACCGCAAACCGAACCGCGGCGCGGGTTCCACCGCATTGCCCCCGCTCTTGCATGGGAGCCTCTGCGCTGCTGTGCCCTTGCCACCTCCGCGGTGCGGCCCATGGCACATGCGAGGGCAGAGGGATGGCACTGCAGGACCACGGGGCACGTGGGCACGTGGGCCAACGGCCCTCGTCGCCCCTTCGATTGCTCGCAATGCGGACGGCTGGACGCAGACGCCCAAGAACGCCTGGGGGCTCGTGCTTCACGTGCACAGATGCTGAGCACATCAAGTGGCCAGAATGGGGACCTCTGCTGCTGCCTGACCGTACATCCTTCCGAGCCCCACTCTCCCAACCCCTGCACTTGTGAGCTCTCACCCACACAACTGCGCCCCCCCCCCCCCCGTCCCGGTCCCACACAACAGTCCCATAGTTCCCAAGTGAAGCAGAGCTCACGAGGTCCAGCGAACGTGCGATCTTGGACGCAGTACCAACCGTGAGGCCAGCAAGGGCTGGGTTGCAGCTCCTCCTCCCCCTAGCGCCCAACCACTGATCTCGATCAACAGGTCATACCCCACCAGCCTTTGTGGAACAGCCCCCGCAACCCCCTGTGCTCCCCATGCGGGGGTCAACTTGCAGTCGGCTTGAATCCCTCGGGGCTAGGGCCGCCCGTACCTCCGCCCCATTGTGATGCTTGCTGCCGCCGAAGCAAGTGCGCAGTGAGGCCCTCTTTTCAATGCAAAATTCTATGTAATCCTCCGAAGCCAATTGGAGGCGTTTGGAGGTGCTCCGATGCGAACAGTACATTTTGTGGTTATCATCATAAAACCCCACGTACAGAATCTGACGCCCGATGACGCGTACACGCGCAAGCACGTACACGTACACTTACACGTACACTTACACGTACACTTACACGTACACTTACACGTACACTTACACGTACACTTGTACCATCCGCCTGCCAGTCGTCATGCAAGTAGTGGCTGTCCCTCAACTGAGAGCGGCGCCTGTTTTATTCATAGCGCCCGCGACTGGCCATCCGCGGAACCACCATTCGCCAAAATCAGCGTTTGAAGAGGGTCGAAGTTTCGGGGAGGGTGCAAGGCCCGAGGACCAGCACTGGTGACACCACCGTGGGACAAGTCCTCCAACCCCTTGGCGTGTGAGAGGCGGAGGTATTGGTTGTGAGGAGGTGTCGGTGCCTTCTTTTGGGTCTTTTGCCACCTGCTTCTTTCTTTCTGGCACTTTGTCATTCTGTTTGCAGCATCTGCACCACATTACCCATGTTTTTCTTTTGCATATGATATGCAGTTGAGAACCCCTCAGCTGCCACTATTGGCTGCAACAAGGCATGCAGTTGTGCAACCCAAAGGCTATCAACACAAGCCATTGTAGTGGACAGTAACCTGTGGTTCATACTGCAGCCCTTCGTGGGTCCAAAGGCACACCAGACGCCCATCTCTTCGTCCGCTGACAATGTTACGTTCAACGGACTGCAGGGTTTCCAATGCTCTGCTGGCCGAGCCGACTGTCTTTTCATCTTCCCGGCAAGTGCTCAAGGTTTCTTCAAGCGCAGAAGAAGGTGCATCTTACGAACACGAACATTTTCACCAGTGCAGATTCTCATGTGTGAGGGGGCTCCAGGCGGGGAAACCAGGTGAAAGGCAAGCGCACAAAGTGGTATTTCCTTATGGTCATAGGGGGGCGCCTGTTCAGATTCTTAGCCCCAACACCCCCCCCCCCTGGCAAGTTTTTTTTTCAGGTAGCGCCCGAACTATAGGTCACCTGTTAGTCAGAATGTGGGCAACATGGAGGATGGAGGTTGGACCTGTGGTATTTGCTGGGGACTTAAAGGCTGGGACTGTCATAATGGTGGGTTCCATTTCCATTGTGTGCAGCATTATGCACATTGTTGTTTCTATGCATGCTCCTGATTTGCCAATTTTTTCCACACAGCTCACACTAAAATGCAAATGGTATGTCTATTTCCATGCGGGAGCATTGAAGTTTCTGCAGCATGCAAACTGGAGGGCAAACACAAAACAGTTGCAGTGGCAGTGGCAGTAGCAGTAGCAGCATATTGGGATCGAGTAGTAGTAGTCTTCGTCGTCGTTGTCGTCGTCGGGAGGAGCAATGCATTCCTCCTCCAAGAACCCCCATCCGCCCGTCCAACTCCTCTCTGGTTGGCCGTGAGTAGTACCGCCAGGGACGGCATTGTGCTCCCCCTAGGCGCTCTGTGTGCCTTAACATTGGCCACCCACCACAACTCCGGCACAGTATGTTCTCACACAACTGCTCTGCACAAGTGACCCTGCCTGCACAGGGCGGCCATGCACACAATAGCATACGTGCCACCTTGATATGGAACAACGGAACACGACCGGCAGATTTGAGATTACCTTGCAGCCGATCCACATACCCGAACCCCTGCACTCAAGAGATCATGGTTACGGGGAGGGGGGGCATCTTCTTGACCAAATCCGACGGTGGACGTGACCGTTGTCTAAACAGTGCAACGGAGAGAGAAACGGCATCTTTGGACATGTGCTGCTTTTGCTTTTCAGTAGACAGTGCTGTATTGTTTCGGGGGAGGGAACGACATTCTGCAAAATGCATGTACAAGGGCCTGTATCCAGGTCTGTCAGACTGAAATGGGCGTATCATGCCAATGAATCGTCTAAACCTTAACCTGTTGAGGAAAGCAGCAGCGTTTCCTTAAGCCCACCTTATCATTGGGTTGGGCGTTGTGACCCCTCCCTGATGACAAGCGCCAGGTGTTCCGTTGGCCAAGATTTCTTTTACCCCTTCATGTGGCTCTGCTTAACCAAGATGAGACATTGCGTATGGAATGCGATGTTTAGGGCTCCCAGTCCCTGGCCATTCCCCAGAATTGGCCGGCAACGTGCAAAACTTGTTGTAGGACCTGGATTGCGTGCTACCGAACACCACTTCTTGCCACCACCAACCCTTTTAACACATTGGCAAACACTGCCAAAATTACAGAAAATCTAGGCCCCTGTCCAGGGAGCGCTGCACTTTGCTGTGTCGCAGCAGCGCCCTGTATGGTGGGTACTGCAGCATTGATGGCCTATCCATACACAAGCGCACATGCATGACATTCACAAATAATGGGTCCAACTTTTTAAAGCCCCAGAGCACAATCGGAGGCTGTTTTCTTTTTGAATGCGCATCAGTCTCTTCGGACACTGGGTGTCTTCAACGTATGCCTTGTATTACTGCATGCATACGTCCATGATTGCTCCTGGTTTTATCACTCATCTACCTTGCAACGTTTATCCACGCCGCATCCACGACGTCTACATTTCCATTCAAATGCATGTCAGCCGTGACAGCGCAGATTTGGCACCACATATTTTCCGCACACATTTTTATCTTGTTGTCCTGTATGGAATTGCTGTTGGGCTATGCAGGCGCGTTCAAATAATCCCCCCCCCCCTCCTTGAATATGGCCCAAGGAAAATTTGTGCGGTGGTACCAAGGAAAACTCAATGTAGAACTGGATCGTGGTGCAGTGCGACAAAAATTGACACAATGAACTGAGAGTTGTGACTATGACCATATACCTGTGTCACGGGGGTGTATGCGAGTCCTGTATCCGTTGCTCATGGCCCTCCCTGAATAGTAACCGCCCTTGAATAGGAACCCGGGGGGGGGGGGGGGGGGCGAGGGAACCGTCACTGTGGGAATGTTCCCCGGGGGTGTGAGGATACCATCGCACGCAGGTGGTCACTATTCAGTGGGGGGGGGGGGCGCATGAGCGCATCCTGTGGTCCTTGATTCTCTGTGCCCAAGAAGCGCCTCGGCAACGGAAACTCTGGCAGTGTCTCACCCCTCCCCACTCCCTCCCCAAATCTCCGTTTTTTTTTTTGGATGCATGCAGTCAGTCATACGCCACCGGACACGCTGTGTGTAGCCCCTGTCCGACCATCATGTGTCCTTGCCCGTATTCACTGACTCACATCAGGTGCCTGTCAAGCTCAAGGATGTAGTGTACTCACCGTCCTCCTGCATTGATTCCCTTTGCACAATTCAACATTCGAATGGTGTTTGGTTTTAGGCCTCCAGTGCCAAGGCCACTGACGGGAAAGCCTCCTCCGAGGTCAGAAGAGAAAGAAAACGCCCTGCAAAGGGGCAAATCGAACCCAACAATTGCAGGCCCAGGATGCTCGGTGCACAGGGATGGCTGGAATCGCCCACCTTGACCCAAATCACCTGCAAATGCAGAAGCGTGTCTGCATGTGCACACGATAAACGTTTCCCGTATATGCGATGCCGCTTCGATCCAAAGGGGCACTGTTCTAGGTGCGTGCAGATGTGTCGTCATGTGCTGCAAGCTGTCATTATTCATGAAAGCCACCGATTCATATCACTGTCAATTGTGGATGAATGTTCATTTGCTCGATAACCCGACAGCGAGAAGCCTTGCCTCTTTGTACTGCATGACAGTGGGGCACAAAAGGTGGGACCAGAGGAGGGATACTGGGAAATAGTTATATTGGCTGACTACCTTTGTATTCGTTGCTGTGTGCTTGTGCTAAGATGTCGAGTGTCCGTGTATGCTCCCTGCTCTTACACGTACGTTTGCTCACACCGGGAGAGCGGGTGCCCAAGGGTGGTAGGGGTGAAAGAAGGAATGCAGCGAATTTGGGCAACACTGGCCGTACAAGAGGAGAAAAAGGGAAGACAGAAGAAATGCAAGGGATACTGGGCGCCCACCACGAAACATAGAAGGAGGGCAGCAAAATGAACCATGGGGGGAACGTTAGCGCGCCGGGCATCTTTTGTGACCCGTGCCCTACCGGTGGACTGTTGCTGTTGATATGTTGGGCAACATTATATGGATTTGCCCCTTAGCCCCCGGGACATCAGCAGATGTTTTGATTTGGGATGGGTATGGACCTTCTCGTACCCGAGGTGATTTCTTTGATTTTGAAGTTGGGGGCCATGATGGTGCTTATAAAGGCCGGATTCATGTCATTGTGCCTCTCATTGGAAGAAAGAATGGCACTTTGACAGCCCGCCAACAACGTTACAATGACGTGCACGGGTGGTATAGGGCACACATTGAGTAGCTGTTTGCTCGGTTGTGGCACGCAAGATGAGGCAGAGGATGAGGCAGAAGTGTGTGTTGTGTTGCCAGAAGTGCTCCACCGTCACAGTTTGTGATGAGTGTAAGGAGCACTATTGTACTGAATGTATTGACACCCACACTTGTGGGACCAATGTTCTTTGTAAAGTACAATACAAATGACATTTGGTGTTGCTGAATTCACAGATACTGCCTTATTATGCAACGTGCTTTGTAGGGAAGGTGTGCAGTGCAACATGGTCTACTTGGGGGGCTTCTCCATGAGAGGGCAAATCTGGGGCTGAAGTCGGGATAGTTAATAGAAAAGTAGCGCGCCGGGCGCGCGCCAGGCAAACATTCCCCCATGGATCAAAACCGAATGGCCAGGCACACCAACTGGGTTCCGCCAGCTGGCCCAGCCGTGGGGCCCAATGGAGGAGCATGCCCCCTGCCGTGGGGGCCATTGGGTTTGCTGACCAACCCTCACCCCCCCACCAGGGTAGGGACAGGGTGGGTGGTTGGGCATGCAGAAATTCTCCATTGTGGGGCCTCTCCCCTCCTTGGAGATGGGGGGCCAGGCAGTCCAGCAGAAGACCATGGAGGAGAGGGGGGATGAACAAGGAGACAAGCCGCGGGGCCTCGGCCCGTGGCCGGCCCTGGGGGCACAAGGGAGCGGCTGACCACAACTTCCCCCTACCCCCAGCAGGGTCCAACTGGGGGGAGGGGGACCACAATCACCACCTCCCTTGGCCAGCATACTCTTTTCAAACAGCCAACCCATGGCTGGCAGCTGCAATGGCAGAGGAGCACCGATCCCTCCCTCCCTTAGGGCTGGGAAGAGGGCGGGATGGGGGCACCGCAGAGGGTCCCAAGGTCGCCAGGGCCACAGGGGGTGAGCAGGGTGTCAGAAGCAGCGTCCCACAGGGTGCAGAAGCAGCGTCCCACAGGCTGCAGGAGCCAGCTGGGCTGGAGAGGGATGGATAGAGGGCACGCGGACGGATGCATGGGAGGGCGTCCAGTGAAGTGACCTGAGCCATTGGGGCGGGTCCTTCCCTTGCGCTGTGTACATTAAGGGGGAGTCACAAGGAGGCGGCATGCCGGCACCGCTGAGTCCTGTCTCTATGCTGACCTCTGTGTGTGCAGCGTGCAGGACCTTATTCGGCTAGTTTGCTTCCGCAATTGTTGGAACCATGGAACTTGGCATTGGAATTTCTATCTTGTGGTTGTCCATGAAGATTCAGTTTTTTCCATGAGTTGGGGATGGGGTGGTATATTGGGTATGCTGATTACTGTCTTGTCACTTGCTTGTCACTTGTTGCCACATGTGTGGTTGTCTAGGCACGCAGGTCATCATGCATGGACCGGGCTACTGACTGTGTCTTCTTAGGGTGCACGCACACAACGCGCTTGTTAGAGCAACAAGAGGTGTTGTTTCCGCCATTTTCAGTGCTTTTCCTGTTGTTCTCGCAAGGGAGGGGGGGGGTTAGTTCTATCCAGGCCTTTTGGAAGCGTGGTAAATTTGATAAGACAGTGGCAGATTGATCATTTCGACCTGGAAGCGGCTCACAGGGATGGCATGTGAACCAGACTGGTGACCAAGCTGTACGTTTGGGACATGCAGATGCTTTTTTGGCGCCAATTCGCCAATTCAATGGCAATTGTTGTTGGTGCATTTGACACTGTGCAACACAGTGCTTGTGACATTCCCTTTTACAGGTGACCCCACATCACTCCGCATTCCGTCTCACTGCTCTTCAGCCTTCAAAATGCCAAGCCCCGATGACGCCTCGGTGCTGCGCATTTTGCACACTACGAGCCACGCCACGGTGGCCATTATTCTCTCTTACTTCGGGACGTACATCGCGCTATCACTTGCACGCGCAACCCTGTATGTGCAGTCCCGCTGGTTTCGGTTCATGGCAGGGCTGAGCTTTGTGCTGCAGAGCGTGTTCGCACTTCACTTTGTGGACATGCTGGGAATGAACTTCGGCTTGCGGTGGGGTATGGACCCCTTCATGACACTGGGCTCCTTTCTTCTGATCTCGGTCTTCGGAACTGGTGCCATCTACATCGCCATCTCCGCGCGTGAGCGGTTGGAGTCCCAGCTTCAGCAACACTTCCCCGGCTTCCCGCACGATCCCAAGACGCGGACGCTTGCATCCCAGGCGCGGTATGGGACGAGCAGCCAGGGCTCAGGGGTTTATGGCATCAGGGATTCGCTTTCTTCCTCCTCTCTTTTTTGGTGTTTCGTCAGAGCGTCGTGTCCGACCGAGCCCGTTCTTGTCGGAGCATGTGACCCCGCTGGACCATTGTTGCCGACTGTAGTTTATGCTCAAGAATGAAACATGGGTGGTCGTGGGAAAGCGCCGCTAGATCATGCTCGTGAGAGTTATTTCTGCTGAGACTGCCAGCCACTCCGATTTGTGTTTTGTGACTGCTCATGTTGCTAGAGTGGGGTCCATCCCCCCCCCCCCCCCCAGAAACCCGTGTATGCCCTGGGATCGCAGGCCCTGGCACAACTGGCACTGCGACTACCCACAGCGCCACCAAGGGAATCCAGCCCCATGTTTTGGATGGAGTGGAACACCAGAAACAAACTGAGGTTTCTGTCTTCACTGACACCCGAACCACCAAGGCAGGGAGCACAGGTGTGGAAAGTGTGGGACAAACTGATCGTCCCACCAGAGGACAAACTTTTCATGCAAAAGGCGTTGTGGAAAAAACTCACAGTGGGCACCTGACTGGCGAACTGGCAGCCCAGGGGAACCCAGTGTCCACTGGATGGCCAGCAGGAAACCAGGAAACCAGTGAGCACGCGATGTGCTCGTGCAAATACATCCCAGTGGCGGCACACATCGCCATGCAGTGTATGGGGCTGGTAGACACGCCGGATGGCCAGTCCACGGACATTACAACCCTCCTATGGGACAAACTAGAGCTGTCTCTCACCACCACTAGTCCTGTGGACGGTGGTCAGGGCGTCGTGGTCAGTGAGGTGTGCTGCCAAAACAAGTACACAGCACTGGACCCTGTCATGGGACTTTTTTGTGGCTTTGTGGGTTAAGGTCCTACAACAATGGGAAAGACTGCCAGTGAGCACGTTGCCCACAGCTGAAGTTACCCCGCTCATACAAGCCCTCACCTCCATGCAGCAAACGTCGGTACTGCAACACCCGAGAGTCACGGTATCTAGTTCTCGCACCCCCCCGAAGCTAAAGTGCCCGCCCAAGAAACGGAAGAAAAAATTGGATCAGGCAGAGGGGCTTAGGGCAGAGCATGCGAGGGTGACCCACGAATATAAACAGCAAGGATGGACGATTGTCTACCCGGATGGTTCGTCGGAAAACCACCTGGTGGTGGTGAGGGTGGGAGGATATGGCATAAACTTTGGGGATACCCGCAATACAACCGCCTACATCCCACTGAGCGAAGAGCAAACAAACATACGGGCCCTCCGAGCCCTTGAGGGCCATAGGCTAGGGGAGTACCTGCTGGTCTGTCCACATTGCCTCCTGATTGTCAATGGTATGTTAGGGTGGGTGCAAAAATGGCACCGCCACGGCTAGGCGACTGCCAAGGGGCCGGTACAACACAGGGACTTGTGGGAAACTCTATTGTGCCTTATAGAATCGCTGGGAGCACACGTGAAATGGCTTCATACTCCGTCTCACATTGACATCCCAGGCCACACCAGAGTGGACCATCTGGCTGATGTGGGGCGGCGGCAGTCCCCGTTGCTCTTTGGCCAAATTTCCATACAACCCAGACGGCTCGAGGAAGCAGAGGCGGACGTATCCGATGAGGAATGGGATGAGGGGTGCGAGGGGTGGGAGCCGGAGGAGGAACTAGAGGAATCGGGACCCCCCCCCCCCTTGCCATGCGAAGAACCACTACAAGGCACACCGCAACGGCAAGTGCCAGGGGCGCGGGGGGGGGGGGGGCTGGCAGGATCCCTCCCTCACCCTTGTCGGATATCGAAATCCGTACGCCAATGTGGGTTCCCAAGCGACAAAGGATGCAGACACCCCTCCACTTTACGCCGCAACCGTTTCAGTGGCGGGCAGGGGAGCTGGCAACGCCGCTGTCGCCGCTATGCCCTACTTCGTTGGAACCCGGAATACATTCCGTAACCCCCCGGGAGCGTCGCCAATGGCCTCTCGGGTCTCCATGCGGCTATTAGAATCCCTCGACCTGGCCCTCATGGATGATGGGGAGGGCCAAAACAGTGATGGAGAGTCCCCCCGATCAGAGGAATCCCATGAGTCTGCGGCCACGATAGTGACCTGTAGCACAGAGGGTTCCAGATGTGCCACCCTGTGATCTGCAGCTGATGGCAATGGAGGAGTCCAGCCGGTTGACCAACCGCCCCCACCAACCTCCCAGCAAGCAGCCTGCGCCCCCTGCTGTCTGTTGTATGTTATTGACCCCTGAACCGATACCTTGTACTCACTGGGTTTTTCAACCAAAGGACCAAATGCCAGCTGGATCCGGGAGGGCCAAATGGGAGCCAGCTAATGCTAGCGCCTGGTGATGGAGTGACCAGGCGCTAGGAGCTACCACTGACCTGGATGTACGCCTAAGTTGATAGAGTCCAACCATTCAGGGAGGGAGCAGGCTGGAACACGCCGGTTGAACTGAATGCGCCGGAGGCGCCACGATGGACAGAAGGTGATGAAGGCTGTGGGGCAGGCGCAGCTGGAGCCTAACGCGGAGCCTAACACTGCAACCTGACCGTTGATGCCCCCAGAAACGCCTGTCTATGGGTTGCATGTAAGCACATTGCAGCACGGGATCCCCTTCCGAACATGTCCTCTCCCTGACTTCGGCTGTGCTTGTGCAAGGAGGATGTGGCTTGTTGGCGAAGCTGTCGAACACAACCGGGGAGGGTCAGCTTTTGGTTGGGTGGAGATCATTAGGCTACAGCGTTCCGATTGGCAGGTGAGTCAGCTCACCATGCCCGCAGTGTCGCATTGAGTTCTCATTTGCGCTCCGAGGTCATAGTGAGAATATCCCTTGTCTTCGGGGCAGAGCTGACGCTAAACTCCGGCAAAGATTTTGTCTGCATCCGGCAGCCTCCGGCAGGCAACTGGCAGCACATCCGGCAGCCTCCGGCAGAGGGTGTGGTACGGTGATGCGTGGGACTGGGCTGCCTTTTTCTAAGCCCGAGAGAGCGCCATGCAACCAATGTACAACAACCGCATGCAACAGCCTCTGGAAGAGGGAGGGATCGCATACGGTAGCCTCCACCGCAGAGTTGCCCTCACGTACGGTGGCCGTCGGAGTGCCGGAGTTGAGGTGCCGGGGTCAACTCTGCTTGGGGGTAGTATTGAGGCTTCTCATCCGTTGCCCTTCACAGATAAGGGCAACGGGAGGCGACGGGCGGTGTGGAAAGCACGATAGGGACTGTGCAGCACCGGGCCATAACCGGGGGACATCCCCCGGCCCTTCCCAGGGCAATGACTTGAACGGGTGCGCCCGCGTGTGCGGGGCGCAACCCGCAACGACCTCCGAGTGCACCAGATCCACATCCCGGACAGCTCTGTTCAGCAGACCCTGAAGATTGGGGAGCGGAAGGGGTGAGGATGGGGTCCCATGGGCCCACCTCCCACCGGCAACATTTCTCCCTGGCCCACGAGGCGGGTGGGACGCGTCGCGTGACCCTTGGAGTGCCCGTACCATGTCCGCTTGTGCCGCGACGCCCCCTCACCGCTTTCCGCAGGGTGTTGTCGTACCTGCTTGGCCAGACCCACCTCCGCGCAGTGCTGCTGGCCATCGCCCTCTTGGCCGTGGGCGTCGCATCCTGCCACAACATCGCCATGTTCAGCGTGCGTGGCATGGACGGTGTGGTTTTCGCCCGCTTCACCTGGGGCAGCATCCCCGCCATTGGCTTTGCAATCTTAGCCTGCGGTCTGGTCATCCTCTCCTTTCTGCTGCTGCCCACCGGCCTGGGCCATCACCTCAGCACCATTGTGATCACCGGCACCCTGGCTGCGTATCATTACGCATCCATGCATTGGGCGGTGGTGTACACCTACTCCACGAGCGCAGCCCCGACCCCCACCGGCTTCGTCCTCACAACTAACGCGGTCTTGGTGTTCGTCGCGTTGCAGAGCGTGGTCACTCTCGGGCATCTGGGACAATTCTTCAGCCACATGACCATCGCGCACTATCTCCTCTCACAACAACAGCTCCAGACGGTGGAAAACCTGGCCAGCAACATTGCAGCCATGGACTTGGAGCAGTGCAGGGAGATTCAGGACCAGTCAAAGCACCAGCTCTCTGCCCTTGAGAACTCTCTGTTCCAGATCGTGGACAACTTCGAGCTCTATCGGCCATTTTTGCCCCAACATCTTTTTTCGAACCAGGTGTGGCCTGGGGTTGCCGACGTGCCCAGTCCCCGGGTTGGGTTGGGGTATTAGTTTGGATGATGCAATGGGACCGGGGATGGCAATCTGGCGGCCGACTGATGACAGAACGATTCTTTGTCGTGATCCCAGTACGATGCACAGTGAAGGCGCTGGAGCAAGGTTTTCTCAAAAATTCTCCCAAAATGGCCAAAAGGATGCTACCTCCCCCCCCTATCATTATCACGCACCGAAATAATATCACGCATGCATGATAATGTTTTATACCTCCAAAATAATATCACGCATGCAATTCTTGACGTTAGAGGTAGCAACACAAAAAGGCGGAAACCAGGATTTCTTGCAACACCATTGCTACTTGGTCCAGTTATTTGGAGAGAAATGCGGACATTGACAACTGCCTTGAAACTGGTTTAGGGTTGGGCTTGGGCTTGGGTTTAGGAGCGGATGCATCTCCCCTTGGGAGATCGGCACCCTGAGGACTACTGAACACTCTGCATTCGTTCTCTGAAAGTAAAGGGGGGTGAGGGTGAGCGTGATTTTGCACATCCCTGGGCGGCGGTCAAAATAATATCACGCACCCCCTATTATCACGCACCGAAATATTATCACGCGCATGATAATGAAAGGGGGGGGGTTTACTTATTGGTTGGGGCACCGACAGCACCCCAGAGGACCAGCACAGATTGCTGCTGTGGAGCGAGGTGTTTACACTAACGTACCTGCGAGTCCTGGAAGCCACTGCAGCTGCAAACAGCAGGGCACTACTTTCGGGATGACTGAGCACACAGCACGCCTGTCGCCAGTGACAGTGAAGCCATTCAAGATTCCTGGTGGAATCTGTGTGCAAGGTTTTCAAGCAGCCCTCGCCAGGATGCACGGAACGGCGTTGGCGTCAAACCGCCGGAAACAATGTTTCCTGGTCCAGGCTGAGCGGGTTTGGCAGCCAGAAGCCACTTGGAAGCTCCTGGGGTCAATTCTTACAGCTGCTACAACGGGGGGGGGGGGGGGGGGCCTTCGTCAGGGGACAAGTTCGTGGGGAAACTTCGTTTTTCAGTTTGGTGTCGAAGTTTTCCCCACGAAATTTTTTTGTGCAATTTGGGGCACTTCTCGCTCTTTGTGCATCCCTGGTGGCGGCGGTAGCCAGGTATTGTTGCGCTGTTGTCAGCGGTCAGTCTGTTTGTCACGTCCGTTCATCTTCCTTGCTTGGGAGTACGTAGAGTATGGAGAGTATGGAGAGCCAACCTGGGCCTTGCTCTCTTTTTATTATCTCTGATGAGTTGGTATTGTTCAAAATTTGGGCCTGCCAAAGTTTCACACAGCTGGTGTCGAAGTTTCCTGTGTCCGATAGCCCTGCACCAAAATTGCAGGTGTGTCGAAATTGTCCCCTTACGAAATTTTCCCTGCCGAAATTGTCCCAAGACGAAATCCCCCCCCCCCCTCCCCCCCAATTGTATGCCCCACAAGTACCAAAAACTTTGGTGGCGTGGGACATCAAATGGTTCGGTGCGTCCCCTGAGAACGAGGCAGACGACTGTGCAATCCCTGCTGTCTGGCCCCTGATCCTTGTGCCCCAGTCCTCTGCACCCCGACCACTGGCCCCCTGTTCCCTGGGGAAGTACTTGCGCTGGGCGCACGTTTTGAGGTGGTTGTGGCAGGAACGGCCAGTTTGGGTCCCACGACCAATTCCCGCCATGCGATTCCGACATTTGGTTGGCGACGAGGTTGCGGAAGGGACGTATGGCGTGCACTGCCGCGCCGGCACGGTCAGCTGCCGAAGACTTGGCTGAAGAAGCCCGAGATCACCAGGTCAAGGGGTTGAGGGGGGTGGTCCATAAAGGCAGCCTTGGGCACGGCTCGGCAGAGGTGTGCACACATCGGTCAGGCTGCCATATCCCCCGTTCTGTGGTCCGGGCTGTACATCGTCACCCTCGAATCGAGGGCGGTTTTGGTGCCTGTCCATTGGCTGATGCGGTCATTGCATCCGCCGACTTTGCCCGCACCCCCGTTGGAGAGCCCTTAGGACTTTCCGCCACGTCACCTTTTCCCGAAACGCCGCTTCCGCGGTATAATGCCATTGCGACGGCGTGACGCTTGCCGGCGGGCCCGGCGCCGCGCCGAAACTCATTTCGGGTAAGTCCAGGGCGCTGCTGTTTCGCTGGGCCATTTCTCCGCTGTGTCATTCGCAGGCGGGTCTTTCCGATGCCCTGACTTGGAGTGAATCCCAACAGTCCATGAGGGTCTCCGTCTCAGTGAAAGAGGGGCTCCGGCCGGACGGGAGTCCCCAAGTGGTGCGTGCTCACAACTTCAACCGAAGTCATCAATCATCAAAGTCAAGCCTCAGCCACAGCCACGCATCCATCAGACGAGTGGTCGCCGGCTCGGTCAGCAGCATGATCAGCCGCAGCAGCTCTACAGACAGCGCATGCAGCGCCTGTTCCAACCACACCACACAAGCGTCTGTGCAGCAGCAAGCAATTCGAAGCCCGAAGTGCTATAAAGTGAGGAGCCGGCGCACGCTGCCCCTCAATTTAGACCTGGGACTGACGAAGGTCGCCGCCACAATTCTACGCGTCCAGCTTCATCGGATTCCCTTTAGTGACTGCAGGTCTCGCAGACATCTCCCACCAAGATCTCTTGCCGCTCACCACCTGTCCACTTCCTGCCATACCCTGGCTGGCCATCTTTGAGCCTCCCCCACCTCTTCAGCACACTTCCTGAACTCTCGCCGCCTGCCGGACCTCTTATGCGATTCCCAGACGTCGTGCAGCCTCTCCCATTGTCACCTCCTTCAGACTTGTCCTAGCCTTTGCCAAACGCTTCCAGTTCCCCTCTGCTGCCCTGGGCCCTGCGGAGCGAAGTTTGGAGGGTGCTCTCCACCACTGATGTGGAAGTTGTACCTGCGGGCTCTGGGTCATGTCAGTGCTGCGTTGCATTTCCAAACATTTCGCCCATAGTGTCGCCAGTGGAGTGTGCTGCCTGTGCTACAGGCCGTGCGGCCCCAACGTTCTGTTCTCGGGCTGAAGGCCTGTGGACCCTGAACTCCGAGTGCGGAGCCGTGACTCATAGCCCTCTCCCAGAGCTCACTCTTTCTCTTTCACCCTCTCCGAGACGTCTTCCGGAGCTCACCTGCCCTTTCCACTCTTCTCTCCCAGGAACACAGAGCATGCCATAACGCATTTTCTACTGAACCTCCATGAACACGTCAATGAGAACAATGGGCTGGTGGTCAGCTGCACGGGTGATCAGGCTTTGGCCGTGTGGAAGGCACGGAACCCTCTGGCGGCGCTAACCTGTGCGATGGCGCTACAGCAGGCGCTCAATACAAAGGGTCAGTCCCACACTCAGGTGCATTGCCTTGTCGACAGAGCAGAGGGAGGAGGTACGGGCTCCGCTCACCGTCACCACCATCCCCCCAACCTGATCCAAACAACCCCCAGCTTTGTTCGAACGGCGCCAACAGGCGCCAGCACCCCTCCCTGGATCACTGAGAGCGCGCATTGAGGCACATCAGGATTCCGGTCTTGATGAGCCCTTCCCCGCCCACTCTCCCTGACGTCGCTTGCGTACGGACGTCGGTACTAAACCCTAACGACCTCGAAGAGGCGCCTAAGAGCCGTCGGTGCAAGCGCGCCTCACTGACGTTTGTGCTAAACCCCCGCCCTCACTGTTGCACATCGACTCACTGTCTTCACGTGACGATGAGCTGCTCACACCAGGGGTATGTCTCCTCCAAGCCCAGACCATCCCAAATCTCTTCCACTCGCTGGCGCTTCTCCAACGGCTGCTCATTGTTGGGATGCGATTTGCGCCCTTCCTCCGCCAAGCCAGTCAGCTTAAGGCGCTCGGCCATAAGCGACGATGGTCGTCTCCGGAATCACTCCGGGATCACTCTTAAGGGGAGCGTTAGCGCGCCGGGCATCTTTTTTGACCCATGCCCCACCGGTGGCCTTTTAGGGGGTGCACTAAGGGGGCGCACTTAGCGCAGTGCAGCTATTTGGGCATCTGGCTGTACTAGAGACCCATACTTTGAGATACTAGGGGCATCATTGTGACCCCTAGTGTGGGTTTTAACTTCTGATTTTGTCCCCTTTGTTGGGGACCCCCGAGAATGCAGGGGTGACGTAGCATTTCTGCCCTCTTTTGGGCCCCCGAGAAGGCAGGGGTGAGGCAGCCACTTCTGATTTTGTTCCCCTTTACTTGGGGATCCCCAAGAATGCAGGGGTGACGTAGCATTTCCGCCCTCTTTTGGGCCCCTGAGAAGGCAGGGGTGAGGGACTTGCAATCCACGCTTCGTTGCATGGCCCCTTGAGTTGGGGTTAGGGACTCTGAATCCATGCTTTGTTGCGTGGCCTGTGGACTGGGGGTTAGGGACTCTGAATCCACGCTTTGTTGCGTGGCCCCTTGAGTTGGGGTTAGGGACTCTGAATCCACGGTTTGTTGCGTGGCCCCTTGAGTTGGGGTTAGGGACTCTGAATCCACGGTTTGTTGCGTGGCCCCTTGAGTTGGGGTTAGGCACTCTGAATCCACGCTTTGTTGCGTGGCCCCTTGAGTTGGGGTTAGGGACTCTGAATCCACGGTTTGTTGCGTGGCCCCTTGAGTTGGGGTTAGGCACTCTGAATCCACGCTTTGTTGCGTGGCCCCTTGAGTTGGGGTTAGGGACTCTGAATCCACGCACTGGGCAGCTGTTTGCTCGGTTGTGGCATTGGGGTTTGGTGTTTGGTTAGGAACATCTGGCGTGGCGGCCCCAATGAGTTGCACCAGTCCGTATTTTGTTGCATTTTACACAATTGTGCATCCGGAGGCAAGTCCGTCAGCCCCCCTACGGACCATGGGAGCATGTCCCGCCTCATGTTTGGACTGACCAAAGCAACTCGGCCGCCACGCAAGATGAGGCAGAGGATGAGGCAAAAGTGTGTGTGTTGTGTTGCCAGAAGTGCTCCACCGTCACAGTTTGTGATGAGTGTAAGGAGCACTATTGTACTGAATGTATTGACACCCACACTTGTGGGACCAATGTTCTTTGTTAAGTACAATACAAATGACATTTGGAGTTGTTGAATTCACAGCTATTTATTATGCAACGTGCTTTGTAGGGAAGGTGTGCAGTGCAACGTGGTCTACTTGGGGGGCTCCTCCATGAGAGGGCAAATCTGGGGCTGAAATCGGGATAGTTAATAGAAAAGTAGCGCGCCAGGCGCGCGCCAGGCAAACATTACCCCTTAGTGCATAGTCGTAGGTACGGCGCTAGAGGCGCTGGCACAGATTGTCCGTGGATACGGCACTAGAGGCGCCGTCACATTTCTTGTTCATTGTATTGTCCAGGAAGGTCAGTGCACGCCTTTAGGCGTCCGGGGTAAGATTTTGATTCTTCCTCCCTCCCCGCACGACCCCTGACTCTTCCCGTGTTCTGGCTTTGCCCCGCAGTGTATCGCTAACATCAGTGCTGAACTGTCATCCATTACTGTCGGCACCCCGCCTGGTCAGCGTGTAATGATGGCTGTCACTGGTATCCGTGCTGAACAACGAGTCTGTGTGTGACCCTGAACCACCCATGGAGCTGTGTTGCCGCCTGCCGGTGCTGCTTGAACTTGTCGGTGCCGCTTGAACAAAATCGTGTTGGCGCCTGGCGGCGCCGGTTGGACAATGGATTGATGGATGGATGGATGGATGGATGGATCAAGACAGTCATTACATTGAACTGTGAGAGTTTTCCGGAGTGCTTCCGGAGGGTAACAACAATCGGTGCATTATGGCCAAACAACCCCCATGGATGATGCGCGACACAAAACGACACAAGACGAAGATTACAGACTACAACACAGATGTGAGGCGACAGGGTAAAGTGAGGAGAAGGGTATCAAGACCGGGCATAAGCCTCGGGGTGCCTAGCGGCGCCTTGGGGGATACATGGACGATCTGTGTGGTGATGTCGCTGCCTTGGTGAGATTCATGACTATTCCTGTGTGCGCCTCCTGCGCCGTATTTGCACACTGATAAGCGTCACACTTTTTACTGTGATTGATGTTGGAGTGATTCTGCAGGGTAATGACCATGGTCGTTCTATGGCCAAACAACCCCCAAACAAGGTGCTATTTGTGTCAATTTTGGCATCCATGGGCTTTGACGCTGCAATATTGCCTTTCAGCAATAACAGAATTCACTTTCTGTGCGTGGTGCCTTGGAATTGAGTCGGTTGAGTTGGCCAAGGGAAGGGGATTTGAGCATGACAGCATTTGCATTTTTTGCCCCTGCAAAGAGCCTTCACATGGCAAAGTTCATGTCATTTCTGTGATTTTGTCAGGATGGACGCTTATGTTGCGGATCATGTATTTTGGAGCTTTGGTGCCATTTGTGTAGAGGAATTTGCGCATGGAACACAAACACTTAACATTGTATGACCACACTGTCACCCCCGAGTACGCCTGAGAGAGCAGTATGTGGCCAATCTATGGACCATTGGGTGTTTCAAGCACAGTCTGCTTATTCTTAAGACAAGTGTAAAGTGGGATCCGAGGGTTTGACTGGCTGAAAACTGACCCTGTGGGGTGCCACAAGCGGTCAAGGATGACTATCTTTGACAGATCTGAGCTCCTTTGTGGAACCAAGAAACTTTGAGAGTGGGATTGTGCATGGGATGGTTCCACCAGAACAGGATAGAACATGGCTGCCAAATTGATTTGTGCCGTCATCAGTTTGGAAATACCAAGTAAACAAAGATTGTTTGCCAAAAAGGCAGCAACTGTCGGCAGCTTTAATGCATATTGCTGTATGGGTTTGGGTTTCTGCCTCAGGGGTGCAAGGTTTGGATGCACCCCCCCCCCCCCCCCCACACACACACCACCACCACCCATTCACATCCAAAGCCCCAAGCATAACGACAACCAAAGATCCAGGGTAGCAGACAGCCCCACAGGACAAGTACTGCGCCAAGAAAGGAAGCAGAGGAAAGCACAAAGGGCACAAGCAACATGCTTTACTTGAGCAGACCGATGTGTCAAGGTCAGAATATTTCGCTTGCTTCTGCTGTCTCAGGTGGTCCAGTCGGGGTCTTACTTAATTGGAAACGTGGGCAACGAGACCATCCGGTGCCTGAACGTTGTCAGCCCAGAGGCTTCGAAAGCCGAGCAGCTGCTGTCCTTTGGCCGCCCAGACCACAGTGAGATCTTCATCACGCATGAGGAGTACACATATGCCACATACCACTTCACGTGCCTTCCATATTTGTATGCGCACCTTTTAAATGAGTCTACGACGGTCTACAGCGTACTCCCTCCGCCCCGCGAAGAGTACGAGCCGCAAGAGTGGATGTATCATCTCAATGCCGGCCGCTCCACCCCACCACACGCGACGAATGCTGCCCTGAAGAACCTTTGGACGGTCTTTCGGGCGCCTGGTGCAGCCCGTGAAGCAGAGCTACGTCACGCACAGCAGGCGCTGGAGCAGATGCAGGAGGTTCCTGAGTGGTATTGCGGACACATCGCCCGCTTAATCAAAGGCAATACCAGGCTGACGCCGCAGAAATCCATGGGCCTTTCACTCGATTCAGTGGCACACAGCTCAAGTCAGGATGATGGCGCTGGGGCTTCAGATCCAAAGAGAGACGATGACCGAGATAATGGGCCGGAGCCCTGACCAGGAGATTCTGCGTGAGGCTTAGTGGGGTCTCGTACGGCGACAGCATCGCCCCCCAAGGGGTGCAGCAGCAGCATGTGGCTGAAGATGGCGGCCAGGGCGCTGCAAGCACAGTCCAATGCGCCTCATTGCCCTTTTTCGAAGGCTGAAGTCTAATGCCGGAGTGCTTTATTGTGTAAGAATGCTGTGTAGGAACCAGACGTGCCACTAGTGTGTGGCAGGGGAAACGAGTTTCTTTAGGAAATAGCCCCATGCCATGTGCCACTTGGTGCTTTCTATTCCCTTCACACCCGCAACTCGGTAGGAAACAGCTGCATTCTGTGCCCGACTCAGCTCTACTTGATCATGTCTGATGTGTATAAAAGGGATTTTGCACCGGATGGTTTGCGATGCATCGGTGATATTCCCATAAGACGGAAGAATGCGATCACAGCAGATTGTTGTTGCCCAACTCTGATGCTCTTCGTTGCAGATGGACTGTGTCTGGTGTCTGAAAGGGTTTGAGACCAGGTTTTGAGTGAGCTACAGACACATACTGCAGCTTCCAACGCAGCCCTGAACCCTGCCACAGCGCATCCACACACAGTGCACAGCAGCATTTGAATTAGGTACGGCATGGGTGTTGTAGGTCCTATTCTTCTATCAGAGGCATCAATTTGCAATGCAAATGATGCGTTGATTCCCATTTCCCGGTCCTGATTTGTCGCTCAAGGTTGCACACCTGGTTTTAGTGCAAGGCTTCCCCAAAATGTGACCATTGTGGGTTGAGATGCCAGATTCTGACATCACATTAGGGTTGCAAAAGTAGGGTACCACATGGGTGTTGTAGGTCTCACTCTTCTATATGCCTCAGATATGCCTTGGATCCAGGGCTATTGCAACTTGGGTACGGGCCATCAGAATTCTAATACTGTTCATCTGATGGTTGACTTATTGCATATAAAAAGAAACTCCCAATAGCTGCCGCCGTGCTTCCTTTGTACGGTGTCCGTGTTCCCTCACCGTTCTCTGTGGGTGTCATCGTGTGGTCAATGGCCATGCAACCGGCTGCTTCCCATTTTTCCTTGCGTGTCTTTGCCGGCCGGGGTGCTTAGCAAAAGCCCCGTCCGCTGGTTTTTATGCCGGTTCACCCGGCGCTTCTGCAATTGCTGGTTTGCAGTCCGCACATGCAAGAGCAAAACTACCGCTTGCTGCATGCCGCTCCCGTCTGCCTCTGAACGGGGATGTCTGCCTTCATAAGTAAAGCGCGTTGTTGCCTCTCTCTTTGATCGCTCTGAGCCGAGGGTGTATTTTTTTTTATAGACTATGAACCATGGAATGTGGCATGGTCGTGGCTGTTGCTTATGTATTTTGCCGGAGCATGGAATGTGGATGGCACTTGATGCGTCATGTTCCGTGTTGCGTGACCATGTTGGGTGCTGATGTGGGGACCTCTATCAACTATCCTCCAGTTGTGCCATATTGTATGGGCATTGACAGCACGTAGGCTGCATCGGGCGTCACGGTCACGCTTGACGCCTCCAGACCCAGTGCGGCCAACCCACTGCAGCCTGAGTGCTCCAACGGTCGATAGATAGTGCCTCATCCAAGTCATTGGGGCCACGCACCGCCCGGCTCACCGACGTCACAGGTCAGGGGCCAGGGATCAGGGATCCGGGTACCCCATTAATCGCACGCCCTGCCTCCCGGCCACATCCATCTGTTTGTGGGGCAAAGACCACGCGTGTTGGACGGCCGCGGGGGCGCGGCCGTGATCAATTCACGGTAGCATTCCACACGCCCCAACGCCCCAATGCAACAACACGTGACAGCAGCGGGAAACCGAGATCCCATCAGCCAGTCCAACCTCTTTGGACTGCGAAGCTGACTGCCGGTACATCCAAGGGGTATGGCCTGGTGTGTGGGGAGGCCTCTTTCGAGGGTGCAGATCAGCAAGGGGCAGGCCACTCTTTGTCTATGTGTGTGTAGGTTGAGGAATATTCTGGTTGCAGTGCTGTGTGTTGCTGCTGCAGGGACCGATTCCACGGGCATGGGCCAGGACAGGGCTTGGTGGGGGGTCTGGGGGATAGGGTGGGGTGGGGTGGGGCGATTGGCCGACTCTTGAGGTAACCCATCCCCCCCCCCCCCCCCCTCGTCAATTCAGGGCTGGGCCCAGGAAAGCGTTGGGGGTGTAGTGGGGATGGGTGGGGACCGATGGGGGCTGCTCGGCGCAACGAGACCCCGCCCGGTGGCAGCCTGCCACCGTGAGTGGCCCGGAGTAGGCTGTGGTGCAGCCATATATATGTCTCCATTGTGCCTCAACAGGCCAAGGGAGTGCCCCTGCGAATTTTGTGCGAGTCGAAAGTGCAGTCGAGGGAGGGACTGGCGGTCAGGGCTACGGACGGGGACATGGACGGGGGCAGCAGCTTGTTAATAGTTTGCCCTAACGTGCCCCATCTTTTCGCCGGCGGATTTGACAGCGGGCGCGCAGTGTACAAGTGGCACAGTGTCGGACGGATGGTGAGACAGTGTTGGAGGGACAGTGCACGAGTGATTTCAGTGGGTAGCTAGAACAGCCAACCCAAAAAAGATTTGATTTTTTTTCTGGAAATTCGCATTTGTGTTTGTATTCTATGAACTCCTGCAGCTTTTTTGAATGTCTGTGGACCATGCATTGTCTTCATTCACGTGTAATCAAGAAATTTGACCCGTGCCCCCCTTCGCTTTCACCCCCTTCATGGCTGGGTGCCTCGTGGGCGGTTGGCCGCTTGCGCGCAGTGCCTTGCGGGCTGCCGGCCCCCGATTGGTGCCCTTGCTCGTTCGTCCACTCCAGCCCTCACCCCACGCCAACCCCGGCTACAGAACATGGACTGCACCAGCGCTGGTTGAGTGTGCCATGGTGACACGCTTGACGCTCACGCAGCGCCGGAGCAACAGCCGACTTGCGACGCTATTTGACCGCTTGTGTTGGTAGACGGATGTTAATGTCTGCGGCGGCTTCCAGACCTTCACTCAGAGCAGCCCCGCAAGCCACTGTGGACGACCGCCTCCAACTGGACAATTGATTTGGGAGCACGGGTTGGAGACCCGTGGCGTTCCGTACTGTCGACTTTGTGTTTCGAATGGAGAGAAGGTCCTTATCCTCCCCCCCCCCCCGCTTGTCCAAGCACGGGACCCCGTCTGACCGTTATTTTCCAGGTTTTTTTGTCTGACCGCAGTTTTGTGGTCAGAAATGTAACGTGACGCGGTTGTGCTCCGATTGTAGAGGGGAAAGGGGGCTGGATCACGCTTGTGGTCGTTCCTCCTGCTCATACCAACATTCTGCTTGCTACTGCAACCCAATAATGTTCGTTTTGATGTGAATTTCAGCCATGATTACTGTTGCTATTGCATTCTTTTGGTGCCACGTGTTGCGCGCAAGCACGGTCTTGCCTAAGGACAGGACCTGTCTGACTGTCATTTTCCTGACTTTCAGCATGCTTGTGCAAGGGGGACAGGGGTAAGAGCCGAGGAGTGGCACCCACGTCCACACATGTACATTGGATTGGGTTATTGTTTCTGCACACAGATGGAGCTGGACACAGTACCCTAAGTGGTCTGCTAAGCAAGACCATGCGCCAAATACAAACAGTATACGAATGACAGGAGCATGCATGTGTGCTCTTTTTGTGCGTCCGTTTCGGGGGGGGGGGAGTAGGGCCGATAGCCTAGTGATAGAGTCACTATCGTTAAGCATCTCTGGGCCGCGGTTACTGACCAACCGCTGGCAGGGAGCTGCCAATTGCTGGTGGTTATGTGTCAACGGCCTGTGGTCACTGGCGAAAACTTGTCGGGTACCACCAACTGCCTTCTTGTAACCGCTAACTGGTGTCAGTTGGCTGCCAACTGCTAGTGAATACCTGCAAATTGCACGCACCCACCGTGTCTGTATAAAATCCAATGCCTGCATGCGTACACAAACCGTGTCCTATCAGCTATTTCGTATCTTCTTCTAGTACGTCGAGCATCATATCTGTCAAGTGCAGGTGGTCATGTTCAGATGGCACTAGAGAGCACCCCCAGAAAGGGTTTGAAACACAGGCAGAAGACAGAGCGGATGCAATGTCATCCAATGACCTGCGAAGTCGTCGTATCAGTATCATTCGGAAATCTTTCTACCCCCAATACATTGCTTTGGATTGCCTGCTCCTGCTCTTTCCCCACCAGTGCTCCCCAGAAATTTTTTTTTAAATTGAAGCAGATTGATGCAGCTCCTCGATATGCAGCGCAACCATTCCATGCAACCGTCAGTGTATCCCTATCTTATCACTGTCGGTGACTGGTCCGGCTGTTGGTGACTGGTCCGGCGCTGTTGGTCCATTTTCGTCGTGTGGTGTCGTTTTGCTGAAGTGTCACTGAACAGTTTGGGCCATGCAAGACGGTGCTGATTCATGTCTCATTCCTGGAGAACATCATCCGCATGGCATACTATGTGTACATCACGGGATCCTCATTATGCTGGGCTGAAATCTTGCATAAGGCACATGCGGTCTCTGTGCCTGTCTGCTATTCCACGGAGAAAGGGGCCTGCACATGTGGGCGTCGAAGCACGGCTTTGAGGACACAATTCGCGCAAGAGCAAGTCAAATTTTCAGCAATGGACCTGGTATGGAGAGCCAAGAAGTAGCAAGTACGTCCACACATGTATATTGCATTCGGCTATTGTTACTGCAAACACATGGAGCTGGGCACACTCTACTGAGTGGTCTTCTGGGGAAGAACACGCGCTAAATACGAAGCTGCTCCATACAGCATACGAAGACGTATTTTCTTTTACGGGGGAGTGGCATTTGCTTCGTCCACCCCCCCCCCCTCCCTCTCCGGTGGCCTCCTGTAGGGGTGGGACCTTCACTTTGTGAAGTACAACAAAAGTGCAACCTGGTCACCCTCCCAAGCCTCACCCAAGCATCACAAGCCCGATCCAGCATTGTGACGACTCGCAGATGAGCAGGAATCCAGGATTCTTTTTTTGTGTGCCGCAGGACTTGTGTAGTGATGCAGGTTTCCACCGCGCCGCAGAAGCTTGTGAGGCATATAGGGGTCCATAACTGGTCAGTGACCCTGTTGGAGAGGGTGTGGTACAAGCTCGTGCAATTTCCTTGGCAAGATACTTATTTTCTCATCTGCAGCCATGGATTTGCATGACAGTTAGCCCTAAGAGCTGTCCAGCATCACAAAAGCCGAGCAAACACCCTCCAGGGATTTTCTGCCCTGAACTGATGTCTGTTCGGAAGGCACAAATTGATTTTGAACACTGAACACTGATTCTGAACACTCTCGCCACGGTGCCCACTGCCTATGATGCTCCCGCGTACCTTCCCTGCAAACGCAGGCCTCTGCCTGTCTACTATTCCGGAGTCCCAATCCGCTTGGGGCAGATTTCTTGACCCAACACCTGGCAAAAGTCTTGACTGGGGCAATGTCAAATGCCACAGTCGAAAATCTGCAAGAGTAAGTCCATTACTGCCCGCCCAAATACAACGTTAAGGCCTCGAAGAAACAAACCAACACCCGCATAAACAAACATATGGAAACAGTCAGGCAGTGCCTTCAGTCCTTTAAAGGTAAGACACTGGCCATCAAACTTCTGTCAGGAGATCTTACCACCCAACAACACCAGACTCTTGTGCTGGAGATGTCCGACCAGCTGGTACACCCCCCAATGTGACTCCCGTCTTGCTTCTGGAGCAGCGCTCAAACCTGGCGCAGCAACTGCAACAATGCAGAGACGCTGTCTCAGCCGGTTTGAAATGTCGTCACCACAACATCCATATGGGTGCAAGGCTTACCAAATTTCTAACACACTGTGCACACATCCACATACCTCGCGCGCGCCGTCAACACATACCCTCGGGCAATCGGAGGATTACACACACAAATGCTTGTGGAGTCCAGCACACGGGGGTTCTGGGCGAAAGAACTGCTTTCGTTCCCAAGACTCAGTAGCATTATGCGGACTCACGCTAACGCGCACGCCAAACCCCGAAAACTGCGGTGGTACCGCCACACATCCATGTGAGCTGTCAACGACCATGCCACATTCCTTTTGGGCCGCCATCCGCAACAGGTCAGCAACCTCTTTAGCGCCTGCGGTCCATGGTCTGCATGGCAAGGCTCTCCTCCACTGTCTACACTGACCTTCGATCCCGAAGCTCGGATCAGATGTCGGTCTAGACCATGTGCACTTCACCGAGGGCATCACACCCTCATCGCCGTGCTTGTCCAAGGCTGTGCCAGTGGAAGTGGGAAGGGGGGGTCGGCACAGCACGCGTACATTCGGCCCCTTCCCCGGTCTCGACGTTGACAGTCTGGGGGCATGGGGACATCCAAGTCCAATGCGCACCCTCCCAAAGAACACGAAGCCCAACACACGGCTACAAAACCCCGGAAACCTCCATCTCCTTCCTTTGGACGTGCACGGGCAACCTTCCGATGACCATCCCCAGGTCATGGCTAAGTACGGCAACCGTCTGACCGTTGGTTTTCTAATGCCATGTTTTGTGATCAAGAATGTGCAATGAGATGTTTCTGAGCCGGTCGTAGTGGGAAGCACGGACTGGGTCATGCCTGGGACAAGTTGCTTCTGCTTGCTCATCACGACGCTTTCCTTGAGAATGACACCCAATTCTTCTGACGTGATTTTCTTAAAAATTTGTCACAAAGGGACTCAGACCCCCTCCCCCCCAAAAGGGGGTTGCTCGTGCATCACTTGTTTAAGCACGGTATTCCCGTCTGACGTCCTTTCCCCTGACTGCCGTGTTTGCACAAGAGGGAAGTGGGGGGTGGTACTGATATATCATCGGACCCACCGTTTCGCCTGTGATCATGATCCCAGAGTTTGTGCAAATTGTGTGTGCAAATTGTTCGTGCTGTTAGGAGAAAATTTATCTGTTTGTTCCCCTGAAGAGTACGCATGTCCCCTCCAGTGTGCCCATGTGTAAAGGGCATAGAGCACATACGGAATATGGCAGCATCGTTTCACAGGGAACAAATTGGATTGTCTCATATACTTATGTGGCTCTGAGGGAGTCCCCATGGGATGTGGTGGCATACGAGTTTGAGACCGCAGCATGGGTTGCCCTTGCGACCATCTTTCTTGGAACCCTGATTGCACTGCCGCATGTCCAACACCTTTGGGGCTGTGGCTGAGGCAGTACCCCATGGCTGTAGTGGTGCAGCCGTGACAGGTGGTCTCTGCAGCTTTGCAGTACCCTGAGGCCCCTGTTTTAATATGTTGCACACCAGGCGTACCAACTGCATGTGCTTGTTACAGGCACAGATGGAGGCAAGTGGTATGTTGTCTGTGGGTTTGTGCAAGTGACACGACCCCTCATGCTGAGGTAGGCAAAACCGAACTCTGAGATTACAAGGTCACCCGTCATGGAAATAGGACATCCGCCGGTTCGGTCCGGGACACACTCACTGTTTGGGACCCTTGTTTGTACCCCCGGGGGTACTTTATGTGCTAATCTCTGAACTGTCGCTTGGGAGTTCCCTACACTGTTCCCTGTATCATGCAGAACACTTGGTTTCTCGCAATTTCAGCCATGGATGTTGATCATGTTGACACATACCCAGCTGGTACTGCTGTCAATTTCCGAAGGCAGTGTTGTGTTTGTCAAGAAAGCTGGGAAGTGCCGCTCAGCAGTGGACCTCTTGGCGTGGAGCCCGCCCATTCTGCAGTTAACCAACGTGACGTCGCCTGCGGCGATGAGGATTATGAGGTACTGATGGTGCCACTCGACAGTGTGCTGCACGGCAACACACCAACCCCCACTTTCCAACCTTCTTCGAGGATGCGGCTGAGCTCTCATGGACTTGTTAGGGACTGCCAGGCCATACCCAGGCTGGCGCGAGTGAATGGGCACCCCCCTTTTCGTGCAGCAGGGCTCGCCCCTGCAGCACTACACCATGGTGTACAGTATGAGGTCTAACCGGCAGCTGCCAAGCGAGTGAATGGGGCATGGCCAGGCCAACACTGAGCAAACTTGACCTGAAGCAGCCGCGGAGCCTCTAGTTCTGTCGGCGCCAAAGGCACCCTGCCACGCGGCCTTTAGGGGAGCAACCAATGCCCCCAAGCCCAAGGCCTATGCCCCAAAATATGCACACACCCACTCACCCACTCACCCACCCACCCACCCACCCACCCACCCACCCACCCACCCACCCACACACACACACACACTCTCTCAGCCCTGTGTTTGCCAAGATTCTGGCCCCTCATAGCGTGGTACTGAGTAGCGGTCCATCACATATGAGTGCTCTGGTACTGTGGTGACGCATGACAATGCCCCTATAGAGCAGATGTCTCTCCTCCATGTGTGAACACCCCCACAACCCACCCCACCCCCGCAGCTGCAGAGCCCATTCCATCGGCCCCTGTTGAGCATGTGCAGTTCTTTGAAGTCAAATTTTTGTGCCAGAAAAAGTGGCACACAGAGCCTGTCTCTCAGAAGAGCTGAATGCATATCCCAACAGTCAGTTTCCGGGTCATTTTGTGGATCATATGCCCTCTTGTTTGCATGTCTTGCTGCGTTTCACAGGTCTGTTGTGTTCCCCTTGGGGTGTGGGGACCCTGTCACACGCAGGCGGGTACTGATCAAAGGGGTGGGGGGTACTGGGTTGAGTGCTGGCTGACGACCCCTGTCGATTATGTCTCCCTCTCCCCCCATCAAAGGACTCGGCATCCAAGACCAGCATGGGAGTTCGCCAGCAGGAATCAAATCGACAGCACGTTGCCAAGACCATCTGCATACTATTGCTTGACATAGAAGGGGTGAGAGTAAAGTTGAAGTCACATGATACACACGTATCAAGTTAAGTTCTGAAAAATGCATTCCCCCTAGTGCTATACCATGCATCAGAGTACAGAATTGTCCGCAAACCCGTTGGCTGATTCTGTGAAGCAATGGGTCTTCTATACACAGAGAGTGCTGAAGGCAAAACTGCTGATGTTACCTACTACTATGGGGGCCAAAACCCTGGGAAGAATCCCGAAGACCGCTGGATGAACTAATACCCATTGATCACATCCAGGTTTTCTTTGAGCTTTAAAGCATCTCATGTCTCCTCACTTTTCTTTCTTTGTTTTTTTGAGCAGAACGATAGACACTTGAATACATCTGTTGTGGCCTTCACAGGGGGAACGTTAGCGCGCCGGGTGCGTGCCGGGCATCTTTTGTGACCCGTGCCCTACCGGTGGAGTGTTGCTGTTGATATGTTGGGCAACATTATATGGATTTGCCCCTTAGCCCCCGGGACATCAGCAGATGTTTTGATTTGGGATGGGTATGGACCTTCTCGTACCCGAGGTGATTTCTTTGATTTTGAAGTTGGGGGCCATGATGGTGCTTATAAAGGCCGGATTCATGTCATTGTGCCTCTCATTGGAAGAAAGAATGGCACTTTGACAGCCTGCCAACAACGTTACAATGACGTGCACGGGTGGTATAGGGCACGCATTGAGCAGCTATTTGCTCGGTTGTGGCACGCAAGATGAGGCAGAGGATGAGGCAGAAGTGTGTGTGTTGTGTTGCCAGAAGCGCTCCACCGTCGCAGTTGTGGGACCAATGTTGTTTGTTAAGTACAATACGGATGACAGTTGCTGGAGTTGCTGAATTCACAGCTATTGCTTTATTATGCAACGTGCTTTGTAGGGAAGGTGTGCAGTGCAAAGTGGTCTACTTGGGGGGCTTCTTTATGAGAGGGCAAATCTGGGGCTGAAGTCGGGATAGTTAATAGAAAAGGGGCGCGCCTCAAGCGCAGTGCGCGCGCAGTGCAACTATTTGGGCGTCTGGCCGCACTAGAGACCCATACTTTGAGATACTAGGGGCCCCTAGGGGCATCATGGTGACCCCTAGCGTACGTTTTGACTTCTGATTTTGTCTCCCTTTGTTTGGGGACCCCCGAGAATGCAGGGGTGACGTAGTATTTCCGCCCTCTTTTGGGCCCCAACCTTCCGGTGCTATTGAGGAAACCGGGACAATCTTTGATTCCACGCTTTGTTGCGTGGAGCATCATGGTGACCCCGAGCGTAGACTTTGACTTCTGATTTTGTTCCCTTTGTTGGGGACCCCCGAGAATGCAGGGGTGATGTAGCATTTCCGCCCTCTTTTGGGCCCCAACCTTCCGGTGCTATTGAGGAAACCGGGACAATCTTTGAATGCACGCTTTGATACTAGGAGTATCATGGTCATGGTGACCCCTAGCGGAGGTTTTGAATTCTGATTTTGTCCCCCATTGTTTGGGGACCCCCGAGAATGCAGGGGTGACGTAGCATTTCCGCCCTCTCGAGTTGGGGTTAGGGACTAACAATCCACGCTTCGGTGCGTGGCCCTGAAAGGGAAAGGAGAGAGCCCCTTCCTCACAACCCCCTCAACCCCAATCCGATTCTAACCGCAAGGGAAAGGAGAGAGCCCCTTCCTCACAACCGAAAACACCGGCTAAAAAAACCAAGAAAAGGAAGCAACCCGATGAACCTCGAACATTCACCGAGGAGGAGGTGGCAAAAATGAACAAACAAACGAAAGACAAGATCCTGGAGATGTTGCTCCATGTACATGAGAAAAGCACCGGATCTCAGCCTCTTGACCCGCGAAAAGATGGTGTTGAGTGGTGGATTAAGCGTTGTGGTCGAACTCGGTCCCTAAGGACGCAAATCAGTTATATGGGTATTGATGCCCACTCTGCCGAGGAGTTTTGGCTCAAGTATGGGCATGATAGGAGGCATCTTTTGCGATGTCTTGTTTAATCCTAAAGTTACGGTTGCCATTGACAGCTTGGGCAACATCGTTTGGATTTGTCCGTTGGCCCCGGGGACATTGGCGGATGTTTTCATTTGGGATCACGAAGGGCCCAAAAGGGTGAAGGGACATTATCTGGATTATGAGATTGGCTCCATGGATGGTGCATACAAGGGGCGCCTCCATGTGGCATGGCCATTTATCGGTCGAAAGACGTTGACCGAGCGGCAAAAGGAGTACAATGATGTTCACAGTTTCTATAGGGCACGCATTGAGCACTTGTTTGCACGCATGTGGCACTGGGGCATCGTAAGGAACATATGGAGGGGATCCGGTACGGAGTTGCATGAGTACGTGCGTGTACTCTTGCATTTGCAGCAATTTTTGATTCGAAGACAGGTACGGTACCCTCCATATGGTCCGTGGGAACACGTACCTGCACATGTATGGACCGCACCTACACAGGAGGACAATGATGATGAGGATGTTGTGGGTGATGATGGGGATGTTTGTGCCCTTTGTTGCACCAAGTCTGACCCTGAAAAGATGTCCATGTGTGACAAGTGTGAACTGCAATATTGTACAAATTGCATTGACACACACACATGTGACAATGTGACTTTTCTTTGATTCTGCAACTGTGTCATGTTGTGCACACAAGTTGCGTATTCTTAATGTGTACTTAGTTGACAATGGAATAGAGAGACAGTTGTGTGTTCTTGAGGGTGGCGACCAATGCGCTGTTCATGGCTTTTCCAGTTGTGCATGATGTGTGTTATGTGAAGGGAAGGTAGGTTGCAACTTTCTTGAGCTGGGGCAGTTTGGGTCACTTAATTCTAAGGGCGTTTCCAAGGGGTGTGCTTGGGGGCTCTTCGGGGGGAACATAGTCTAAAAGTAGTGCGCAGTGCGCGCGCAGTGCAAAGATTCCCCCAAGTAGCGCGCCGGGCGCGCGCCGGGCAAACATTCCCCCACAGGCATGTTCTGATGGTTGTACATATCATATGGCACTGTGGCATTTTGGCACACACTCACGCGCGATACTAGGATGAGCTCACACGAAAAGCATAGACCGTGGGCCTGTCAATAGCACCGCGCGAAGGGCCGGTGTGTCTACGCATTTGCGGCATCTTGCCTGCACAATGCTCCAAGGGGGGAACGTTAGCGCGCCGGGCGCGCGCCGGGCATCTTTTTTGACCCGTGCCCTACCGGTGGACTGTTGCCGTTGATATGTTGGGCAACATTATATGGATTTGCCCCTTGGCCCCCGGGACATCAGCAGATGTTTGATGGGTATGGACCTTCTCGTACCCGAGGTGGTTTCTTTGATTTTGAAGTTGGGGGCCATGATGGTGCTTATAAGGGCCGGATTCATGTCATTGTGCCATTAATTGGAAGAAAGAATGGCACTTTGACAGCCCGCCAACAATGTTATAATGACGTGCACGGGTGGTATAGGGCACGCATTGAGCAGCTGTTTGCTCGGTTGTGGCACGCAAGATGAGGCAGAGGATGAGGCAGAAGTGTGTGTGTTGTGTTGCCATAACGCTCCACCGTTGTAGTTTGGGATGAGTGTAAGGAGCACTATTGTAGTGAATGTATTGACACCCACACTTGTGGGACCAATGTTATGATGCAGCTCTACTGTTCGCGATACCTCAATGACGCCTATCGCTTCTACCGGAGATTGATGCGGTTGTGCTATCCTAACCCCCCATTCTCCCAACTTGCTAAGGTGTTGACCAAGACCGCCCTTAAAGGAGCGAGAGTGGTGCTATGTACCCCAGTTTGCAACTTTCTTGAGCTGGGGCAGTTTGGGTCACCTAATTCTAAGGGCGTTTCCAAGGGGTGTGCTTGGGGGCTCTTCGGGGGGAACATAGTCTAAAAGTAGCGCGCCGGGCGCGCGCCGGGCAAACATTCCCCCAAGGGGCAAGCTAACGACAAAGTACATAGCTTCATGACGGATATCACTCGATGGTTCTCTCAATCCTCAAAGAGCGGGCCGAGAAGATCACAGTGGATATCTTTGATCTATGCACGACAAAGAAGGTGGGCATCGACTACCCCTACCGCCAGCTAGTAGGCCCACTGCCTAAGCCCGTGCCATCCACACCCATCACCCCCAAGTCCATGAAATTGGCGGACTCGCACTGGAATGCCACCTTCCAGCGTGATTTGCTCTCCTGGCTGCAAGCTTTCCAATGGATTCCGGGCAGGCACCAAGTGTCCTTTATGGAGCTCTCCATGGATTTCGAACTCTATGCAGGCAGAACACTCCCAGCTGCCCCACAGGCGGTATACAAGGGCGAGATGCTTTCGCTGCCTGAAAGGGCCAAGGTACTCAAGCTAGGGTTGGCCATATTGCACAGACACATGATGACAGGGCACCTTTTCCTTGATGGAGTACTCACGAAGTGCACCGCCTTGGGGGGGGGGGGGGGCATGGTGGTGGGACTTTCAGCGCCCCCCTGTTTCACGTGTAGACATCATATGCTGCCCATGATGTTGAACCCGAGGAAATACCGTGAAACAGTGTGGGTTACCAAGCCACAACGACGAAATGGGAGGGCAAGAGCTGGATAAGTGCCGCTAACAAGCCAAGGACAAGCAGGAATCCAGAGAGTCTAGCCCAGCTATCAAAGAAGGCCTCTCTAAGGTAGCTTTCACGGCCTCACTGCTCCCAGCAGTGCACCAACCAAAGCCCATTTCGGGTAGGGGAGGCGGGAAACGAAAACCAGATTTTTTGCGGCCGACTTTCTTCCACAATATTAGGGGAGCAGAGCCCCGGCCAGGCCGTGTAGCCTTCTGTGTCCAACCAAGTGCGCATACCCATTAGAGTAGCCTAGCAGCCGAAAAGAGCGCCAAGCAACCGGCATCACCAGAGCCCCAGAGTAACCCTTGCCCTGCGGATCAGGAATCCTCACATGTTGTCACCCCTAAGCTACAGGCCGAGGAAGACAATCAGGCTCGCTAAACCACACTAGAGGCGATGTCCAACCCTGAGGCATTCTCATCGCAATCATCCGAGGCGCCGACACGTCCAGTTGGAAAAGTGCCTTGTCACCCTCCCTGGTGGATCCCATGTGGTCGCCAGTGGCGACCTCAGGTGCCACAACGGATGACGACTTACAACCGATGTGCTTAGAAGAGCTGTTGTCGCGGGAAGCCAACCGTCAGATAAGCCCTGATTATCGATGTGATCTTGACCCTGCTAATGGTGCGGATGCCGACTCTTGGGAAGTGCCTATCACTGGGGACTTCCAAGGCAGAGAAACACCGCAGGCTGCGCACAGCGATGAAGATATCTATGTGGTGCCAATGGTGCCCTTCGAGAGCATTGTGAGCGGAGCCGCGCCCCCCCTTGTCGGAGTTTACCAGAGTTTGCAAGGCCATTCCAGGGCTTGCTAGGGTGGATGGCAAAGGTCGACAAGGGGAGTGGGTGGGCCCACCGGACTACATTTTGACAGAACTCGTGCTCAAACACCCTTTGCCCCATTCAAGGCGCTAGGATGAAAGGGTTGGCACACAACACTCAATTCTCTTCATTTGCACTAGCCATATGCACACATTCTCAGTGCCACATGACTTCAATAAATGGCAGGTTTGTTGTGAAAGAAAAGCCAAAGGAAAGGGTAGGAGAGCATATTTTGGAGCTAGGTGGTGCCACTGGTCCGCCCAAATTACCAACGAAATCCCCCTTATCTAACGCCATCTCTGCGGACACCATCGACTTTCCCCACGCGGGTGACCACAAAGCAGTCAGGGTCACAGTAATGAACCCATTGGGACCGCGGCCAGCGCCGCCACCGGTCATGGGCAATGTGTCGCACTGGCCCTCCTCGTTATTCCGCAAGTTTTCGCGCCACATGTCCCAATGGTCCAAAGCGCACTCCACTCACCAAGATCACATCATGCACCCACTAGACAGGGCGGACGCCATCATTGCCGCAGCGTCCAGCTTTGTACACGCACACCCCCGCCCACAGCCAGTTCAAGACGTGGTCGAACAACAGCTGGCTGACGAGTTGCACCGCGACCCTACCTCCAAGAGGGCCCAGCAAGCTTGGGCGCACCACAGGGCGACCAATAATATGAAACGGGCCCAACGACACCTGCGGCGCTTCCGAAAATGCGCGGTACGCGGCCGCTCTACTTTCTTCAATGCCCTAAAGTGGTGGCTGATCACCCCCTTCCGCACGACTACCCCACAACCTGACACGACCTCGGCCGCCGAACACCTTCCGCACTTCGCGGGGGACCCACCATGGAGACCGGAAGAGGCCAAGGCTCTTCTTTCACAAGTCTTAAAGCCAGGACGACCAGTGAGCCCCGATCCTCCCTCCTGGCAATCTTTCACAAAAGCGCTACGCCAACCCAAGAACAAGGCGGCAGGCATGGACCACGTGGCACCCCACCTGTACCAGTGGTTACCTAGGGAACTACAGTGGGACCTATACATAGCAGTGCGCCATGTGTGGGAAAGCGGCGATGTGCCGCACCACTGGCTGCAGGCCAGAATAGCCATGATCTACAAGTCTGGCCCCCCTGAGGCGGCCCGCAGTTACCGGCCCATTAGCGTAGCCACGGGGATGTACTCCATTCTAGCCCGGCTCATATTGGACACCCTGCGAGGGCCCATCGACGCGGCGCTCTCCGACCCCCAAGCAGGATGTAGACGAGGCTATACCACATCACAACAAGCCCTCCGCATGTCGATGCTTTTACACCAATACGGGGACGGTGCGCTGGTATGCCTCCTGGACATCGCAAAAGCTTACCCCAACATGCCCCATGAGTGCCTCACCTACGGACTCCAGTTGATTGGAACCCCAGCCCGCATCTACAACATGGTGGCTAGCATCTACGCGCACAGCACGGGGGTGTACGGAGACGTCCGTTTTCCGTTGCGTCGTGGCATCAAGGAGGGGTGCCCCCTGTCCCCAGCCCTTTTTGTTCTAGTGTATGAGGCCTTCCACCAGACTCTCACTAGAGAATTTCCCAACAGCACCATACTGGCCTATGTCGACGACATCGCCATCATCTCCCCGAGCCAACGGGAGATGCAGCACGTCCTGGAGCGCGTCAGTCAGTTGTTTGCCATACTGGGCCTCAAGACGAACCCTTCAAAGACACAGGTGTACCGTTGGGCCCCACCCTCCCGCCGTCAGGGTGTGGCACGACGAGAGTCCCCGACCAGGGACACCATCACGTGGGGCGATGCGCGATTGCCGCTGCAACCCCCTATCTTCCACTACCTCGGTCACCTCCTGGCACATCCAACCTGGGAACAAAAGGCACGTGATGACTTCGTGGGGACGGCCGCGGCTGATCTGACGCGATACCAATACCTGCCACTGAACGCTTTCGAGCGGGTGCAGCTGCTGAACACCATCTTGATCCCACGGTGGACGTACCGCACCTTGTTTCTCCCCAACGACTCAATGTTCAAAACCATGGACTCCATGTGCTTGCGGTTTGTGCTTATGGCGGAGGGCATGGAACTCAATAAGGTCGACGTTCACAAATCATACAACGTCCTCCATGTCACTTCTCCTCACCGACTGGGCGGAATGGGGTTGCACCAACTGTTCTGGGCCCACAGGGCACGCTTCACCACAATGGTACAGAACACGTTACGTTGACGTCCGGGATCCATTGGCTGCAACCTTAGCAAAGAATTGCCCTCCCGAGCGGTGCCTATTCGCAACTACTTGGCTATACTCACCCAACTAGGTGCTCGCACTGCACTCCACATAGCACTACCGCCGCGGCCGGCCGGGGGACCCAACCTCATCGACAGTGAAAGCTCCGATGACGGCGTCCTCTTGTCTGCCCGCAAGGAGCAGGTGGGGGATGCCCTCCACACGCGCCACTACATTGCCCCACACCGGTACCACGAAGACCCCTCGGCAGGCACGGTACCTGCGGGATACCACCCTGTCAACATCGCGGGCATAGCGTGCTACTCAAACAAGCAACCGCCAACCGGAACGTCCCTATACTCCGATGGCAGCCTTCAAACAGTTCAGATTGCGGGCTCGGAATACCAAGCGGCGGGCGCAGCAGTAACAAAAGGGCCTCTTCGCATCCTCGCCCGGGTGGCGGGCCCACAGCAGTCCTACAGGGCTGAAATGTACGGAGCAGCCATCGGCGCGGCCATTGCATCTGACGGTGACACTCAATACATCGACAACATGGCCGTCACAAAATGCGCACACCGCCGACCCACGCACGAATGTTCTGACGCTGACATCCGCCACAAAGTGTGTGACCAAGTGCAGCACAAACGCGTCGCCGCGGAGTGGATCCCCAGCCACCGCCTTGAGACGGAGGCCCGTAACGCGCAGGAACGCGAACAAATTCGACGCAATGGGGAAGTAGACCTGCTCGCCAAGATGGCCACGCGCCTACCCGTGCCGGATTACGACCCCCAGCGCCCCGAAGATATTGCAATGTGCGGCGGGCCCGCCCCCACTCCGGCGCGGAAATGGATCCTCCAACGGAGGCGCGTTGTCACTTTCGACGGTGCACACTGGGTATCCTGGCTGCCGATGCGCGGGGACCGACGTATGCTCTGGGTTAAATGGCTTTGGGGTCAGGTACGATGGGATGGGACGGGCGCGCCGTGGGACCATACCAACCCCAAATGCCCCATATGTCCCCTCCACCACGGTACCACTGTCCACAAACGACTCATCCACTGCATGCGTTGGAAAGTCGCATTTCGCAACATGTGGCTTAGCACCTGGGGACCATGGCAAGATACGGTGACGGAATGGTGGAACAGGGCGTCAGCGGCAGACCTACACCATGTTGCCTGCCTTCGCATACCACAGTCCCTATGGGACCACATCCCCCGAACAATGCGGGTAGACCTCAGGGAGCGTGTGGCCTGGCACCAGTACCACGCCCTACATGGCGTATGCCAACTGCGCGGCCAACTCACCATGCCCCCCCGTGACCCACAGGTGCCGCCCACGCCCTCCACGGCGGTGCCGGCATGGTACACAAAGCTGCGCTCACGAGCTGTACGACCGAACCCCACGGACTCTATCCTCCGCAATCAAGTAGGGTATACAGGGCCCCGGGAGAGAACACAGCGGCAGGATGGCCGCGCCTCTCAAGAGACGTCCCACCGTAGGGCTGCGCGCACATGGGACCGGCCGCAATCGTACTACACCCGGTCATGGGCGGTCAAATATCTCGACCAGTGCCTCTGTCCCACTGCCGCGGACCCAGGGGCGCAACACGTAGCTTCGGCAATGCAGTATCTGGCCCAGCCTTGGTTTCTGCATCAACGTGCCGTTCTCGGGGCCTCACTGATGGTTTCATACCGCGACATGCTAGAGGACCTGGTGCGGCAATCACGGCACTGGCACACCCTCCTGCGGCGTGCTAGAGTGTGGACCACCTCCGCAGACCAGCACTACCAGCGGCATGACCGAAGGGTCCAACTCTTTTCGGTGATGAGCTAGTTGTGGGCATCCGAGCGCACGGCCCACTGGGTGGAGCCCCCTCTACCTAAACGCCACTACCGCACAAGACCCGGCATCCTGGGCCAACGCCCGCCACCAGACATGGCCCCTACAAAGCGACGAAAGCTTGTCACTCTTGAAGACCTGTGGGGAATGGCACACACGTGATGCAGCATGTTTAACCCCCTTAAATCTTACGCATTATAGGCTTGCCATATGGCGTGGCGGTTTTGCCTACCGCAACAGAGAGCCCTCTGTTATACGCATGTGAACTCTGGGTCTTTGCCATGTGCCCCGCTTTGCGGGGATCCACTGTATCATATGCTGGAGACGCCCACTTTCCCAAGCACAGTCTTGAGTACTCTTTGAACTTCTGGAGTCAGTCAAAAAAAAAAAAAAAAGAAATCCCCCTTATCTAACGCCGAAGCGCTTGGTACCGACACCCCAACCCCCACCCCACTATAGTCGCCACCTAGCCGGAGAGGGGTTAACAAGTGAAGCATCACACCCAAAATAGGGGTTGAGCCAACCTCCAGTGATGATCTCAGAGGAATTCACCCCACTATTCCTTTGGCGGGATGAGTCGCGGCTGTGCCCGGGGCCTAACACCTTTTTCATTGCATGGGTACCTCTGATCAAGAAATGTCTAATGTAGAGGAGGATGCTCTGTCCTCCATTGTAGAATCGGGACGACTATATTACTGATTATCTCACAGATGTGTCGACGGAACTATTCTGAGCTAACAGTGAAGACTTCAGCACCGACGTCAGTTTAACAAGAAAACATCTCAGTCGTCAACCTCACCACGTGTCACAATAGCATATAGGAGCACTGTTGGGGGTACACAATCTTGAACACACACACACACACACACACACACACACACACATAACCCCCACGCCCCAGAGGTTCTGGCTCAGGTGAGGCCCCCTACCGCGACCCGAGCAGGCCCCAGAGGCAGCTCCACAGCCCGTCAGGGTTGTAGTTTTCTGTCCTTTTCAAGTTGGCGCCTCAGGCGACCGCTGGGGGCCCTGGACCCATGCGGGCCTCCCTCTTTAATATTGTTCTACCCACACACACACACACACACACACACACACACACACACACACACACACACACCATCCCGTGCCCTTTGCTCAAGGGTGGCAGAACAAGTTGGCCGCAGTAGTACCAGCAGCCCGCAAGCTTGACATGCATTCTTGGAGGGCAACGCCCCCAAGGAACAATAGCATGTAGGCTAGAGGTTTTGGCTGACAAAACAAGGCTGAGCAATGGAGGTTCACTGGTGGCGGAGTGGTTTCATGTTTGAACTGCCGGACATTGTGGCATATGCATATGCAACCACGACGTGCATGTGTGGAGCGCTTTGCTGACCTGCTTGCGGCCCTGCTCTCATGCCCATGGACAACACTTGGCAGGTGATGACACGGCGGCGGGGGGGTTGGGGGGCATGGAAATAAGGAGCCGGGTGACATGACACCAAGAATGCTGCCAATACAACTCCAATGTTTGCAGGGGTGGGAGAGTTTTTGCCGCCCCTGCGTGCTGATGACAAAATGATGGTTAAGGAATACCCCTTGGTCGGTACAGCCCATGGTATCATCAGCAACACCCCCTTTGAGACACAAAACACTGCACAGGGTTTGATAATGGAGCTAGACGTGATATGAATTTCAGCCTCATCACTGTTAGAGATGGAATCAAACAGTTCCGCCTGCACCATGTATGACATTCAGCTCATACCTGTGAAGAGGTGAACAGTGCAAATTGCCAATTTTGCACTTGTCATTTCGTCCTCTCCGGCCCATCAGCACACCCGCTCCCCCACCCAACCCATCAAATCCATGCATCACTCTTATGATTCGCTGGAAGGATATTGGGAAGGAATGCATATTAACAAAGTGCCACTCAAGGATGCGGTATTGATAGGCCTTCCATGCGCCTGACTACATGAGCTGTGAATGAATTAGAAGGGCATTGAAATAGCTCTGGTTGGCAGCTTTGTCCAGGCACTGGGATGCGGCATGTTTGTCCAAACAGGGGGCGTATTGCGCGCTGAGCGCGTGCTGTGCACAAAGTTTGTACAGGACCATACCCAAGCTGCATAGTTGTCCCTAGTATCACTATCAATGAGCCCTGTTATGCATTTGTTTGAGTTGCTGCATGCTTTGCCCTCATGTTTTGCATCCTTTCCCATAGTTTCATGGTATCTATCAAGAATTTGGATTTGGATTCCGAGTACGAAATATGGCTTGCGATGAGGAAGAAACGGACAGGTTGCGACAACATAAGGTGCGGAAGAAGTGGAAGGAGACTGAAAAGGTGGCATCACAATTGGCAGCGAAATCCTAAACTCCTAGTGTCTCGGAACTATTCCGGACACTGTGGTGAGGTTGTTGAGACAAACCTGAAAAAGGTTTGTGAATATATCAATATGGTGGTGGACGAGGTTTCGATGGTCTGACCGCTTAAACCGTTTTTATTAACGGCCCTCATTTCCCCTGCCTCGTGACCCACTTCACTGACTCTATGCCCATTAGCTCGACTGGCGGTGGCCTTGGGTGGCTTGGGGGGTGGGGGTGGGGTGAAACATCAGGCTGTCCAACATTGTGGGGGTGTAGTATGGTTTGTATAAACAAGAATATTGCCAAAGGAAGCAAAAAACCCCAATTTCTTCCTGTCATGTGCGCGCTGTGCCCACGCTGTGCACACTGTGCCCGCGCTGTGCCCGCGCTGTGCACACACGCCCCCACAGACTGCGCTATTTGTGCCTAGTCCAGGAACATTTTCCTGAGCGCCTCGTTAAAACATCCCCCTGATTTGTACAAAAAAAGGTACAACCAGTGTACAGACTCCCACAAAAAGACGCTGGACAGCAACAGCCCAGTGGAAATGCCTGCAGGGCCAGCTGGTGTGTTTTATCACCAACCTGTGACTTTGGTGGTTGACCATCGCATGCGCCCATTTCATGCAGGGCACTGCACTGAAAAGTCCGCACCAAGCATGTGCAGCCGCAGCATGCTGCAGCACCCGTTTTTTGGAGCTGCACATAGGGGTTTGGAAGCATGCCGCAGCATGCCGCAGCATCCAATTTTTTGAGTTCATGTGTCTGTCTGCCTGCTCCTGCTCTGTTTGCACGTGAGACATTCTGCCTGCCCCATGTCTCCCCAGTTTGTTTTTACTTGTCTTGTCATGAGTCAGTCATCTGTACCAACAACATCCAGTCAACAGTCAACACCAAGCACACCACTTTCCCAATCAGATGGGAAAATTCTGCTGGGGAATGGGAACGTCAACCTGGCACACATGCACGCAAGGCTGCACTACAGCCCCCACCCATTTGTGTGGAGGCACCACCACAGCCAAACCCCACGATCATTGTCAACGTCTCACGGCCAGAACCAGCTGAACCTGAGTGCAGCCAAAAAAGACAATTTTCCTACGTTGAGTAGCATTGCTGTTTTCTTTGTCCGACGACCACGCTCTGCTTGCCATGTTGAGCGAACGTTCAGTTTGATGGGCCACATCCAAACAAAGGACCGTTTGTGTATGGGCAACAACACTTTGCACCATTTGGCTATGATGTATGTCAACAAACCCACTACAGACGATCCGGATGGTGAAAGTGATTAATTCGGCCCAACAGTGTTGTGCATGTTGTCTCTTGTTTGTGAGTTCAATTTCCCACAGAAGCGCAGGTACCCACATGTGCAGGTGGAAGCATGCCGCAGCATGCCGCAGCATGCCGCGGCACAAGAAATTTTTCCGAGGGACCGCACATGCTTGGTCCGCACATTTTTGCAGCCTCCTGTTTCCAGCTCCCCCTTTCAGCCTTTCAGCAAGTGCACAACAGAAGCAGGCAGAAGGAAACAGCCACATTGGAATCATCATGATTTCAATGCAACTGGGACCATCTTGTGATTTGCATGGGTTATGCTAATTCCCACTCGGGCAGCCAAGCCATCACCAGTGACTGAAATTCATGAGAGAAAGATATGTAGCCGTGCGCAGTTGGTGGAGGAGCGCGTTACATGTCTCGCATCAATTAGTGTGCTTGAAACCAAAAAATAGGTCGTCTCTGAGATGCTCTGTGAACTCTAGACTGGCCAAGTGTATCCCCCCACACCCTTGTTACTTTTCTTTACTTTCAGAGTGCCCTCTTTTTTTGCCCTTTGTCAAGCATGTCGAAGGTTCAAGCCTCTCATTTGCTCATCAAGCACCAAGGGTCTCGCAACCCTGTGTCCCGTCGCACCGGCCAAAGCACTGCTGGAACGACGAAGGAAGCTGCTATTGCGGAACTGCAGGAATATGAGAAGAAGATCAAGTCTGGTGAGCTTGATTTTGCCAAGGCGGCGACCGCGCGTAGTGATTGCGGTAGCTTCAAAGCGGGCGGAGATCTTGGACCTTTTGGCCGGGGCGAGATGCAGAAGCCCTTTGAGGATGCCACCTTTGCCTTGAACGTGGGCGAAATGAGCGGCGTCGTAGACACCGACTCGGGCGTGCACTTGATTCTCCGGACTGCGTAAGTTTTGCTAGGCTCGTTTATTGCAAGGCAGGCAGGTGAAAGTGAGTCCCGAACTCTTGGGCCTTTTGGGGCTCACGCAGGCATTCGGCATTGCTGTACGGGATACACGGCCCTGTTTACTAGCAGTCCTATCGTTTTAATCATTTTGTGCATCGCTTCCAAGTGCATGACCAGTGGTGGGCATATTGCTTACTGTCTGAATTGGCATTGTATGGAACTCGAAGTTTCAAGGTCTTTGCATTTGGCAAGGCACCGCGTAGTCTCCGTTTCATTGTACCGAATTTTCGCCATAAATGGCGTGATCAGCGACGTTCACAATCTGTTAGCAATCATAATCAGGGATAAATGAAGGAGCACGGTTCATAATGTGAATCCTTGTTCAAGCCTCCCTCGAGACCAACCACGTTGAGGGGCCGCATCAATTCTGTGCGTCATTGAATTTGGCACCATTTGAAGGGAAGCCAGCGACGTCCAAGTTTGTGCACAGCATTGTATCTTTCCTGATCTTTGGCAGACATTGTACATTGTCGACATCGTTACGAGATTGCTAAACCGCCGCAGTGCTACGTACACATGGGTCCGCCAAGGAATCAGACAATCTTTGGCACACCCCGCCCCCCCCCCCCCCCTGTGTGCCATGCACAGCTCTGCCGCACTCAGGCTCCAGGGTCCAAAAACCTTCCGAGCACAGAAACATCGGGAATCACTGAGCAGCCGGTTGGCAACAGATTCAGCTGATTGGGTAACAACGCTGGCTGGTTGACATGATAGGTTTCAGAGTTTTATTTTTTGCTCATCCTCACTACGTGTCAGATCTGCCACCACAGTCATTGGTGGGACTATCGCAGAACTGGACAGCTCTGAACCTTGATCGAGAGACTCATCTCGAGTAGCTCATCTTGGTCTGCCTCCCCCAAAAAGAATAGGGTTCAGATTTTTGCATGCCCGTTCCCTGGACCTGTTTGCCCATCACTGGGCAGGGATCCTACCCTGACCCTGGTAGGGCCCCAGTTTGTACAGTGGTTGGGGGTCCAGCGGACAGTGATGGCAGGTGCAGAGTAGGCCCAAGAGTTGTGATCTAACTGGACGCGCAACACAAAAGGACCTCCTTGGGGGAGGTGGGGGTGATAGCTACAGATGGGGGAAATTAGGTCAAATGACCAATTGGCAGGGCTACAGACTCCCAGTTCGCTGCTCGTTGGGGCCTCCCCTGAAGTGTAAAACTGCAGACCCCTTTAGGAAATAGGCTGGAATGGAAGAATGGTGGCACCCATAATTTACGTGGGGCTTGTGGAAATCCGTCCATTCATCTTGGAGTGTCCTCTTGAAATATCTAGGGGTAGCTGGAGTGGGGTCCTGAGCGTAGTGCTTGTGCAATGCAGCTATTCGGCCACTGGGAATTTAAGAACCTGCAGTCTCTGTCACTTGTGGGACAACATAATGTATTCGCCCACTACCACTCAAAAGATGCCTGCAAATGTGGTATTGTATGGTTCTATCTGCGAGGGGATGGTGTATAGGGCATGTTAGTCTCTCAGATAATTTGTAGACACATAAAGGAACCACTTGCAGGGGTTAGCAACAGGGTAGGAGTTAACAAAGCACATTGGGCCCCCACAGTCACTCATAGCATCCTAAAAGTATGGGCAGGAGGTACACTAGAGAGCGCCAAAGGAATTTTGGCCACAGGAATGTAGAAACCAAGAGATAGCTACACAAATGTAGGCAAACCCGCGACAACTAGAGAAACTGAGTCGGCAGATGAGAGACAAATTGATTGCGGGGATGGTGTGGACTAGATCATTAGATCCAAGAATGCAGTCAGATTAGAGATCGGCAGCCATATGAAAGTCGACCTTGGTATGAGAGATAAAAGCTGTTTTTGTGTGTGGGGTCATGGTTCACTGTGGACGAAGACAGAACGGATGGCTTCAAGGCTGCTAGAAATCTCATGGTTGAATGTGGAGTGCCCCTGCCCGCCCAAGCAACGTGCAAAGCGGGGTCAGATCATTGTATACGGGGTCGGTGACAGTCCCAGCGCTCAGTGAGTCTAAACCAGTGAGTCTAGGTGAGTCAGCCCTCACCACTCAGCGAGTCTAAACCAAGAGAGGGGTGCACTCGTTTTGTTGAACTGATGTTTGTTTCATAAACATAGGATTGATGTTTATCATAAACATAGGAGTACTGTGTGCAGGCCATATCAGATGAGAGGTTGGCAGGGATGTTGTGACCAAGATGTAAAACATGTAATCACAAAGATAAACAGGCAAAGGGGAATGTTAGAATCTGGTGGCATTGCAGTTATTTTGCTGAAGGGTGGTAACAGAGTCACGCGTGTCTTTGCAAATCCTGCAATAATTCAGGGCCGAGCTTGCCTCTTTGTTTTATTGGGCCACCATCTTGACAATGGGTCGCCCGGTCGAATTGGAGCAGCACGGGGTCCCTATTGTCATCAATGTGTACCGTATCTCCAACATTATCTTACATAAGATGGGTATCCGCATCTACCACTCTGCCGTGGAGATTTGTGGCAAGGAATGGTCGTTCGGAGGCAGTGCCATCCCAGATGACTCTTTTGCGCACTTGCGGTCCGGCATTTTTTGGATTCCGCCGAAGGAAAACAAAGAAGATTTGTTGCATGAACTTAAGGTTGGGACAACACCGCTGTCAAGGTACGTTTCTTCCATTGGTCTCATCATTGCTTCAGGACAACATGCAGTTATTGCGAGGGGTTATCGATGAGGAGGTTGAGAGCGCCTGTGTGGGGGGATGCCATGGCAAAGGCTCGCAAGAAGTGAGAGATGGCGTAGGAGCAGTGTTCCTTCCTTGATTCTTGTCGCTCTCTCTTCTCCTTGCAAGCCGCTACCGCGTTGATCTATCAGCCCTCAGGTGATCCTGATCACAGATGCCGCCCAGGTTCCGTTCCTTATCTGCTTGGGTCCACAACAAGTCTCAGGCCGTCGTCAGGCCTGCGAGGGTTAGATTCCAGGGCAATCCCACAACGTCCCAGGGTGGAGTTGGGATGGCTTTAGGCATCAGCTGAGTGTGGGTACAAGTGGAACTGGGGTCTTCTGTCTGGAGTGCTGTCTCGCGGAAAAAGGATTTCACATGGGGTTGTACGTCAGGTTGGTGTGAAAATAAGTTTTGGCATTAGCATCTAAAACCATGCCCTTGGTTGGGGATTCTAGGCCGGATAATGATGACGGATGGGCAAAGGATTCCAAAATCAGACAGGCTGAATCTGAACTGAGTACAAAAACCACCTATACTGTTGTGTCAGCGCTAGTTTGGAGCTGACCCGGTTTCATGTCAGGTTGGTGTGAAAATGAATCTTCGCCTGAGATGGTGACCTGGAGTGGGGATTGGATCATGGATGATGGTGATGCATGGTCCATAAATCGAAAATACTGAATTACTTCCGAAAAATCACCCATGCTGTTGTGTCTGCAGTGTATGGAGTGGACTTGTTTTGTCGTCAGGTTGGTGTGAAATTGACTTTTGGCCCGAGAATCTAAATTCGTGACTCTAATTGGGGATGGCAGGATGGATGATGGTGATGGATGATCACAAAATCGGAAGTCCTGTACCTGAACTAATTCAAAAAAATCACCCATACCGTTCCATTTGCAGTATTTTGGAGTGGACCTGTTTCGACGGCATTTTGGTGTGAAAGTGAGTTTTGGTCTCAGAAACGAAAATGGTGATCCTGATTGGGGATTGCAGATGATCCCCCTACTGAATCTGGACTAATTCCAAAAACAACTGTTGTGTCTGCAGCAGTCTAGACTGGAGCTTCTGTAACGTAAGTTTCAGTTTCGAGTGAAAGTGAGTTTTGGCCTAAAAATCTAAAATGTTGACCCTGATTGGGGATTGGATGGTGGATGGTGATGATGGATGATCCCAAAATAAGAGATGCTGAATCTGAAATAGTTCCAAAAACTACCTGTACTGTTGTGTCTGAAGTAGTAGTGAAGTAACGGGCCTCTTTTGACGTCAGGTTGATGTGAAAGGGAAATTTGGCCTGATCTAAAATTATGACCCCGATTTCGGATGGGATGATGGCTGATGATGATGGAAGATCCCAAAGTGGGAAATGCTGAATCTCAACGAATGCCAAAAACCAGCTACTGCCGTGTCTGCATGTCTCATGTGGTCCAATGTGTCTGCATGTCTAATGTAGTCTAATGTTGACCTGCCTTGAAGTCTGTTTAGTGTGAAAGTTAGTTGGACGTGAGAGTCTAAAATCGTGAATTGGATGCTGCTGCTGCATGATTCCAAACTGGGCAATGCTGAATCTGAACTTGTTCGAAAAATCACCTACCCTCCCCCCCCCTTGCAAAGTCCCCTCCCTTGCAAAGTCCCCCCCCCCCCCCCGGGACACCGTCACTTCCATGTTTTTCTAGTTAAAATGAATTGTGCTGGTTTGTGTTGCCCATCTGCTTTGCGCATGGCCTTGCATTGCTTTCCCAGTACTACAAATCAAGCACCTGTGTATGTTCTGTGATATTCTCTCTCCAAAGGCGTTGTATGGGTGTGTTGTGTTGCCACTTCAGACCCAAGATGTTTTCTCCCGGAGACCATGTACGGTACCACTCACGCACACTTGGTGCACATGTGTTGGCCACTGTTGTGGGGCCTTCGCCAAATGGGATGCAGTTTTGCCACATTCGGTACATACACCCTGGTGGGGTCACTCCGGTGGATCATGAGAGTGCTCAACTGTCAAGGCTAGAGGCTGTGGCGGTTGAATCCCCCAAGTCGGTGGCTGCCCCCAAGGCAAGAGGAAAGGCTGCCCCCCAGCCAAGAGGAAAGCCAGCTGGTTTGGCTGTGCAAGCGGGCGCTAAAGCGGCTGCCAAACCAGCCCCGCGCGCCATTGCCTCCTCCTCCTCGGCCAGTGCAACACACCCCGTGCCTGTCATGCAAACCGAGCATGTGCAACAATTCAAAGTGTGTTATTCTCGTACCCAGAAGTTCTTTACCGTTCCTTTGAATCCTCAATAACATTTGTGTTGGATGAAACACATTGGCACCGCATCAACGCGAAAGTCGCTTCACACGTGTTCTCTTTGCTTGCGTCAGTGGAGGGTACCACAGTTTGCCTTGAGATACCCTTGCAATCTCCCCCCCCCCCCCGGGACACCGTCACTTGGTGACCGTCTCCCCCCCCCACCCGGGAGACCGTCGCGCGCTACCCCGGGACTTTGCAAGGGGGGGGGAGGGTACATTGTTGTGTACAATATTCCAGAGTGCGCTTATTTTGAGGTCTGTTTGGTGTGAAAGTGAGTTTTGGTGCATGCGTGGTGGTCTTCTTTGAACCTCTTTGAGATGCCTTGCCGAAGGCAATAGAATTCGCCTGATATGCCACGCTCCTTCGACCAATACCCCCTTGTTGCATTTAGGTGAGGTTCGAGAGGTTGCAGAGTGTTAAGGAGGGTTGCATATGCCATCGCAATTTCCCGCAGTTTCCCGGAATTTTTCGCAATGAGTTTGGACCCTCCGTGAGCGCAATCCCATCCCCCCCCCCGCCGAGATTAGTGTTGCTGATCATGCAGCACATATTGAGAATTTCAAAGGAGGCGAGCGATGGCTGGCAGCCGTGGGATGATCCCCACATCCAACAGGATCCCTCACCTTCAGACAGCCACGTAAGGTATTGTTCGGCCTGCGTTGCCCAGTTCAAACTCGACTGCGAAGAATGGTATGAGGAAATGTACAGTGTTGTGGTTTTGTGGGACTGCTATTGCAAGTCCGCGAGGCAGATCTGCCCAAGGGTCCAATGGGGACACAAAGGCAAAGCACTGGACACTGGGTGCTGACACGGCAACCAGCCTCCATGGAACAGCCCCCCCCCCCCCCGCCCCCCCCCGTAAAAGAACCTCTTTCCAATTCCGCCTCCCCCTTTATGTCTCGCTGGCCTGCCCTGTCAAAGCAAATGAATGCCTCTCCACCGTCGCTCTCCAGGACCGAGATCGACATTGTGTTGGACCGCCTGCACGACTCTGTTGAGTGGCGAATGGACAAATATGACCCGTTCACCTGCAACTGCAACCACTTCGCACATGCGCTCTTGAAGGCGCTAAATCCAGAGCTTCGCTTCCCCTCCTGGATCAACCGCCTGGCGAATCTGGGCGATATGGTGATTCCACAGTGGACACGCCAGTTTTTGATGCTGCGGTCCCGGTCCAGTATTGAGGTAGACCCTGAGTGCACGACTCCCAGCCAGAGTTTCTTTTCAGTTTCCATTCTGGTAGAGTGGAGGATGGGATGTGTACAGGACGCCATCACTCGGGCACTGATCCTCTGGGTGGCCGCAGTGGGCGGATTGGGGGTTGTTTTGTATACTGCATGATGATCTTTTTTTCCATCTTGTCCAATGATGATCTCTGAGGATGCTGTCTCCTGTGCTAAACACGCATCCTGGTTTCGTTTGCGTCGGTGTTTTTGTGGCTGCTCACCTCCCCCCATCCCCCCCTCTCCCCTCAAGAAGAAAAAAATTAGTCTGCAGCGCTTCCATGAAGATTGCGAGAAAGGACCGCCACAGTTGCAAGCCAGAGCGGAGAGAGTGGTTTGGCAAGCAACCCATCGACAATTTCCACCCCCACGCAGCACCTCCACACGTACACACCCCCACGCACAGACACAGACCTGGACATAGCAGACACAAGTGATGCTGACGGTCCGGTCGGCACACATGACACGCTTACGCCCGCACACATGTTCAGCCTGGCCTCGCTTTGACATTCCCAGCCCATCCTGCTGTTGGAAATGCTTTACAGCCGCAGCGGTACACAGTACAGTAAAATGCGTTCGCCGCAACTGCCCCGCTGCCCCAACTCCGCATTGCCGCAGCAAAGCCCCGCTTCATAGCACTTTAATGCGATGGTGTCCTTCCAGGTACCCACGGCTTTCAGTCCTGAGGAGCTGCAGCAGCAGGCACAGTACGATGCACAGGTGTGGGACTCAGCTCTGCCCTCGCACCCGGTCGCTTTCATTGTAGTGCCCTTTGAGGGAAACGCGCACGCGGTGCACGCGGTGCAATACGCGGTGCGCAGCGTAGGTGCACATATTTATATTTACATTCAGATACCCCCTTCTTTGTCGCCAACATAATCACCTTCAGGGAACTGGAAGGATGGTGCAAAGATGAATGAGCTGTATGAGTTGTGTGGAGTACCCTGCTCTGTCCTTTCTTGTCATTTGTCATATGGGGCTACATTGCCAAACCCCGAGTGCAATAACTGCACGTGCTGTGGTGCACATCCAGCAGTTTCTGAATGGACGTAACGTCCGATACGAGCCGTACGGACCGTGGTCACATTTTCCTGGATATTTTCAATGTTTGTAGGACAATGCGACCATGGACAGCCGTTGTGGAGGCCTCCGTTGTTGTATGTGAACCCCTGAAGCCACCACGTCCCTGCCAGCCTGAAAATCTGCCATAAAATGTGTAAAACAGGTACTCTAAAGAAGCATGTGGTGCGCATGCGGTGCAACACGCGGTGCACATGTTTCCCTCTTTGTCAACGGCCCCTCTGGTGAGAGCCTTTTCGAACCGTTTCCTCGAAACCTGGCTGATACCTCTGAATTCGGGGTTCGGTGGTAACACAATGACCCTGAATTTCGAGGTGTCCCTGGGGTGTCACACGGTGCCATGGGTCCTCCCCGCTGGCAGAGGGGAAGGCGGGGTTTCAACCTTTTTGGGGGATGGGGCAATAAAGCCTCTGGTAACTGGGGGAGGGGACGCCTGGCAAAGGGGGCCGTTCATCAGCTGAAGACCCCAACAATCTCTTTTGGAGGTTTCAAAGGTCAATGTTTTTTTTTTTTGCACTGAATGATGGCTTTTCTAGACACTGACGACACGCTGATTCCAGCAATGCCATGTTTGAATTTAGGGGTGCGGATGACCTCCGGGGCTTAGGTGGGTTGGGGCCTGGGTGGATTTCGGGGGCCCTGTCAGTTCAGCCTTTGGTCCCAGTCCCAATTATTGGCACTTCGCGTCTACAACAGGCAGGAAGTGTCTACAAGGGGCAGGTAGTGCCTACTTGGGGCAGACAGTGTCTACAGACTACAGACCGCTTGGCCCCTATACACGGGTAAACGATGTTAGCGGATTGTTTTTGGGGAAGGAGGCCTTAGGTCCCCTTCCCAAATATCGCCTCTTCGCGTCTACAACATGCCGGCAGTGTCTACTGTGGTAGACCGCGTGGAGCAGACAGTGTCTACATGGGGCAGATAGTGTCTACAGACTGCAGGCCGCAATTCCTTTGATCCACAGGTAAACGAGAGGGGTACACGGGTAAACGGGGTAGCATACGGTGGTTAGGGATCATATTCTTGCATATTGGGGGCCTTTGGCCCCACACGTGGCGCTACGCGCCCCTCCTAAGGGGACCTCGGAACCCACGGGGGGGGGGGGGGGCAGAGAGGGGGGGGGTAGGGATGGTATATACCATTTAATAAATTAATCAATATTTGGTGTGTTAACGTCAAAAAAATAACGGGCAAAAATCCAGCAGTCACACTCAGGCAATGCATTCGTCGGGTCTTTTCCATGCCATCCATACAACAGTCATGCAGCTCCTGCTACACCCCAGTCTACCCGTGTTGTTCACCCTCTTCCAATACAACAGCCTTGCTTTTCAACGAGGACAAGTGTGTGTGACTCTGGTCGAGTGCAAAACAGCAGATACCTTGGGGCGAAGCCCTCAGGGCCATGGCAGCAGGTTGTGCCCACCCACCGCTTTGGGACGAAGAACTGAATTGTGGATATTTGCACAGGCAAGTCTGCCCGACATGGCAAGCGATCCCTGGGCGAATGTAGATACTGCAAACAGGAGAACGAGGGATCACAGGCAGATTGGCAGGTGAATTCAAGCTCTGCGTGTGCACCTTGGGGTATGGTTACATTGGGCCTGGGAATGAAAGGCACGGCCCCCTGGAGGGGGTGTGCAGATCGGGGTACTTTCACGTGGCTCCACTTGGTACTCGCACTGCCACATCAAAGTGGGGGATGGTATGCGGCGGTTGGCGAGCTGTACGCAGGCATCCATCCTGCCCACTGCCACAGGGTAACGGAGACAGTTTGGGCGTAACTGCCTGGACGCCACAGATTACGGCCACTACCCCTTGCAGAGCCAAGGTCATGTTGTCCGTGGCTATTCCCGACCAAGATGGTTCGGGGGTAGGGGGAGCTGGCTTCACCTGCACGGGCGCACCGGGTTATTTGAGTCCAAAGTGAAAGGAAGCAAGGCGGTGCGTTTAAGAGGTCCAGACCCCGCCACCCCCTCTAGACCCCCCAAATCTTCTTGCCTACGCATAGGATGCGGCGATTGGGGCTGACCACAGGATTATGGCTCGTTGGGGGCCTTGGGAGATTCATTGTGCGTCTACCAGATTTTCTTGTTTCTTTCACCTGTTGTGAGTGGTCAACTAGTGTTGACCCCTGCACTCATGTGCAGTCGAATCGCTCATGATTTCATGGGGTATTCCAATGAGCCCCAAAAACCCCCTGAAACAAATCCCCGCCCCCCGCTCCCCGCGGAATTCCCCTGCTACGGCCGTGGGTGTTCAAGTCTACAACTGCACTGAAATTCAGCCCCAAAAGGCGTGGATCCTAGCCACGAGCGGGGGAGCGCCTAGCTAATGGGGAGGACATTTTGGAAACCAGGCGAGTTAGGATTGGGAGACAAGGAGAGGGTATGCAAATGCCCCGACCTGCATGCTCTCAACCTCGTACCTTGCACCTTACTGGTGACCATGACCAGTACCCCCAACCATGGTAACCGATCACAGCAGCCACCCCTCCTGACAGACCCTGTCGCAACTCACCACCATTGACCACGCTTACGACCCCTTGCAACCTGAGACCATTGTGACCCATTGGCAGCGACCGCTGTCACCACCAGCCACCGTCACAAACAGCCTGAATGTGCAGCACCCCTGACCTTTTCACTGCATGCCTTGTGCCGTGGGTTTGTCATGTGGGTGGTTCGTGTGTTGGGGAGCGCTGGGGATTACAACACCCTGTTTACCCTTGCGCCCTCCCAAACGTGGACGGCAGCGACGTTTGGGGATATGTCCCTGCACGTTCCTATCTGTGCCCCAGGTGTACTCTGCAACGTGTGCTCCTCCACCGGGCAGCTACCTCACGGACCGCGGCATCACATTAGTGCCACGTGCCATACGTGATCTACAAGCAGCACAGGAGCATCTGCCGTCTCCCATGTCTTCAACCTGACTCATGACCACTGACGCCTAAAGCTTGACCCGTGTGGCACAGTCCGCAGGGCTGCAGCAACTTGACAAGATCCCTCAGTGAGTGCTCGATGACTGATGAATTACCCCGTGGCCCCAGCCCAGCGGGCTGGCTGCATTCTGGTACCCCCGAGAAATCTCGTTAGTTTACTGGCGCGCATTCCATGAAGGCACAGGAGGCAGATACTGTGGCCAAAGCCCAGCTGAAGGTGGACCAGTCTGGGGCCAAGTGTCGCCAGAGCACCAACCGTGTGCAACGCCAGAGCACTAACCGTGTGCTCTGTTGATGCTGCACCACACCACGTGCGGTATAATTGAGCATGCCTTCACCCTCATCATGTGTTACGCATACCCTTCAAAACGTAATTGCTCTCATGCCATCGATATGCCATGCACGACGCCTGATTTTGACCACGTCACTGACATTGCTCGCTGCTGCGAGGGGTAACTCGCTGCACGCCGGGGTCCAGGTGCTCATGAAACACATGAAGCATAAACGCAGAGCCATACCCGTTACCAACCCCATTAACAAGCCAGACTCTCGCAAACCCCGCAAGTTGAGACTCCTGCAGCACTGAAGCCACTTGCAGTGTGGCTGCAGCAGCAGGCAAAGGAGGAGAGGGTAGCCACACATGCGCCGTTGTTGTTCGAGGCCACAACGCTGTACAACAGTGACACCGCCAAGGCCACGGGGTCATGCAAGAGGGAGGCGGAACAACTGGCAGCCACAACCCCGTGGCCTTGGCGGTGGCACTGTTGTGCAGCGCTGTGGCCTCCAACAGCGGTGCATGGTCCGGTGTACCCTCCAGTCAAACGGAATTGACTTCCACACCATAGCTCAACAGATTGCCCTTGCCGTTGCTGGGCGACCCTCCTGTGCCCACCACCACCGAGAGCGCCTGCTTTGCCTGCTGCTGCTGCCACACTGCAAGTGCCTTCAGTGTCCTCCTCAAGCTGTGCTTCCGCCACCTTCGGCGCCAAAACCTTATCCCCCAGGTACGCCGCCTTGTCCACTTCCTAATCTGGGGAGCACTATCTGCTTTCTGGGCAGGCCTGCAACCGCTACATGCCACATGCGGAGTCCCGCCTCAGGCTGGGTGGTCTGGCTGCCCTCACCCTTGCACTTGCCCAGAAGAGGGAAAAGGTGTACATGGCCACGCTGGACCCTCAAAATGCGTTCTGGAGTGCACAACTGCCCTGAGTGTGGGTTTGCATATTTGTGGTGCAGGGGGCAAGGGGAGGAGGCATGAAGTACGTACAGCTCCCCTTTGGGTGGTCATATAGCCCATTGATATGCCAAACTTGAGTTCACGCCATAGTCAAAGGGGCACTGACAAGGGTGAGTGGGAACCACCAGGTGTATATTGACAACATTCTGTTGGCGGTATCAAGCACATCCAGGCTGTGGTGCATGGTGGTGCAGGCCAGGGATACGCTGGCCAGGGCAGGGTTCATTGTGGGACAAAAAGTGAGCCCAAGCCGACAGAGCGCATCTTGTTCATGGACAAAAACGTAGACACTGGGCAAGAGGTGATCGGAAACATGGTGGGGGCAGTCATGCGTGAGAAGAGAGGGTTGGGGGTGTTGATGGAGGAAGAGGGGGTGCGGGGGCGGGATCTGGCCTGACCCCCCCTCTTCCCATGGTTGTCAGCCCGCTGGGCTGGAAAAGTGTAGCACCAACAAACATCGGCACAATAAAGGATCATGGCTCCCAGAGATGAATGTGCAACACCAACAGTCTACTCATTGGGTTAAAAAGGACGCCATTGTGGTTCAGAAAGTGGTTCATTCAGTATTGGAGCTGATGTATCTAACTGGAAATGCCTCTGGTGCAACAAGCAACCTGCTGAAGGATGGGACGACAGACTGACAAACTGGCAGGGCGTTTTCCTGAAAATGGACGATGCAAAAAAAAAGAGGGGCTCACGCACTTTTTTCTTTGTGAGGAGAGTCACCCATTGCACCCTTCGCAAATCTGAACACCAAAAATACATCACACTTGTGACGAGATCCTCCGTGGCGACAGCAAGCAGTGACTTTTTGGACACAACAAAGCAATCCATGGTGTGGCCTGCAGCATGAAGGGAACACCATTAGAGGAAGAAACAACATCACATATTTTTTCTGTGGCCGCAGGCCGGAAAGGGAAAAAATCAGTGTCCGCAACATTTCTGACCTGGATCATGCATTAGAACAGGAGGAAGGGGCGGGTGTTCCAGGGGGGAGGGGGGGTCCCTCCTCCTCTGGTTGTCAGCCGTTCTAATACATGGCGGGGGTTTTCAGGACCTAGTTGCGGTGGGCACGGGCGGGAAAGCTGGCTGCCAAAAGTCCGAGCAGACTCTTGGGGCAAGTGTGAGGCCTAAAACTTGTGAAATCTCAGCTCAGGAATCACCAATGTTGGGTAAGAGGTATGATTTCTGAGGCATTTTCCAGTTCCTGGGGACAAGAAAGACAGTAAAGACGATCACCATCTAGTTCCAAATCCCCTGCCCATCCGTGACAAAGGTCGATGGCCATCGATCGTGACAGTGGGTGCAGCGTGACAATGGGTTACGGGCTGTGGTCGGTCACGATGCCCCCCCGGCCTCCCCGCCTGCCGTTACGCCATCAGACCGACCAGAAGTCCGTCCTGACCCCTTGTAACTGACCACTGCGGATCGATTGCCACCGAACAATGGCGTAGCCCATCTCGACGTATGGCGACTGACCACTATCGCTACCGTTTGTACATGGGATTCCATTCAGAAAACAATTTGGCCATGACCCTTTGCGATGTTCTCTTCAGCCCTCTGTAACCCTTAGGGAGTCAGTCCATCATGTCATCGACCGCCTTCTGCAACGTTGGGGCAAGTGTTTTGCCGACCTCCTGGGCCTTTGGCGCTCACCCGCACATTCCCACTTCTTGTGGGTGCTGTACCCACCGTGAAATCTGACTGTCGTGACCCATCGACACGCCACTGTCACGACCTGTTGCGGCCCATCCAGGGCTGTCCTTAACAAGCCAGATTTTTTTGTGTTAAGGACAGCCCCTAAGGACAGCCCCAGGGACCACCAATTGCCAACTGCCAACCGCCACCAACCACCATTGCTGGGTTAACGGAGTCAAATCTGCAGGGGTGTGCCTGACGACTGACTGGAGTCGAAAAATTGCGACTGGAGCCTGACTGCAGTCAATCACAAAACGAGATGACTGACGACTCTACACCTTATTTTAGCCCGATCTTAGCCTTCATACCCTCGGGGTGCGCGCTGCCAAGCCGCACGCACATTTCCCGATTTGGGGTGCGCACTGTGCCACATGCGCTTCCCGGGGTTGTAGCACGCCGCCGCTGAGCCGCCGCGCTGCACCCCATGCGCTTCACCGGGTCAGGGTGCGTGCCACCGCGCTGCGCCGCGTGCACTTTGCTGGGTCTGGGCGTGTCATATCAGGCAGCAGGATGCGAATCTTCAGTGCATGAAATCGCAGCGCCTCTCAGACGCTTTAGTGTGCGAGTTGCGCGACACGATTGAGTCGACTGAAGGGCATTGACTGGTGACTGATGTGACTGAGTCGCTGACTGGCGACTGACTGACTGGAGTGAACCAAGCACTCTGAACCGTGAACCGCCAGCCGCTGCCAACTGCCACCAACCACCAACCACCAACCGCCAACCGCCACCAACCACCAACTGCCACCAACCGCCAACCATGAACTGCCAACCGCCACCCACGACGGACTGCCAACCGCCAACTGCCAACCTTTGAAGTAGAGAAGGCCCCATGACCATGAAGCAGAAGGCGTCCCCGTGAACGTTCGTTTCTGTTGGCGTTATGAAGGTCGTTTTTTTTTTCTCCCTTAAGGACCGCCCTGGGCCCATTGCAGCAGACCACTTTGGCAAACTTACCCTCAGATATCGCCCCCCCCCCCCCCCCCACGAGTTTGACCGCAATACAGGGTACAAAGCCCCTGCCTCTCAAGTGGTCACAACCACCCATCCCCAGAAACTGTAAATCACATGCAGAATCTCTGCAGAGACGCTGTTGAGCGATTTTCCTGAACAAAACTGCCTGCAACAAACTGAAGGTGGTTGCCCAGCATCTCATGTCAGGTGCGGGATGACGAGAATTCGCAACAGCACACTGCCGAAGGCATACTGGCACCCCCTTCCCCTCGGATGTCAAGGCAGAAGTTTGTATTTGTGTATCAGTCCAGTGCATGTTCCTTGAATTGGTGAGCATTTGGGGGAAGACTCCACTTCACTGCATGCCAGACTGGATCGGACTGCTCTATGGTGATGGGACTGCAGGCTAACCTGAGGCGTGGCCCAGAGAGTGATTGCACTTCATCTACTACTGCATCCAACCCCGAGACGGGAGGGGTGGTTTACCCAATCCTCTCTGGCCCATCGCCATCATGTGTAGTATGGCACTGGTCTCGTGCACGAAATGGCTGCATGTCTGTGGATGTGCGTGATAGGGTGCACAGCTCTGCACACTTTAGATTATACACCGCAGAGCTCAGAGCTGTAATTCGAGTGCAGTCTGATAATGGAGTGTTGAAGATGCGTGGATGTTGTGGGTGGGGATGGTGGTGTGGATATTGGTGGGGTTCTGCATTGGGTTGGTTGAACAACACATTTCGCTGGTTATTGACAAGTGTCCTCATTGCATGCGGCCTGTGTGAATTTGAATGCTTTACAGGAGCCCGGAACACCTTGGAGAGATTGTTAGATCAAGCACAGGTGTGGGCACCAGTCCCCCCCCCCCCCTTTGGGGTCATTTGGGCAGCATACCCCAATGGGTGATATCAGATGTCCAACCCCCCAATGAATTTTTCGATTTTGAGCCCTCCAGCCCCCCCTGTACCGGGGTGCCACTTTGTTGGGAAGGGGTGGGTGAGGGGTTGGGGGGGGGAGGTCCATTTTTTTTTTGCGCATTGTGGCCGCTGTGCGGCAATTTAGACCCCGGTCCTGAATAATTTTTTTCTTATACATGGACCCTCAAACCAATAGTGGGGGTCTCAGGTCCGAACTCTGGGTACCCCCGGTCGCCCCCCCCCCCCCCCATGGGCCCTTGCCGGTGAGGCTTTACACGTTCAGGGTGGCATGCGTCGGCTGCAACTTTTCGAAAAATTTTGACTTTTTCTGAAATCTTTTGTCGCCCCTATGATGGGTTTGGGTGATCATTTGGTGACAATACAGGTACTCCAGCTCCCATGGGGACTCATGTAGTGGATGCTAGGGTGGAGGCATCTCCACTGCCTAAATTGCCATTGCTACTACATGACTCATCCAATGGCAAAGATGGGTTGTCTGCAGGTGGTGGCCTTAGAACCTTTGCTAGTCTCAAAATTGCACTCTCCAAGGGTGCCACAGTGTCTCAGAGTATCTTGTCCAGAACGGCAGCTGCAACTATGTGACTACTGCAGTCTGGCACCCTGCATTGACTCCACCAAGGGGTTGGTCAATTTGAGGCCAGCAACAACCCTTTGGCAGACCTTTTGGCTCCTTGGGCTCCACCACATGGCGGGACTCTGGCGCTGCCATCAGTGTTGCCTCTAACTCCAAGTGGCAATTGGACCATCCGAGTTTGCCTTGAAACCAGCCCTGCCCAATGCCCCTTGAAAGAAACACCAAAAGTTCTTCAACAAGGGCTGGCCGGTTCCACAGAGCAAGATATGTCCTACACTAAGCTCCTCTTCAAAGAAGGGCAGTTTTTGGTGGATGAAGTAATGAGTGACCTGTTTGTGGACATGGCAGCACAATGTGTCACTGCAGAAATTCCAATTCCCTGTTTCTTTCATTACGAACGGCGGCACTCTCCTACAGCACAAGGTTGATGGGCCGCCCAAATTCGTGAACAAAGTCACCGGTTATCAGGATGGCCACACAGCTCAAGTTCGGGTTCCAGATGAAGCACAATTGCGTCACGGATTGCCTGTTTCCTACACGGTGATTGAACTTCCTAATGGTGAGCAGGGCAGACAACATTCCATTGGGGTGCAAGGAGTTGGTTGAGAATAATTGGCAAATGCCATGGCAGAGAATCTGGCATCAACGGCTCACTAGGTGCCACTTGGCAATTGTCAATGGAGTCCAAAAGCCTTTCGTGCGGAGGATTGCACCGCGAATTCCGCGTCTTCTCCTGAAGTACTTTTGCAGATGCTGGGTGACCTCAGCATTAAGTTGATTTGATAGGGAACTCTCAAGTGCAGTTGTCAGTTTCTGGTCTTGACCTGGCAGGCGCAACAATCTCCGCGACAGAATTTGTGGCCAAGAGCTTGAGCACTGTCTCCACCGAGGTCGATTCGCGTTGATTTTGCAACATGCACCCAGCTGTACAAAAATTAGGGTTTCCGTCCATCACATCAGTGGAAGTGGATGGAGGCAAGTAACATCCCCAACACCAATCGACAAGCGCTGTAACAAATAGCAAGGCAGGAAACGGCTTGTTGATGCTTGTGGACAGCATAGAACTACTTCTGGTAACTACTCCCACGGCCACGGCCACGGCCACGGGACTGTTTCTTTTTGTAAGAGGTCCATCGACCATGCTGCAGTACCATAGGTGCCGAAGAAACATCTCTACTCTGGTGCTATTTGCTTTCACTCATTTTCAGTTCATATTGATCGGCGGAGTTTTCCTTCCTCCCCTGAGGTCACCTTAGTCACATCTTCATGGACCATTGCTCCTTAAAATGAATTCCTTCCTAGTCACATCTTCATAGAGCGCGTAGTTCAAACACACAAAGAGGATGTTTTCACAACATCCCCACAGCAAGGCACCTGGGCTTGGCGTCTCACGTTTGAGATGCTGGGGGGGATGCCTCTGTGCCTCACCCATGGACTATTGCTATTCAAAATGAATTCCTTCCTTCCTAGGCACCTGGGCTACACGCACATTCTCACAAAAACTTGCATATTGGAAGCACATGAGTGAATGAATCACCCAAGACTTCAATGTGAGAGACAGCAGCGACTTTCAATCAAGCGGATCTGTCCAAAGTGGTGTGGCTTTGGAAAAAGGGAACCAAATACCATGTGCCTTTTCTTCATGATTGTTGTGCACAGTCTCTTGGCATGCATTTGTGCCCAGTTTGCAGAAGCCGGGTCAAGGAGCAGCATTAAGCTTCATGCGCCAAAAGCGATCCCAAGTTTTGATTGCAACTTTTTTGTATGGAGTTTTCGCCATTGAAGCTATTGTGTTGCATATGTAGTGATTTTAGAAAGTTGCAAGAAAAGTCCACAGGTAGCATGCACCGCAGTGTAATAACTCCAGGATGTATGCTCGTTAGCTTCGATGTTGTTTCTGTATTCTTGTTGGATAGTCTCATTTCTTCCATTCGCATGGACGTCGTCAATAGGACACACGACGGGACTCCCATCCGTTGTGGGTCATCAATTAAAGCACGAATGGCTCGCGTGATTGTCATGCTCATGCTCGTTGTTTTCGCACACGCTGTACTATTTGGTGACCAGCTTGTGTTGCAATCATTGGCGTCTCGGAGGAGTAAACGATCGGTGACTCAAGGAACTATTGTACACTACTCAGTTGGCGCGCAAAGGATTCATGCTGGATCATTTGCCAGCTTGTGGGACAACGCACTCACGCCAGGATACGGAGCCAACACAACGCATTTGCACTCGCTTCCTCACGGCTCTCACCGACCCCCTCAAAGTATGCGTGTGCTCAAACCGCATGCCTCCATGTACGTTTTGCTCGTGGTGTATGAGGAAGATCCGATGGGCATTAATGTAATTCTGTTGAATAGTGCCAATCTTAGGGAACCCACGGCGACGTACACGCTTCCCGCACCGGCCGACGTGCTACTCGTGGCTGCCACCGCCCTGGACTCGCAAACAATATCGATCGTGTACGTACTAGCCTCAACGGATGGGACCGCGCAAAGGCCTTCAAACCGCCGCTCCTCCGAGTCACAACAAGGATTGCATATCGCCACGTTCACCCTCGGAGATGGTTCCTCTTTATGGCCCCAAACCCTCCGCCACGCGCTTCATGTCGAGGATGCAAAGTCCCTTTGCTATGGGCCACATCTTGTGCCTTGTAGCTTCCACTTTCCGACCCTTGCCACCACGAGTCTCCCGGCTTCCCACGCTATCAACTACACGACGCACTTGGGGTCGCGAGTTCAGCTGCTCCACACGGACGCACAAACCCAACTGCTTGTGTATCACATACCAATGCCAAATGATGTGGCGTTTCGCCGTGCGCCCGTAGCTGGTGGATTTGCGTATTGCATGGCGACATTGCGGAGAAACCACGACCAACTCTTTGGCTTCGATGAGAGTTGTACTGGAACGGAAAGCGCCAAATGCTGCTCTATCATGCGACACCCCACCACGGGGCAGCCCTTGCCATGTCACACCATCTCGAACTTGGTAATCACCCATCGGTCCCCGTCGACTGTCGCGGTTGCGTGCGCGACTTCCACGGGCCTCTTCACATGTCTGCGGCCTGCTAGCAACGCCTCGGCTTCCTTCAATTGTATCCCGCACCCTCAAGTGCCACAGCCCGTAATGCATGTCACTTTGAGCTCCCTGCCGGAGCGTCGCGGCTCTTGGCTCTTGGCAGCCACCGCCAACGGTAGCATTTGGGTCCAACATTGTAGCCTTGCTCTAGAGCAAAACAGCGGTGTCCAATGCCAACCGCTACAGCAACCGTGGGCCCGCACCGAAGTACAACATTACATTCTACAATCGGTATCTAGGGTGGAGATGCCCAAGAATAGCACTTTTCTATTTGTGTTTGAACAGCTTGAAATTTCGACCGGTGCTGTCCAGACGCGGCTTGCCGTTGCGGACGTCACCCAGCAAGGCGACGTGCTTGTGTCTGGCTACAGCTGTGTCGCCCCAATGCAGCTCCGCTCGACATTCGTCCCCGTACGATCTCCCGGAGAGAGCTCGGAGCCTTCGCTCGAAATGGTGTACGCAGACAACCCGCCGTGGTTGGTGCGATACACTTGGGTCGGGGGCTCTCGGCCCCTTGGGATGGTTACGCAATCCGGTAATCTGATGGACCGCGTCCCAGTGCTGATTGAGGGGCTGGTGGGGGGCTATGGCGATCTTGAAGTGGGGCGCCGGTATGGTTTTGATGGCTTGGGGTCCGCCCAAATCCACAGAGATGACTACCCCGGTTTGAGTGCTGAGGCGGTCACGCCGGGAATGATGTGGTGGAGCCGGGAACGCTCTGGTTGAGGGGGTCCGTGGGCACCTCGGGCCCCCCTTTCGCACAAAACAAGACCGCCTCGAACCACCGGCTCTGGAAGGATGGCTGCCGGCGCTTGGGGGCCAGCGGTACGACGCTTGTGGGTCAGCAACCAGCGGCGGTTGGAAAGCTACGATGTTCTTCAATGACTCGCGGCGCTTTTGACTGGGGTTGTTGAATGTCCATGTGTCTCGTTTTTTTGTTTACGGCACCTCTTGAGCCTTTCTGTTGACAATTGGAAACGAACCAATCGAAGGTGCTGCACGATGATAAGAAACCACCGGAAATGAACCCCAAAAGTTTCAGATTGGAATTGGTCGACACCTACACGACTGATTTATTTGCTCTTTTCCCGGTGAATACCCCTTTCTTACCTCGTTCTTCTGTCGACGGGGATCCCAGGTCAAGAGGTCAGCGACGATTTCGAAGGAGTGTAACATGGAAAGGGATTGTCCACCACTTGGGTTGAAGTGTGGTTTCACTCAAGCGTCAGCAACCAATCTGCTGGGGAGCACTTACCTTCGTCTTCTTCTTGTGTTCTCACCCGTAGCCCCTTGCTCTCTCCCTTCGGCCCCCCTTTCTTCATACGCTGATTACAGTGACAAGCAATGTGTTGAAATTTGGCTCAATCCTCCGTTGCTGCGCGTGCAGCGGTGGGTGTGCACCAGTTTTGCTCTCTCCTGCTAGTGTACCTTGCGTTGGCTCCTCTTCCGGGCGTTTTGGTATCGTATCACGCTTTGAAGATAGGTTGCCTCCCCAATACAATGTAATAAATACCCTTCAGGCCACAGGCCTCATATCTCTGCTTCTTGCGCAGACTTAAAGCGTGTGCAACCTACCGCAAGTCGCAACACCCCTCTTTTCACTTGTGTAAGCCCAGTTTTCTGAGTGCCCATATTCTCCCGCTAATGTACATTTGATCAGCTTTGTCTTTGCCTGCGTGCAACAGTGTTTTACTGACAACTGGGTGCACAACCGGTTTTGTTTGTGATTCCTCAAGGCCTCTTCGTGAGGTGTGCAGCCCATGAGCCTACATTCTGGATAGACCGGGGTAGCATGAGAGTACAGTCACCAAGCCTTTCCTACTCTGTTCCCAATTCCTCACAAACAACAACGGGACCGCCAATTCCTCCGTGGCCGGAGGTTCCAAGGTGTTCTGTTGTAGTGGATTGTTCTCCGTCAATGCCTTCAGTGCACAAAGCAATGAAAGATTTGGTTTTTCACCGGGCACGGTGCGCGTACAACGTTCACTTCTTGAAGCATAACATCGAATCTGCTTTTCGGACGGCCTTGCATCATCTTAGATTCGAGTGTACCCAAAAATGTTTGAAGCCTACGTTGAAAAATGGGAGCCGGATGAGGGACCTACTGGGAACGCCCTGGGCTGACACCAGCACAGAAAACGAGGGACCTATGGAACAAGGGTGGCTAGTCTTTGGAAGATGCAAGTACGTTGGTAAATGTTGGTTCAAACCTGTGCAACCAAGTATCGCCTCTTCTTGATACTTTTCCCCATGTTTCTCATTTTTGCCCAATATAATCCATGCATTTGGGGCTCACATTCATCATTCTTGCAGGTGATGAAAAAACCGTAGTCTGGTTTGCGTTTGCAAGGGGTATAGCACCCTGATGCACCCCGTTGCACCCTGATGCAAGCACTGCAGGTGAACAAAGTACAGAGTACAGTCCCCTCCCTCTCCAAACATTTCCTCTTTTGCACATGGAAAAGTGATTCAGACCCTTTGGGCACAACACATGTATCTTGGAGAAATAAACCCTGAACCTGAACACCAATTGATTCAAAGTTGAGAAGACGGCTTGTAACGCATCCGCCATCTTTTTGGTTGAAGAGTAACGAGGATCAATGGGGGTCGACATGGGCCGTCAAAACAATCTTCCAAATGAAGTCGCGACGCAAATCCAAAGGCACCACTGCGCCTATCTCTTTCCTCAGCGACGTTCACCTTTCACACCGAATGCCAATCTAAAGCTGCATGAGTCCTGGCAGTTTAGCACATGATGAAAGGTGTCCTGTGCATAATTACGTCGTCGTGTTCTGTGCATCTTGGTTTGCTCAGGTTGTCTAAACCTCTTGGCACCTTAAATGGCAGTGCTGTGCATCAAGTGTGCTTTTGCAGGTATGGCATCGAGCCCCGATGAAAGTCGATGCGGGTTGCTTCTGCGCTGTTTGGAACCCATATCTGTCATTTCTGGAAATACCCGCAATTCTTGATACCTGCGGAGAGAGAGAAGCAGAGAAGGAAGGAGGAACGGGAGTGGCGGATCTACGATCTCCCGGCACAGCACAGTCTCTCCAGCGTGCTCCACACACATTTGCAGTATATGTCACCTTCTTCGCAACAAGATGCACCCCTATCAGTTCGATTTTCAAGGATTTGGTATTCACTATCATTTGCCACTTGGTGGTCATTGCACTTTGGGATATCAGATGTACCATACCAAATTGCTCCTGCGTTGGACCAGGTGAGAAGCACATTTGCTTTCGCTGCCCTGGTCAGTGAAAAAAAAAAGGAGCATCTTCGGAAATTTTGGTCCTTGGAAGGGCCGTTGAAAGATGCAAGACATAAACGCAGGCTGAGTGAATTCTCAATCCCACCCTGAGGCGCAGCCATTTTATTCCCGGGCGGACCGTTTGTAACCCCAGGCCTTCAGAGGTTTCGTTGCTGCACAACGAGGCGTTGCGTGTGCGGTGTGCACGCCGTGCAGACTGTGTGTTAATTCTCTGCCTTCCAGACTCCCACTGGAAAAAAATTCACCATCAGGCACGCTTGAATGACACGCAGTGCTTTTCTGTGCATCAACTTGGAATCCTTTCTGAATCTGAATATGTGCATACCGAGTGTGTGGATGTGTGTGTGTGTCTATTTTCCTACTTTCTGAATGTCTATTTTTTTTTCCAAAGGCGCCTAGCCACATGACAATGTCACCCTCATTGTTCTTGATGGCCTGATGAGAAGCTGAGCTGCCCAGTGCCCCGTATGCCTGCAGGGGTTTTGCGTTGGGAAGCTTCTTTCTTAGTGTGTGTGTGTGTGTTTGGTGAGTGTCATTTCTTACCATTTCTTGGTCCTTTCAAGCCCCGGCAGCCACGTCACCCAAGGGCTACGTTCAGATTGGACCTATATTCTGTAGTGTTGTGTGGTTTCAGCTGGTTTTTGCTGTTCAGTGGTTTTGAAGCTGGTCCCTGTAGTCACCCCAACAACTGGCGCTGTGCGCGCTGGGCACAAATTGTACCCTAACAGCTCTGCTCAGGCTCATGTGCTTCTGCTCTTTTGTCCTCGGTTTTGTCTTGGCGGTGGTTTGCCTGCTTTGCAGGTCCTCAAGGACATTCCCAAAGTCCCAAATTTCTTCAGCCTTGTAAATATTTAGGCTGAGTGCTTTATTCCATATTTGGTGTTGTTCAGTTGAGGCTCCCTTTTTTCTACAGTCATTCGAGTTTTGCAGACCACTGTCTCTGTCAGGCTTCAGTCCTTTTGCACACCACTTTCGTTATCAGCCTCCAGTCTTTTGGTGCGTCAGAGCACACTGGGGTGTCTACTGGTGTGGCAGTTTCCCCCTGCATTTCGGGATATCAGACCCAGCTTATCCTTGCTACGTGCCATGTCCGCTACCATGATCTTCCATGGGACAATCGTAGAACTGAACAGCTCTGATCCTTGATTCTGAGGGCTATTTTGAGCACCATCTGTTGGGCAGAGTTTGCCTGCTCCCTGGGTCTGAACCAGAAGGTCCCATGTTTGACCTGTCTGCTGTGTGCTGCGTTATAAAGCTGGGTTTTATATGGAAGTTGTGTTTCCTCCTCTATCCTCTTATCCTTGCCCATTTTGCTAAAATGCAGTATCTGGGGCATTGCTTTCTGCTGTTCAAAACCCCGTGTAATTTGAGGCTGGGAAACACAGCCTCAAAAATTACAGCCTTTGGGCAGCAAGCCCAGCTACTCAAGTTGCAGTAATGACACTTGGAGGCTGGTGCTCAGCAAGGGGGCGTTTGTATCTAGAGCACCCTGTCCCAGCAGCGCTCAATTCCAAACCATTTCCCCCCTTCTGAGTACTGTACACATTCTCAGTGACTGATCCAAAGTGCGTTGGAATTTTAGGGGACATTCTGTCACCAAATACCCCCCTCTAAGCACTGCACAAGGGATCGTTCTGGCGATGAATTGAAGGTCATGGATTTGATCCCTGATCAGTGGATGATACAAACCGCCTCCTCAGCAATGTTACCCCCCCCCCCCTTTTGCGCAAGCACGGGCTTGTCCAAGCACAGAGTGGGTGTTGAACTGCTATTTTTAGGATTTTGTGGGACCGGTGTTTTTTCTGGTCCTGAATGCGGGATTGGGCGTTCGTGACGCGCTTGTAGAGGGAAAGAGGGGTGCATTCACGTCTGTGACTGTGCATTCTGTTCGTAACAACATTGTACCACACCTGCAACCCCATGCTGTTTGTTTGATGTGATTTTCAGCCATTGCTAACTTTGCTATTCCCAGCATGGCTGTCATGTACATCCAGAGCATGGGGATCATGCACCTGCCACTATGCCACCCGTGGTGTTTGGGGCCTGGGCCATGTTATCGAGGGCAAGCTGTACTTTACGAAGGATGTTGTGGATGACAGCTTTGTGTCAAAGAATAGGAAGCCCAAACTCGTGCATCAACCTGCCACAAAACCTGTTCCCAAGCCAACTCCGAAGGGCAAGCATGTCCAATTGTTTGGATAAGGCAGAAGGTTGGAAAGGGATTCTATTTCATGGCATCTGATGCCCTGATAGCGAACAAGGACAGGAAGAATATCTGGGATGCGAATTGTGGATTGTGCTATGCTTTGTGTAAGGTTTGAGGAACATGCGTGCTTTGCTGTCATGTGTGCCGTGTGCAAGCACGGCCTTGTCTAACCACAAGGTTTCCTGGAATTTTTCCACGAAAGCCATCTGGCACAGTGGGAATGCCATGCACGCAGTGCGCACGCAGTGCGAAGTTTTGGATGTCGACAAATACTCGAACCCTAGTTTCGGCCCCTTTTCACAAGTTTTTGGTTCCGTACCAGGGTTTTGTAAGCTTCCTAAGCATTTAGGATGTGGCATATTTGAATTGTCAAGGTGCACCACACAAGACTAGAGATGGAAAGCATTGAAGGAAATCATGTTTGAAAGCTTTGAGGATGCTCGCCAAGATCGGCTCCCAAAACACTAATGGCAAGGTACAATTACACATTGATGAACCTATGCATGTGTAGATGCGTAGTTCTGCATGTGGATGTTTGGCGCCCTTGAAGGCCCTTGAAGGCATTTTCATTGTTCTCATGTGGGCTTTGCTGCTTCGCCGTGCTACTAGACAGGTGACAAGTATTCTTGGGTGAGTATCCCAACCTCTGCGTCCGCAGTATGCACACAGTGCAAGAACTTGGCCAGTGGTGGAAAACCACTGTTTGGCCCATGTGTCAAAGAGTAGTTTCCAAGGGGTTTGGAGGGGGGATTGAGGGGCTCAACCTGGCTTGTCCTGTGCTCTTAGGGGCTTAAGGCCTTTACTTGCCTGCCCATCTCCGCCCGCCTAGAGACTGTTGTACTCACATTGGACTTGGTTGCCCAATGGACTTGCCCGCATTGAGTTTAGCCTGTGCTGCTTGCATGGAAAACAAGAATTAGGACAACGGTGATGGTAGAGCCACCAATGTGCCACAGGTGTTATGCAAGGCCTGTGCCTTGCGGGTTTTGGTCTTGGCATATGTGTACTCAAAACGGACCCATCCCTCTTTGCCCCCAAAACACGGCGACCTTTATCCCTTGCATACTGGCAATGGCACTCGTCCCCCTTTCCCTACCAGGACTTCTTTGCACTGCCCCCTTTCCCGTGGGTCAGTACGCCACGTGATAGCCTTGATTGCCCCTCTAGCCTGTTGGCTGTTGACGGGGCAGGACGGGCGGCAACAGGGGAGGGCGCCTCCGCTTCCCCCGCCTGTGGGGGGGGGGGGCAGAGGTATGGCCCAGTTCGCCTTGTTTCCTTTGTTGTCCGCTAGGAGGCATAGTGGGTGGGCGCTCTGGTTTGACACGTGTGCCAGCCATGTTTGCTCCTATTCGTTACAAGTAGTGCAGGCGTCAGGAGATTACCTGGCCCGGCTTTCAGCTGGGTGCACGCGCAGCACGTCGGTTTATGCTTCGACGACATGTTCGGTCTATATTTTTCTGCAGTAGGGCCATGAGGAAAATCGTTTCCTCTCGGAATAGGGCCCGCAGTGGACCGGCATCTGTTTTGTTTTGCATGCATTGCACAGAGGAAGGGAGTGTAAACTGTAGTTTCCGTCGAAACTGAAGTTTAATGCATTCCCTGGATCTGCCACTGTCTGTGCTTTTATGCAGCATGCATATGCATTTCCGTTCACACTTAGTCAATTTTCATAATCGAGATGGAGGGTCCCACCCACCCACCCATCGAACAGTGTCTACCCCTTGAGATGAGGGACTTTGAACTCGACCGGAGGCGCTACGAAAAGTGCTGCGGGCCCCAAGTGGACCGGCATCTGTTTTGTTTTGCATGCATTGCATAGAGGAAGGGAGTGTAAACATCGTGTACAAATGTGGTGCCACTGAAGTTGTGCATGACTGGCTTCCGTCAAACGCTTGACAGCCTGCAGCAAAGCTTGCTGCAGCCAGTTCATCCATCCCAGTTCCCGACGGGGAACATGTGCAGTGTTCAGGACTGTGTGGGACCGCAAGAGGAAGTTCTACACGGTACCTGTTCAGAACAAGGGGCCGGCAGAAAACTGATGAATGGATGTAATGCATTGAGTCGTTAGCTTATTTGCATTATGCGCATGGCACCATCAGCATCTATGCATGTCACCATCAATCCCAGACCCTTGAGCGACCTGCAGCAAGCAACTGACCGGCCATGAATTCGACATAGTATGCACTGGTAAGTGGTTGGTCAGGAGTGGTGTCCACCCCCCCCCACCCCCTTGGGGGGTTAAGCCCTCACTTAGTGACGGTTGCCCCCGGGGTGGGGGTGGGGGGCGTCGTCCTTGCCGGGGGGCTGGGCATGGGGAGGGTAATCTTGCACTTCCTACCCCCCCTTCCGTATACCCTTAGTTGCGTAGCTCACGAAGCAAAGTAGGTTCAGCCCACACAGCCTCCCCAGCTCCTTCCCCCCCTCCATCGAACCTTCCATCTCTCCCATGTCAGTCTCTTTTAATTTTAAGAGCGAGGGCCGCCAGGGGGACATGTCAACCACAGAGCAGCTGGACGGCGAAGGGGCATGGTCGTGGGAAAAGCTGCGGGCCCAAGACGAAAATGTGCTCGACTGGGCGTGGTGCAGCCTCATGGGGGAGCACTGGCGCGCAACGGAGGTGCCCACCGAGAGCAGGCATGGGGTACTCGACGCGGGGGTGCGATTCTGGACGAAGACGGCCAGGCTGAACACCTCCAAGCTGGCCCTGCTGTTCAATCGCACACTCAACGTGTGCCTGGTCTGCAAAATTTTTATGGCCTACAGGGATGCATTCCTGTTTGGGTTAAGCCTGGCGTGGGGCATCGAAGTCCCCGATTTGGAGTTGGCGCAGCCGCAATCAGAGGCGGCTTTTGAGCTCTGCGCGTCTCTGCAGGACCTGGAGCGAGCGGCCGCGGGAGGACACCATCACGGCGGCCACGTAGGGACAGTCGACGCGGGGCCATCAGCGGGTACGCAGCCGGGGAAGGTGCCTGCCGGAGGAGGCATCGGAGCGGACGACGAGGACGGCAAGGAGGAGCGGGGCGAACGGGACAAGTGGAACCGCCTGACGACGCGCGCGGTCCGGAGCATGCGCAGGCGGGCGGGAGCGCCCCGGTGGACTATCAAGCTGTGCAAGGCCCTGGAATCCCAGCTGCGAGAGGACGAGGAGATGGGGGCCGAGGGGCCACCACCGCTGGCAGCAAAGGTGTGGAAGATCCTGTTGGACTGTGACGTCACTGGGGCTGATGACCTAAAGGCCAAGATGAAGGAAAAGCGGCGCAAGGAGAAGAAGAAGGCGCGACGGCAGCGGAAGAAGGACCGGAAGCGAAAGGGAAAAGGGCGCGCCGGGAAAGACAACAGCAGCGACAGCGAGGACAGCAGCACGAGCGGCAGCGGCACGACGTCAAGCAGCTCTTCATCATCCTCCGGGAGGTCACGGGGACGGAGGCGTAGATCGCCGCAGAGGAGTACCGCGCGCCATGCGGGCAGCAGCATAGCGGGCCGCAAGGAAGGCGAGATCTGGCGCGGGACAGGCTCCGCGGCCAACACCGAGTTCACCCTGCTGAACGGGAGGCGTCACTTCAAGTCCAAGCGCACGGGAGCGTGGGAAGATTGCACGGACCCCCCGAAGACGAAGTGTGGAGACTGTGGGCAGGCCCACTGGTATTTTGATCGCGACGAGTGGGGCTGCACGCGGGGAAAAGGGACGAGGTGAACCGCAGAGCGGGATCTGCCCATTGCCGATGGCGCCGAGCGGCTCGGGCAGGCCCTGCGTGGGGGCTGGGGAGCCGGCTACGACGCATCTGTCGTCCGAGGGCTCAGCGACACGACCCTCGAGGGGTATCTGCAGGCGCTCAGCCACCTCAGAAGGAGAGAGAGGATGCAGCCAGGATGCCACAGGCGACGGGTCCTGGAAGACGAGCTCGCCTCCCTGGTCGAGAAGGGCATGGGAGAAAGCGCAGTCAAAAAGGTTCTGTCCGCGGTGCGACTACTCGAAAAACTGGGGTGGCTGCGCCGCACTGTCCGACCGGGAGACTGGTACCTCGCGGTGGGGGCAGCAAAGGCCGCCGAAAAGGCAGGACGGACGACAGTTAAGGAGTGGGCCAGCATGGGCGCACTACAACACATGGCTGCCGCTGCAGGGTCGGCCGCGGAGTGGGAAATCGTCGCCCTTGCCGCGCTGTCTTGCTCGCACTGCCTCAGGGCCAGCGAGGCCATCACCGCCCGCGCCGACGGAGAGGAGCTGGTCTTCACGGGAACGAAGTCGCGGGCCGGAGAGCAGCGACAGAGCATGGGGCCGTGGACGGCGAGATGGGCAGGATTCCTGGCGCGGCTGCGCGCCCTCCACGGCTATCACCCGGACCGACCAGCGTGGTTCCGGGGGCGAGACGGGCTGCACGACGGGCTGCGGGGCCTCCTCGACAGGCCGGGTGGCAGCTACAAAAATACGCGCTGGCACTCGTTCCGCAGATACGGCGCTGCGCAACTGTACGGTCTCGGCCTCCCGGTGCGCTTCATTATGCTCTGGGGGGGCTGGAAGACGCCGGCGGTTGCGCAAATCTACTACACGGCGCCCCCGCGGTGGAGCTTCGTGCGTGGGGGACCCCTGGTGCGGCCGGCATGGGATGGCAGGACCCCAAAAGCAGAGATGGCGGCGGGCACCACGCTCGGCATGTGGCCCGGCTGGGTGCGGCGCGAGCTCGAAGTCCCCGCTATCCGACCTGCTGGGCCTGGGTCGCGTGGGGCTGCCGGCAGCGAGGCGGGTCGCAAGAGGACGCGGACAACGCCGCCGCGGGTCACGGTGGTCGAAGTCGAGGAGTCGCCGAAGGAGAAGCCGCAGAAGGCGCAGCGACATTCGGGGCGCTCAACGGCAAGGCCAAGGGCGCAAAGGCAGCTGCAAGTCGAGCGGCGAGAGGAGCCAACGGCCAGAGCAGTGGAGCCGGAAGGCGGAGACGGAGACCAAGTCGGTGGGCGGGGCCGCGGGGGATCCGCCAGCGGTGCTGCCGAGACACCGGCGGGTGGCAGAGGCAATAAGCCGCCTGCCAGGCGTCAAAGCAGGACGTAAGGACATGGTCAGGGGGGCGGTTCTGGGGCTGCTGGAGGCTGAGCGGGCCCTGGTGGGGGGAAGCGAGGACACAGCGGTGGGCGAAAAATCAATTTTGGAGGCGGCACTGGGGGGGGGTGGCGGAAGAGGGTTTGGAGGGCGAAGAGGACGGGTATTACTCATCAGAAGAGGAGGGGGACATCCCGGAGGGGGCGGCTGCGGCGGGTCTGGGGGAGGCGGGGGAAGTCACAGTGCACCAGTCCCTGTGGGACAGGCTCGTACCGCGGGGGCTGGCGGCAGTGTACGCCCAGTCGCAGGGGGGGGGGGTTAGAATCGCGCTGCCCAAAGCTGCCACTGATGATGCGAGCCATCCGGGCAGATACGAAGGGGGTAAAGCGCACAAGGCTGCGCCCCACCGCCCGAGCGTTTTTACGCCCGAAAAGTCGGGAGAAATGTCGTATGATTTTAGACGCCACCCCAATAAATGAGGCCGACGCGCGCAGCCCGGCGAAATTCCGGCTGCCAGGCCTTGAGGGTCTGAGGGACTGGCTGAGGGGGGAGGTGGGGGGGGGTAAAGCCCCCTGGCTGGCGAAATTAGACATTCAGAACGCATTCTGGAGCATAAAGCTGCCGCGCCCGTCGGTCCATGGAGGACATCAGTGTTGTGCTCGCAGGGTGTCAGGGGAGGCGGGTGCTGAACAAAGCAGCATACATTTCTTGACCCATTTGGCCTACGTCTTTGCAGAAATAGACTCTTTGGGTGCACAAGAGAGAATGCTTGCTCCTTGTACTGCCCTATGACTTGCACTTGTAATTAGGAATATAGGCCAAGCAAACTGAACTGGAGTGTTTGAATTGGCATAGCTTGTAATTAGGTTAGGGGTCCTTGACCAGGCACAAATCCCGAACAACAGCAATGTTTCATCAAGGCCCCAGTTTGTACATGGGGTTTTGGTAGTGTTCTTGCAAGCTTTTCCCCAGTCTCTATTAGGATTACTCATGATTTACCATAGCAACTTCCTCCATTGACCACTTTGAATGGTGGCACTGCACTAGCGCAGCAATTTGAAATTCGGAGGTTTCAAGCCTGCTATGGTGATGGATTGCAGCATGTCCCCAAAAGCTCATTTTCTCACTGCTCCCCAATTATTTGGAATCCCTCTCCCGTGCACCAAACTCACTGCGCCAATACAGTGGGATGATCCCCAACCATACAGCCAAGGCTGGGTGCGGGTGGCCACAAGATGTTTGGCAAGTGAGTGGACAATTGGACTCATGGACTTGCAGCCCAACCACTATGGTGCAATGGGCGCATAGAAAGGGGAATATGGCATTGCCATGCAGCACCCCCCCTTCAGTACATCATGCGGTTGTATGGAAAAGGGGTGCAAAACGGCGAATGATATGACCACACATGTACCTCGACAGGGCGAGACCAATGGACACTACACATTGCCCAATTAACAGATTCCAAAAGCATGATCTACCGTTCAGTTTTTGGCGCACATTGTCTCCCTGCTTTTTTGCCTCCTGCAATATTTGCTTCACTTGAATGTTTGGTGGGGAGCATTCCAGTTTGCCCCCTTGCCCAAGGGGTGAAGGGGGTGCCACTGGAGCCATGGGATGTGTAGCAGAGTGCAGTGTGACAGGTGGCAGAAGGACAGCCTTGAAAGGGCTATCTAAGAGCGAAAGCAGGAGGCTGATTTTGCCTTTTTTTTGGTGGTTTGATTATTTCCTGCTTTTTTTTCGTTGATGTCTGTAATTTGATAGTTTTGTGCATTTGTGCTTGGACCACATTAGCCACAAAGAAGCGTCAGATATTTACATCCCTCAGAAATGGAGCTGCACCGCACCATGCACCACAAAAATCCTAGCAATTACTGGCTCATGCTCACGTAGAGAGAAATTCCAGCCCAATAGACACGCACACATAGTTTGGTGGCTTTTGGTAATCTTTCAACACTGCAGGCAGTTTGGAGGTTTGCAAAGGCAAATAGTACCACAATGAGGTTGTGACGCAATGATACCGTTATTGGCATCCCAAATGCACCATCAAGAGGGTGGTTATGGTCCAAAAATGTTATTCCAACAAAGCCGTGTTGTGCTTTGTTCCTTTTAGAAATCCTTTTTGCTCCACTTTTGACCTCATGTCCCCCCCCCTCCCCTCCTCATTGCTGCCTTGCACCACACCTGCTGTCCTCCCCTGCACTCAGAGGTTGTGCCTGGGGTGCCCTGTGGGCCCCAACACATGCAATCGGCACTGAGCACTGAGCCGCAGGATGGTAGAGGCAAACTACCAAAGGCAAAGCTGCTTCCCCATGAGATGGCGTTGCTGCACTTTGGCGAGCTGAAAGACGTCACGCATTCTGGTGCCAGTGCGGCTTGGCTCGCAGCATCAAGTGCGCAACCACAGAGCGCAGCACATGTGATGGTGTATCGTCCCATGGGGGATAAAGAAATGGGATATTTACGGGAGCAAGGGACACTTCCAGCAACACAACCATACCAGACTATAGTTGAGGTGTATTGCTATGTGCCAATGTTCTTGCCTACATCTAACTGGTTTCTGTACTTTTTGACCTGATCAAGGGCTTCATGATTCTCTGTGTGTGTGTGTATGTACTATTATTTAGTCAAAGGCGGTTGGATTTTTTTCCGAGTGGACAGAGTCGATGGGATGTTTGTACGTAGATCCACAGGCCATTGTGCCTACGTGTTTGGGAGCATGGACACATGTGCATGCATCTGCTTGTGTGTGCCATATGTGCATGTCATGCGGTGTGCATGGGGCGTTGCACAGTGCGACGTCCGCCTGGTCTGCATGGAAATGGTAGTCATAGTCATAACGTTCTTCAAACCCTGCTCTCCTTCATACACCCCATCATCCCCAAGCCTCCCAGAATCCCCCGAAAGCAGAGCATGCAGATTTTCACTGCCTGCACAATTGATTCGTCGGCTTTGTTGACCCATCACCAGTCCTGTGCCTATGAATGGAAGAGAAGCTTGTGGGGTGTGTCAAGACGTACTCCCGCCCCCTTGTATAAGCTACGCCCTTGTCCAAGCTACAGTAGGCGTAGGGACCGTATTAATTTGGGACCTAATGTTTATTCGGTACCAAACGTAGTGCAGCCACATAAGACATGGGTTTGGTGACGGATTTGCGAGTCACATAGAGTCATGGACACATTTGTTGTGAGTGTTTGCGCACTTGACCCAGATAGCTCTGATTTTGGGGATGTTTGTGCATTATATGCCCCTTTCTTGCACCAGCTCACCATGCAATCCTCTCTTTTTGAACGTGGGTGCCCATTGTTGGTAGTTGTATGTGTCGCGCGCAAGCTACGCCCGTGTCCAAGCTACAGTAGGCGTAGGGACCGTATTAATTTGGGACTTTGGTGTAGCTTATACAAGGGGGGGGGGGCGGGGTAATATGGAGTCACCGGAAAAGCAGTTGATGCGCAAACCCGGGTGGTTGCTGACGGTTGGACGGCCGGAAGTTGGTAGCAGTGGAACGAACAAGCGCTCCCGGGGGGGGGGGGGGGGCATCAAGGTCAAATGTGAAATTGTCTATATTGTTTCTCTCAAGCCACCAGGGGAAAACACATTTTTGGTAGGTGAGAGCAGGACAGTCATCCCTCTGCTCCTAAGTGCTGCCTCTGCCCCTTGGTGTCCCCCCCATGCTGGCGCTGGCAGTGCTTCACATTAGATCATTCTGATGACAATGAAGTTTGAAGGGTGCTCACAACCACAGACAATGTTGAAAATTTCACAGAGGGCCAGGGGTTCCGAATCACCAAGTGGTACCCAATGGGTACCCAATACAATTTCGCCACCTCTCAATCCCGAAAATTTGCCTGTGGTAATCGCGATGCTTCGGTTACCTCTTGGCACTGCACACACCTTTGTTGCCTTAACCCTTGTCGGATACCCATGAAAATCATGACCTCCTGAGAGCACAGAAAAATGCACCAAACATCATCTTCTCCGGAGGTACCTTCATCCATGTTGGCACAAGCAATGAAGAATGCGAAGCCTACAAATGTTCGGCTCGGAAACCCGTCTTGCGATCATACACCATGCGGAACAATTGCACATGCTCACCTCTTGAAGATGCCTTGGGCTGAGGCTTAGGGGCTGGTTTGGGCTCGGGCAACTTCAAATTCTTGGAAATCAAATTGCCTTGCATGTGGCATGTTGCATGTGTTCATGGCTCCATGTAATTGGCAAATGTGACGACAAACCCATGTCTCATGTGGCCGCACTACATTTCGTACGCAATTAAAATTGCGTACACAATTATTACGGTCCCTACGCCTACTGTAGCTTGGACAAGGGTGTAGCTTATACAAGAGGGGGGGCGGGTAGGTGCACCGAAAATCATTGTGGAAGTATACACAATGCCAGAGGGGAAGGTTGGACTTGTCTTGAGGTGGGGCTATTGACAGTGCCACTTGCTGGACCCTGGAGTGCGCCTTTGCAGACTAGCCCAGGAAACGGAGCCCTGATGTGCGCACCATTCCCAATACGGAAGCATGTCCACACTGGGGTTAAAGCCCACTGATGTCGCCCATCGGTGAAGCTCCTCCACTGCTTTCACCCGGAACTTGTGCGGCTCCCTCAACATACTCAGAAATGGTGCCATAGCTCGATGCCTTAGAAAAATGTCTCAGCCTGGCAGCCCCAGGCCACCCTTTGAGTGCGGTCTCGACAAAATGGGAAGCGCCAGTCCTAGCTGTTTGTGCCCAATGTCAGGTGGTATACCAACTTCAGCTTACGAACTACTGCCTGTGGCGTAGAACACTTGTGCAACCCACGAGACCACTAGCAGGATCCAAGAACGCAACATGAAAACTTGTTCATCCAAAGAAAGGCAAAGCGTGGAGACTATCTTTGCCCTCCGAACCGCTTCTTGTATTGTATTTATGGGAACCTGAAAATTTCATGTTCCCAAGGCTTTTTTGCGTTTGCACACACTTGCAAATGTGCCAGAGGTCAAGGTGCACTCATACCATGCGCGCGCATGCGTGTGTGTTGGTAGTTGTATGTGTTGCGCGCAAGCTACGCCCTTGTCCAAGCTACCGTGGGCGTACAGACCGTAATAATTCCGTACATTGGCGTAGCTTGTACAGGGGGGGGGGGGGGGGGCACTACAACACCAAGTTGATTAGAGAAGGTGTGATGACATGGGGGCAATATTAGGAAATCGACAACCCAAGGCTGCGCACATGGAGGACATCCTATTCGCGAGGGACCAGTGCATTGAACTCCGTGAAATCCAAGGAGGCTTTTGACTCACTGGTGGTACACACCATGAATTGGACCAAAGGTTGGCTACTCCAATTCTATGCATCCCAACCAAGCGTCCATGATCCGCAGCCACCAGGAATGTGGGACTTATGGGCAACAACAGCACTGCTGTCCCATGCTAAAGATTTTGTCCAAAAGGTGCTTTGGAAGAAGTTAACGGTCCACGAACGCTCGGGCACGGATAAGTGCCTAGTTGGATTGCCCTATGTTCAAGGCAGTCCCGGCGGTTATTCGGCACTTTTATGGGTCTGTAACGTGGGAGGATAAAGAGATGATGATCAGGGAAGCAACGGAGTCGGTCAATCAAGAGTGGTCGTTACAAACAACCCAGGGTCTGGCAGTCTAGTCTGTCGGAGAACCATACTGGAGGTACCGATATGAAGTGAGAGCGGCAGCCAAACCGATTTTTACTTCCTTCCTAACGGCCTGGCTGCGGATGTTGAGTGAGTGTCTCCCATTCTTTCAAGGGGATTGTAAGAATCAGTGGCACAAGTTTCTTCACTCCATGGAACGGCTCAGAGCAATGGGGGTACAACCAAGCAAGGGAGAGGATTGAGCTCATGGTGGCAGGTGCACACTATCTCTTTTTCGCAAGTCAAGACGAAAACAAACGAGACGGATCCGGCGGCCAAGAGGCCGCAGACAACAAAACCCGAGGTTTTGTAGCAAGTCCAAGATTTGATCACGGAGCTGGTGAAGGATGGGTGGCGAATTGTTTACACGGATGTCTCCTCCAAAAAAAAAAATCAACAAAAGAGCGAGCGGGCAGACTTGGACTGTTTGCGCCAGACGATGACCATGGACCCGGAGTCAGGTTCTCAGGATATGTTCTAGCCAAGTACACGCAAACCAACAATGGGTCAAAATTGTGGGCGGCGCTGGAGGCGCTGCTGGGATTTTGGGTTCTCAAACTGCAATTCCGACCGACTCTAAGTACCTGCAACAAGGTGCCGGTGGTAAAGCCCACAATTGGAAATTCCAGGGGGGTTGGACAACGGCGTCTGGGACCCTAAAAGCGAATGTACTGGTGTGGGACCTCCTCTTGCAAGAAATGAACAGACCGGGCAGGCGGGTGCGGTGGGAACATGTTCCAGCCACAAGGGCCGATCCTGGTCGGGACCCGACCCCAAAGGGGGGGGGGTGGGGGACCCCCCCCCCCCCCCTCTACGGACCCCAAAATTGTCGCACAGAACAATGTGCTTTGTCGGCGCCAGAGGCGCCGGAGATTTTGTTTTAGGCATACGGCAGGGGGAAATTTTTTTGTTCGATCCTATGTGTCTGTACTCAAAATACTCAGAATTTCGTGGAGAATTCAAAAATGGCTGAAAAGCACAAAAAAGGATTTTGACCCTGACCCATGACCCAGCCTCCAGGTCGGACCTTGGCTGATGGGAGCCTGTTTGAGCGTTAGCCAGGGCGGTCGTTAAGGGACGTGATTTTTTTTTTTTGAGGTTCCCCGCTTTGAAGCGGTGGGGACCCCCGAGGTGGCAGGGGTTATGTAGCCACCTTGCCCACTTGTGGGCCACCTCTCATTCTGCCCCCCGCTCTGAAGCGGTGGGGATCCCCCAGGCGGCAGAAGCGTGCTCGCCCCAAGAGTACCGACAAGAGGGCACGCGACGAGTGGGAGGATGATTCCGATGCTTGAGGCCCCTCCCTTCCCTTTGCTTCTCTCTCTCTCTCTCTCTCTCTATATATATATGTCTGTGGTTTTTGACAAGGGGAAGGGACACTATTTGACGGCCAGTGGATACCGGCATAACCCGTTTTGCATGCATGGCTACTAAGAGCACTGCACCGACCATGCGTCGATAACCGGGTTCCACATGGGGGGAGAGAGAGCGGACCCAAGGCAGCCTAAGAGACATTTGATAGCCTTTGGGCGAACTCAAGGCAACATTCAGTACTGCTCTCAACGTGGTGCAGTGCAGCAAAACAATCATGAGCTATGACCAGTCACAGTGCGTCTTGTTAGCTTTGTCTGTTTGTGCGCTTGGACGGGGCCTGACGGAAACGGTGCTGGGTTTGGTTCAACGAGGGGGGGGGGGTGCGGTCCCCGCCCCCCCCCCCTTTCGGAGGGGGGTGGGGTCCCCCCCCCCTACAGGCCCCCAAATTGTCGAACACCCCTCGGGGTCACACATTGGCTGGCGGCGGCCCCCGTGGTTCCGGCACACGTCAATGTGTATTGCAAGGGGATGTGCTCCAACCCGCTATGGTCCAGGAAAGTACAACAAGACTCCGATCAAGACTCGGATTCCGAGTCTACAGTGGGGCTACGGGGAGGATCGAATTTGGACGCGGCAGAAATGATCTGGGAAGAGTTGGGCCTACGGCCCATGGACAGCGAAGAGCTACCAGGGGAAGCATCGGGTATGGTTCGACGGCTCCCGCACCGAAAGCAATTGTTCAGAAAATTGTTCAGAGAATCATGAGGGGTGGAGGGGAGAGTGGCAACGTGACAGCCCACCGTCACATGACAGCCACTTTACCACGGATGTCAGTCACACACAGCGGCGGCGTGCCAAACACCGCTAGGGTAATTTGGCAGGGTGGAGTGTTGGCTTTGCTCATGGGAGTACGTGATGCCACATCCCACGGCCAGCAAATGGCCCTTTCTCTTGAGATGTTGTCAATGTCATCTGATCAACTAGAATGGTTGGACGCGGCCATATCCACCGCCTCAAAGTCAATTGGGCACGGACCATATGAGCAGTGGCAACGGCCGAGAAGGACGACAGGGCAAACATTGGTGATCTGCAAAGCTGGCATGAGCACCAGGAAGGTTGAGTGCGACTGGTAGAGAAATCCGTGTCTCGCCTTGTGAATGAGTTCGTTGCAGCTGCAGGCAGCCCCATCATGATCAATGAGCAGCAAACTTTCTCACTGTTGGCTTGGCTCTCGTGGGATGTGAAGACCTAGCTTCACTATGCAAGACAAGTGAGATGGATCAAGAACCAAGGCACGCAGCACCACCCCTTTGGGTGGGAAGTCAGAGTGACGGTGTGGCTTGCGGGTGGAACAAAAGACATCATCATGGGGGTGAGCACAAAGGGGGGGGGGGTTGCCTATGGATATGTGGGAACCCGGGGGTGAAAATCCAGACCAGAGGCATGATTTATGGAGTGCAAGAGGGGGTGGGGTCAGAGGCATGCATCCTTTTTTGCCTCTTGCGTTCGGAGCCTAGAGAGGTAGGTGAGATGCAAGTGTCTAGTTTCATGAGAGCCCAGTGAGCCCTATGCCTTTCACAACAGGACCCGAGGCAACCTCGGGTGGTACACAGTGCCGTTCACCCGAATCTTCACTCGAACCACACTTGTCAACTATGCCAGTTGTTGAGCCCTCGTTGGGTCTGAGCTGTCATCACAGTCTTTGGCACACCGGTACATGCTTAGTCTGTCACACAGTATCGTCGGTGGTTCAAATCCCGAAGGGGGTGGGGAAGCACCGAACGCCCAGGTGTTTTTGTGGACGTGAGACGCTGAGTTGCTTGGACACTCAGTACCGGCGGACAAATGACAACTACAGGCTGGTAACTGTAATCAATTGCAAAGACGGACGTGTCCCCCCCCTCCCCCCCGCCCCCCCACACACATGCCTATGGGAGGGGGATGAGCTGACCCAGACGGCCCATGAAACATTCGATAGCCGTCCTGTGCGGCGACCTCAAGGCAACATTCGGAGCTGATCTGGTTTGCGCTGCAGTGCAACAAGACAAAACAATGAATTGAGAATGGTGGCGATGACCATATGCCTGTGTCACGGGGGTATATGAGAGCTCTGTATCTGTTGCTCATGGCCCCCACACAACGCCGCCAGAAGCTAACAGAGCCACCACCAAGGCCTTGTCCCCCCCCCCCCCCCAACAACAACAAACACCCCTTTTTTTGCTCATGCAAAGAACACAATGTCACTCAGCTTGAATCAACTCAAGGCAATAGTGACCACATCGTCATGGTACCATAATGGGCAAGCACGCGGCCTGGAGTTTGCGGGGGGTAAGATCAAACCCCGGAGGGTCAATTTAGTGTTGTGGTCCTTAGACACTTGGCAAATGTGGGCACTGCTTTCCTTCTTTCAGCTGAAGAGTCAGGTTGTTGTTTTGTTGTGGTTCACTGCTATTGGTGACAAGGCAAAGTGGTGGCTCTGCTGATGAGGATGTGTGATGCCACACCTCACTTTGGACCTTCTTCCAGACGAGGTAATCGAATGGGCATAGTTGTAAGGAAGAACATGTGACAACACCCCCCGAAGAGATTGCGCACACAGTCAAAGGAAGGGGCATACTTGAAATGCACTGGACACACACGTCGCCTTTTTGATAACAACGGTGGGACAGTACCCAAGAGTGCAAGGTTCAAGGCTAGCTGGCACCAATGGGAGGGGGAGAGCTTACCCACACAGCCCATGAAATATTCGATAGCCGTTTTGTGCGGCGACCTCAAGGCAACATTCGGCACTAGTTTGGTTTGCGCTGCACTGCAGCATGGCAAAACAATGTACCGTGAGTTGTGGCTATGACCATATGCTTGTCACGGCGGCATGTGTGAGCCCAATATCTGTTGCTCATGGCCGCCCACATTAAGTTTGCAACATCAAAGAACAAAGATATGAACATGAACGGTGAGGTACTTGAGAGGGATGAGAGATATAACATCTACGTTAGAGGATTCTTAGGACTAAGAAGTCCTAGCGTCTCATTGAGACGCGTGGCTGGTAGGGCATACCCAAATGGTGACATGTACCACTACTGGGAGTATGCGGGAATGTTTTGTCAAACGCCCCAGACAGACCAGCATGTACAACCGTTATGGACTGTGGCATTGCCATGATTCCGCTCCCCAGAAGGGGCCGTACTGAGGACTGGCGGATGAACAACAAAAAAAAGATATGAACATGAACGGTGCTGCAGTGCAGCGGAATATTCGTGAGCTGTGACCGGTCGCTTGTGACACGGGGGCATTTGGTCGCGAAGTATCCGTTGCTTCATGGCCCCCGCCCACAGCACACACTTAGGTACACTCGGAAGTACTAACCAGCATACTCCTTTAGCCTTTATGGCGCCCCCCCCCCCCGCGGAAGTATTAGAACGGCCGTACACCATAGCCCCTCCCCCTGGACCCCCCCCCCCTTCTTCCCTTCTAATATGTAATTGAACACGGTAAATTTCCCGAGCCAGGTTTTGTGTCTTTATGTGTGTTCTCCCTTCTTTTCTGGTTTGCTGTGCTCTGTTCTGGTCTTTTGTCTCGTTGGGCCAGTTTCAGTTATGGCCTTTGCTGTCATGCTTGCTTGCGAGTGATTGGTCGTTGTTGAGTATGATAGAGCGTCGCCAGAGTTGGCTTGGTCATTGTTGTGACAGCTGGGCAGCATTCTTTTTCTCTTGCGCATGACCTCCCCCCCTTCTAATCCCCCCCCCCCGGCCCACCCACTGAGCCTTTTTGGCACCCCCCCTCCCCCCCGGCTGTGCCTTGTATCATTTTGCTGCTGTTTCACAGGGCGAGGGTGGCCGTATTTACGCGGAGAAATACCTGCGTGGTCACAAGAGTGTGGACACTGCACCCACGACTGTGGTGGAATTTGAGGTCCCACGGGCTCTCTGGGACACGCTGTTCAATATGCAGCACAAAGCTGAGGACGGTGCGGTCTCTCATGGACTGGGCGACAAAGGGGGCAAGGGGCTGCCACTGTTTAATGCTGCACTGTGCAATGGCGAGGCCACGTGGCGCATTGTGCTGGTGAAGCGGCCCGTTGCTGCAAAGCGGCGATAGTGACGCAGTGCACAATGGCGGCGGCGGCTATTTGGTGTGCATGCCGGCAGCAGCCTGGCAGACCTGCTGGGCGCTGCTGATCTTGAACACAACGTGGGCAGCTAATGTGGAAGGAACACGGCATCAGCAGTTGAAGTTTGGCCTCCAGAATTCAATTGTTGTGGCCACCGAAGAGGAACACATGAACCTTCATCCGGAATCGGGAGCAGAAGTACACAGGAGAGCAAACCCACGGGGGACCCTCAGAGCCGATCAGAACCCGAAACCAGCCCCATGACACAGATGACGTGGCAGTGGGAAGGTCCACGAGGGAACGGGCAGCAAGAAGACGGCGGAAGAAGGTAACCCTCTGAGGGGCCAAGCAGATGCATGAGAACCCCAAAGATGGGCCTATCCTGCCAATGCGATGGCCTGTGGGGCTGCGGTGGTGTTTTATTCTTCCCTTGCACTCTCTCTTGCATTACCTTTTCGTATCGCTTTTTGGCTTTCTTTATCCACCACTGTTGCTGAACTCATGTCTCCCATCTTCCTTTGGGGTTTCTCTCTCTTAACTTGCAGATACCAAGAAAATGAGATTTTGTGGGGAGCTGCCTGTACAGTGCGTGCACCGTGCAAATATTCGGCGCTGCGTGTAGTTTGCTGTAAACCTTGCTGGCACCTGGTAGCTGGTTTTAAGCTGCAAAAGTTGTTCCGATGCTGCTGCCCCACAGTCTGAATGGGGCTGCCATGGGTGGGATGGGGTATTTCGTGAGGCGATGTCCCGGTTTTACCTGTGCTGGGCATGCATCTGAACACAACGACGGCCTGATTGTCACTTGTATAGCTCTGCCATGCGTTGTCCTTGTCTTGGGCTGTCCCTGCTGTCCCAGTGTTCTACTGCGTTTCTATGATTATTTTGGGTCCCGGCACACGTGCAGGCCATTGAAACGGGCAGGTTAGTTCTTAGCTTTTCCGGACCAGCAAAGCATGTCCGAGCGATGAGTTGTAAGCGTCTTTTATGGCGTATGCAGTGACCTCTGTGAGGGTCCGAAACCCTTTGCACTGTGCGTGCATCATGCGACAACATCCCCTCAAGCTGTTCCTGGGCGGTTTTCTTTTGAAGGCTGCCTACTTATTGTGGTGTGTGTATGAGCCGGGGATCATTTACAACTGCAATATTGCAACTGCTGGTCCTCCTGTCCATTTGCTGTCAAAGGCTCAGTGTAACACCTCCGGCCACCAGGAACACGTCGGTCCCCTTTGGAGACCACGTGCCGCTGCCACTTCGATCCAGGCACTTTAACGTGGAGCGCAAAAATGCCATGCAAGAGCCCTTCAATGAGCTATTGATTTGATGGAGTGATGTGTTTTGATTCCACGTATCATTTTGTGCCTCTCAGGTCTTGTTGAACAGCATCCATCCAGCAGCCTCCAAGAACTGACAAGATCCATCCAAGAACCTCCAAGAACCAACAACATCCATCTTGGAACCTCCATGATCCAACAGCATGCATCAAGGATCCTTCAGGAAGTAACAACACCCATCCAAGAACCTCGAAGACGGAAGCGCGCGGGGGGCAGGGTCACCGAGTGAGCCACAAGTGCACGACTCTGCATGGGAGATGCCATCACAACAAGGCAAAACAATGTTCCTTCGCGGAGGTTCATGGATGGATGCTGGTCACGCCAATCAGCCAAGTAGTAGGCTTCTTGCAGCAATGAGATTCAAATGTGTGGCTGCTAACAAGTAAAGGGGGCAGCATATTCAGTTGCATATTTCCTCATGGATTTGGATAGCACAACATTGTTCCCACCTGGAGCGGATGTGATTTTCATCCGCTCCACAAAGGAGCCCGCCTTGGCGAGGGTTATCTGGTACTGAGTGCATCGATGGATGTTGCATCACTTGAAGGTGGGGAAATATGGAAGTGCAGCACGACTCCGCACCTGTGGACCGGCTGTCACTTGCCCATGTGCATTCCCCACCATGACCCACCAGCCTTAGCAGCCCTGTGGCTTCATCATTGAGCCGGGCACAGCAATGGGCAGTTGTGAACTGGCGGCCAAAGCGCCTTCTACAGTCTACACTCACTGGCTTTCTGAAGTCTTGAGAGGAGCCCTTGGAGGACCACCATCCATCTCATGAGATCTGTTCCATCAGTTTTCTGTGTTGAAACGTCACTTTCAACTGTTCCCCCCAGGCGGAGGGGGGGGGGGGGGGGGCTAGCGGGGGACCGTTGCGCTCCGGGGGGGGGGGGGAGGGGCTGGACAAGGGGGGCAGGGGGTAAGAAGGATGCATGGAGAGATTGTAAGGTATAACAAGGGCACAAATACCCAACTCGGCAACAAGGGGGGGGGATTCGACCTCCATTGAGCTGGAACTTTTGCCTAATTGGAACGAGTGGGGGGGAGGGGGCGAGGGTTTGTGGGAGTGTGGAGGGAGGTTTTTTTTTTTGACTCCTTACCCCCCTCCCTTTGGTTTTTAATCATTCTAAAGACGCCATGTGGAGACCCCAAAATGGCTACATGAGCCCTTGCATCTCGGGGTCACCAATAGGGCAATATAACCCCTGCCGGTTTAGGGTCCCTCAAAAGTGGGAAGAAATCAACATGGTTATGCAACCTCCCATTTCAAAAATGCGGGGCGGGGGGGTCGTTGGCGAAGCCCATGCCCTTTCCCCCTCTCCTCAAAAGATGCCCCGTGTCTATCCTCTTAGGGACCCCGAGATGGCAAGGGTGATTAAGCCATTTTCATTCATTTCCTCACTTGAACCCTTGAGACAACAACGGTTGTGTAGCCATTCTGGTGCTGCCCCGCTTGAGGAACCTAAGTCTGCCTCCTCGGGCTTACATGCAATTCATATTGACATTAGTGATGAAATTGGACACTTTTGGATGTTGCAAATGGGGTTGAGTTCTGGTTTTTGGTTGAGTGAGAGGCTCCATGTGATGCCACGTAAGGCGACAAGCCTAAGGCACCTACCATGAATGTAGGGTGGCTGAGGTTTATTGTGACACCACTTGCAGCTTTCGTGCCCCAGGGCCAATGACACCCACCACTTCCAAATCTAGTCCCTCCCCCCTCGGCTGGTGGCTGAGCTCCCCAGCCCCCCCCCCCCCCCCTAGGCATCGGCCCCTTAAGATGGAGGGGCACAGGGTCTGAGGTCCCCACCGGGGAACACCCGGGTGCTGCAAGGTGCAGGGTGTAGAGGTCAGATGCGTTAAGAGGGTGTGGCTCACCCCTTGCAGTCCCTTAGGCCACGGCGAGAGAGCATGTGGGCGTAGGGTGTGAGGATAGCGCCACACCAGCACCATCTCATAATGTCACAGAAGTCAAACACTATTTCTCTTGGTGTGCAGTACTGCCCCCACAATCGGGGGTGCACATATCCCTTGGGAGTCCTCAGACTCACCATGCAGCGTCTCTCCCTCGCCAAGTGTGGTGGCAGATGGAAACAAGGTTTGTATACAGGGCCGCACAACCATTGCTAGTGTTGGTGCGGGTCAGTCGTCACAACTTAGGTCCACGTGAGTTCTCTGCGGATCAATCCTTGTTGGCGGTAACTTCTAGAGGTGCACCCCGGCCCTTGGGAGTTGATAGACTCGCTATGCAGTGGCTCTCCCTCAGAATGTTGGTTAGGTGTTTTGCTTTTGGGTGCACTCCGACCCATGGGTGTCGCGGCGCTCGTTGTAGCGCGGATCTCCCCGTGGCAATATGGCCCTACAAGGCGCTAAGATCTCTAGAGTACGGACATAATTTGAGGGGAAGCGAGTTGTCAGCCCTCTTTCACGGGAACCCACTCACGCTTTCTTTTCGACCTACCTCAGCCAGCGGGGAAAGAGTGAGCCCCCCCGAAACGACAGTCGGTGGTCAACAATGGGGTGGGTGGGCATGAGCCATGCTCTCGGCCAACCCAGTGTGGGTAAGTCGTCTAGGACTTGCACCCACCATGCGCCCCCTGTCATATTGGATCATAGTGCAGGGGTGCAAGAGGGGCAGCTATTATGCATCACTGCCCGTCGCCAGACTATGCATGTTCCCACCATCACAATAGCCGTTCGTATGCGGTTAGCGTCTTGTCGTGTTGATGTGAGAAGGAGAGGTGCCGGCTGGAAGGACATACCACGCACATCATTGTCGATATTCTTAGCGTAGATCCGTTTCGCGGTACCATAGGATGCCGTTGACACACGACCTGGATAGTGCAAAATACGCAAACCTGCAAAAGGGCACGCTAGGTGTAGGCCCAATGCTACAACAGTGCCACACCATCTGCACCACATGTTCCTGTGCATTAACCAATTGCCGGGCATCGTACTGGCGCGCGGGTCCATGGTCGTCAATGTTCTGCACCACTTCATGCTGTGGGAGTCACACCTGCTTGGGGTCGCTACCTGCGTTGTTGGGGAGGATCAGGTGTGCAAATCCGTGTGCCAGAAGGGTACATTCATCACCCATGAAAAAGGAAATTGAAACTGCATCCACAGGCCCTCCAAGCGACCCACATGTAAGGTGAAGGAATCCCCATCGATGGAATGACAAGAGGAAGTGTGACGGTTCTTCATGACATACTGGCAGACAAGTCGGTTGACCTAGAGTATGCAGCGGATACCCACAGGATGCAGCCGATACGCCATGCTAGGATCAGGGGTATGTGGCCGCCAAACCGCTAGCGGCGCTGGCGGGGAAAGTTCGTCTGGCGGTCCCGGGGAAATTTCCCATGATTCCTAAAGGCTATAGTGGGCTTGTCCAACCGCTGCCGGTTGTCCCATCGCGTTGGTGGAATTATGTGGAATTATGGGGGGAATTATGGGGAATTATGGGGAATTACGGTGGAATTATGGGGAATTTGGGTGGAATTATGGGGAATTATGCTGAAATATGGTGGAATTATGGGGACTTATGGAGGAATTATGGGGAATTATGAGGGAATTATGGGGAATTGTGGTGATATTATGAATTTGTGATGTCATTTCTTGTGTTGCTGATCGTTGTTTGTTGTCGTTGTGTGGCCCCTTGCTTCCACAGACATGTCAGACTTTCATCCTCACAAGAATGTGCGACTCTGCTATCTATACAAGGCACCCAGAGAATACATTTCTCAGGGGCAGGTGGCGAAGCAAATGAAGAAATTGAACATCAAGGCACCCAACCCCAATGACATTGGGCTTAGTGGTGCTGGGGCCGTCGTGGTGGTGCATGGATGTTGTGCGCTGCTGCATTAAATGTTGTGCCACCCGGACACCATACTGCCTGTGTATCCGCTTTTGCTGAGGCCGCGACTGCTGCTGGTCTGCAAGGTGTTGGCACCCCTGATGCTGTGGCTGATGGTGCACAACCTACAACTGCAGATGCTGTAATCGCCGACTATGCTGCTGACGAGCCTCCTGAACTTACTTTTGCGCCTCCTGCTGTTCCACGTCGTGACACTCTTAGTGCACTTGATGAGACTGTTGCTGCACCACATGGTAGTATTGATGCACTGCTATCTGCTCCTCAGGAGTCCATAGTGGCACAAAGTGACCATCTTCATGGTGCTGCTATGCAAATTGTTGCTGCTTCCCAGGAATTTGCGGACCAATCTGGTGGTTTAGTGACCCGTGCCCCCAAGTTGCAGCAGGGGTCTATGTCACACTTTGTGGTGCAACGTCGTGCTGCTCAATTGGTTGCCAAGCTGGCCAAATTTCGGGTAGAATTGATTGCTAATGGTGCCGAGTACATGAAGGACACCGTGCCAGCTCTATGTGCTGATATTCCATTGGAATCTTTGAAGCTGGCAATCGAGGCCGTGTTCTGTGCCCCCCCAATCACCGACCGGTATAAAAAGGGCATTGACAAGGAATTTAGTTGTCACGGTACTGTTTGGAGGGGTGACAGCCTCCACTGCATCCCTTGCAATGCAACGATTAATGGCTCTACTAGGCAAAATGTCATTGATCACGTAATTAGCGATGACCAAGATGACCGTTTGTTGCACAGTGCATTTGCCACTCAGTTCCATTTCGCTCAAAGATATGAGATTCGTCAACAGCAATGAGAGCAGAGGGCTGAGCGAAGGGAGAATGAGAAACGAGAGGGTGGGAAGCGACTCCATTCTCAGTTGGTGCAACAGACAAAGGAGGACATGGCCACCCGTAGGAAGCACTTTCGGGAAGAACCCATGGGGCCCCATGCCCCCCTTGCTATCATAGGGTGTGCAGAGGCCGGCTGCAAAAACAGCTCAGAAGGAGAAGCTGAGGTTTGTGCAAAATTTTTTGAAACAGTGGTTTGCAGCAGGGTTGCTTGTACATGCGAGTGATTGTACGCTCCCGTATCTCCGCAGGACAATGAGCAATGGTGAATGGGCAGGGCAGGTATGAGGATGTCGTTATTGAGGAGCAGAAGTGTAGTATTCGAGGTACCCATCTATGCTCTACAAAAGAATATGGCTAGAATGTTATCAAGGGAAAACGGAATGTGCAGAAGCGACAGCGCTTGGGGTGTTATTTCCATCACCATGGTGTGCAGAATCCATCATCCCCCCCCCCCCTCTCGATTATTGTGAAACGGGGTGGGATGGTGTGTACGTGTGGGTGAAATGGATGGTAACAAACTGGTCCATCTTCAAGCTGTATGTGAAGGACGGACAAATTAGAGTCCACTGATGCTCAGTACATTGTGCAGGCAATGAAGGGTTATCGGGCGTTGTGGTTGAGGCTCAATTTCCTAAAGGAGTGTTTTGCGTGTTTGTTTGATGAAATTTCGCATTCACAGGCCCGTACAGGTGGCACATTGAGAGATCCCAGGGTTCACAAGCCTCAAATCCATAGATCGTGGGGCGATCTGCATGCATTGCGTACTAAACTCAACCGGTACACCACGAATCTGGGTCCGGTGACCGAGGCTGTGCTTGAAAAAGAAACTGATAGTGGGAAATGGTACACTCGGGGTGATCGTGAAGACATGACATCCATCCTGGCTGCTGCGGTGCAAAAGGCAAACAAGTATCTGGATTTGCTTGTGTTTGCCAAATCAGCTTGCAACAACGTCCTAACCTCCCAAAGGAAATCAATAATTGCCTGTCTTCTGGGAAGGTGCAAAGGGTGATACCTGCACGTATGGGACCTCAGTTGAAGGAAGAGTGGGAGTCCTACTGGGCAGTGCTAGTAGTTGCTGGTGACGTCAACTTGGCCAGCTTGTGGAAGGGGATGAAAATCCAGCTGCCACGGCTGGCTACCCTGGTCATCTGCACCCTGTCCATCCCCCATGCTGCAGCGGATGTTGAGTGTTGCAACAGCTACTACAACTTGGCACGCAGTGACAAGCAACACAAACAGAATGAAAAACACCATTTGGGGCGGCTCATTGACAATTTTATCATGAATGGCATTGTTGGGCCCATTTTGGCCGTTTGAGTGGCTGGAGTGGGGTATGTCTTCACACTCTCCCACAGAAAAAAAAACATGACTTCGTGGCTTGCGGATGTTCAGCTCCGCCATGCTCTCACTCTATGGCGCCCAAATGTCCCACCATAATGCCGTGAATCGTGGTACGTCACACCAAAAGAGTTGGTGAAACGTCCAGAAGAGTTGGACCGCATTACTAGACTTGGACAGAGCCAGACTTTTTGAGTGCCTGTGAGCCTGTTTTACTGCGCGGTCCTACTGGAGATTCCAAAAGGTCTACACTGTTGCCACGGCCACTGCCACTCCCACTACCATTGCTACCGCAATTGTGCATGGGTGCCCTGCTCCTATGGTTTGGCTGTGCTGAGCTTTTTTTGGGATCCTGCTGCCAGTGCCATTGCATGTCCGAACGTGCTGTCTAGGGCAAAAACCCGAGGCGAGCAGGCCAACCAACCCTAAGCAGCCAGGGCTGAGTGGGGGACGTTCATATGTCCATGGCCTAGGTGGGCCCAGCTCAAGTGCTGCACCGTCGGAAGGTCTGCAAGCCCTGTGGCTGAACCCGTGCACAGCAGCCACACAACACAAGCACGACACAGCTGCACAGAACCCACAGCCACAGCCACTGCAATTGTGCATGGGTGCACTGCTCCAATCGTTTGGTAGTGCTGAACTTTTTTTGGGATTGTGCCATTTCCGCCTTGCAAGGGACCTTCCAAGGCTGGCATCCCATTTTGGGGCACCCAGCCTGTACAACTTGCGCCCTGGCAGCCCACCGGGCGACATTGCTGCTCATTCCAAGCGGTTTATTGGGGCCCAACGACCTTCAGTGCCAGAGCCACCGGGGGCCGCGCACAACCCTGTCACCATAGGGTCTAGCCCAGAGTCCGTTGGTTTGAGGGAGCCGGTGGCAGCCAACTCCAGACCCAACCATAGAATTGATTTGCTTGCTGAAGTCCATCGTGTCCCGATGGAACTCGAGGAGGAGGATTGGGCAGGGTCCTAGCCAAATAAGGAGGAGGAGGGGCAGGGCCAAGAGGAGGAGGAGGTGGTGGTGGTGGTGGAGGAGGAGGAGGAGGACGAGGTAGGGATGCATATAATTTTGGCGCCACTTGGGGGGTCCGGGTCCCGGGGGGGGGGGGGGATAGTGGGAAAGTGCAAACCCGAAAAATATCGTGACGAAATAAGGTGTCTACGGTGGAATGTCGTGTGTCCCTGCCAGTACTGTGACTGCTAGTGAATATAATGATAATCTGGCGGACATGTCAGATGGGGCAAGCTCTTTGTCCTTCTTTGCATCTATCACTACAGGTTCATCAAGTGGCAGTGGCAGCGATAGTGACAGTGATAATGAGACGTCAAGTAGTCATGGCTGCAGCGAGCAATACGACTTTGTCACTGTGAGTGATGACAGTGAATGACATTGAATGACCCTGAATGACATTCGAAATACACAGCGCACTGTGCGTGTCAAATGTGCTGTGTATCCCCTGTTGTAAACCCCCCCCCCCTCCCTCCCATGCACATGTACGCTTACGTTCCAGTGCACTTACGCCAAACCAACAACACAGCAGAGCTCTTTGCAGTGCTCCGCGCTATTCAATTATTGCCGCCTGGGCGGTATGCCTTTTGTTCTGATTCTTCCTACGTAATTCTAGGTGCGAGCGGTGCGGCCAGGCGCTGGAAACTGCGCGGATGGACAGGCTCCTCCGGCCCAGTGTCCAATGTTGAAATTTGGGAGCAACTCCTCAGCGAACTAAGCCAGCCAGACAAAACCATTAAATGGGTCAAAGTCCCGTCCCACGTCACAGTGGAGGGCAACAACGAAGCAGACCGGCTAGCGGACCTAGGCCGCCTCTCCAGCCCACTACACCCCATACTGCACACACCAAGCACCTTTTCTGATTTTTCACCACCACGGTTTACCCCTCTCAAGAAGGCACGTTTTGCAGCTACGTCAACACATGATCTGTCTGAGGTCTCACGAAAAATTGTCTTTCAATCTCCAGCAGCAGTACGTTTTTCCTCCGTCACTGCAAGTGACATCCTCAGATCACTAGACCTGGAGCCTTTATCTGACTCTGACGAGTCGGGTACCATATCAGATTATAGCGACTCTGACGCCGTCACCGCCGACGACGACAGTGACAATGACAGTGCCTACAGCACTGATGTTAGCGACACGAGAAAACGACGCCTCAGCCAGTAGTCGTTGTCTACCTCCCCTTTTCCCCTCCAGCAGGAGAACAGAAAGCCGTATGGTTAGGCCGAAGGAGTGCATCAGGCTATACGGCCCTGTGATTCACTGCGACACATCAACACAGACGCAGCTTGAGGGCGTGGCTGTTTTTCATGCACCATCTAGCTCAGCAACACACAGGTATTGATCTTTAGTGGTTCGCCGTCCACAGGTTATATAACAAATGCAGCTGCCACTGGCACCGCTGATTGAAACCTTGTACCTACTTGCTGTACATTGAATAGTGGAGCACCCCAACCAAGAAGGGGACACATGCATCTGTGAGAAGACCTCTGGACTAATGGCTGAAAGTGTCTATGGCGGGGACATTCAGTCGATCAGCAACGACCATTGATCCCCCATGCACATGTACGGGCAGAGGGCCGCCCAAAACGGCCGGTTGTGGATCACGTTTTTGTGACCAAATATCGTGACTTTTTTTGTGACCAAGGGGGCGGGGTCCGGGCCGGACCCACTCCGCCCGTTATATCCGTCCCTGGGACGAGGAGGACGAGGTCCAGTGGTTATAAGGGCAGGCCCAGGATGGGCCCCGCCCCCGTGCAAAAAAGAGTGTTGAGTGGCCACCAAAATTTTAAGACTTTAAAGACTTATCCAACAATGACGCAGCGTGATTTTGTCCTCACGTGCATGTGCATTGTGCTTGTCTTATTTCTCCAAGCCAACCCACAAGGAATCAAGATTAAACCGGCAGGATGCGACAACAACCCCGCAAGAGGCAAAAGGAACCCATGAGGAAGCAACAACAAGCCACCAAGAATCAACAGCAAGCCACCAAGAATCAAGAACAAACCAACAGGAGTCAACGGCAACTGGGCAACAGTCAAAAGCAACGCACCGGGAATCAACAGCAAGCCACCAGGCATCAAGAACAAAACAACAAGAATTAATAGCAACCCGGCAAGAATCAAAAGCAAGCCATCGGGAATGAACAGCAACCCATCAAGAATCAACACCAAGCCATAATTCCACCATAATCCCCCATAATTCCCCATAATTCAACACCAAGCCACAATTCCATCATAATCCCCCATAATTCCCCATAATTCCCCATAATTCCCCATAATTCCCCACAATTCCACTCAAATTCCCCATTATTCCACCACAATTCCCCATAATTACCCATAATTACCCATAATTACCCATAATTACCCATAATTCCCATAATTGGAGTCGTGTGGCGGGGAGCCGTCGTCTAGCGCTGGCGGGCGCAGACCCCTGCAGGATTTGGGAAGAGGATTGAGCTATTGGTAATGTAGCAGAGTATCTATGAGAGTGAATGGAACCTATCAAACAACATGTTTGTGAGCATATTGAGCACACACCACAACAGAACCACACCTAATGGAGACATGTGCCCCAAATATTGGAACCTTTCATGCCTAATGATTGCTGAGGATGGGAGCCATCTTCTGGGCGCAAATGGGTTCTCCCCGCAATTATCCCTTAGACCTCCTTACCCATTGTTCTCCGTTGAATAATTGCACCCTGCGTTCTGGTATTCTTTGGTCACCATGCAAGCACACAACAACACAGAAAAGCTCACTTGCCTAGTCTTGTGGTTCTCTTCAAAATTTGATTCGATAATCTTGGGTGTGGATGCGAGACGGTAGCACCAGCACAACATGGCAAGCGAGCATGTTGTCAAAATCAGAAACAAATCGTTGGTGAATCACCCAAATGCATGCTCTTCCAATGCTGGGCGCTAGAGCGATCGGGTCGCGGGCACGGGGGCTCTCTCCACGTACCGGGTATTTGGCGGTGGATAGCCCGTGTCCACCTCTGCTTAGCAAGCGGGAATGCTATCGCCTTTCCCAGGGATTTGCGCTTTGCACGCTTTGCTCTCTATCTACAAGCGGGAGATGGGGTGGTCGTCCCATGAACACCTATCGGTGGGGACCCGCTTTGGTACACCACCTTCCTTGTACGCTTAGCTCCGTTTTGCGCGACTCTAGCTGTCACCAAGGTCCACGAATACCTACCGTCGGCGTCCGACGATCAGACAAGTCGCCTAGAGACCCCATGCTGGGCGGGGACCTCTGTACGTCTGCTCGACTAGAGTTGACCCCAGGTTGGGTCTGTCGCCGAGGTATCCCGGTTCAGCAGGGATGTTGGGTTGGAGACTAGACCAAGCCCAATTCATCCTACGCCCGGGATGGACCTGGCTAGTCTAGTCTGTGCTCTTGCATCCCTATCCTTGTGGTGGAGACACGGGGAGTGGGCACCCTTTCCCGGCTATCCGCTGGCACGGGGCCCGCGCCGATCGCTGGCAGCTCCCCCCCCCCCCCCCCCCTCCAGTAAGCGCCCTTGTCTAGTAAGCGGGGGGGGGGGGGGGAGGGAAGCGTCACTTTCCATTTTCCAAATTTTCTTAGAAGGTTGGATATTGAGGTTCTCCTGTGTGTTCGCTGGTTGGACGAGGTACTGTTGTTGGTGCATGGCTGTGGACTTCAAATTTCTTGCATGGAAGGCACTGCACTGTACCTTGTATCATACAGAACAGTTTTTCGCAATTTCAGCCATGAATGTCGCTGATTTTGACACGTACTCTTGTCAATTTCCAACCTTCAGACTGGAGAGCCCATTCTTGTGCCCCCTGTTGAGCATGTGCAGCTCTTTAAGGTGAAATACTCACATTAGAAACAGTGGCACACCGAGCCTGTTGCTCAGTAGAACTGACATGAATCCCTGCAGGCAGTTTCCTGGTCACTTTGTGGGTCGCATACCCTCGTGTTCGCTCTCTTGTTTTTTTGTGTCGCGCGTCCTCTGTCTGGTAATTGGGGGGGGGGGGGCGGGGGGCGAGGGAACCGTCACGCGCAGCCGCTTATTTGACAAGGGAAGGGGGGATACCAACTTCCACACTTATTTAGCCTTTATGGCAACCCACCCCCAAGTGCTCTGTCAGATATTGGGGGAATTGCGCGCCGGGCACGGGCCTTACATCTTCTGTCCGTGCCAGCACACGCCCATTTGTTGCGTCGCAGATGTCTTCACCGACTCATGGACCGTGAGCTGCATCATTCATGAACCGTTCCTAAGCATCGCTTATGCGTTTATGTTGAATCTCGGGAACATACCCCACTCGTTCCGAACATGCTTTGCATGGTACTACGGCTTCTTCCTGACGGCCTTGGCCGGTGCTGTCCTCTTGGCATTCCAGTATGCCGGGGACGAAGACATCTGGAAGCCCTCCGCAACTGATGTGAACAGCGCTGCGGTGGAGCTGCTCCTCACCGTAAATCGGACGGTCGAGATCCAAAAGGTCTCCTCGCATTGTTTTGAGTGCCTGCCACAACGTTGGGCAGTGCTGGGCCCTCGCACCAACCGCACGAACGCGACGGTGGATTCCCGGTTCGCGTCAACGCTGCACGTCCTCGACAGCACCAGCCGCTCCACCCTGTACTCGATGGAGTACCACTTCGCGAATCAGGCGCGGTACCGAGCGTCGCTGTCCGACACCGCAATCCGCGTGGAGGTGGTGGGCACGGGCCGCAGCACCGCGACGCCCTTGTGGCTGGCCCTCGCGGCCTTCCTGACCGTCGCCTTCGCGCACCGCGCGACCTTTTGGGTGTCGCACGTCGCCGCGAGCCCCTACGCCCACCTTCTGGAGACCGTCCCGCTCTTCCCTCCGAGTGTGTCCGCGACCGTCAGCCAGGGGCAGCGGCGCCTGAAAAGCCTGGACACGTTCCGCGGCCTCTGCCTCGTTGTCATGATCTTCGTCAACTACGGCGGGGGTGGGTACTGGTGGCTGGCCCACTCGACGTGGAACGGGCTGACCGTAGCGGACCTGGTGTTCCCCTGGTTTATCTGGATCATGGGGGTCTCGATGGTGCTCTCCCTCGAGAAGGCGGCCCAGAACGGCGTCCCGCGGGCCGCCCTGTTCTGGAAGGCCGTGCGGCGGTCCGTCGTCCTGTTCGGCCTGGGCTTCTTCCTGAACCACGCCTACGTCCTCGCCGAGTGCCGCGTGATGGGGGTCCTGCAGCGCTTCGGCCTCAGCTACTTCGTCACGACCTGCGTCGTGCTCTACGCGCCCAAGCGCGCCCCGCCGCCCGCGCCGCCGCCGGCGACGGCGCTGGACCCGCTGGCGCGGGCGCACGGCCCGCGGCCCGCACGGCTGAGCCTGTCCGACGAGGAGTCCGAGGACGGGTGGCCGGCGGAGGAGCGCCCGGCCGGCCTCGCCTTCGCCATGCGGGACGTCGCGCCGTACGTCTGGGAATGGCTCTGCGTCGGGGCGCTGCTCGGGGCTTGGGCGGCGGTCATGTACCTGGTCCGGGTGCCGGACGTGGAGGGGTGCCCCCGGGGGTACGCCGGGCCTGGGGGGCGGAGCGAGGGCGGGCGGTACCGGGACTGCACGGGGGGCATGGCGGCGTACGTGGACCGGGTGCTGCTGGGCCCCCAGCACATGTTCCGGTGGCCCACGTGCACCGAGTACTACGAGTGCCGGGCCTTCGACCCGGAGGGCACCCTCGGGGTGCTGACCACGGTGGTGCTCTGCTACCTCGGCGTCCAGGCCGGCCGCATCGTGGCGACCCACACGGAGCACCGGGCCCGGCTCGTGCGGTTCGCGGCGTGGGGCGCGGCGCTCACCGCCGCGGGCGTCGCCCTGTGCGGCGGCAGCGTCCACGGCGGCCCGGTCCCGATGAACAAGAACCTGTGGTCCCCCTCCTTCGTACTCGTGCTCGGGGGCGCGGCCTTCCTGCTGCTCGCCGGCGTCTACGGCGTCGTGGACGTGGCGCAGGTGTGGCAGGGGATGCCGCTCCGCGCCGTCGGGATGAACTCCATCGCCATCTACGTCGGGCACGAGACGTTCGCGGGGTACTTCCCCTTCGGGTTCTCCACGCCCAGCAACCACGCTGCGCTGCTCTCCTCCCACCTCATCGGGGTCGTGTGCTGGTGCTGCGTGGCGCACCACATGTACAAGAACAAGTGCTTCCTTGCGATCTGAAGCGGAGGCAGATGCCCCCGTCGGGCGCGCCGTTGGGAGCGGCGGCGAAGGCCGCCGCCGCAGTAGGGCGGCAGTGGCGGTGATGCAGCGGCGGGGAGGGGCAGGGCTGTGTTGCCGCCAGCCCAATCCCATGCTCTGGAAGGCCCCTGCTCTTGTGCTTGCCCTGCAGTGTGTTCTCCCGCGGGTGCCTTCCTCCCGCAGCAGTATGCAGTTCCTGTGACGACCGACAGGCAGCTGCGACGTGGGCCCAGCACGTCATCCCCCACAGGACGGCGGCGTGATTGATATGCTGCGCTGTGCGTGAATCTTTCTGATGGAGCGTGTGCGTTGGGTGCTCCAACGCATGCGGCGTGAAATGGGGTGTTCGAAGGGGGTGTTGGTGGGGCGGGGGGAAGGTGCGCTGCAAGGGGATGGGTGCAAGCTGCCCCCCTGGCTGAATGAAACCGAGCCCAAGGAATTTTGGTCAGGCACGCCAGACATTGTACTGAAGCGGGTGCATCCCCCAAGAGTGCCCCAAACCATTCTTTTTAAAGGAACGAAACCTCAGATTGTCGATTATTGAGCATTGTGCTTTGAAATCCCCCCACCCCCCATGCTCCCAGGCACGGGAAGGAAAGGCACCCCCTGGTGGTGCTGTGCAAGCCTGGTGAAGTCAAGACCGCACCGCTGTTGGCCCTCCTGTCGAGCTGCGGGGGACTCCGCCATAGCAGAGTGTTTGCACTCCACACCGAAGATTATTGCCGTGCGGATCCTTAATGTGTTGGAGAGACCGACACGGTGGGCCAACACAGCGGCTTTGGGGACCTTCATGAGGGGTGAGAAGTCGATTGACACCGCCAACTGCCAGGAGAGCAGCAACATCCGAGGGCTTTGTTCCAACCCCCCTCGCCCCGGGAAGCAGTGGTCACAGTCACAAAGCCCAATGCCCATGTCATCCGACTAGGCTGTTGGACAGTTCGGAGTCAGCGTTGTGAAGGCGACATGGCCCATGGCGATGTCTCCTCATGTATGAATACGTGCGTTGGGGAGGGACAGCAGCCGCGCGGCCAGCGAGCATTGCTACCACCCCCAGGACCTCATGCCCCTGGGCAAGGCACGCAAATGTGCTGGTGCAGTTGGAATATGATTCATGACTCGCGGCCTCCAGAGAGCCACTGAGCGCAGGCCTGGGGACCAATGGAGAAGAGGGGGGGGGGGGGGGGCAAAAGAAATTCTGGATTGGGGTCCGTTTTCCATCCACAATCGGGGGTTCCCCAGTGGCTAGAAGTTACAGCAGTCAAGGTAGTGCAGGCAATTTGATCGTTCCTCACCCGGTGACACAGCCCCCAGTTGACGTCCCCTGTGTCAGATAGCCGCCTACAGCCTGCTTGCTGGAATCATTTCACTGGGCGGCGTGTGTCCTGGATTCCACATCAGTCTGCAGACTCAGTCCCTAGCCCCTCACCAAAAGTCATGGGGCTGCAAGGTAATTGAGGCCTGTGAGCACCGACAGGGGAGCCGGTGCCGCCATGAGCCTAAAAGGCGGCGTCCATGAGCAGAGGTGCGAAAGAGATCTTCTGTCTTGCCCCCTCCCCTCCCTGCCCTGGGGTGCCAGTAATTCTTGTGCTTCGGAGGTCACATACCTCTGTGAAAAGGCATTGGGTGTGACACCGACGCGCGGTAAGGGCACACCCCTTCACGCTTTGCAGACGGGCGTGGGTGGTATTTGTGTGTGGACAACGGAAGGGACAGCCCGCATCCTGATCGGAAGCCTCCTCACTCATGAGGGCCCCACATGGGAAGCCAACTGCTTGTCCCCCAAATCGCGATCTTTGCATAGAGACACTTGATGTGTGACCGACAGGGCACGCCAACTGGAACAAACGAGCAGCATTCCTGGCTGGATGTCTCAGCTGTTCAGCACTCTCAATCCTACCCCCTCAAGGGCGGATGCAGATGGCATAGAGGGTTGTGGTGATGGGTAACAGGTTGATGGTGATCCCTTTGGGCGAGGGCCCAAGCAACACCCAGGGGGAGTTTTAGCGCGCTGGGCACGCGCCGGGCGCGCACCGGGCATCTTTTTTTTACCATTCCCCACCCGTGCCTGTTTTTGCCCCGCCTCACCAAACAATCTGGAGTACCTTCTTGCAGTGTCTCAGAATCTGGCCCATCCTTTGCACCCAATTTATGATGATGGCAAGGGTGGTGGTTGGAAGTGGTGGGTGTGACATTTTGTGTCGTTGAATTCTCATATTTCGGCTTATGCAATGTCCTTTGCACGGAAGGTTTGTGGTCTAGTGCGGTCTACTTGGGGGACTTCCCTAGGTGGGGATAAACTTGGGTTTAGAGGTAGCACACTTAATACAAAGTTAGCGCGCCAGGCATGTGCTGGGCGCGCGCCAAGCGTGCGCCGGGCAAACATTCCCCCCCATACCAACACCAAAGGAGCAAGACATTTGAGATGAGGGCCTGGTCATGTTGAATAGGTAAACCAATAGTGTACATGGCTCCTGCACTGAAAGTTATCACCATATTTCGGTGGACCCGCAATTTTGCGCGATTTATGCAACAATAACCCCACTATCAGTGCGCTTGTAGAATACAATTGTGGCAGCAGAAAACTTGCTGAGTGGTTTGAGGTGGTGCTGTTCTGAAAACAGTTTCTCTCACTGCCTGTACAGCTGCGCATCCTAGCCCGCACCTCGGCATTTGCGACCCCTTGTGTGACTCAGAAGCCTGGGGAGGTCCAGTGAGCTGCAGCTGGGGATTTGTGAGAAACCGACTGGTTGAGGGGTGACCAAGGACAGGGGAAAATCCTTCGGCAACAAAGGCCCTGTTGTAATCCCCCTTCAACCACTTTCTGCTCTGCTGTTTTTTTGTCATCATGTACGCGCTCACGTCTATCGTTATGGGGCGTATTGCGTGCTATGTGTGCAGTGTGCACAAAGTTGGATGCTGTATTTGATCCCTTGGAAGCTAATCGTCGCAGTTGACCGGATTGGTCCACTCATGCCTGGAACTGCACCTGATGTTGGATGTTATAAGTTTGTTTATTTTATTCAATTAGATGCCATGAGATTATGAGACCTAATTATGGTGATCCTAAATCTGAGAGGTTGGACTATGGAATGGCCAGACCGAACTAAGAGGAGGGGTCTATTGTGCCTTTATACTCATTTGCTATTTTCCTTCATGGTCCCTTTGTTGCTATGTCTATGGCGGCAAAGACTGAGATACTGCATCAACCAAAAATTGTACGAGTCCTTGGCTGTTTGTGCTTTATTAGAGGCCCAAATCTAACTTCATGATGGTGCATATCAAGGCGGCTTGCATTCACATACTCCTTTCATCGGCCGCAAGGTTCTTACACAATGTTCAAAGGAGTGGGTGGCTTTGGGTATGGGGGTGGGGTGAAACATGGGGTTGTCTAATTGCGTGGGTGTAGTATGGTTTGTATAAGGCAAGAATATTGCTAACTGCCCTAAAATTCCCCAATTTATCGCTGTAAAATGCGCGCTGTGCGTGCTGTGTGCACGCTGTCCACAAACGCCCCCACGGCTGCTGATGGAGAACCAGTTCTTTTTTAGTTTTAACTGCACATGCATTGTGAGGTGCAAGTGAAAGTTGGACGCTTGAGCCACTGTTTTGCCAGCGTTTGCAACCCTTTGCAGCAGCCGTTCTTGTCCTTTTGCACGTGAGCCCCAGCAGTGTCCCATGATTGTTGGCTTGGGCAGGCTTCGCCACACAGTGAAGTCCGGAGGGTTCTCACTGCCACTGATGCACTAACCGGGGCCTCTTGGGTATGTTGGACAGACCGCCATTCGAGCCCTCTTGGGTCTGTCGGAAAGACCAGCACTTCGGCCGTTTATTTTGGAAGTTTCCTGCTGAGAGGCACCATGCAGACCAAGGAAGGGAAGGGGCACGCTAGTAAGCACTTGCCCCAGATGCGGCTCCAGCCCCCCTTGTCCATGCTGCTGTGTGAGCCTCCACCCCTCTGGCTCACATCATGCCTCAGGCCCATGTGAATGCAAGTGCTGTAATCCTCCCCCTTCCCCTTCAGGGTGAGGTGATCTGGTTTGTGCTGCTGTGCAGCAAGTCAAAACATTGCCAACAGCCCTCGCCAAGCCATCCAACAGATGTTCTCCGACACGACACCATCTGCCCATGGCCTGCCCGGGTCTGCTCCTTGTGGTTTCCTTTTGGGGGGGGGGGGGTAGACCAAGATGAGCGGGCGTAGCCCTCTCACTGTATGGCACTCGAGACAGCCAGAACTGTCCTACAGAACAGTTCTACGATGATCACACAAATGACTGTGGTAGCGGATCTGAAATGCAGTGAGTACGGACTGACTCTGATGGCGGATAATGCAGCGGGATAGTGCCACGCCCGTGGGCTTCCCAGGGTGCTCTTGAGACAAAAAGACTCTACACTGGAAACGACCTGCCCGGGTCTCCTCCCGGTGTCTTGTGTCTCACGCCAGCCTGTGCTAGGGCCTGTGCGCCCTGGCGCCTTCACCCTGGCACGACCGGAGTGGGCCTCAGTCTTGTCGGTACTGAGATTCATGGCCATGACCATATGCCTGTGTCACGGGGGTATATGTGAGCTCAGTTTCCGTTGCTCATGGCCCTTGAAGGGTAAGTGGAGAGAGGCTTACAGGCAGCCAGCAACACAACCAGGCGCCATGCCAAGCACTTTCCCCCTCCCTTTCCAAAGTGAAAAAAAAGAGAAAAAAAAAAGAGGAACACTTGTTTGCTGCAATTCCTGATGACCCTTGCAGTTCCCGCAGATTATAATGAGATCATTGCCGTTCCAAAAACAATAAGGTGCACATGCACACTGGAAAGCCTACGGCCATGGTAGTCTCCCACTGCATAGCCTGGTTCCACACTGAGCTAGTCCTCACTGCATGTCAGATCCTGAGAGGTTTTGTGGAGCACCATACAGTGAGCAGGCGATGCCACCTCATCTTCGTAAAGACCAAAGGGAATGCCGTGCTCGCAGTGTGCACACATGGGGAGTACTTGCCGCGGTGCATGCGCGGTGCGGGTACTGGGGCTGTTCCGTTGACCCTTTCATCCAGAGCCAGCACCGCCCCAGAGCCCACCAGGTACCATCTACAACTCCTCTCCCAGTAGACCATCTCCTGGAGAAGTTGTTCAAATACCTGATGCAGTGTGCGCACGGTGCGCGCGCGGTGCAGACACTCCTGCGTGCAAAGTTTTGTATGTCGGCACCTACTTGAACCCTAGTTTTAGCCCCTTTTCACAAGTTTGTTGTTCCATAAAAGGTTTTTTTCCCATTCTTGTGCATTGAGGATGTGGCACATTTGAATTGCCACCCATTTTCACCCATTTTCAGCTGCTGTTGCGTGAGTGTGTTGGAATATGGTGGTAGCCTTCTGGGGACACTTGCCTTGTCTGCCTTGACCCCATTGGGGCCCAACTTGTAGCAATATGCAGCACTATGTGGGCTGTTACTGATAAGCCATGCTACTGATTCGTGATGATCCGAGAATGCGTATGCACGGTTCAAGTGCTGGCTCATCAAGAGAATCCACGAAGGACATTCTTCCCTAGAGACAGCAAGGCAATGGCCATGAAGGCTGAAATCCACTTAGAAGTGTGTAACAACCCACCTGCCAATTTGTTGCATTGTGAATGTACACAACGTCAGGTGCTTCCCAACCATCATAATCCAGCATCCACTTGTAACAAAGAACGTGCAGCAAAACCGGGCGAAAATGGGCTAAAATCCAGCAGATTGCGGTCGCTCACCAAGGTTATGAAGACCCTTGTGACGCAGCATGGTTTGCTCCCTCGCTGGGTTTCATTGTGTGGGCACTGCGCGCAGTGCGCACGCAGTGCAACAACTTGGCCAAAGAAAAACCAATAACGTGCACATGATCCTCTGACCTTCTCTTTGTGTGTGTGTCTTTCAGCTTTGCAGCGCTGATCTGATCTTGGCACCGCGGTTCCACAATGCCGGACCCTGACCCTGAGGCTGCCCCAGATGTAGTGCACGACGGGATCTTGTGGAAGAAAAAAGGCTACGCCTTCGGGCGCTACAAAATGCGCCGCTTTACCCTCTGCAGCGACGGGCACCTCAACTGGTACAATCTGGCGTATCAGTACCGGGGGACATTGCAGGTCTTCGGAGCTACGGTGCCCGACCGCCCCGACGCCGGCGGCAAGTTCACCATCCAGACCCGTGAGAAGACTCTGCGGCTGAAGTCTGAGACCGAAGCCGCCGCGGAGCTGTGGCTGCAAACCCTCCGCGTGGCTGCCTCTGGGCTGGGCCCCCAGTGGCGTCCTGGCGACGCAGCCGTCGCCGTGGTCGACGTCGTGTCGGACGACGACGACGACGACGACGACGTCGCCGGGCCCGACGTCGTCGACGACGGAGGGGCGGAGGCGGCGCGGCAGTGGTCGGACTGGGGCATCGCAAACGGAGGCCCCCTTGAGTGGCGGCTGGCGGTCGAGCGGGTGTTCTCGGACGACAACGGCGTCTCGGGCGTGTTCACCGCCGACGCGGAGACGCTCGTGCCGCGATGCCCCCTGTGCCGCGGCGACTACCGCCAGGACACCGTCAAGCCCCGGGTGCTCGGGTGCTACCACACTTTCTGCGCCGACTGCCTCGCGGCGCTGGTGCGCCCCCGCGACGCCCCGGCCCCCGCAAGCGATCTGGCGGCCGCCGCCCCCAACGAACGGCCCTCACACGAGGACCCCCGAGCCGCCGGGGCAGCGGAGGGCGCCCCGAGCGCGACCATCGAGTGCCCGCGGTGCCGGGCGGTGACCCCCCTGGGCCCTTCGGGGGTGCGCGGGCTGACGCGGAACTTCGCGCTGGACGTGCTGCAGGCCCCGCCGGCGGAGGCGGAGCCCGTCGGGCAGGCGCTGGACAGCCTCGCGGAGGCGGTGGGCGTCACGTGCCCCATCTGCCTCGACGTCTTCGCGTACAAGACCTCGAAAACGCCGCGGCTGCTGCCGTGCGGCCACAGCGCCTGCACCAAGTGCCTCTGGCGCGCCTTCCGCGCCGCGCGCGCCGCGGCCTGCGCCGTCTGCAAGGCCGCCGTCCCCCTGGGGCCCGAGGGCCCCGACGCGCTGCCCGTCAACTTCGCGCTGCAGCGCTACTCGTGGGCGCTGCTCGGGTACCGCGGCCCGTCCGCTCTCGACGCGCCGCCCTCGCACTCCGGGTCCGAGCTCGGCTCCGACGACGGGTCGCACCGCGGCTCCCGCGCGCCGTCCGTCGAGCCGGGGCCGCGGGACGTGGGGGACCTCGGCCCCCGGACCCCGTCCCCGCCGGCGCGCCGGAGGTCGCGGTGCGGGTCCATCTCGCCGGACCCGTCGGAGCGCGCGCGGCGGTCGCTCATCCCGACGTCGCCCCCCCGGGAGCGTGTCAGCCTGTCACATGAGCGCCCGGCGCCCTCCCCCGAGGCTCTCCTCTTACCTTTGACGCCCTCGGCCCTCCTGCTCTCGGGAGAATATGCGGCGGGGGCCGTGGGGGAGTCCGCACAGTCGGACCAGTCGAGGTGGCAGCAATGCGCGCAGGTGCCCGGCGCATGTGAGTGAGTGCCCCCGACTTGCGTCCAAGTGCCCTGAGCACGCGCAGGGGCAGCCCTGCGCTGCTTGCCCCATGCGTCAGCGCTGACGGCCAATCATCGACTGAGACTGGCCTTCAGGGAGGCTCTCCCCATGCCCTGCGCCATCGCTATCCCCCGTCCAACCGGATGCTCTGTCGCCTGAAGTACCGGCCCAGGACGTCGCCGTTGCTGAGGGGAACGCCGGTGCCCCGGTCGCAGACGCCGCTTGCTCAACCCGTGGCCCTGTCCACACCCGTTCTGACCCTGGCCTACGGTGCGCAGCCACAGGCAATGTATTAGGCACTGGGGTGTACACTGAGAAAGTGTCGACATGGCAGCCACATCATGGGCAGACACAAGGGGCTGCCTCAGCATTCGCCCAGGGTGACCACTCCCTCGTCAACATGACGGTGGCCGAGCTACGCCGTGGGCTTGTGACCAGAAGTTGTGGTTCTTGACCCTGCTCAATGGGGTTATTGCGGGACCGCACACGCCGTGGGGCCCACGGTAGGTGCGCTTGCTGGTTCGGGGGCCATCGAGCTGCACGGGCGAATGCCGGGAGCAGGCACGGGGGAGGCGCCGGAGGGTCCGAGTGCACAGCAGTGTCCGCCCGTCCGTCTGCGATGCAGCTACCGCCCAACCCGGGATCACTGGGCACACCGTACCACTCCTACTGCTACTGCGCATGCCCTCCTCAACATGGTCCCGTACCCCGTATGCCTCCTCTTACCCCTGCGACACACCCATTGAGAACCAGCGTGCGATTGTAGTCCCCCGTCCGGACTGTGATTCTTTGGCACCTCGGCGCAGGCGTAGCTTGGGCAGGGGGGTAGGGGGCAGCATTCGTGAGGGCTTTGATGATGCAGAGGATCCCGAGGGCCCCGTCTGGAAGGTCATTTGACATTTTCTTCGGGATCCCCGAATTTGTCACGCCTTCGGAACCACCTTTTCCAACCAACCGCCTTTCCGCCGTCGTGTTTGTATTGGCTCTCAACTCGCAGAGCCCCTGCTCCTTGCTGTCCTCCATGTGCCATCGCTCGCCTCCTTCCAACCCAACAAGATGGTGCCTGAAGCACCGTCCCGGGACGTCGCTGTTGCTGATGGGAACACCAGTGCTTGCTATCCTGCCCCCAGCTGCGCAATGGTGCCGGTAGAGCGGCAGACACCGCGTGTTCAACCACTGACCCTTTCCATACCTGTGCTGACCCTGGGTGTTGACCCTGGCATTTTGTTACTCAGCCAAAGGCAAGGTCGGGCACTGGGTTTGCGGGGAGAATCGCGTCGAAGGGGCTGCCACAAACGCAAGATAGCTTTGACATGTCCTCGCCAGTCCGTCCCCGTCCCTGGAGAAACTGTCACACTGGCAGTACCCCTCGCCGCGGTCGTGGGCAAATAAAGGCAAAGGCACCGAAAGTGTGGAACAAACACGCACAGTATCGGCTCCCTCATTGACCCCCTGGGGCACTCCCTGGGCAAGTGGGCAGTGGTTGCTGCAAGCGATGCTCAAAGCGCGAGGTACCATTCGTTTGGAGCCAACCTTGTGCCCATATCGGACCTCTGCTGCACAGCATTCTCTGCGAGCCTGCGATAGCCCCACATCTTTGAATTTTTGAGATGGACAACGGGCATGTCTGTGCTTGCGCCCCTGCTCTGATGCTTTGGTGAGGTACAGCCCATCCAAGTCCATCATCCACATACCACGCCTCTGCCTCTCCCTTTGGGAAGGAGCATGCCATCTGACCATTTTGACCAGCACTACTGTGCCCCTGTGCACGCGCATCCCAACCCGCGTCAAAGGTCCCTGCTGCACTGTGGGAGGCATATGGGACGCATGCCCTGTCCGCCGCCCACTACCCTCCCTCCTCCACATCCAAGGACCTGTCTGCAAGAAATGGCTCAGCACGCTATGCACTTCTGTGCACGCATAAAAACACCCCCCCCCCCTTCACAAAGGTCCCTAGCACAGGTCGCCACAAGCCCGGGTACCAGTGGTCCGGGACCCTTGCCCAACCACCCGCAGAACCTGGCAAGGGGCGTGGGGGGTGGGCAACCCATGTATGGGTCACCATGATGCCCATGACGCTCTGCTCGTTTTGAGGTACGTGTCATGCGGGGAAATTTTTGCGAAAAGTTTCCCGCTCGGGCCAATGCAGGGGGAGGGGGTTTGCAACCGGGTGGTCGCAGATCGGGAATGGTTACCACAGAAGCGCAGGTGTTAGCTATAGTTCGCTTAGAAAATGCTATCCGCCCGGCATTCTTTCTTTGCCTCTGCTGGCCTTCAGAATACTTCTTGTGCTGTTTCAGCCTTGTTCCCTTACACCGTTTGCTACTGCATACATTCATACATCACTTGCTTGCACATGTGGGGCGAAAATCACCAACGAGCTCTGAGCAGAACTCCCAGGCGGGCGGGTGGGTGTGTCGGCCGGGGCTTGTTGCCCCCCTTGGGGCCTGAAGCAATGGCTGGAACCCAACGCTGTGAGCTAGGGTTTCCTTGATACTGAGTTGAGAGCAGTACTCTCGGTCAGCAGCCCTGGCACGTATGGGCCCCAACTCATATGGACCCCAACTTCCCTTGCTCCAGGCCTGTTGCCGCCTTGCCGACGCACATTTTTCTTGTGCGGCGGTCATTTTCCCTATTCGGCCCATGCTTGCGCAATGGAGAGGGGGGTGGTTAGTGGGTGCCGGTGCGAAAAAAGGTGTATTTGATGTATGGGTTCATGTACAGGAATATGTGGTATGGCACCCTGTAAGGAGGGGCTGGGAGTGAGCAAACCTTGCGAAGAGAATGGCATTGCGATGGCTCAAAAAGCTGCCCAAAGTGCACCCAGCACGCTAACGCTCCCCCAATAAGCACCATGCTCTTTTCAACGCCAAATCCTGCCTCTCCGAGTGACAAAGCATGGGGTGGATGGGCATGCGTGTGCACTGCACACATGTTTTTGAGGCGATCATCCCACACGTGGAGCAAGCAGTACCCCTCGGCACAAAGGCCCTAGAACTACATGTGCCATGTGAGGTGGGCCTGACAGAACGTTACAAAGTAACGTTGCGCTGCACACCTTTTTCGGGAACAGCCGGAGTACACCACATCGTCATTTCGCATTGTAGTGCACTTCCACTCCTGCCCGAGCCCCCCAGTTGCCGTGATAATTATGCCACATGCATGTCAAGCATCACCTCCGATGTGTTGTGTTGTGGACCTGATCAAACAGTTTGGAAGGTGCAAAGAGGTCCAGGTCCCTGCCCAAGACTCTTGGGCAGGACCAGTGTTGCAAATCTCTTGTGACTCCAACGCGTTCTACTATGTTGCACTGTGCTCGCAGGAATTTCTGTGCTCTACCAGAGGCCCCCATCTCTCCCATGAGAGAGGCGCTACCCGAAGTGGCTTGTACAGGGCCCGGTATATCCAGGGGAGTTAAGCAGGTATTGCAACAGCAAGGAGCATGCAACATGCCAACATACATACATACTTCTTCTTTCAGGTCATCTCACTGCTCCAGTCACCACCACTTCCCCCACTCAAACACTGTGCATGTGTCCAGCCATCCCTGCTGTGATGCTAATCCCTAAATACACACATCCCCCTGCAACTACACATAGCAAGGCCCCTACTATTACACATACCAATGTCCCAACCCCCACCCGCACCACAGCAGATACCAATGCCCCTACTACCCCTGCACATGCCAATGCCCCTACCAAACTACATACAAATGCCCCTGCCCCTGCACCAATGCTCGAACTCCCACATACATGGTACAGATAAGGGTCAAACCTCCGGCCTCCAAGAGCATGTGCAGCTCAAAGGCTAGTGAACCCCAGTTCGCAAAGCCCAACGAGAGCTGACTCCCGCGAATTTCCCTCTTTGGCATCTTGGCATTTTGACGGCCCGGCAGCAATGATATGCTGATGTACATGGTTTGTTTCGGGCACGCATGGAGCAGTTTTTTGCTCACTTGTGGCACTAGGATTTGGTTAGGAACATCTGGTCCTGCTGAGTTGCATCAATCAATGCGTATTTTGTTGCATTTTACACAATTTTGTATTTGGAGGTAGGTCTGTTCCTCCCGCATGGACCATGAGAGCATGTCCGCATTAGGTTTGGAGTGATGCAAATATGTTAGGCACCACACAAGATGAGGGAGAGGATGAGGCGGAGGTGTGTGCATTGTGTTGGCATAGGTGCCACAATCTGTTGTGAGTGCAAGGAACATTACTATCCAGAATGTATTGACCGTCACAGTTGTGGCGACAACACCGTTCTTTAGGAACATGAAAAGTTAGTTATGTTGCTGTGTAAGTCACAAATTTCGTCTTTGGCAATTTGGGAAGGTTTGCGGTGCATTCTGCTGTGCTTGGAAGGCTTTCTCTAAAGGAGAATAAATTGGGTGTTAAAGTCGGGATTAGCCTTCCCTGTAACATCTATCTAGGGGGAGCCTTAAGCGCAGTGCGCACGCAATGCAACTATTTGGACGTCTGGCCGTACTAGGGACCCATACTTTGAGATACTAGGGGCCCCTAGGGGCATCATGGTCACCCCTAGCGGACGTTTTGACTTCTGATTTTGTCCCCCTTTGATTGGGGATCCCCGAGAATGCAAGGGTGACATAGCACTTTGCGCCCTCTTTACTACACGCAATGCCGTTTGCAACTCTCTTGCCTTGATTTGTGTTTATGCTTTACATTATATCTCTGCGGAGTGGCGAAGAGCCATTGCCACTCAAGGGGACAAGCACGCATCGGACGGCCAAAGATTCCATTGGGAAGTGGAGGTATTGAAGCAAGTCCGATTATCCGATACAAGGACGCGATTAAGGCTCGTGTGAGTACCATGTACGTAAGGGAAAGGGCATTCATGGATTAGTTTACATGCAAGTTTGCCCCAACCCAACCTCCATCACTAAAAATGGTGCAACCCACGCCTGTTTCCTGGCTTTTCAAGTTGTGCATGATGTGTGTTATGTGAAGGGAAGGTAGTTTGCAACTTTCTTGAGTTGGCGCAGTTTGGGTCACCTAATTCTAAGGGCGTTTCCAAGGGGTGTGCTTGGGGGCTCTTCGGGGGGAACATAGTCTAAAAGTAGCGCGCAGTCCAAAGATTCCCCCCTAGAATTTTGCAAGAGCCCGGGCAAGCCCGGGTAGGGAGAGGAGGTGTATCGGGGCAGACCAGCCAGCCAAGCGTGCGGTCGTGCTCCACGGAGGCCAGCCGCTAAGCCCGGCTAGATCCACCGGGTGCCCCGCCTCCAAAACGCCGGGAGACCCCCACAGCGGCCGCAAGGGCAACGCGTGGACGTCATCCAGCCCTCGAGGTAGACAAGCGTTCCCCCGCCCTACCCCCCCGAACCCTCCCCCTTTCTACTGATTAGCCTACCTCTGCATTGCTGCGGCCACAATGGAACCCGGCGATTCCTCCCGCAAGAGGAAGCGGGGACGCAGGTCATCTGATCCTGAACGGACAGAACAAAAGCGGAGAAGGCAGGACCACAATCTGATCCACGATGTGACCGTCACGGAGCATCTGGCAGCAGCATCCAGCAGTTACCGAACATGGACGCTTGTCCCATCTATACCTGATCAAAAGCAATTCAGTCTCCTTGCCGCATTGGCTCACAGGCTCGAACGGCACGTCCCGCACCCTGTGAGTCGCCAGCCAGAGTCGAAAAGACACGCCGGAGTACACTCCATGGAACGAACGGTTGTCATCACGGACGTGGACACCAACAGGTCGCTGAAAACCGGCATCACAACACAACGCATGGCTGGTGTTCCCAAGGGTACAATGCGGCTGTGGTGCATGGGGCTGCCCCGTCTGGTCTCAGGTTACCAGCATGTGGTGCAGGCCTTTGTGGACGAGGACCTTAACACATGACGCCACACCCTTCTTACAGTACAGATTGCACACGGCCCACACGTCACATTTGTTCTTATACTTTTTCTTCTGTATGTACCCCCCCCCCCCTGCTGAATCTGTATGTTACCCCCTGCACTTCTTGAAACTAAACAGCAACTGACGGGGAAAGGCCGAGTGAGTGCCATGCTTTGCAGCCCAGTCAGTTCGCACGTAAACAAGTGAATGCAGTCCACACCTTAAGGACGACTGCTTTTTTATTGATCCTGGTTGTTCACTAGAGTCGGCAGACAGGACAAGCACACAAGTGACCCACAGAGCTAACCGCAAGAAACGCCTCACTGTACCTTACATAGTGGAGCACCCCAACCAAGAAGGGGACACGTGCATTGATTGAGCTACACAGTACTGCTGGACTAATGGCTGGAATTGTGTATGGCGGGGACATTCAGTCTATCGGAACCGACCATTGATCCCCCTAAAAGTAGCGCGCAGTCCAAAGATTCCCCCCTAGAATTTTGCAAGAGCCCGGGCAAGCCCGGGTAGGGAGAAGAGGTGTATCGGGGCAGACCTGGGCAGTGAGATGGGGGGTGAGGGTTTTGCTGTACGTGCACTGCAGCCTCCGCACCCATGCATATTTATGATAAGATGCAATATCAAATAACACTGTATTCTGTGTGGGACTGCAACACCGTGCTACCGTTCCCTGCCGCTGCAAAGCTGACATTTTGGTTTGACAATGGATAAATTTGTGCAAAGGACTAAGTCTCCACGAGGCTGCAATATCACCCACTACCCTACACAACACATGCACAATATGCAGATGCAGCCACGGGGGGCTTACCTATGAGGCCTGACACCCCCGCCCCCCCCACCTCATGCTTCTGTCTGACGGGGGTGCAAGCACCCCCTCAAACAGTGGCAGTGATACAGACACGTGGAGCACCTCAGGGGAATCGTCCAGCAGCCAACCAAGTGTGCGGTCATGCTCCACGGAGGCCAGCCGCTAAGCCCGACAGGTTCCACCAGGTGCCCTCCCCCCAATACACATTTCACTCCGGCGCCAACCCCTGCAATTGCCATTGACCTATGGATTTTGAGCTGCCATTTCTCTTGGCACATAGCCCATCCAGGCTACTTGGGGCAATAGGGGTGTGGCGTCACGCAAACCCCGGGCGCCGAGAGACCCCCACAGCGGCCGCAAGGGCTACGCGTGGTCGTCTCCCGGTCTTTGTGGTGTGCCTGCGCTCCCCTGCCTTTTCTTCTCTTTTCTTTTTCCTTTTTCTTCTAAATAGCCTTTTCCATTGCATTGCTGCGGCGCCCAATGGTACCCGGCGATTCCACCCGCAAGAGGAAGCGGGGAAGCAGGTCGTCTGATCCTGGACGGACAGAGAAAAAACGAAGAAGGCAGGACCGCAATCTGATTGACAATGTGACCGTCACTGAGCATCTGGCAGCAGCGTCCAGCAGCTACAGAACATGGACGCTTGTCCTACCCATACCGGAACAAAAGCAATTCAGTCTCCTTGTCGCACTGGCTCACAGGCTCGAACGGTGCGTCCCGCACCCTGTGAGGCGCCAGCCTTAGTCGAAAACATACGGCGGAGTCCACTCCATGGAACGAACGGTTGTCATCACGGAGATCGACACTGATAGGTCGCTGAAAACTGGCATCACAACACAACGCATTGCTGGAGTTCCCAAGGATACAATGCGGCTGTGGTGCATGGGGCTGCCCCGTTTGGTCCTAGCGTACTAGCAGGTAGTGCAGGCCTTTGTTGACGCGGACCCTGGCCAGGACGACTGAGACACAGCCGATCGGGCCTCGGGTCGCCCTGCTGCTACCACTGTCTGACGCTTGGTTTATCTTCTAATCACTCTGATGACCACTGTTTTTCTGCGCACTAAGCAACTTTTTGCACTCCCTGAAAATGAACTTGTTGCTAACGACTCAGGAGCCCCCTCCCCGCTGCCAGGAAGCTCCCAGGGCAGGAGGGGTATAGACTCCGGCAGTGGCACAGCTACATGGGATCACTCACAAATATCAAGCTGTAGTACGGATGGTGGGTGATCCTACTCGACTGATGGCAATCGCAACTGGCCGATCGCCACGAGCATGCCTCTTCTCATTCCTGTCTTTCTCCCCCCCCTAGGCCAGCAGCGCTTTTTTGGCTCTGGCCCCCCCTGTTTACTGAATGCCTCTCTCTCTCAACTCCACCACCAGTGTTTCCCTTGAGAAACCGTAATGTTCCATGGACCAAGGGTAAGGCCGAGTGAGTGCCATGCATCAGCAGCCTGAGGAACATGGGTAGTGGTAGAATGCAGTCGATCCTTGATTGACGCTTTCTTCTCTTGGCGGGCTGAGTATTGGGTTTGAATGCAGCAACTAACCTGCCCTGGGCGGCGCCCAGTGAACGGTCGTCAACGCAAGCTGACCTCGGCTATGTACATAGATAGTGGAGCACCCCAACCAAGAAGGGGACACTTTGCGTTTGCAATTGCCCGGAACACATGAACATTCGAACTAACGGCTGAAAGTGTCTATGGCGGGGACATTCAATCAATCAGTATTGACCATTGAGCCCCCCACCTCCGCCGCCGAACATTGCCGAACATTGCTGCATATGCATACCAAGATGTGCATGTGTAGAGCGTTTTGAGACCTGCTTGCGCCCCCACCTCCGCACCCCCTCTGGACCCTCCAACCCATCCTAGTTAGCACTTAGAACTGACAATTTGGGCGCCAGTGGCGCCCGGAAAATTTTTTGAGCTTGGAAAATTTGCAACACATTTGATTTCCCCCCACTTGTTTACATTCAAAATGCTCACAATGAGTTAGGGAATGCCGTACCACGTCTTCTTCTGCTGGCCCGGAAGCTTTTGCCGATTCATAGGTACATCTGTTGGAATACGGTATTGTTTTCCATTTGATGTGAGTGGTAAAACCAATTTTGACCCCACTTGTGTATGTTGAAAATGCTCAGAATGCGGTGCGGAATTCAAAAATGCCCCCAAAATGGAGAAAAATTTAGGACCCCCCCCCTTCCGGACCCCCCGCCCACTTCGCGGGGGTGAACATCTGGACTAATGGCTGAAAGTGTCTATGGCGGGGACATTCAGTCTATCAATACCGACCATTGTTCCCCCTTCGCGGGGGTTGGTGTCTAGAACTGAACTGCATGAATTGCAGACCCCGCCGTGAATGCAGCCTCATTGGTCACACCATCCGTGCCATTGGTTGATGGGGCGTGCCTGTTTGACTGTCGCACGTGGCCCACTGACCAGCATTTCACCCTTTGTGTGATTGAAAAAAAGTTGAAAGGCATTCAAAGTGCTTTGAAACTTGATGTGGTACCCGCAGCAAAATATTCTGTGCAGTTTGAACGTTGCGAGCGAGCGACCATTGCTCTTGATAATTGTGACCACTATTTCAGAAAAGCATTGGCACCCGGTGTATTCAAAGCTAACCTGATAAACCTCCCTTTCTCGGATTTAGTTGCTGCTTGAACAAGTTCTCGTGTATGCAGTCCATCACTGAATGTCACCTACGACACTGCTGGTTGGTAAATTAAGCTCCTGAATAGGTGACGATTCTGTGAAGGCCGAGCTTGTTTGCTAGGCCCTCTTGTGCAAGAGGCACCACAACCGATTGAACAAGGTATCCTATGGTGGATTGCTTGCTGCAACGAAGAAGCGGTGTCTAGAGCGTCACCCATATGAAGTTCTTGATCCAGAAGGTTCCCGCGATGATACAAGCTGATCTAGGGGTTGGGGATCTGTTTCCAGTGGCAGTACCGCCACCGCTTCTAGGTCCTCCAGTTGAGATAGTTCCACTACATCCAATTTACAAGACACATCTTCAAAGACATCCACTGGTAGCGAGGGTATGCGGGCTTTCAGTGTGAAGGGTTCTATTCACGTACTTGAACTAGCGGTGTTGCAATGCGCAACGTCGGAACCAGTTTTGGGGACCCCCCAGGCGGCAGGGGTCATGTAGCCACCGGGCCGGTGCGTGGGCCACCTTTAAGTTTGTCCCTCGCTCTGAAGCATTGGGAACCCTGCAAACTGTTGGGGTTATGTAGCCATCTAGCCCACTTATCGGCCACATTTGATTTTGTTCCCCGCTTTGAAGCGTTGGAGACCCCCCCCCCCCCGCAGTGGTCATAAAGTCACCCAGCCCATTTGTGGGCCACCCCTAATTTTGTTCCCCGCTCTGAAGCGTTGGGGACCCCTTAGGCGGCAAGGTTTATGTCGCCACCAGGCCCACTTGTACGCCACTTCTTAGTTTGCCCCCCGTTGTGAGGCGTTGGTGATCCCCGAGGCGGCAAGGGTTATGTAGCCACCCGGCCCACGTGTGGGCCACCTCTGATTTTGTCCCCTGTTCTGAAGCGTTGGGGACCCACCCCCTAGGTGGCAGGGGTTATGTACCCAACCGGCCCACTTGTCGGCCACTTCTGATTTTGCCCCCCGCTATGAAGCGTTGGGGACCCCCTAGGTGGCAGGGGTTATGGAGCCACCTTGCCCACTTGTGGGCCATATCCGATTTTGTCAGCATTGTGACCCCCCAAGCCGCAGCAGTTATGTAGCCACCCGCCCACTAGTGGGCCATCTCTGATTTTGTCCCCCATTTTTAAGCACCGGGCACCCCCGGGTGGTAGGGGTTATGTAGCCATACGGCCCAATAGTCCGCCAGTCCCCATTGTGTGCCCCATGTGAAGCATTGAGGACCCCCCGGGCGGCAAGGATTATGTAGCCACCCGGCCCACTTGTGTGCCACTTCTGATTTTGTCCCCCGATGTGAAGCGTTGGGGACCCCGCAGGCGGTATGGGTTATGTAGCCACCTTGCCCACTTGTGGCCATCTTTGATTTTGTCCCCCACTCTAAAGCGTTGGGGACACCTTGGACTGCAAGGGTTATGTAGCCACCCGGCACATTTGTGGGCCACATCTGATGTTGTCCCCCTCTGTTGAAGTATTGGGGGAAGGGATTTGAAGCGATGAGGGAAAATTTTGAAGAGCATGTGGCAAACCTAGAGTTTCAGCCAGAGGTACATGCAACCCTCCGGGACGTACATTTCACTTGCTCAACACGTGTTTTTCATGCAGGTTGGTTCGCGTTGGAGGACCACTATTGCCCAACACCTCAGCATTTGGAACATGCTCGGGAGCATTACAAACAACGGCGGTCGGGGTGGTTTGTGGGCCACTCTCCTACCGGGGTTCCATTTGTTACAGCCGTGGAGGCAAGGGCTCACTCGTTGAAGCTTGTCACGCAGCGAAATTTTGAAGATGTACATGATCATGATGATGCGTGATGATGATGATGATGATCGAGATCGACACATTCAGAAAAATCACCGAAGGTCAAAGGCTTGCCCCGCGGACAGACCTTTGACCTTCGGTGATTTTTGCCCCGCGGACACAGAACACAAGTTATATGTGATATTTGGGTGCTTGGGTGTTTGCCATTGTCTCACAGGCTTTGGGCCCATTGTGTACACATGCAGGGGAGCACATCTTCACGGATAACCATGTTCATCACATTTTGCACGACGGAGCCCACTCATGGAACTTGTCATGAGGTCCTGGGGAACACGTCTTTGGGATTAAGTACTCCTCTTCAGTATATTCGTTCTCTCGGGTCTCCTCCGTTCCTTGGCTTAGCGGCGCTCCAATGAACAGTAGCTGGCCAACTTGAGATTCGTCAAAAGCTTGGTTCATCCCACCTCTGGCACCGGAGAGCATCGCCCGTTTAATGACAGAACAAGTGGCGTACGCGTGGATGGCCTGCCTGTTGGCAGGAGTAAAGAGGTACAGTGAGCATGACCCCAAACGGGCAACCCACCCCTTGGCGTCGCTGATATGGCAGGTTGTCAACGAAGAGCACAGGGCAAAAAGGCAAGGCAAGGATGCTATTTTATTGATGCTGGCTGTTCTTTAGAGTTGGCGGAAAGGACAAGCACTCAAGTTACCCACAGAGCTAACCGCAAAAAACGCCTCACTGTACTTTACATAGTGGAGCGCCCCAACCAAGAAGGGGACACGTGCATTGATTGGACTTCGCAGTATTGCTGGACTAATGGCTGGAATTGTCTATGGCGGGGACATTCAGTCTATCGGAACCAACCATTGATCCCCCAGACACGGTGCACCCATCGCCAAACCTACCCCAAGGAATCCAAAACCGCCAGCCAAACTTGGCCCACAGCAATCAGTACCGCAGAATAGGGTGCAGCATCCGAATGGGGGGGGGGGGGGGGTCAAAGCCATCATCAAAGCCACGCACCCTGCCAAGAAGTGGAATGTGCGGCAAGAGCGAGCCGCCGTGCAGGAGACACAACGCATACTCGCCGGGCAAGACACCCCGATGGACGCAGTATCACGCGCTGATGCGGTCCTCAAGGCGGTGGCGCAGGCCGTCATTCGACAGGGGAAGCGCACCAAGCGGACCCGTCTCAAAACTAACACACAACAGTGGCACAAACACTTCCAAGTGGTCAAGAAGCGCATCGCGCAGGAACTGCGCGAAGTGGCCAACAAGCGCCTCTATACCATGCGTCATGCTGCCCTCCGCAAGGATGGGGTATTCTTCCGCTTGACCAAAAATTGGACCCGCGGACCATTGAAGCCCACGCAAAAGCAACCCAGTCCGGACCTGGCGCGCGCTTTGCTGGCCAACTTCAGTGGCAACCCCCCCTATGACATGGCGGCCATTGAAGCACTCATCCCACAACTCATCCCACAGGGGCACATGACTGACGACCCACCAAGCTTCGATGAGTTCAAAAGGGCATGTATGGGCAACCGCAAGAAAGCCGTGGGCCCTGATGGGGTTCCGCACCGCTTGCTGGGCATGCTGCCAGACGATACGCTGCACACATTGTATGAGGGGGTGCTAGAAGTATGGAGAACAGGAGATATCCCGCAGCATTGGCTGCGGTCCAAGGTGGTGTTGATGTACAAGAAAGGGGATCCTGACCGCCCCGAGAATTATCGACCCATTGCCGTGACCAACAGCATATATCGTGTTATCATGAAGTTGTGTAGGCCCCGTCTGCAGTGCCTTGTGGACCGGGTTGCTAGCCCCGAGCAGTATGGGTCAAGGCCTTTGCACACCGCAACTGAGCAAGCTGCAAACTTAGTCAACTCCCTCCACGAGCACGAAATGGAGGGCCGGGAGCCTTTTGTGGTTTTGTTGGATGTTGCCAAAGCCTTCCCGTCCACAATCCATGAGGCCATTTTCTCCATCCTGAACCATGCCGGGCTCCCGCCGAACTATGTTAACGCCTTCCGCACGATCTATGCACATACTGACACATACACGGACATACAAGGAGAACGGATATATTTCAAGCCCACGCGGGGCGTCAAAGAAGGATGCCCCTGCTCCCCGCTCTTGTTCGCTATTGTATATGAGTTGTTGATCAAGCGTTTGATCGCCAAGTACCCGGACACATTCGTTTATGTTGACGATATTGCCATCATTGTCAAAGATTATTCTGAATTGGAACGACTCCTCACCGACCTCTCCGCTTGGGGGTCCCATATTGGGATTCAGTTCAATCCTAACAAGACAGAAGTGTATCACTTCCACAGACCACGGTCCTCGGGCGCTACCTCAGGGGGTGCCCAGCAGGCAAAGCACATCTGGTGAGGACAACATCGCCTCGACTTCAAGGATCCCATGTTCACCTACTTGGGCCACACCATCGCTGGTGTAGGGTATAGGGGCAAGGCTAGGGATGCGCTCTTTGCCGCCCTGCAAGCTCAGGTAGCCGCATACACCATCCTCCCGTTGACAAGCTTTGAGCGGGCACAAATCGTCAATTCCGTACTCATCCCCAGGTCAGTGTATAAGAGTCTCTTTATGTGGGATGTGTGTTGGGGCAACCGCATGGAGACCGCCTTCGAAGAGTTTGTCCTTCAGGCTCCCCGCGTGGAAAAGTACCTGCAGTACCGCCTCTACACAGACGTCACCGAAGGGGGACTGGGCCTCCACAGTGCGTCTTGGGCCGGTTTATGCGCCCTTATTCAGCTAGTCCAACGGGCCTTGCGAGTTCCACACAGGCCTATGACGAGGCATACCAACTCAGGTCATCTCCCACACATGGTGGAGAAGTACCGCAAAATCCTGCTGTCCTTTGGTATGGAAATGGGGCGCCTCCCTCGCGCCGGCCAATCGATAGGTCGAAAGGCACCCAAACGGGCCCACGATGACCTCGAGTCACTCTTCGATGATGAGGACTCCGACGATTGCAGGTTTGAGTCGCTTGTACCCCACCAGTACCTCCAATCCCTGCGTCCCAAGAGCGGCACTAGTCCCGTGCAACCCAACGTTGAGCAGTCAGGCCGTGCCTGGCACCAACAGGGGCAACCCACGGGGTCGACGTGGTACAGTGACGGCAGCCTGTTTGAAGGGCGTGCTGGCACAGGGGTGGTCAACGGACCTATGCGCATCCAAGCGAGAGTACCGGGCCCGCAGACAATTTATAGGGCAGAAATGTACGGCGTATGGATCGCGGCGTGCCTAGCCCAACCGGGGGACTCCATCGTGCTTGACAACCGGGCTGCGGCTCGATGCGTCTCCAAGCCACCCAGCCCACAATCGTCCGACTATGATTTGCACGACGCAGCGTACCAGCTTATCTCCACCAAGGCACTCCAAGTACGTTGGGCACGTGGGCATCGGGACCCTAAAAAGGCGCATAGTTTGCAAGACTATTAGGACAGGATTGGCAACGAATTGGCCGACCTCACAGCCCGAGCGGGTAGTACCATGCACCCTTGCCGTGGTCTGGGCAGCACATCACCCGCGGATATCCTCTTGAACAGCCATGTAATGCCGTCCCCTGCCCGTAAGCGGATCATCCAATCACGCCCCCAGAAGCTGGTACACGAGGCGCATTGGACGTCATGGCTGCCTTTGCGCGCGGTCAACCGAGATAAGTGGGGTCCATGGCTGTGGGGGACACTGCGATTGCCGGGGTATGGGGCACCCTGGGAAACCGGGCCGGTGCTGTGCCCACGGTGTGGACAGCGCCATGGCCTTGCAGTGCAGGAGTGCCTCTTGTCGTGCCCCTCCGAATCCTGGTTTGGGGACATTTGGACCGACGCATGGGAGACATGGAAACCGGAGGCAACCAAGTGGCGACAAACGGCGTCCGCAGACGAACTGCGCATGTGCACCCGCTTGCAGTTCCCACACTCCCTTCAACGATCCTTCCGTCCAGTCCAGGCGCACTGGAGGGTGGTAGTTGCCACATGGCACTTCCACGTATTCCAGCGATTGCAGGTGGGGTCGTTGACAAGCTGCAGCACGCCCCAACTTTCGTCAGCAATAAACGGCCCACGCACATCGTCCCACTTGTTGCTGGGGCCCTGCCGCAGGTAGCTAAACCTACGGCCCGCAACATTTGGAACCACGTGAGAGGCGTACTGTCGATCCCGCCGCGATCAGAGCCACGTTTCACAGATACTGCGCCCACGGTGGAGGAACTTCGGTGGCAATTGACACAAGCGGTCACCACTGCCGAGCGCACGTGGGTCTTGGAGGCCATGGCCCGGCACCACCATGTAGCACCGCCGCGCAAACGGCCCAGAGAACCGTCGCCGCCACCGGCACAGGCTCCGGCCTCACTGCCGCGCGAGTCTCGTGAAATTCATGCCGGACCCTTCCTGGAACAGGCCAGGCGGGTCATGCTACACGCCCAAATGCAGGCCGCACGACTCTGCCTGGAAGAGGTGGCGCAGGCACTCGCCCGGCAAGCCGTCACACAGAAGTCCCTCTTCTTGGCACACCACCACGAGCACTTGTGTCGGCAAGCGTACTTCCTCTACAAGGAACACACGACGCGGTGGTATGTAGAAGCGCAACAGGCGGTCTACCACTTGTCCTGGATGGCGGATTCTCGCGGTCTACGCTTCCGCCAGTGGCGAACGGCTGTACTCCTCGAGGCGCGGTCCACGGTGTCGCGCAAGCTCGCCGTGGCATCCTCGTGTTGGGAGCAGGCACATGTTTCGCTGTCCACCGGCATCCAAGCGGAAGAAGCATCCGAATGGCGGCATATGTCCCAAGTGCACGCGGTGACCCTTACGGCCTCACGGCGGACGACTTTGTCGGACCCCCGATGGGACATCCGGGGGGCCACCGCACAACGCATGAAGCGCTTGCGGGACGAGAAGCCACCCGAGACACACAAGAAACGGAGGACAGAGACGCCGGAGGTTCCTAGTGATCTCCAGGATATGGAAATCCCGCCGGAGGACATGGGCGATGTCATAGTCTTGACTGGATTGTAACACCCCGAGAGGTCCGGGAGGACGCGCATACCCGTGCAAACGGGGCGACCGGGGTGGGGCAAGGCGCAGGACTCGTTCCTCCCGCCACCCCGCTGCAGCCGTCTTGGTGAGGGTAGGTCATACCAAACCCATACCCAAAGTCGGCCCTGTCACTGACCCATGACCTGCTATGTGTACTCTCAATGGACACTTGGTGGAACTTCGGTCACGAGTTAAAAAAAAACGAATGGGGGGGGGAGCCAGGTGCGGACAATGACGAGGACGATGGCCCCGAGGTTGCCTTGTTTGAAGTCCACAGTGATAGTGATGACAGTAGTGTGTCGGATGACGACGACATAGTAGCAATTCTGGATGAAAAGGAGGTTTTTTGACAGGATACTTCACAATGCGACGGACATACCTGTTGTCTTCACAATGTACCAGAAGCCATCCTTTGCTTGTGGTGTTTTTGCATGCATTGAGTGGCGAAATTTCGCCAAATCCGGCATATTTGGTGTTTTCAATAGTGTTTTTTTAGCATATTTTGGTTTGAACGGCGAAATTTCGCATGCTTTTGGGTTTTGTGTGTTTTGAGCCTGTGTGCTAGAGGGTACTATTACACTGCTGCCACTCGTACCAACAATGTGCTATTCATTTTTGTGTGTGCTCCCGACTCTCATGATTTGATGTACTACATTTTGCTGAGAGTATCATGATGTGTGATTTTAGCTGCTCTCTGCAGTTTTCCTGGATTCCCCCTTGCAAAGGCTATAAATTAGGAATAATTGGTCCAGAAACAACCAAATCACCACTGTGTGTCACTGAGATCCATGCCCAGAGCACCCTGATTTCCTCCAGCCCCCCACTGTCATGTCATATGTACCCCCAAAATCAAATACCAATGCTATTGCTTCAGTGGGCAGTTTCTGGATCATTGGTGGTCAACAGGTCTTTTGTGCGGCAAGGAGACTAGCCAGTGAACGTGAGAATAAGAATCTGGACCCTTTGAGATGGCAGCTGGAGTTTGAGTGTATGGTTCTGAAGTGGGATACCCCCTTGCACCAAAGGAGACGCCTGGCCGGCCACCAGCAGACAACACAACTGTCAGGCACAGGAGCATGCATGAGTGAGAGGGCTAATGGATAACTTGGAGGACCCTGAGAATGCTCATCTCAGTCTCACTGACGTGTGCCGCTAGATGTTGGAGGAGGCTGGACTGACAGCTGGCAAAGGCAGCCTGGTGTGTGACTGTTGCTACGATGCGCATTAATGTCCTGGGCCCTAAAAACTTTGGCTGTATACACTATAGGATTCTGTGGCACGACGCTTGCTACCTTTGGCTAGAATGATTGAGGCAACTGGCTATACAGGAATCAATGGAATTTCGAGAACAGGAGGATCCCCTTGGCACTTGGATCATCCAAACCATTGGAGGGGCTGATTTGACCATACCTTGGACAATGTGCCAGATACATGGAGACTCCAAGTCACGCCGGCGGACGACGCCGCCACCCACCATGGGCGCCCCCCGGGGTCAGCGGTGCAACCTGTGAGGGGCAGACGCACCACTGCCTCACCAAGTGTGCCTCGAGTGCGCGCGTCGACCGTCTAAGGTGAGACCCGCCACTTCCTAGAAAGCCGGGGCCCGTCGGCAGGACTGGTGTTTCTGAGCGTCCGCTCGCATGCGTGTGTTGGGCCTGGCCTGGCACCTCTCTCCTTCGCGCCATGCATGGTGCTCTCGGCCCCACCTCACCTGGGGCCCATTCCATCTACGGTGAAACCCACCAGTTCCTAGAAAGCCGGGGCCTGTCGGCGGGACTGGTGTCTCTGAGCGTCTGCTCGCATGCCCGTGGTGGGCGTAGCTTGGTCCGGGCACCTCTCTCCTTCACGCCATGCATGGTGCTCTCGGCCCCCCTTCACCTGGGGCCCATTCCATCGGAGTGCATGTGTGTGTGACGGCTAGACGTTCTGCCGATGGACGCCCACTTGGCGGGCCAGCGGACGATGGCTCTAGCGCTCCATGACATGACATGACAGATACATGGAGACTCCACGAGCTACCGTTGCAGGACTCGCTAAAGTGGCACGTGAATGCCAAAGGGAAATGCGATGGGGCTGGATTGTTATGCATCCTGACTGTCCAGAGGAGTTGGTTCGCCCATCCCATAGTATGTTGTGGAGGCCTCCTGAAATGCACTATGAAATCATCGAATTCTGCTGATAGTGGCTAAATTTCGCGTCGTGGAAACATGGTGTGGACACCCCGTTTTCCTTCATAACAGGAAATACATCTGAGATTGCTACGTTACAACGTCATATCAAGGGAATTGGTGCATTGAAGTTCCGCTGTGCAGACTGGCTGCATACTGATGACTTGCCTATGCCTCCCTGGGACTCTGTATGCAAGGCCGAATTCTGGACATCCTCAAAATATGTAGACTTCAGGAGCCACCTGGCGAGACATTGTAATTCCTTTGACATTGCTAGCTCCGAAGGGAATGTGGTTCACTTGAAGACAGTTTCTGGTTCTGGTGCAGATGCTACCGTCGGTGAGTCCCCCTTTCAGCTTTGTCTTCTGAATCCTACTACCATTTTGAATGCTACTGTCGTTGGGTTGCTGTTCATAGTGGCTTTCGTTGAGTTTCCAAAAGGCTGGTCCATGGGTCTACCACCTCTTGCTGTGCGACATGTTTCAATGAGGAAACCACTGGTGGTTGCTGGTGAATTGGCGGACGTTCGAATCATCATGAGTCAGCTGCAGACTGACCCGGCTGAGGATGGAGTGAATCAGGTGAGTGTCATGGTGTACAACACTGGCAGCCGCAGTCCGAACTTCACTATGATGCAGTCAGTGATGACGATTGTCACGTTGACTCCAATTCCAAGCAAGGTACATTGCCCCTTGTGAATTGTACCCCAACAAAAGGAAAATCTCACAATCGAGCGAAATTTCGCCACTCCCGTCATTTTGTCCCATTAGCACCATCTGTTTAGCTGCCAATGTACGTTACGTTTTGTGAAGGCCCATTACCCAGTATCCTGTGTCCCGAGGCTATTCAATAGGTGCTGGAGGTTTTGAAAGTCCCTATGAATCTTACAAACTCAGTGCTGGTGGGGTCCTCCTGTTCAGCTGCACATTCGTCTGAAGTCGGAAATTTCGGTTGTATTTGGTTTCCTCAAAGCTGCGTTTGATGAACTACCAAAGGAAACTATTGAGCTCACAACGTACTTTAAGAGAGGCTGACTCTTTGGCTCCAATCTACTGGGAGTTTGTGTTGCCACAACTGGACAAGGGTGTGCCTGTCGACGGGACTGGAATGGCTTATGTACCTGATGACCCTGATGAACAAGACTGCATGGATAGTATGCCGGACGTGGATGCCAAGCCCAAGGGAACCCCAAAGCCAAAGGCATCTAAGCCAAAGCCCAAGAAGGGAACTGCCAGCAATCCCCCCGGTGTCGATGCAGGTGGCAGTGCCGAACCCCAAGCAACGCCTACAAAAAGGGCTCGATCACCCTCTGTTGAGGCTCCAGTGGCGCAGTATGATGAGGAGTAGACACAACAGCAGAGTCAGCAGTTGGTCACGCCACACAAAGGCAATACGCATCCACTGTTTGAGCCGAAAGGACAGTCACTTTCATCAGAGGGATTGGAGAACTTTGCGAATTTGGTGAGTGGTGGGACTGCACTAGCAGCCCAGCCACAGCAGTAACCTCAAAAAGGAATGCGTTTGGGGAACAAACAACGACGGTGATTTAGTGTTGACTGCTATGATGAGACATTGGTGACCGCAGAACCACCATCCTCTGAGTAGTTGAATTTAATTTTAATTTGTGTCCGACTTTATTTGATTTGTCATTCTGACTCACCCTTTGTGGGTGTTGGCACATGGAATTGCCTTTTGTAGGCAACATTTGATAGTTTTTGTGATGTATGTTTGTGTATTGATTGATTATACCGATTTCCTTATGGTTCGAATCGTATGTCTGTGATGTATCAATCTTGTACTATGGCAAGCAGGCCATGGACTGACAGTATTGTATACCGCATTATACTGCATTTTGCCAAGTGTGGCGAAATTTCGCGTCTCATTGAAATTCCCTGAAAATGGGGGTCTGTTTCACCATACATCAGTGTACTGTTTCACAGAGTGTCACCTGTACACAACAGACACCCTTCAGTGGACAATGCAATTTGTCCTTCAATGCAATTTCTTTGAATTTGGATGCGTGTTTTGGATGGTTTACAAGTGTCCTCAATTGCAGGCAAAAAGGTCCAAGTGGACAAGTGGACCTTCATTTAGCATACCCCCCCCCCCCCACCCCCGGGTAATTAAGGCCTCCTAAGATGCGGCAGAAATGCCCTGAGAGAGACCCTTAAGGCCATTTTTTAGAGGCACGGTAGACCTACCATTACGTGGCACCCATGGGGACGAATGGGAGCTACGCAGTACTGCTGGACTAATGGCTGGAATTGTCTATGGCGGGGACGTTCAGTCTATCGGAACCGACCATTGATCCCCCGAATGGGAGCTGCGGCGTTTGTCCGTTTGGATGGGACCATCGCCAATCTGACGGCGTGGGCGAGGTGGCATAGTTAGCGACAGGCACGCCACTATGCCAAGCACGCGCCCCGATGGTCTTTACAAACACCGTCACCCTACCCTACCCCAAGCAGTGGACAGGATCCCCAGCGGACAACTTTGAATTTACCGAGATCACGGTCCAAGAGCTGTGGCCTACGGATGCATGGAAGAGACGAACACGGCCATTTAAGCCGAGACACCGCACCCCACAGCCTAGGATTCCATCAAGAAAAGGGGCGGAGCCACAGCCTGCAGGCCGGTTGCCCTCGCACTCCTCCTTAGACTCATCCCCCAAGTCCTCCGACTCCTCTGACCCTGACCCTCAGGGGCAGGATGCCGTGGCGCAACAACGACTTGAGGGGGGGAACAACAGACAAAGCGGGGACCGGCAGGGCGAGGGGTTCATGAGACAAAATGAGAGCGTGGTAGAGACACCAAAGAGGGCTGTGCCAGACCCTGCAAAGCCAGGGCAGCCACCCCCAGAGACTCCCGGGGCAGACCCCCCCTCTGTCGGCCCAAATTTCAGCCACCGCAAAGTGAGGGTGCAGGCCATGGGCTGGTTCCCCTTGGGGACCAGGAAACAGGGGAGCAGACCTTTTGGCGCCCCTACCCCCCCCCCCCTCTAGCATCAAGGAGCGGTCACTCGGGTGGTGTGCCCTCCGGGCCCCCCCGTTTACAAGGACAGTTGCACCGCCGCCCGGACCTCTGGCCCGGGTGGACCCTGGGGCAGGGAAGCGCTCGGCGCGCCCCGGGGCCCCTCCAACCGCCCGCCCCGTCACCGTGGGAGGCAGGTCCAGCCTAGAGCAGCACCACCCGTGCCAGTGCAATCAGGGAGTGCGGACCGCCCCCAGTCGTGTGTGGAGCATGGCCACCCCCTGCCATCGGCAGTAGTGGGCGACCAGCGGCATGTCAGTAGACCTGGAGGTGGCGTGTCCAGGCCGACAACTCCCCCGGTGGGCTCAGTGTCAGGCTCCCCCAGCCTCCCCACCGGGGCCTGGAGCACCAGGCGACACACTTCCCCAGGCAGCACGCGCGCCCCACACACACAGGCACGGCGGCATCTCCCTCCCGCGTGTGCCACCGCGGGGTACGGGGGCGGTCATCAGTCCGGTAGGCCTTGAGACCAGACAACCGTGAACCCGCCGGACCAGTTGTGACGCGCAGGGAAGGGCGATGTCTGTGGTCCCGGAGGTCCGGATGAGGCCTTGACCCAACCCAACCCAACAACCCCCCCTCTAGCATACCCTCGCACGCTCACTGCAGGCCGACACATGGTGATCGAGGTCCCTCCCCTCGCGGAAAGGGGGCGGACGCCAAACGGGGAGTATGTTGGGATCTGGGACCCGCATGGTAACCCAGCAAGTGGTCCTCTTCTCCCAAACAAGTGAGCACCACGCGCCAATGAACGGACAGGTAGACCCATCCACCACTCTACCCCCCCCCCCCCCCAAGCCCCCGCGGGCTCTTTGGGATGGCTTACGGGAAGGAGCAGCGTTGTCAGTGGACTTCAAAAATGCATTCCCCACGATGTCACACGAGATGGTGGCGGCGGCACTGGGTCTAATGTGCATACCGTTCCTGAACATCCGACTCATACTGCATCTCCTGTGTGCACCATATCTGTACTCAGTGGGGAAGGGATACGTCCCAGGGGTCTACCATCACCCGCGCGCGGGTACGCGCCAGGGAGACCCACTCTCCCCGGCGCTGTTCTCCTTTGCGTCCTTTGTGATCTTCCCACTACAAGACCTAGGCCCAGGACTGACTGTCATGATGTATGCGGATGACCTCATCATCTTTCTGGACGGACAGGCCAACCCACAGTTGTTGGGGAAAATATGGAAAGTGGTGTCCTGCTTTGGACAGTTTTCTGGACTGAAGGTCAACTTGAACAAAATGGCAGCGATAGTCCGAAATTGTGGGGGAATGGCGTGGGCGAAGTGCTTTGGAGACATTGGGGTGGGCGTCAAAAACTTCGTCAAGTATCTTGGGGTACGCTTGGGGAATATACGACACCATCAAGATGACCCGGGATGGGGGTTGACAATAGAACAGGCCTTTGCACCATCATTGCAAGAGGCCTTTCGGCGCGCAAGGGTGGTATCCACGCTGCAATTGTCGATGGACGAGCGCGCCTTCATGCTGACATCATGGCTCCTGCCAGTTGTGGCCTGGGTATCCAAGGCATACTATGCCCCAACTCCGGTGATCAGACAGCTGAAGCTAGTCTACCACGTGAGCATGGGCACCAACAGTTGGGGAATCACTCTGCCAATCCTTTCGCGACCACGAATGCACGGGGGACCGGCTCCGTTCGTCAACCTCTTGGGAGAGCCTCACAAGTATCCCAACAAGGCAGTGGAGACCTTCTATGCATGGGCGGCAACAATTGGGTTTACACCGTCCAAAGACAACCTCCCATATATCCAACTGGGCATGGTTCGAACGGCGGGACTGACGTTCCTGGGATGGTCGGCAAAGGCACACTCATATATCCAGCGGGTGGCCCCGCAGGTGGCCCCCCCGAAAAACCGGGACTAGTTGCCACTGTGGCACTCTGTATACTTCCGGAATGAGTGCAACTGCTCCTACTACAACGTGAAAATGATCCGGCGGGGAGTACTGACGTGGGGTCAATTACAATCTGTGGAAGATGTGAGGCTATTGAATGCTCTGCCTCGTACATGGAAGGGGGTATACAATCACGGTGGACGGCTCCTAAACAAAGTCCCATCACAAGGGGGGTTTGATACCCCCACAGTCCACGTCCAAAACTGGACCAGGGCATGGCTGCTTCAGTTCTACGCCTCAAAGCCGGGGGTCCGCGATCCACAAACACCAGAGGTATGGGAGCAATGGGCAACCGCACAGCTACCGCCGAGGGTGCGGGACTTTGCACAACGAGTCGTGTGGCACAAACTGACGGTGCATGAAAGAGTCTACAAGAGGTCGGGCACGGACAAGTGCCCGATATGCTCGCAAAAGGAGTCGGTCAAGCACGCTATGGTCGAGTGCTCCATGTTCAAAGCGGCGGCGGCGGTGATACAGCACTATTATGGCCCGGTGGACACTGGGGACGGGAAGTCTCCAGTCCGAGACATGATGGAATCCGACCAACAAGAGTGGTTGCTGAACACGGATCAAGGCTGGGCAATGTGGTCGGCAAGAAGTGCCCACTGGCGATATCCATGCGAAGTCAAGGCGGGAGCATCACCAGTGTTCACGACATATCTGACAACCTGGCTCAGGGAGCTGTGTGAATGGATTGGGTTTTATTCAGGAGAACGCAGGGAACAGTGGAGATGCTTCAAGCAGTCGCTGGAGCAGCTTCGTGATACGGGGGTGCAGCCACGACAAGGGGAAGTACGTGTAAACGGGGGATTAAGTGCGTGGTGGCAAATGCACACGGAGTGTTTCACACAAGAACACAACGTTGGCACACACAATTGGCATAGGGAAAAGAATCACGCCCCAAGCGCCCGAGGCAGGCAGGCCTGGGAGTGCTTCAAGGTGTACAAGACCTAATTGCAGAGCTGGTAGCGAAAGGGTACAGGATTGTATACATAGACGGGTCATCAAAAAGACTGAGCCACAAGAACATGCGTAGGGCAGGTGGCTTTGGCGCATTCGCAACAGAACATGAGCAAGGGCCTGAAGTGCGTTTCTGCGGCTATGTACCGACACGCCACAGGCAAACAAACAACAGAGCGGAGCTTTGGGCAGCGCTGGAAGCCCTACAGGGGTTCTGGGTGCCAAAATTGGCAATCCTCACTGACTCACAGTAAATGTGCAACTAGGAGCGACCGGCAGGGCACAGCACTGGAGGTCAAAGGGATGGACGACCACATCCGGCAAACTGCAAGTCCATGTGCCCGTCTGGGAAATGCTGCTCCAGGAAATGGCAAAGCTAGGAAGAGAAGTCAGGTGGAAGCACGTCCCAGCACATGTCAACGTGCAGGGGAATGAGGTGGCGAATGGATTGACGATGGATGGCATGTGCTCGAGCCCGCTGTGGTCCCAACAAGTCACACAACAATCATCATCCGGGTCGGAGTCCACGGTAACGTTGAGGGGAGGTTCAGGATCCGAGTCAGAGGACACCAAAGCACTCCGGTCATCCCCGGGTATGGTACCCATGGATAGTGATGAGCTGACAGGGGAAGCCTCCGGGGAACCAGCACCACGCGGAATGGATTCATGCGACTCCTGCAGTTCGGGCAGTGAGGAAATAGGGGCAGGGTACATACACATGGGAGGATTGGTGGAAGATGTGTCTGCAGCCGGATGTGAGTGACACCAGGCGGCGGCGTAAGAGGCGAAAGTTCAGGAAAAGCAGGAACCCTGGACAAGATCGTTAGCGCCAGAGCCCATGACCCCTGCATTCTGATGCGGAATTTCCACAGGTTTCAAACCCGCAAATGCCTGCATGCCCGCAACCTGCGTTCTGACGCAGGAGCATTTTGACACAAGACCTGCGTTCTGTCGCGACGTACATAATCACAAAGGCGTGGCAAAGGCAACGGCTGAACACAGGCACAAACCCCGCGTCCTGTCGCGGAAGAGCTCCTTGGCGTGATGCCGCCGGGAAGGCCATGGAAGAAGTAGGGACCACATCAGCATCGACATGGCCCCTACACACAAATTCAACCAGCCCCTAAGAAGGTCAAGCCCCAGCAAGAACGCCAGCGTTTCAAGGTGCAAGCCAGCTGGACGCCATAGCGAACGAAGGGTTGAGGGCAGTCATTGCCGAGCTGACCACTATGGCCTGGGCCCGCAATCAGCAGATCTGGCTCTGACTGGACCAACCACACAGCACTAGGATGCATTGTGAAATTGTGGACAATCATGGAGAGCCATTGCTGATGAGCAATCAAAAACTTTACTCGGTGATGGTCCAAATCAACTGGACCCTGAAGACCCAGGCTCTGACGAACATGCAGGTCCAGTGGCGACCCAAGAGTGCAGGCAAGTGGCACCCGTTCCAGTGGGAGGCGATCCTCCACTGTCCGACGGCAGAGGGACACAGAGTGGTGCCTTCCTCTGTGAGCAGAAATGGAGACTGCATGCATGTGTGGCTGACGGGCCGAGCTGACCTTCTACGGCTGTTCCAGAGAACGCTCTTCAGGCAAGCGGACCCGATATCTGGAGACGCTGTACGGTTCCTCTACACGCTGCTGAGCACACCGCCGTGCGAACGGCGATATGCCTGACAAGGGACAACATGCAGGGGGGTGTAAGATGAGGCAGAGGCACAAGAACAACCCCTGGGGAGGGTGAGGAGAGGGAGCAAAGATGAGGAAGAAGAGAAAGAGCGAGACACACACACACAGAGAGAGGGATACACGGATAGAGAGCAGAATAGGTCAGAACAACAGTGCAGACAACATCTGTTCGTAGCTCAGTGGGTACAACACACCTCTTCTGTCCTGTGGAGGAGGGTTCGAACCCCGGGGGGGATAGAGACCCACCGAACATCCCGAAAACCCCTTTATGCGAGAGAGAGAGAGAGAGAGAGAGAGAGAGAGAGAGAGAGAGAGAGAGAGAGAGAGAGAGAGAGAGAGAGAGAGAGAGAGAGAGAGAGAGAGAGAGAGAGAGAGAGTGGGTCACAGTGGGAGGAGGGCCAGAGAGAGAGAAAGAGAGAGAGAGGGGGGAGAGAGACCCGCAGAGCGAGAGTTAGAGACTAACCGGCACAGTGGGAGGGTGGTGGGTGCGAGCTGACCCGGATATGTAGGCAGCCAACGCACAAACACAAACCACGTGGAGTGGTATTGAGCAGGCCATCGCTGCAGTGCAGCAAGGCACCTATTGAAACATCGAACTGAGTAGTTTGATGGTGAAACATCGGGACGCCTTTGCGCCCCCAGAGTTCGAACATGACACGTCTTTACGTGCCAGAGAGCAAGAGGTTGCAGCAGACCCGCAGAGCAAGGGTTAGGGACGAACCGGCACTGTGGGAGGGTGGTGGGTGCGAGCTGACCCAAATGTACAGATGGCCAAGGCCAAAGCACAATCAGCAGTCACCTGGAGTGGTACAGAACTGGTCGGCGCTCCGGTGCAGCAAGGCAAAACACTGAACTGTGTGGTGATGACCATGCGCCTGTGACACGGGGGCGTATGCGAGCCCAGTATCCGTTGCCTCATGGCCCCAAGCCCCCTTGGGAGGGTGAAGAGTACGAAAGACAGAGAGAGAGAGGCCCGCAGAGCGAACGGTCAGTGAGAGAGAGACCCGCAGAGCGAGAGGTTAGAGACTAGCCGGCGCTCTGGGAGGGTGGTGGGTGCGAGCTGACCCAGATGCCCAGACAGCCAAAGCACATTCAAAAGCCACCCGGAGTGGCACCGAACTGGTCTGCGCTGCAATGCAGCAAGGCAACATTGAACTGAGTGGTGATGACCATGCGCCTGTGACACGGGGGGGTATGCGAGCCCAGTATCCGTGGCCTCATGGCCCAGCCTGCGCCCCCGACGGGAGGGGTGCACGGAGTCGGGCCCTCAGGGCCTGAAAAGTGGAGGCTGTGAAGGGCTCACCGATTGACCGCTCTGGGTATCCCTTGAGCGGCCTGCCCAGGGAACCTCCAGGTGTGTGCGCCCCCCTCCAACTTCATCACAGACGCCTAGGCCAGCACAGCCCCCGTGCACTCCAGTGCAGTTATGGGCGACCCCTGGAGGCTAGACGGCAATCTGCCGACCCCCCCCCCCCTCCCAACGGGAGCGGTCACTTGGGTGGTGTGCCCTCTAGGCCCCCCCGCTTACATGGATAGTAGCACCGCCACTCGGGTGAACAACCCGGGCAGGCCCGGGGGCAGGGCAGCGCTTAGTGTGCCCCGGGGCCCCTCCAACCGCGCAGCCAATCCACCGTGGGATGCCACTCAGCCCCGAGCAGCACCACCTGTGCCAACGCAGTCAAGGAGTGCGGGCGGCCCCCAGTCGAGTGCAAGGCTTAGCCGGCCCCGTGCCAGTTGCTGGGTTGTTGCGGGACTTGGCCCTGCTGACCATGAACCGAGCGTGGGAGGGGGGGACGTTCACTCGGGCGGCGGGGACCCTGCTTGATGTGATGAGCCACCTGACCCGCACATACCTGGACAAGGAGGAATATGACCCGTATGACGGTGAGGAGAGACCGTACAGGCCCCTAGACCCTGAAGTGGGTGCCAAGGGGCTAGGACATGCAGGGGCTGTCCCGAGCCCTGATGACATGTGGAGGAAACATGCCCCTGTGACCTTGGAGTGCGCGCTGCAGTCACTCCCGGACCAAAGCCAGTCAACTGACCCGGGCCTGCTTGCAATGGCTACGCGCATGGCTCATGATGGACCGTTGGGGCAGTGCGGCACCCCAAAAAGCTCGCATTTCAGGGCTTTTGCCAAAAACAAAAATGCCGTGAAAGGAGCCCTGATTGCGGACCTTCGTCAATTGAATCAAGTTCTCCCCAAGACTGCCCTGCTTAGGGCAGCTGGATTCTCTCCTATCTACTTGCCGTCATTTGAAACTAAACCTGTTTTTCACAAAACTCGATATCTCAAACATGTACTGGGCCTACAAGCTCCCCCCCGACTGGTCTAACAAGATCAGGTTCAGAGTTTGGGGTGTCTCCTTCTTTGTTCGTTGCCTCCCCTTCGGCTGGTCGTACAGCCCCATTATTGCCATTGAAAACCTGGCGCGTTTCCTGGTCCTGGCTCACCCTTGGCAAGTGATTTTCATCCAGCATTTAGATGATATATTACTCGTGTTCACAGATAAACCGGTGCTGGTTTGGGATACCGACCATCTGGTTCGTGATCTGGTCCAAGCAGGGTGGATGGTCAGCCCGAATTCTGTGACTGTGCCTACAATGCCGCTGAAGTGGCCAGGAAAAGTGCTGAATGGAACCCGCCTAACCATTCACCAATCCCCAGCTTACCTGGCCCAGATGGTGGCCATGTGGATCAGGCTAGCGTGCCAGGGTTACTATGAAAAATGGGGCCGCCGACTAGTAGGCAAAGTGCTCTGGGCTGCCAGCCCCAGCAGGTTGGTGCTACCTTTCCTGCAGGGACCCATTGCTTGGATTGTCTGGGGCCCACCCTGCTCTGCCTACGCCCCACAGAGAGTCGTGCGTTCCTTTGGGAAGGCTATGGCCCAATGCATCCTACCGTGGAAGGCCAAAACCCCCAGAGAACCAAAGTGGATGTGGTACGTAGACACTGCCAGGTCAGCGGTGGGATTCCTGGGGGCAGTAACTGCGTGCCAGCCTCTGTGCAAGGTCAAGTCGGTAGAAGGGAGCTGTCCCTCAGTAGTACGGATGCGGACCAGTCCTCGTGTCCGACAAAACATGGCAACCACTTGAACATAAGCAGTCTCACGTAAGGCACATAAGGCAAGGTGGTGTGGAAAACAAATGTCATCGAGAAATGCGAGACATTGCTGCAATGCATACCAGGCCGTGTCTTTGTGGAGCGCTTGTTGGCCTGTGTGTGGCCAGTACGCCACCCAGTACCGCACCTAGTTCCCCACGTGTATTGTTTTTAGCGGCTTGTACCAAGATGGTGTCCGTTTGGCCAGATGCATCTGTTTGTGAAGATGACTTCAAGAATTCGTACCAATCCATGTGGAAGGGCCACCGGTTCTGCGATGAACAGAAAGAGCAGCAGTTCAATGAATCGTCTCTTTCCAATCTTGTGCGGCACTGTCTAGTTTGGTGCTCGCTTCTCCTGATTATCGACGTGGCAACGCCTTTGTTTCACCTTGCTCATGACGGCTGGAGTGGCAAGGAAATCCTCCTCAGCCGCATCCCCAGTTTCGTGTCTTCTTTCATCATTTTGACAATGTGCGTCCCCTGCCTGAGAAAGCACATTGTGCTGGTGATAAGCATAGTATCCTTTTTGTGTGCAGCTTCCACCGGGTGGGCTGTGTATATCGAGACCCCTGTTTGGGTAAGATATTCACTTGAGCAGCTGACATTGGTGCCAGAGCAGCTTGTCAACAATGAGGCGGCCATGCAGGAGCTGCGGTCCCACCTGCACCGGTTCCATGGTCAGACAGTGCTCATTTTGCAGTTTTTACGCATTGTATTTGGCGTTCCCCTGCTGTTCTTGGCGGGATTCCGCCGGTCTACCCTCTGGGCCTGTCTGCTGCAGCCAATCGCCTTCGGTGCAGGGCTGTTGATCATCCCGGACCTCCGCCTGGACAACTTGTCTCTGGTCCTGGGTTGCAGTTGCTGTAATCTTGCGATTTTCATGATCACCATGGTGATCATACGCCGCGACACCCTGTCACAGCGCCAGGCATTTTTTCAGCGAATCTTCTTTGAAGTTTCGTTGGACAAGGTTGTGAGATCCTCCCGCAAGGCAGACAGCATTCTCAACCACTCGCTGAAGAATCAAATGGCGGATGGGAGTGGGGCAATCGAGCTGTTCTTGGAGACTGTGAACATGAAGGACCCGAAGTATGCACCGCTGCATGATGCCACCATTTGCCTCCAAAGGGGCATGCGAGCGTGTCGGCAGCGCCACGCCTACCTACAACTTGCTGCTGGAGACTATGTGCTGTCGCTGCACACTGTGGCGCTGGAAACATTCGCCAGGCAGATCACCGCCGGCCGTGACATTGTCGTAGACGTTCCCTCGCTGCGGGTCAATCTTGACCTCACCCTCCTCAGCCTTATTTTTGACAGCGCCATCTCCAATGCCTTTAAGCATGGCCACCCCGCCAACCCACAGGTCAAGTTCACCATCCGACAGCTGTGCGTCTTGGAAAAGCATCCAAAGCAGATGGTAATGCTCTCCTTTCAAGTAACTAATGTGGCCAACCCTGCACGTCCTGCAGTGACCCCAGAGTACATTGCAAAAGTGCTGAAGGGGGAAGCCAAAGCCAGCTCAGGACCCTCCACCAGCGCCATGTCCGACCAAATTGGACTGCAGCACTCCTACTTGGCCGCAAAGGCCCATGATATGTCCGTCTCCTTCACGCAAACTGGCTGTGATGTGCAATTCGAGGCACAGGTGAAAGCAGAGGTGGTGGAGATGCCGGAGAAAACCGAATCTGCAAGGGAAAGCACAGATCTGTCAAGCTTCCCTCCCAATCTAAAGATCTGCTACATCGATGACTCGGCAACCGCACGTCGGCTTGTGCACCACAATCTCGTCACCCTGGCTGAGACCAAGGATGTGAAGGTATTTGGGAACGACGCAACCGAAGTGAACCTCTTCATTGAGGAAGTCCTCTCAGGGTCCCAAATCGCGATCTTGGACCAACACTTGGAATATGGAGGCGACGACGATGTGTTTGGCACGGACATTGTCAAGAGGCTCATCAAGGAGAAATTCCAAGGCCTCATCTGCATGCGATCGGCAAACACTTCCCATGAGGACCGGGAGCTGTACACCCAGGCTGGCGCACACTGTTCCTTTGGGAAGGAGATGCTGATGAAGGATATGATCAAAGAGTTGAAGGCAGCGTATCTGCGGGTGGTTGTAGGACGTCAAGCGTCGACCTCGGGTGTTGACCTGGGGACCCATTCAGAAAATATGGCAGCCTCAAACTTGGGAAATCCCCTTGCGGAGGCCATGTCCGACACCTGCACAGTCCAGGCTACGCCAGTTGGGGGACTGCCCAACCCTGGCACAGCAGTGGCCCAGTGTGCACAGCGTAGAGCCAGGGGAGGGGCCATGTCCAGGAAGGCCACCAGCATTGTCCAGCTGAATGGAAATCCTTCCTCCCCCCTGCTTCAGCCTCAGAACCTGGAGAGCCTACAGGGTGCGATGCCATGCAACGAGTTGCCCCCAACCCCTGTTGTGGAACCCCGACCCCCTCCCGCTCACTGGAGCCGTTCTGCTCCTCAGAGGCTTGTTATCCAAACAAGACCCGATTTCCAAACACTGCCAATGGTGGCCACAGGAGGCGAGCTTGCTGGAAGCTACTGCACATCTGATGGGGGGCCATGATCCTCAGAGTCGTGCATCTCAGTTGTTACTGACTGGTAGCAAATCAGGGCGGTCCTTGCGATTTTTTCTTTTGTCTGTTTTTGGGACACGGGGCGTAGCGCGGACAGTGCACACTGCGGTGGTGGACGTCCACATCTTTGGCGGCGAGCGACAATTTCGTCCCAATTTGCCACTTGCTCCAAAAACATACATGTGAAAGCTGCGGCCAGGTTGCACAGACACCTCCACTACATCCCCATGGCTCATTTTCAGCACAGGCCGCGGCCCTGGAAAGCCTGTAGAAGGTCCACAAACACACACACATGAAACATACGGTGAGGCATGCACGCACTGGGCCATGGTCTCTGAACCCAATGACTGAGATTCGCAATCCCCCTCTGGTAGGGCTCCCCTGCTACCCTCTTGGAGGACTGACCTTGGTGAGCAATAACCTAGATTTTGCTACGCAGGGGGGGGGGTCCAGATTGTGTTCCAGGCCTAGACAGACCCAGACAGACCAGAACCTGTGTGTGTGTGTGTCTCAGCTGAAGTGATTTTGTGGGACTGGATCCCAGAATTAATCCGCATGGTGCACTGAGTGCGTCACACGGGCTCAGGGGGCGGGCATGGGTTTTATTCCCAGAGTATTCCCTGAGTGTTGCAGTTGCTTTGCTTGTGTCAGCGCGTCTCAGGGTGAGGACAGGGTACAGGGCCATCAGTACAAGCAAAACGTGTCAGGGCCAGCCACTGGCGACATACCCGTCACGAGCATCCACGGGCTCCATGCCACTCAGGACAGTGCGCTGAGACACTGGGCTACTGGCCACTTGTACCAAGGGGACACCAAACTGAGCATGCATGAGACCCCTGCCCTGCCGTGGGTAAGCAAGGCTCTTTGGGAGACCGTGACTGGTAGCCCCAATTTCTTCTATTTGGTATGGCAGTGCCACGGCTGCTCCATCCATCTGGACCCAATGGCTCAGAGTCACAAGCGGGTCTGTAGTGAAACCTAGTAAAAAATTTTGTTCAAAAATTTTTTTTACTAGGTAACAGTTTACTAGGTTCACTAGTCTTTACTAGGTGTTGGGAACCTAGTAAAAAAAAAGTTTTTTTTACTAGGTTTCGGAACCTAGTAAAAAAGGTTTTTTTTTACTAGGTTTGAGAACCTATTGAAAAAAAACTCTTTTTTTTAACTAGCTTTCTAGGTAGCCACCTTGCCCACTTGTGGGCCACTTCTGATTCTGCCCCCCGCTCTAAAGCGGTGGGGACCCCCTCGGCGGCAGGGGTTATGTAGCCACCTTGCCCACTTGTGGGCCACTTCTGATTCTGCCCCCCGCTCTGAAGCGGTGGGGACCCCCTAGGAGGTAGGGGTTATGTAGCCGCCTTGCCCAATTGTGGGCCACTTCTGATGCTGCCCCCCGCTTTGAAGCGGTGGGGACCCCCCAGGTGGCAGGGTTTATGTAGCCACCTTGCCCACTTGTGGGCCACTTCTGATTCTGCCCCCCGCTCTGAAGCGGTAGGGACCCCCCAGGTGGCAGAGGTTATGTAGCCACGTTGCCCACTTGTAGGCCACTTCTGATTTTGCCCCCCGCTTTGAAGCGGTGGGGACCCCCTCGGCGGTAGGGGTTATGTAGCCACCTTGCCCACTTGTGGGCCACCTCTGATCGTGCCCCCCGCTCTGAAGCGGTGGGGACCCCCTCGGCGGTAGGGGTTATGTAGCCACCTTGCCCACTTGTGGGCCACCTCTGATCGTGCCCCCCGCTCTGAAGCGGTGGGGACCCCCCAGGCGGCAAGGGTTATGTAGCCTCCTTGCCCACTTGTGGGCCACTTCTGATTCTGCCCCCCGCTTTGAAGCGGTAGGGACCCCCTAGGCGGCAGGGGTTATGTAGCCACCTTGCCCACTTGTGGGCCACTTCTGATTCTGCCCCCCGCTCTGAAGCGGTGGGGACCCTGCAGGTTGTGGGGGTTATGTAGCCACCTTGCCCACTTGTGGGCCACTTCTGATGCTGCCCCCCGCTCTGATGCTGTGGGGACCCCCCAGGCGGCAGGGTTTATGTAGCCACCTTGCCCACTTGTGGGCCACTTCTGATTCTGCCCCCCGCTCTAGGGGGACTCACAATCCTTTTTTGATTTTGCTCCCCGCGCTAGGCGTTGGGGACCCCCGAGAATGCGGGGGCGACATAGCAATTCCGCCCTCTTTTCGGCGCCCCTTTTTCCTTTTGGCCTTCGTGTTTGCAACAGTGTCCTCCAAGCAAAGCTCTACGGAAGGCGCCGAGGCAGGCACAAAGAAATCGGCAACAATGAGACCCCCCTCGAGTTGGGGTTAGGGACTCGCAATCCACGCTTTGTTGCGTGGCCCCTCGAGTTGGGGTTAGGGGCGCACAATCCACGCTTTGTTGCGTGGCCCCTCGAGTTGGGGTTAGGGACTCACAATCCACGCTCTGTTGCGTGGCCCCTCGAGTTGGGGTTAGGGACTCACCATCCACACTTTGTTGCATGGCCCCTCAAGTTTGGGTTAGGGACTCACAATCCACGCTTTGTTGCGTGGCCCCTCGAGTTGGGGTTAGGGACTCACAATCCACGCTCTGTTGCGTGGCCCCTCGAGTTGGGGTTAGGGACTCACAATCCACGCTTTGTTGCCTGGCCCCTCGAGTTGGGGTTAGGGACTCACCATCCACGTTTTTTTGCGTGGCCCCTCGAGTTGGGGTTAGGGACTCACCATCCACGCTTTGTTGCGTGGCCCCTCGAGTTAGGGTTAGGGACTCACCATCCACGCTTTTTTGCGTGGCCCCTTGAGTTGGGGTTAGGGACTCACAATCCCCGCTCTGTTGCGTGGCCCCTCGAGTTGGGGTTAGGGACTCACCATCCACGCTTTGTTGCGTGGCCCCTCGAGTTGGGGTTAGGGACTCACCATCCACGCTTTGTTGCATGGCCCCTCGAGTTGGGGTTAGGGACTCACAATCCACGCTTTTTTGCGTGGCCCCTCGAGTTGGGGTTAGGGACTCACCATCCACACTTTGTTGCATGGCCCCTCAAGATTGGGTTAGGGACTCACAATCCACGCTTTGTTGCGTGGCCCCTCGAGTTGGGGTTAGGGACTCACAATCCACGCTTTGTTGCGTGGCCCCTCGAGTTAGGGTTAGGGACTCACCATCCACGCTTTGTTGCGTGGCCCCTCGAGTTGGGGTTAGGGACTCACAATCCCCGCTCTGTTGCGTGGCCCCTCGAGTTGGGGTTAGGGACTCACAATCCCCGCTCTGTTGCGTGGCCCCTCGAGTTGGGGTTAGGGACTCACAAACCACGTTTTTTTGCGTGGCCCCTCGAGTTGGGGTTAGGGACTCACAATCCACGCTCTGTTGAGTGGCCCCTCGAGTTGGGGTTAGGGATTACAATCCACGCTTTGTTGCGTGGCCCCTCGAGTTGGGGTTAGGGACTCACAATCCACGCTCTGTTGCGTGGCCCCTCGAGTTAGGGTTAGGGACTCACCATCCACGCTTTTTTGTGTGGCCCCTTGGGTTGGGGTTAGGGACTCACAATCCCCGCTCTGTTGCGTGGCCCCTCGAGTTGGGGTTAGGGACTCACCATCCACGCTTTGTTGCGTGGCCCCTCGAGTTAGGGTTAGGGACTCACAATCCACGCTGTGTTGCGTGGCCCCTCGAGTTGGGGTTAGGGATTACAATCCACGCTTTGTTGCGTGGCCCCTCGAGTTGGCGTTAGGGACTCACAATCCACGCTCTGTTGCGTGGCCCCTCGAGTTAGGGTTAGGGACTCACCATCCACGCTTTTTTGCGTGGCCCCTTGAGTTGGGGTTAGGGACTCACAATCCCCGCTCTGTTGCGTGGCCCCTCGAGTTGGGGTTAGGGATTACAATCCACGCTTTGTTGCGTGGCCCCTCGAGTTGGGGTTAGGGACTCACCATCCACGCTTTGTTGCATGGCCCCTCGAGTTGGGGTTAGGGACTCACAATCCACGCTTTTTTGCGTGGCCCCTCGAGTTGGGGTTAGGGACTCACCATCCACACTTTGTTGCGTGGCCCCTCAAGATTGGGTTAGGGACTCACAATCCACGCTTTGTTGCGTGGCCCCTCGAGTTGGGGTTAGGGACTCACAATCCACGCTTTTTTGCGTGGCCCCTTGAGTTGGGGTTAGGGACTCACAATCCACGCTTTGTTGCGTGGCCCCTCGAGTTAGGGTTAGGGACTCACCATCCACGCTTTGTTGCGTGGCCCCTCGAGTTGGGGTTAGGGACTCACAATCCCCGCTCTGTTGCGTGGCCCCTCGAGTTGGGGTTAGGGACTCACAATCCCCGCTCTGTTGCGTGGCCCCTCGAGTTGGGGTTACGGACTCACAATCCACGCTCTGTTGCGTGGCCCCTCGAGTTGGGGTTAGGGACTCACAATCCACGTTTTTTTGCGTGGCCCCTCGAGTTGGGGTTAGGGACTCACAATCCACGCTCTGTTGCGTGGCCCCTCGAGTTGGGGTTAGGGACTCACAATCCACGCTTTGTTGCGTGGCCCCTCGAGTTGGGGTTAGGGACTCACAATCCACGCTTTGTTGCGTGGCCCCTCGAGTTGGGGTTAGGGACTCACAATCCACGCTTTTTTGTGTGGCCCCTCGAGTTGGGGTTAGGGACTCACAATCCCCGCTCTGTTGCGTGGCCCCTCGAGTTGGGGTTAGGGACTCACAATCCACGCTCTGTTGCGTGGCCCCTCGAGTTGGGGTTAGGGACTCACAATCCACGCTTTTTTGCGTGGCCCCTTGAGTTGGGGTTAGGGACTCACAATCCACGCTTTGTTGCGTGGCCCCTCGAGTTGGGGTTAGGGACTCACCATCCACGCTTTGTTGCGTGGCCCCTCGAGTTGGGGTTAGGGACTCACCATCCACGCTTTGTTGCGTGGCCCCTCGAGTTGGGGTTAGGGACTCACAATCCACGTTTTTTTGCGTGGCCCCTCGAGTTGGGGTTAGGGACTCACAATCCACGCTCTGTTGCGTGGCCCCTCGAGTTGGGGTTAGGGATTACAATCCACGCTTTGTTGCGTGGCCCCTCGAGTTGGGGTTAGGGACTCACAATCCCCGCTCTGTTGCGTGGCCCCTCGAGTTGGGGTTAGGGACTCACAATCCCCGCTCTCTTGCGTGGCCCCTCGAGTTGGGGTTAGGGACTCACAATCCACGCTCTGTTGCGTGGCCCCTCGAGTTGGGGTTAGGGACTCACAATCCACGTTTTTTTGCGTGGCCCCTCGAGTTGGGGTTAGGGACTCACAATCCACGCTCTGTTGCGTGGCCCCTCGAGTTGGGGTTAGGGATTACAATCCACGCTTTGTTGCGTGGCCCCTCGAGTTGGGGTTAGGGACTCACAATCCACGCTTTGTTGCGTGGCCCCTCGAGTTGGGGTTAGGGACTCACAATCCACGCTTTTTTGCGTGGCCCCTCGAGTTGGGGTTAGGGACTCACAATCCACGTTTTTTTGCGTGGCCCCTCGAGTTGGGGTTAGGGACTCACAATCCACGCTCTGTTGCGTGGCCCCTCGAGTTGGGGTTAGGGATTACAATCCACGCTTTGTTGCGTGGCCCCTCGAGTTGGGGTTAGGGACTCACAATCCCCGCTCTGTTGCGTGGCCCCTCGAGTTGGGGTTAGGGACTCACAATCCCCGCTCTGTTGCGTGGCCCCTCGAGTTGGGGTTAGGGACTCACAATCCACGCTCTGTTGCGTGGCCCCTCGAGTTAGGGTTAGGGACTCACCATCCACGCTTTGTTGCGTGGCCCCTCGAGTTGGGGTTAGGGACTCACAAACCACGCTTTTTTGCGTGGCCCCTCGAGTTGGGGTTAGGGACTCACAATCCACGCTCTGTTGCGTGGCCCCTCGAGTTGGGGTTAGGGACTCACAATCCCCGTTTTTTTGCGTGGCCCCTCGAGTTGGGGTTAGGGACTCACAATCCACGCTTTGTTGCGTGGCCCCTCGAGTTGGGGTTAGGGACTCACCATCCACGCTTTGTTGCGTGGCCCCTCGAGTTGGGGTTAGGGACTCACAATCCACGTTCTTTTGCGTGGCCCCTCGAGTTGGGGTTAGGGACTCACAATCCACGCTCTGTTGCGTGGCCCCTCGAGTTGGGGTTAGGGATTACAATCCACGCTTTGTTGCGTGGCCCCTCGAGTTGGGGTTAGGGACTCACAATCCCCGCTCTGTTGCGTGGCCCCTCGAGTTGGGGTTAGGGACTCACAATCCCCGCTCTGTTGCGTGGCCCCTCGAGTTGGGGTTAGGGACTCACAATCCACGCTCTGTTGCGTGGCCCCTCGAGTTGGGGTTAGGGACTCACAATCCACGTTTTTTTGCGTGGCCCCTCGAGTTGGGGTTAGGGACTCACAATCCACGCTCTGTTGCGTGGCCCCTCGAGTTGGGGTTAGGGATTACAATCCACGCTTTGTTGCGTGGCCCCTCGAGTTGGGGTTAGGGACTCACAATCCACGCTTTGTTGCGTGGCCCCTCGAGTTGGGGTTAGGGACTCACAATCCACGCTTTTTTGCGTGGCCCCTCGAGTTGGGGTTAGGGACTCACAATCCCCGCTCTGTTGCGTGGCCCCTCGAGTTGGGGTTAGGGACTCACAATCCCCGCTCTGTTGCGTGGCCCCTCGAGTTGGGGTTAGGGACTCACAATCCACGCTCTGTTGCGTGGCCCCTCGAGTTAGGGTTAGGGACTCACCATCCACGCTTTGTTGCGTGGCCCCTCGAGTTGGGGTTAGGGACTCACAAACCACGCTTTTTTGCGTGGCCCCTCGAGTTGGGGTTAGGGACTCACAATCCACGCTCTGTTGCGTGGCCCCTCGAGTTGGGGTTAGGGACTCACAATCCCCGTTTTTTTGCGTGGCCCCTCGAGTTGGGGTTAGGGACTCACAATCCACGCTCTGTTGCGTGGCCCCTCGAGTTGGGGTTAGGGACTCACAATCCACGCTCTGTTGCGTGGCCCCTCGAGTTGGGGTTAGGGACTCACCATCCACACTTTGTTGCATGGCCCCTCGAGTTGGGGTTAGGGACTCACAATCCACGCTTTGTTGCGTGGCCCCTCGAGTTGGGGTTAGGGACTCACAATCCACGCTTTTTTGCGTGGCCCCTTGAGTTGGGGTTAGGGACTCACAATCCACGCTTTTTTGCGTGGCCCCTCGAGTTGAGGTTAGGGACTCACCATCCACGCTTTGTTGCGTGGCCCCTCGAGTTGGGGTTAGGGACTCACAGTCCACGCTTTTTTGCGTGGCCCCTCGAGTTGGGGTTAGGGACTCACAATCCACGCTCTGTTGCGTGGCCCCTCGAGTTGGGGTTAGGGAGAAAGCCCCTTCCTCACAACCCCGTGTGGCTGCACAATCTCAATCCCAATCTGATTCTAACCGCACGGGAAAGGAGAGAGCCCCTTCTTCACAACCGAAACCACCGGCTAAAAAAACCAAGAAAAGGAAGCAACCCGATCAACCTCGAACATGCACCGAGGAGGAGGTGGCAAAAATGAACAAACAAACGGCTCCATATACATGGTAAAGCACGGGAGCTCACCCTCTTGACCCCCCAAAAGATGGTGTTGAATGGTGGATTAAGTGTTGTGGCGGATCTCGGTCCTTAAGGAACGTAATCAGTTATATGGGTATTGATGCCTACTCTGCCGAGGAGTTTTGGCTAAAGTATGGGCATGATGAGATACTTCCACGCGAACATTTTTTCCGCTTCTTTTTCTTCCTTAAGCACACTCCACCTCATAGGTGTGCTCATCTCCTCTGTGGAGCAACAGGGTGCTGTGAGGAGGCTTGGTGGGCAAGTGTGCATCGTGTTCGTTCTTACTTGAATGGTGTTGTCGCTGAAATTCGATGGGCGGAAAGATTGTCGGAGTGGAACCACGCCCCACGCTTTCCGTATTTTGTGACGCATTACATGGATAGCATGCCCATTGCTTCCATAGGAGGCATCCTTTGTGATGTCCTATTTAATCCTAAATACGCCGGGTGCGTATATAAAGTTACGGTTGCCATTGGCAGCCTTGGCAACATCATGTGGATTTGTCCGTTGCCCCCCCCCCCCCCCCCGGGACATCGCCTGTGACACGGGGGCGTTCGGTAGCCAAGTATCCGTTGCTTCATGGCCGGGACATCGGCGGATGTTCTCATTTGGGATCACGAAGGGCCGAAAAGGAGCAAGGGGCATGAGATGGATTATAAGATTGGCTCCATGGATGGTGCATACAAGGGGCACCTCCATGTGGCATGGTCATTTATCGGTCGAAAGACGTTGACCGAGCGACAAAAGGAGTACAATGATATTCATGGTTTCTATAGGACACATATTGAGCACTTGTTTGCACGCATGTGGCACTGGGGCATCGTAAGGAACATATGGAGGGGATCCGGTACGGAGTTGCATGAGTACGTGCGTTTACTCTTGCATTTGCAGCAATTTTTGATTCGAAGACAGGTACGGTACCCTTCATATGGGCCCTGGGAACACGTACCTGCACATGTATGGACCGCACCTACACAGGAGGACAATGATGATGAGGATATTGTGGGTGATGATGGGGATGTATGTGCCCTTTGTTGCACCAAGTTTGACCCTGAAAAGATGTCCATGTATGCCAAGTGTGAACTGCAATATTGTACGGATTGCATTGACACACACACATGTGACATTTCTTTAATTTTGCAATTGTGCCTTGTTGTGCACACAAGTTGCGTATTCTCAATGTGTACTTAGTTGACAGTGGAACAAAAAGACAGTTGTGTGTTGTTGAGGGTGGCGACCAATGCGCTATTCATGGCTTTTCCAGTTGTGCATGATGTGTGTTATGTGAAGGGAACGTTGTTTGCAACTTTCTTGAGCTGGGGCAATTTGGGTCACCTAATTCTAAGGGCGTTTCCAAGGGGTGTGCCTGGGGGCTCTTCAGGGGGGAACATTGTCTAAAAATGGCGCGCAGTGCGCGCGCAGTGCAAGGAATCCCCCTTCGTTTGTGTGTGTGCATGCGTGTTGGGGCATGCAAGCAGCTGTAGGGTATTTACCCTCCCCTCTTTTGTCCAGCCCTGACCGTCCATCTCCCCATCAGGGGGTGGGGGGGGGGACTATCACTGGGTAGTTCCCAAAGAAAACGCAACAGTGACAATGAAGATGGTGGTGATGAAGAGGTAGGACAATCTCCCTCCTCAACATCCTCCCCATCAATGTTGATCACCTGACCCTCTTGAACACTGTGTACACTTGCCCTGAAACCGTGTACACTGTGCTTGCCACTAGAATGCACAGACTCAGGCCCATCCAAGCAAGACCGATCAGAGCTAGGTCCGTCAGAGGTGGATCTATCAGCAGTGAAGTGGTTTGTGACAGTGGACAGTGACAGTGAAGTGGTTTAGGCGAAGTTTGCTCAGGGAACCTGTTGGATAGGCCGCACTCTTGGGGACAAGTCGTATTTTACATGGGACATCCCGGATGTAAAGACGATACCCAAAAGCTGTTGGCACCAAAAGTGCCCAAACCTGGACGCTAACCTGCACCCAAACGCAGAAAGCACCCTGCAGCGAAGCCCGCTGCAGCCAGCTCGCAGTGGATTGCGAATTCTGCTTATTTGCATCATGTGCCTGACAGCATCAGCATCTATGTATGTCAGCGTGTATCCAAGAGCCTTTGGCAACCACCAGCAAGCAAGTGACCAGCCATGAATTGTGCACAGGTTTGAGTGATGTCTGCAGCGTGTGTTTCGTGGTATTGTCTCGCAATTAATGCCATATTCTGGAACGGCAAGGGTCCTTGAGGTACCATGGAAGGGTGGGAGTATGACATGTGGGTATGTGTCCCTTGAATCCCTTATAAAGTGCATGGCGCAGTGTGCACAACGGACAAACTCCGTCCACGTGGAGGAGCCACAGGCTGTGGTGATTGCGTCAGATGCAGCCCGCACCCTTTTTGGGAACTTCGCCTTGTCAATTGCGAAACTGTCCTGCACCCCCTTTATTTAGTCTTTCAAACGCCCAACAGCATCGATGCGCTGCAAGTTGGGGGAGTCATCCCACCCATCAAAGACCAACCATCATGCCCAGGCTCGGCCATCATGGTGGGCGCAGGCATCCCCGCAAATGTTTAAAAGGACATCACACCTTGGCTTGTGACGTGTTTCCTGCACTTTTGGCACCTGAACCTGAACTTGGCTGGTGTTAGCGCAAGGACTGGGGAGGGGAGGGGGGGCACAAGGCTTATCTTCTCCCACCTTTGTTTTTCATGCTGGGGCTAGATACAGCAACGGGGTTGCTCTTTTTGATGCTCCAGGGTTCCTATTGACAAGGGCCCTTGTCCAATTTCATGCAATGAAAGGCGCCTAGCCTGCATGATTGGCTGTTTGGCCTCCATTTCCTGTTTGGTCTGACAAGAAGTCCACTGCCCGTGCCCATGTTGTGCTGCCTTCAGGGTCGGTGCTGGGTTGCTTCACATGTTGTGTTTGTGTGTGTGTGTGTGACTGTGGTCAAAGGGTTTGTTTCTCGTGTTGGGTTGGTGGGAACCAGAGCAGGGTCTGTGTCCAACATGTTACTTCTATACCTGTCACTGGAGCGCAATTAGCATTCATTCTGTTGCACAGGCTGCAGAAAATTTCTGTCGATCAATGTCTGCACGTGCCAATACAGAACGAATGACCCCCAGTGCCATGTGTGTTTGTGTGTGTGTATGTGTGTATGCGTGCATGTGTGTTGGGGCATGCAGGCAGCTGTAGGGTATTTACCCTCCCCTCTTTTGTCCAGCCCTGACCGTCCATCTCCCCATCAGGGGGTGGGGGGGGGAGGACTATCACTGGCGAATTCCGAAAGAAAACGCAACAGTGACAATGAAGATGGTGGTGGTGAAGAGGTAGGACAATCTCCCTCCTCAACATCCTCCCCATCAATGTTGACCACCTGACCCTGAAACCGTGTACACTGTTCTTGCCACTAGAATGCACAGACTCAGGCCCATCCAAGCAGGACCCACCAGAGCTAGACCCGTCAGAGGTGGATCCATCATCAGTGAAGTGGTTTAGGCGAAGTTTGCTCGGGGAACCTGTTGGATAGGCCGCACTCTTGGGGACAAGTCGTATTTTACATGGGACATTCCGGATGTAAACACAATCCCCAAAAGCTGTTGGCACCAAAAGTGCCCAAACCTGGACGCTATTCTGCACCCAAACGCAGAAAGCACCCTGCAGCGAAGCCCGCTGCAGCCAGCTCGCAGTGGATTGCGAATTCTGCTTATTTGCATCATGTGCCTGACAGCATCAGCATCTATGCATGTCAGCGTGTATCCAAGAGCCTTTGGCAACCACCAGCAAGCAAATGACCAGCCATGAATTGTGCACAGGTTTGAGTGATGTCTGCAGCGTGTGTTTCGTGGTATTGTCTGGCAATTAACGCCATATTCTGGAACGGCAAGGGTCCTTGAGGTACCATGGAAGGGTGGGAGTATGACATGTGGGTATGTGTCCCTTGAATCCCTTATAAAGTGCATGGCGCAGTGTGCACAACGGACAAACTCCGTCCACGTGGAGGAGCCACAGGCTGTGGTGATTGCGTCAGATGCAGCCCGTTATAAAGTTATAATTCTGAAGTGACCGGAAACTTCTGCATAAGACAAATCGCAATTCCAACACTTTCTACAACACTTGCACACATCATCACCTAACCATCACCCGTCGTAAATGCCAGCACCCTTTTTGGGAACTTCGCCTTGTCAATTGCGAAACTGTCCTGCACCCCCTTTATTTAGTCTTTCAAACGCCCAACAGCATCGATGCGCTGCAAGTTGGGGGAGTCATCCCACCCATCAAAGACCAACCATCATGCCCAGGCTCGGCCATCATGGTGGGCGCAGGCATCCCCGCAAATGTTTAAAAAGACATCACACCTTGGCTTGTGACGTGTTTCCTGCACTTTTGGCACCTGAACCTGAACTTGGCTGGTGTTAGCGCAAGGACTGGGGAGGGGAGGGGGGGCACAAGGCTTATCTTCTCCCACCTTTGTTTTTCATGCTGGGGCTAGATACAGCAACGGGGTTGCTCTTTTTGATGCTCCAGGGTTCCTATTGACAAGGGCCCTTGTCCAATTTCATGCAATGAAAGGCGCCTAGCCTGCATGATTGGCTGTTTGGCCTCCATTTCCTGTTTGCTCTGACAAGAAGTCCACTGCCCGTGCCCATGTTGTGCTGCCTTCAGGGTTGGTGCTGGGTTGCTTCACATGTTGTGTTTGTGTGTGTGTGCGACTGTGGTCAAAGGGTTTGTTTCTCGTGTTGGGTTGGTGGGAACCAGAGCAGGGTCTGTGTCCAACATGTTACTTCTATACCTGTCACTGGAGCGCAATTAGCATTCATTCTGTTGCACAGGCTGCAGAAAATTTCTGTCGATCAATGTCTGCACGTGCCAATACAGAACGAATGACCCCCAGTGCCATGTGTGTTGGTGTGTGTGTATGTGTGTTTGCGTGTGTGTGCGTGCATGCGCGTTGGGGCATGCAGGCAGCTGTAGGGTATTTACCCTCCCCTCTTTTGTCCAGCCCTGACCGTCCATCTCCCCATCAGGGGGTGGGGGGGGGAGGACTATCACTGGCTAATTCCTAAAGAAAACGCAACAGTGACAATGAAGATGGTGGTGGTGAAGAAGTAGGACAATCTCCCTCCTCAACATCCTCCCCATCAATGTTGACCACCTGACCCTGAAACCGTGTACACTGTTCTTGCCACTAGAATGCACAGACTCAGGCCCATCCAAGCAGGACCCACCAGAGCTAGACCCGTCAGAAGTGGATCCATCATCAGTGAAGTGGTTTAGGCGAAGTTTGCTCGGGGAACCTGTTGGATAGGCCGCACTCTTGGGGACAAGTCGTATTTTACATGGGACATTCCGGATGTAAAGACAATCCCCAAAAGCTGTTGGCACCAAAAGTGCCCAAACCTGGACGCTATTCTGCACCCAAACGCAGAAAGCACCCTGCAGCGAAGCCCGCTGCAGCCAGCTCGCAGTGGATTGCGAATTCTGCTTATTTGCATCATGTGCCTGAGAGCATCAGCATCTATGCATGTCAGCGTGTATCCAAGAGCCTTTGGCAACCACCAGCAAGCAAGTGACCAGCTATGAATTGTGCACAGGTTTGAGTGATGTCTGCAGCGTGTGTTTCGTGGTATTGTCTCGCAATTAACGCCATATTCTGGAACGGCAAGGGTCCTTGAGGTACCATGGAAGGGTGGGAGTATAACATGTGGGTATGTTTCCCTTGAATCCCTTATAAAGTGCATGGCGGAGTGTGCACAACGGGCAAACTCCGTGCGTGCAGAGGAGCCACAGGCGTCGTAAATGGCAGCACCCTTTTGGGAATTTCGCGTTGTCAATTGCGAAATTGTCCTGCATCCCCTTTATTTAGTGCTTCAAACGCCCCACAGGATCCATGCGCTGAAAGTTCGGGGAGTCATGCCCCCCATCAAAGACCAACCATCATGCCCAGGCTCGGCCATCATGGTGGGCGCGGGCATCCCCGTAAATGTCCAAAAAGACATCACACCTTGGCTTGTGACGTGTTTCCTGCACTTTTGGCACCTGAACCTGAACTTGGCTGGTGTTAGCGCAAGGACTGGGGAGGGGAGGGGGGGCACAAGGCTTATCTTCTCCCACCTTTGTTTTTCATGCTGGGGCTAGATACAGCAACGGGGTTGCTCTTTTTGATGCTCCAGGGTTCCCATTGACAAGGGCCCTTGTCCAATTTCATGCAACGAAAGGCGCCTAGCCTGCATGATTGGCTGTTTGGCCTCCATTTCCTGTTTGGTCTGACAAGAAGTCCACTGCCCGTGCCCATGTTGTGCTGCCTTCAGGGTCGGTGCTGGGTTGCTTCACATGTTGTGTGCGTCTGTGTGTGTGTGTGTGACTGTGGTCAAAGGGTTTGTTTCTCGTGTTGGGTCGGTGGGAACCAGAGCAGGGTCTGTGTCCAACATGTTACTTCTATACCTGTCACTGGAGCGCAATTGTGTGTGTGTATGTGTGTTTACGTGTGTATGTGTGCATGCGTGTTGGGGCATGCAGGCAGCTGTAGGGTATTTACCCTCCCCTCTTTTGTCCAAGCCTGACCGTCCATCTCCCCATCAGGCGGGGGGGGGGGGAGGACTATCACTGGCGAATTCCGAAAGAAAATGCAACAGTGACCATGAAGATGGTGGTAGACCACTTCACTGATGATGGATCCACCTCTGACGGGTCTAGCTCTGGTGGGTCCTGCTTGGATGGGCCTGAGTCTGTGCATTCTAGTGGCAAGGACAGTGTACACGGTGTCAGGGTCAGGTGGTCAACATTGATGGGAAGGATGTTGAGGAGGGAGATTGTCCTACCTCTTCACCATCTAGGCGAAGTTTGCTCGGGGAACCTGTTGGATAGGCCGCACTCTTGGGGACAAGTCGTATTTTACATGGGACATTCCGGATGTAAACACGATCCCCAAAAGCTGTTGGCACCAAAAGTGCCCAAACCTGGACGCTAACCTGCACCCAAACGCAGAAAGCACCCTGCAGCGAAGCCCGCTGCAGCCAGCTCGCAGTGGATTGCGAATTCTGCTTATTTGCATCATGTGCCTGACAGCATCAGCATCTATGTATGTCAGCGTGTATCCAAGAGCCTTTGGCAACCACCAGCAAGCAAGTGACCAGCCATGAATTGTGCACAGGTTTGAGTGATGTCTGCAGCGTGTGTTTCGTGGTATTGTCTCGCAATTAACGCCATATTCTGGAACGGCAAGGGTCCTTGAGGTACCATGGAAGGGTGGGAGTATGACATGTGGGTATTTTTCCCTTGAATCCCTTATAAAGTGCATGGTGGAGTGTGGGATACTTTCGAAGAAGAGGAGTTTCCAGAAGCCGTGGGGCCGACAAAATGGTCTCGTTGCGGAGATTCTAGCAAAGTAAAACTCCCATCCACTGGACAAGCCATCCCACAGCCACCAAAAGAAGGAGATGTGGAAATGGCCCAAAGTGAGGGAAAAAAGCCAGCATCAAGGGAGAATGTCAACCAACAAGGTGAGAATGTGTTGGAAGAGTCTCAAAAAGAGATCAAGAAGGAGAACTTCTACTTCGTTGTGGACACTCTGGATTACAGAAGCAAGTTTGGCCACCGATTCTTGGTCAAATGGAGGGGCTATTCCCATGACCACAACACGTGGGAGCCTCTAAGTTGCTTTTTTCTAGGAGATGGAGTGGTCAACGACGTCTTTGAGGCGTACTGCAAGCACCATAACCTCAGCGACGTCCTAGTTGTGGCTAAGGAGAGGAGCGCCAAGCTGGAAGGGAAGTGATTACATCGCAGGTGGAGAGCCATGTGATAGGTAGGGCATCTCAATTTCGTGCATCAGAGGCCCTTTGGAATGATTACATCGCACATGGAGAGCCATGTGATAGGTAGGGCATCTCAATTTTGTGCATCAGAGGCCCTTTGGAATAAAAGATTTGAAGCTATTTTCTGTTCCGAATGTTGTTGCAACCCCGTTTGAGACGGAAGAAAACACACCACACAAGCTTGAAACACTTACACGAGCACACACTGAACCCCAATGCTGCCACTTCCTGTCTCATTCTGCCTGAAAAGTGTCATGAAAAGCCGATGTGGCTAGGGCTTTGGAGGGTTTGACCTGCTATACTAAGGGCATGGAGCGTGCTATTGTGCACAAAACATGCCTACCTTCGTTCCGTTCACTGCGCTCAAGTCTTTGTGCTACCCTTTATCTCATATTCTTAGATGATCCCAAGTTGTTTCGCCGCCGCAAGCTCAAAGTTTACACCCCCTTCCTATGTACAATTGATGCAATACAAGATAGATGCCAGTCCACTCGGGGCCTCGCGGCACTTTTCGTAGCGCCACTGGTCGAGTTCGAAGTCCCTCATCTCAAGGGGGAGCCTTAAGCGCAGTGCGCGCGCAGTGCAACTATTTGGGCGTCTGGCCGTACTAGAGACCCATACTTTGAGATACTAGGGGCACCGAGGGGTATCATGGTGACCCCTAGCGGAGGTTTTGACTTCTGATTTTTCCACAACATGCTTGCGTGGAGGTTTGCTTTTTTATGTCGAGATTTATAATGCCTGCTAGATGTATTTTGGATATCACCGAGGTTATGTCGCTAGGTTTGGACTACTAGATTGGTAAGTTTGGGTCACCTAATTCTAAGGGCATTTCCAAGGGGTGTGCCTCGGGGCTCTTCGGGGGGAACATAGTTTAAAAGTAGCGCGTAGTGCAAGGATTCCCCCAAGGGGTAGACACTATCCGAAGGGTGGGCGGGTGGGACACTCCATCCTCGATTATGAAAACCGACGAAGCGTAAAAGTGGAAACATGTGCATGCTGCATACATGCAATTAAATCAAAGACAGTGGCAGATCCAGGGCATGCATTAAACTTCAGTTTCAACAGAAACTACGGTTTTTCACTCCCTTCCTCCGCGCAATGCATGCAATACAAAACAGATGCCGGTCCACTCGGGGCCCTATTTCGAGAGGAAAGGATTTTCCCCATTGACCCCGTGTCGGTAAAAGCAAAAGGCAGGTACGTGTTGTCAAAAAACAAAAACGATCGTGCTGCGTGTGCATCCAGCAACAAGCTGGACCAGGTAATATCCTGACGCCCCGCACTGAAAAAACTGGACCCGGTCCCTTTACAATTTTGTGCACAACTCTGATGCCCATAAACTTTTTTCCGACACTTTGCAGCTATAAAATGCCATTGACTGCTTGCATTCTTAGTGCCTCTTACCATTTATTTTGGACCCACAGAGGGTGCTGCCGCATGGTGCACACCGTACATCAGGGTGTGCACCCTCAAATGCCGGTGGCCCATGCTTGGGGGTGGGTGGTTTGGAGCCACCGGCGGATGGTCTTGGGGGTGTGGGGGGTGGGTGGGAGGACCTGGACGACGTCCAGGAGAAGGGCCTCCCACTGGCACTGGGGCATGGCGCGCTCAGGGGTGTAGTCGTTGGGGTCGTGGGGGGCGCGGGCGAGGAGCTCGCGGAAGGTGTGGAGTCGGTGTTGCCCCCCCTGCCTGCCCGCCCCGCCTACCCAGTGAACTCGTTGTTCTCCAACTCAATTGGCAGCAATCGTAGGTAGTTGTGTACCACATTCAGACTTCCCCCCAAGCGAGGTCCACAAGCCACATCACAACTTCCTGCTCGACATGCAACAACTCCGAAAGGTCCACGATAATTGTTCTGCAACTTATTTCGTTGGTACCCAGAGAATATGTGGACATGCACCAAAGCCATATCTCCATTCTTGCAAATCACTTGACTTCTCTCTCCTTGTTCAACCTGGACAACTTGATTTGCCTTGCTCGATGAAGTATCTCTCTTGCTTTGTGACTTTATGATTGGAACTTCAGCCATCCGTTGACGCTTGGGTTGACTTCCTCCAAAACTCCAGCATACTCGGTGAAGTCCAAGTGCCATCCACCTTACCAAAGTGCATTTCGAACGGAGTAATTCCGGTCTACACCGAAGGCATATTGTTGAGGCACCACAAGGCAAGCCACTGCAGCTTCGGCCAATCCTTGGTCTGGAGCTCGAGCATCAGTATCCGGAGTAAGCTTAGGATGCTTCCGTTCGTCCGCTCCACCAATTCGTTTGACTGAGGTCGCTTTGGAGTTGAGAAATCAACCTTCACACCCAATGACGTCAAGATTCCTTTCCAAAACCCAATGTCGGAGGTAAATCTCATGTCATTTCCGGAATGTAGTTGGACAGGGCAAGTGAGCTTGGAACACCATTGTTCCCACAACATACTCAGACACATGTCGCTGGTACACTTGGTGGTGGTGGTTGGGTAGGCTTGTTCCTTGACAACCCATCGACGGCAACAAGGCAACAAAGAAGTCATCATATCCTAGATATCTTGGTAGCGCTGTCAAGTGTACATAAGTCACAAGATGGTTTAGGCACACCTCTGATGAGTCCTCTCTCCGGTGTTGTCAAAGTCCCTTGTGCCACCAAACACTCACATTTTCATAGGATTCCAGCCATTTTCGCTTCGAACTCTTCATTCCTCAGGCGAGTTTCGAACTCTCTCATGAAACGGACAACTTCTTCTCGACTAACAATCTTCTCAGCTTCCTATCTCCTTGCTTTCGCTGATGCCACGGGAGGACTTTCTCAACGCTGTCGGTGGGCACACAGATCCTACTTTCAGACTTTAACATATCCATTTTGCTTCATTGGAAAAACGGCCCTTCAATCATCTTGTCTTCTCCCACTTGAAGGCTCGATAATAATTCAATAAAAACTGTCTTGTACTCTTCCCACCTCCACTTCGGCATAGACAAATAAGGATCGGCTCATAGGAATAAATCCACGTCAACATCCATCCTTTGGAAGGCATTTTGTGCGGCTGCTTCTAAGTCAATCTAAACGATCTCCCCGAACTTGTTCCTTGAACTCCAACCAGCCAGACAACTCATTCTTTGCACCAGGGCAGTGAAACACAAAAATAGGCATCTGGGACAGGAACACGTACCATCTTTGGAGCTTCGGGTTCTGCGGAGGTTCCTTGTCCAGGAATGTCGTTGTTCCTTCGGCGTCACATATCCATATTATCTTTTGGTTGCTCAACCGTGTGTACTGACTGGACGAGAACTCCGCCCAATAATTATTGTTGGAACGTTGAATAATTTTTTGGGGCTTCATTGTACTTCCAATTGAAGTGCTCAAATGGTACAAAGTAGTGGTCTTCATTGTAGCTCGTCAAAAAACTTTCCATTTGACTTCTCCAGTCTGAAAATGTCTCTTTGGGCAACGTTGTTGATTTGTCTCCTCTTAGACTCTTCAACCAGTTGCAATTGATAGAGAGATCCTCCACACCCGTAGTTGCACGAGTCAGTAACGAAGATGAAGGACTCGTTCGGCAGTGGGACTCCCAGAGTGTGTATGGGACACATCTTTTCTTTTAATTCTTCCAAAGCTTTGGTACATTCCTTGGATTCCCACTTCCTTGGATTCTTCTTCTTGATACAGTCGCTGATGTGGCCAGAATTCCAAGCAAACCTTGGCATGTGTCGTTTGTGAAATTTGACGGCTCCCAAAAACGAATTTATCTCGGTGGGGGTTGAGTTTTCATCTAGGTGAATTCGGCTTAGGGGACCCAATTTTGCACTGCTAGGGGCCCACCACCCATCACCAATGTCAAACCCAAGATACGCCAAAATGGACTTTAGAATTTCACACTTGTCTATCCTCAAACGGCAGTTGTACTTGACCAATGTCTCGACTAATTCTTCCAATAACTTCAGTGTTGCCTTCACGGAGTTTGCTCCTACAAAAATGTCATCAATGCAGGCCTTCTACATAGCTCCATCATCCTTAACCGACTTCTACATGGACTCTTTCCTCTACCCTTCGGCAATCATCTTATTGACCATGTCCTAGAATAATGCAAGCACATTATGGACTCCGAACGACATAATCAACAACCACTTGTAGGTTCTTCCTAATGGTGTCACGCAATAGTTCGGATGCTTGTTCCGTTAGCCGGATCTGCCAAAATCCGCTGCGCATGTCCATTTTGCACTTCACTTTTGGTCTTGCACTTTCTTCAACCGTCTCAATCATGTTCGGAATTGTTCCTGCACGTGGCTTCAATCTTTTGTTCATCTGTCGATATCCGATAGCCATCCTCTGCCAAGGACGTTTTAGTATCACCTTCAGACACGTTTTTGGCGACAATGAAGACATGCGAGTAGTACTTGGGGTAATCAGTTTCTTCCGCCAGCTTTGCTGCAACATTTTCGGCCATTTGTCGGTCGATTTCTTCGGAATCTTCCCCTGAAACCACAAAAGTACCACCTACCATCGAAGTGTTGACTACCTTGTTTAACACGGCTGGTGGGTGGGGTGGGGGGGGGGGGAACTGAGGAGAAAAGAGGTAAAACTTAGTAAACAAATTTTTTAAAAGTTTTGTTTACTAAGTTTTACCTCTTTTCTCCAAAGTTTTACCAAATTTTACTAAGTTTTACTTCGTCTGGTACTAAGTTTTACCAAATACCCGCAACAACTGCCCCAGCCCAGTGGCAAGTTGTATTTTTTCCCCATGGATTCAGCCTGAATGTCCGTGTCTTATGCTGTGGGGCAACTCTCTCCAAGTGACAGACAGTAGAACATGCTTCGCCTCTTCTTCCTCACCTCCGGCCTAACCTTCTGACTTGTGGCTAACTGCGTGCCAGCCTCTGTGCAAGGTCAAGTAGGTAGAAGGGAGCTGTCCCTCAGTAGTACGGATGCGGACCAGTCCTCGTGTCCGACAAAACATGGCAACCACTTGAACATAAGCAGTCTCACGTAAGGCACACAAGGCACATAAGGCAAGGTGGTGTGGAAAACAAATGTCATCGAGAAATGCGAGACATTGCTGCAATGCATACCAGGCCGTGTCTTTGTGGAGCGCTTGTTGGCCTGTGTGTGGCCAGTACGCCACCCAGTACCGCACCTAGTTCCCCACGTGTATTGTTTTTAGCGGCTTGTACCAAGATGGTGTCCGTTTGGCCAGATGCATCTGTTTGTGAAGATGACTTCAAGAATTCGTACCAATCCATGTGGAAGGGCCACCGGTTCTGCGATGAACAGAAAGAGCAGCAGTTCAATGAATTGTCTCTTTCCAATCTTGTGCGGCACTGTCTAGTTTGGTGCTCGCTTCTCCTGATTATCGACGTGGCAACGCCTTTGCTCATGACGGCTGGAGTGGCAAGGAAATCCTCCTCAGCCGCATCCCCAGTTTCGTGTCTTCTTTCATCATTTTGACAATGTGCGTCCCCTGCCTGAGAAAGCACATTGTGCTGGTGATAAGCATAGTATCCTTTTTGTGTGCAGCTTCCACCGGGTGGGCTGTGTATATCGAGACCCCTGTTTGGGTAAGATATTCACTTGAGCAGCTGACATTGGTGCCAGAGCAGCTTGTCAACAACGAGGCGGCCATGCAGGAGCTGCGGTCCCACCTGCACCGGTTCCATGGTCAGACAGTGCTCATTTTGCAGTTTTTACGCATAGTATTTGGCGTTCCCCTGCTGTTCTTGGCGGGATTCCGCCGGTCTACCCTCTGGGCCTGTCTGCTGCAGCCAATCGCCTTCGGTGCAGGGCTGTTGATCATCCCGGACCTCCGCCTGGACAACTTGTCTCTGGTCCTGGGTTGCAGTTGCTGTAATCTTGCGATTTTCATGATCACCATGGTGATCATACGCCGCGACACCCTGTCACAGCGCCAGGCATTTTTTCAGCGAATCTTCTTTGAAGTTTCGTTGGACAAGGTTGTGAGATCCTCCCGCAAGGCAGACAGCATTCTCAACCACTCGCTGAAGAATCAAATGGCGGATGGGAGTGGGGCAATCGAGCTGTTCTTGGAGACTGTGAACATGAAGGACCCGAAGTATGCACCGCTGCATGATGCCACCATTTGCCTCCAAAGGGGCATGCGAGCGTGTCGGCAGCGCCACGCCTACCTACAACTTGCTGCTGGAGACTATGTGCTGTCGCTGCACACTGTGGCGCTGGAAACATTCGCCAGGCAGATCACCGCCGGCCGTGACATTGTCGTAGACGTTCCCTCGCTGCGGGTCAATCTTGACCTCACCCTCCTCAGCCTTATTTTTGACAGCGCCATCTCCAATGCCTTTAAGCATGGCCACCCCGCCAACCCACAGGTCAAGTTCACCATCCGACAGCTGTGCGTCTTGGAAAAGCATCCAAAGCAGATGGTAATGCTCTCCTTTCAAGTAACTAATGTGGCCAACCCTGCACGTCCTGCAGTGACCCCAGAGTACATTGCAAAAGTGCTGAAGGGGGAAGCCAAAGCCAGCTCAGGACCCTCCACCAGCGCCATGTCCGACCAAATTGGACTGCAGCACTCCTACTTGGCCGCAAAGGCCCATGATATGTCCGTCTCCTTCACGCAAACTGGCTGTGATGTGCAATTCGAGGCACAGGTGAAAGCAGAGGTGGTGGAGATGCCGGAGAAAACCGAATCTGCAAGGGAAAGCACAGATCTGTCAAGCTTCCCTCCCAATCTAAAGATCTGCTACATCGATGACTCGGCAACCGCACGTCGGCTTGTGCACCACAATCTCGTCACCCTGGCTGAGACCAAGGATGTGAAGGTATTTGGGAACGACGCAACCGAAGTGAACCTCTTCATTGAGGAAGTCCTCTCAGGGTCCCAAATCGCGATCTTGGACCAACACTTGGAATATGGAGGCGACGACGATGTGTTTGGCACGGACATTGTCAAGAGGCTCATCAAGGAGAAATTCCAAGGCCTCATCTGCATGCGATCGGCAAACACTTCCCATGAGGACCGGGAGCTGTACACCCAGGCTGGCGCACACTGTTCCTTTGGGAAGGAGATGCTGATGAAGGATATGATCAAAGAGTTGAAGGCAGCGTATCTGCGGGTGGTTGTAGAACGTCAAGCGTCGACCTCGGGTGTTGACCTGGGGACCCATTCAGAAAATATGGCAGCCTCAAACTTGGGAAATCCCCTTGCGGAGGCCATGTCCGACACCTGCACAGTCCAGGCTACGCCAGTTGGGGGACTGCCCAACCCTGGCACAGCAGTGGCCCAGTGTGCACAGCGTAGAGCCAGGGGAGGGGCCATGTCCAGGAAGGCCACCAGCATTGTCCAGCTGAATGGAAATCCTTCCTCCCCCCTGCTTCAGCCTCAGAACCTGGAGAGCCTACAGGGTGCGATGCCATGCAACGAGTTGCCCCCAACCCCTGTTGTGGAACCCCGACCCCCTCCCACTCACTGGAGCCGTTCTGCTCCTCAGAGGCTTGTTATCCAAACAAGACCCGATTTCCAAACACTGCCAATGGTGGCCACAGGAGGCGAGCTTGCTGGAAGCTACTGCACATCTGATGGGGGGCCATGATCCTCAGAGTCGTGCATCTCAGTTGTTACTGACTGGTAGCAAATCAGGGCGGTCCTTGCGATTTTTTCTTTTGTCTGTTTTTGGGACACGGGGCGTAGCGCGGACAGTGCACACTGCGGTGGTGGACGTCCACATCTTTGGCGGCGAGCGACAATTTCGTCCCAATTTGCCACTTGCTCCAAAAACATACATGTGAAAGCTGCGGGCAGGTTGCACAGACACCTCCACTACATCCCCATGGCTCATTTTCAGCACAGGCCGCGGCCCTGGAAAGCCTGTAGAAGGTCCACAAACACACACACATGAAACATACGGTGAGGCATGCACGCACTGGGCCATGGTCTCTGAACCCAATGACTGAGATTCGCAATCCCCCTCTGGTAGGGCTCCCCTGCTACCCTCTTGGAGGACTGACCTTGGTGAGCAATAACCTAGATTTTGCTACGCAGGGGGGGGGGTCCAGATTGTGTTCCAGGCCTAGACAGACCCAGACAGACCAGAACCTGTGTGTGTGTGTGTCTCAGCTGAAGTGATTTTGTGGGACTGGATCCCAGAATTAATCCGCATGGTGCACTGAGTGCGTCACACGGGCTCAGGGGGCGGGCATGGGTTTTATTCCCAGAGTATTCCCTGAGTGTTGCAGTTGCTTTGCTTGTGTCAGCGCGTCTCAGGGTGAGGACAGGGTACAGGGCCATCAGTACAAGCAAAACGTGTCAGGGCCAGCCACTGGCCACATACCCGTCACGAGCATCCACGGGCTCCATGCCACTCAGGACAGTGCGCTGAGACACTGGGCTACTGGCCACTTGTACCAAGGGGACACCAAACTGAGCATGCATGAGACCCCTGCCCTGCCGTGGGTAAGCAAGGCTCTTTGGGAGACCGTGACTGGTAGCCCCAATTTCTTCTATTTGGTATGGCAGTGCCACGGCTGCTCCATCCATCTGGACCCAATGGCTCAGAGTCACAAGCGGGTCTGTAGTGAAACCTAGTAAAAAATTTTGTTCAAAATTTTTTTTTTACTAGGTAACAGTTTACTAGGTTCACTAGTCTTTACTAGGTATTGGGAACCTAGTAAAAAAAAAGGTTTTTTTTACTAGGTTTCGGAACCTCGTAAAAAAGGTTTTTTTTTAACTAGGTTTCACAACCTAGTGGGCCCACTTCTGATTCTGCCCCCCGCTCTGAAGCGGTGGGGACCCCCCAGGCGGTATGGGTTATGTAGCCACCTTGCCCACTTGTGGGCCACTTCTGATTCTGCCCCCCGCTCTGAAGCGGTGGGACCCCCCAGGTGGTAGGGGTTATGTAGCCACCTTGCCCACTTGTGGGCCACTTCTGATTCTGCCCCCGCTTTGAAGCGGTTGGGACCCCCCACGCGGCAGGGGTTATGTAGCCATTGCCCACTTGTGGGCCACTTCTGATTCTGCACCCCGCTCTAGGGGGACTCACAATCCTTTTTTGATTTTGCTCCCGGCGCTAGGCGTTGGGGATCCCCGAGAATGCGGGGGCGACGTAGCAATTCTGCCCTCTTTTGGCCCCCCCTTTTCTTTTTGCCCTTCGTGTTTGCAACAGTGTCCTCCAAGCAAATTTCTACGGAAGGCACTGAGGCAGGTACAAAGAAATCGGCAACAATTGAGGCCAACTGGGCCATCCGCTGTAAAGCCACCATAGAACACAACCCTTTCCGCTCTACATCCTACTTCCTGAAACTCTACAGGCGATTGCTGCACAGATGGCAGCAATCCAAAACACCGGGCATCCGCCTAGAACAATTGTCTGCTTTTCTTGATCTTCTTATGTCTCTACAGCGGGGGGATTCAGGGAACAGACCACAACTAGAGCCCACCCCCCCAACACCATCCCCCACCAAAGCACAGCTCCGTGCCAAACGTAGACTCGAACGCAAGATGCGCTCGCTACACAAGCTGATTGCTCACCTTGACAGTATCGACGACCAAGGGTATATATTGGTTTTCATAGATGGCTCGCCTGAGTGCTTCGAGGGGCTCGGGTATGTGGGGGGCTATGGGGTCTTTTCCAACCTTCCAGTCTCGCTGTCTGCCCCGGTGCCGCTACACATGAAGCAAACGATTAACACTGCTGAACTCCGGCACTACAGGCTCTACGACTTCATGCTGATGAGCCTAAGGTTGCAATCTGTACGGGTTCAGAATATGTCCTCAAAGGGGCACAGGTGGCAGCACTGAGGTGGCAGGCGAGAGGCTGGGTGGGGTCGGCGGGACCGGTGTCTAATATCCCTCTCTGGAAAGAATTGCTATAGCATCTAGATTCCACTTTTCAAGATATACTGTGGGTAAAAGTCCCCTCACATGTGAATGTGGAAGGTAACGAACATGCTGACACCCTTGCCAACAATGGTAGGCTCAGCAACCCCCTATACCCGGCCCGCAAGACCCCCAGGGTCCACCCAGCAAGACAGCGAGTCAAACGGACGTGTCAGGTGGCCGCCCGACGCCCCCCCTCACGGGAGGTGTCCCCTCCACGGCCAACTGTGCTGAACTTTGAGCAGTGTATTGATTCTAAGGGGACTAGAGAGGATACCCCGGATGTTTTCCCGGGGGATGAGCTGGCAAGTGATGTGTGACTGGAATTGGGTCTAATTGAGATGCCAGACAGCCCGAGGAGCGAGGAGTCTACACACAACTGCCGCTCGAGTGCTTCCACGGTTACCATCCTTTCCGATGAGTCAGAGGCCCCTGCATCCTCTTTTTGTAAAAGGACAGCACAAGCAGGGGAGGGGAGGCGCAACCCCTCGACGTCGTGCAGCGAGTACCGATCCACAGGGACCCAGACCCCCCTGCCAGCGCCTGAAGCAGCATTCTACAGAGGCAGGAATCGTAGCCCCTCGACCTCTTGCGGCGACAGGGATTTTTCCTAAGCCACCTTGCTTTCTGAGGGGTTATAGCTGGGTTCCTGTGAGGCCCTGTCTGACTCTGGGAGGACGTAGCACTCATGGTGTAGTCGGTACCGCACACGTCCCCAATCCCCCAAGGGGTGGTTCGAACCCCGGTGGGGATATAGATCCACCGAACGGCCCGTCCCCGAGCCGTCTCTTTTTTCGTTTGAGTTAAGATCCTAGGAAAGGAACTCTCCACATATATGGCGACGCAACCATACCTGAAAGTGCACGGGGGCCCGGCCCCGCAGTGCGCTCCGACTTGGCGGGCCGTCGTGAACCGTGGAGGCGACGGCGCAGGCCAGCCGCCTCATGAACAGTTGTTGTTCTTGGTGTAGAGGTAGAGGGTAGATCTTGCCCCTGATAGCGTTTGGTGCTACTTTCCGCTGGTGGTCTTGTTAACGGGTTCATAAGCCACATCGGTAGCATAGCTTAATGGAAGTGCACGGAGGTTTCGTCCCGGAGGGCGTAGGTTCGATGCCCGCCGTGGAGGGGGCGGTGCCAGCGGCCCGCCTCTTTTCTTGGAGGTGGCGGGTTCCATTGTCAGGGCAGTAGCAGGGCAGGCAGATGGGCTCATTTCTCAGATATCGTCGTGGCACTATAGTGGACAGTCACCCCGGCCTGAGTTCCTAGGGGTAGGTTCGAATCTTGGGGCTCGTAGCTGGTGGGGTTGGCGACATGGTCCATAGATATCTCCCTCCCGTCGGCCACTTTTCTCCCTTTCACATATTGTCTAGACACGACAGGTGCTCCAGGTGCATGGCACTGGTCCATGCAGGTTATACTTTTAGACTCGGCGGCTTCCGCTTATGCACAGTGCCTACCTGCTAACAGGAGGCGGTATGTCAGGTGCACATGTATCATCTCAGATCACGTGTATGCATTTCAGGATGTATCATAACGACTGGATGCAGCATAGCAGTTGATTGCCGATAACCACTTGGAACATTGGCTGGAATTGCCTGGGCGGGGGCATCCAGTATCTGTGACCGACCATGATTGAGCCCCCTTTTGCCCTTCGTGTTTGCAACAGTGTCCTCCAAGCAAAGCTCTGCGGAAGGCACTGAGGCAAGCACAAAGAAATCGGCAACAATGAGTCCCGTGGGCACGAATGACACCCTTAGAATACGCATGCAGTGAATTGTTATTGTTGGTGTTTGTGACACTCTACCCTTGATCTGATGAAGGAGCTTACTCATCATTCATGGGTAAAGAGTCACAGACATAGGCTAAGGTGCAATGCATGCGGGGGACCGACAATCAAAATGTATACCCCCTGTATTATGGGCTGCTACACTCATTGGACTTTCTGGGGCTTATTTCACGCCTCCGGCTCGGCTCTCTTCCCTGCATTGTATGTTGTATGTTACGTTTTGCTTATGCACATGGGGTGCCCAGTTGTGTTTGTGTCATGACTCCTCCCAGGTATTTGCACCTTTCGATTCGTTTCCATTTTTTTCAACTGTGTTTGCCTCCAAGATTCCCCTCCCCCCCAGGCGCGCCCGCGGACATCAACATATATGGAGGGGGTTCAGATAAGGAAATCGACGGGGGCACTACATGCAGTTTTGGTGCGCCTGTTGTTGGTTTCCCCAACACGCACGTTCTTGTGCCTCGTGTTTGATCCGCTGTGTACCAAGCCGTATGTAGCGCTTGCAAACACGGAGGAGTTGGCAACAGTGAACCTCCTTGCCGAACGGGAAGGCATTGAACCAAGGCCACAGAAGACGCGGGATTGGTTTTTAGGTGAGTTTGGCAGTGTAGCTTTTGCTATAGCCCCCCTCTACTCCACCTTCCTACATCAGGAAGACGGTGTGAGCTGCCATCTTGCCTGCCTCCTGATGCTACATTGCCTTTTGTCTAGGCGTGTTGTCAACGGTAGCATCCAACTTCCACAAGACAGATTGTGGTTGTTGCGTGAGATTGCACAGGCAGCTTTGCACTATCGCAATTCTCTACATGCCTCCCCCATTGAGACCACACCCAGTTGGGCCTTGGCACGGATGTATGCTACGCCCTGTTGTTCACCCAGCCGCTCGTCGTGCTTTTTTTGCGACGACACAGCCCACATCACGTGCCCTAAATGTGGAGTTTATCAGTGTGCCCCGCATGCTTCCGGTTTGTGTCCCTCGGAGATATGTGTGGCATTGCACGATTGGAGAGTGCAATTTACTGCCACACTGGCATGCATTGCGTTGGCATTCGCCTTGGGTGACCGGCTTGTGGTTGACAAGCCGCCTTGTGTAGATGAGGTCCGTCCAAAGGTGGTGATCCGTGGGAAGGAATTTTTTGTTCTAAAGCATTATCCCAAAGATGCCTCTGGGAAATTGGAGTATGACAAAAATCTAATCAAAGATACAAAGACCACGGGCGTGCTTCGCAACATGTGCAAGCACAACCCTCCCTCTGCGCAACCCACATAGTGTGTGGCACATAAAAAGACAAGAAGGCGGACCTCATCTACAAGCGCGTGTTTTGCGACTTCATACAAAGCACACGTGTGTGCACCTCATGTATATGTATATGTATATATGTATATGTATTCATGATATAAAAGCTCCTTCTTTTCTTGAGCATCATTTTGTTTCTGCTGACCTTGCAATACACGGTTTGGCCCGGGTGGGGCGCCACTTACACAAGTGGCCTGGAACAGACCAGGGGGCACCATGCCCTTAAACACAAATACCACCTACCGTTGACCCCCCCCCCCCGCCATAAAATTTGTGTTTTTTGTTCAAATTCAAGTCCAAATTTGTCACTGCCTAGTAACCTAGTAAGGAAAGTTTTTTAAAAATTTTTCCTTTTTTTACCGAGTAAAGAATTTTTACTAGGTTTTGCTACATTTTACTAGGGTTTGCTACATTTTACTAGGTTTTGCTGCATACTAGGTTTCACCAAATGCCCGTCACAAGCCCCCTCTGGTAACGCTCCCTTGCTACCCTCTTGGAGGACCGACGTGTCAGGGCAAGCTACCGGCCACATACTTAGACCGGACCGGCCACATACCCATTTTTCAGGGCACCGCGTAGCTGCGGAGACCACCGGTCACAGCAGCACCTTCACCTGTCAGAGCACCACCACGGGATACTGCCTCAGCCACAGCCCCAAAGGTGTTGGACATGAGGCAGTGCAATCAGGGGACCCAAGAAAGAAGGTCACAAGGGAAACACATGCAGCGGTCCGAAACCCCTATGCCACCATATTCTACGGGGACTCTCTCAGAGCCACATAAGTATATGAGACAATCCAATTTTTTCCCTGTGAAACGATGCTGCCATGTTCCCTATGTGCTCTATTTCCTTTACGCCTGGGCACACTGGAGGGGACATGCGTACGCTGCATGGGAACTAACAGAGAAGTCTTCTCCTCATGTCACATACATGTTGCACACAAGATTTTCACACACAATTTGCAACGAAAGGTGCCTAACCTGCATGGTTCACTGTTTGCCCTCCATTTCCTATTTGGCCTGACGAGAAGTTCACTGCCAATGCCCGTGCTGTGCTGCGTTCAGGGTCGGTGGGTTGCCTCACATCGTGTGTGTGTGTGTGTGTGTGTGTGTGTGTGTGTGTGTGTGTGTGTGTGTGTGTGTGTGTGTGTTTGTGACTGTGGTCACAGGATTTGTGTATCGTGCTGGGTAGGTGGGAACCACACCAGGGTCCGTGTCCAACATGGTTCTTCTGTACCTGTCACTGGAGCGCAATTAGCATTCACTCCGTTGCACAGGCTGCAGAAATTTCTGTCGATCAATGTCTGCACGTGCCAATACAGAGTGAATGACCCACAGTGTTGTTCGTGTGTGTGTGTGTGTGTGTGTGTGTTTCTGTGTGGTCGTTTGTGTGCGGTTGGGACATGCAAGCAGCTGTAGGGTATTTACCCCCCCCCCCTCTTTTCTTCTTGGGAAAGGAACAGAGAGGAGCAGCAGAGAGGAGAGAGAGAGAGAGTGGGACACAGGAGAGAGAGCAAGAGAGAGCAAGAGAGATTGGGAGGCAGAGTGTGGGAGAGAGACCCACAGAGCAAGAGACGGGGGCTAACCGGCGCAAAGGGAGGGTGGTGGGTTCGAGCTGACCAGGGTGTATGGGACGCCAAGACAGCACGGAACAGTCAAGTGGTGAAAAAACAGGGCGCCGTAGCGCCCCTGAGCCACAGGCACGACACGTCGTCACGTGTTGAAAGGCCGAAGCATGACTGGGGCTGCGAGAGTGCGGCCCAAGTGAGGCAGTTGGAAGCCAGTGGGCAAGGAAAAGTGGGCAGTATGCGCATGCATGGTGTCGAGCAGAAAAGGTAGGCGCCACACACAGTACAGCAATGATCTGTTGAGATACCTGACAGCAGGAGCACATGTTGAAATGTTGAGACGCCTTTGCGCCACCAAAGGCGCCTTTGCGCCCCTGAGGCACGAGTACGACACGTCCTCACGTGCCAGGGAATGAGTGCAAGACAGGGGCACGACCTGCAGGGCAAGGGTTAGAGTCTAACCGGCACTGTGGGTGGGTGGTGGGTGCGAGCTGACCTCACTGTTCAGAGGAACAGAGCTAATGCACAGTCAGCAACCACCTGGTGTGGTACAGAACTGGTCTACGCTGCAGTGCAGCAAGCATAACACTGAACAATGTGGTTATGACCATGCGCCTGTGACACCGGGGCGTATGCGAACCCAGTTTCCGTTGCCTCATGCCCCCCCCCCCCCCCCTCTTTTCTCCCGCCCCCCATCCCTGACCGTCCATCACTGGCTAGTTCCTGAAGGTAACGCAACAGTGACGATGCAAACGGTGGTGATGAAGAGGCAGGACAATCTCCCTCCTTAACCACTTCCCCATCACTGTTGATCACCTGACCCTGACACCGTGTACACTGTCCTTGCCACTAGAATGCACAGACTCAGGCCCATCCAAGCAGGACCCACCAGAGCTAGACCCGTCAGAGGTGGATCCATCATCAGTGAAGTGGTTTAGGCGAAGTTTGTGACGTGTTTCCTGCACTTTTTTGCCCCTGAACCTGATCTTCGCTGGTGTTAGCGCAAGGACTTGGGAGGGGAGGGCGGCACAAGGCTTATCTTCTCCCACCTTTGTTTTTCATGCTGGGGCTAGATACAGCAACGGGGTTGCCCTTTTTGATGCTCCAGGGTTCCTATTGACAAGGATCCTTGTCCAATTTCATGCAACGAAAGGTGCCTAGCCTGCATGATTGACTGTTTGGCCTCCATTTCCTGTTTGCTCTGACAAGAAGTCCACTGCCCGTGCCCGTGCTGTGCTGCCTTCAGGGTCGGTGCTGGGTTGCTTCACATGTTGTGTGCGTCTGTGTGTGTGACTGTGGTCAAAGGGTTTGTTTCTCGTGTTGGGTCGGTGGGAACCAGAGCAGGGTCTGTGTCCAACATGTTACTTCTATACCTGTCACTGGAGCGCAATTAGCATTCATTCTGTTGCACAGGCTGCAGAAAATTTCTGTCGATCAATGTCTGCACGTGCCAATACAGAACGAATGGCCCCCAGTGCCATGTGTGTTTTTGTGTGTGTGTGTGTGTGTTTGCGTGTGTGTGCGTGCATGCGTGTTGGGGCATGCAGGCAGCTGTAGGGTATTTACCCTCCCCTCTTTTGTCCAACCCTGACCGTCCATCTCCCCATCAGGGGGTGGGGGGGGGGGAGGACTATCACTGGCTAATTCCTAAAGAAAACGCAACAGTGACCATGAAGATGGTGGTGGTGAAGAGGTAGGACAATCTCCCTCCTCAACATCCTCCGCATCAGTGTTGACCACCTGACCCTGAAACCGTGTACACTGTCCTTGCCACTAGAATGCACAGACTCAGGCCCATCCAAGCAGGACCCACCAGAGCTAGACCCGTCAGAGGTGGATCCATCATCAGTGAAGTGGTTTAGGCGAAGTTTGTGACGTGTTTCCTGCACTTTTTTGCCCCTGAACCTGATCTTCGCTGGTGTTAGCGCAAGGACTGGGGAGGGGAGGGCGGCACAAGGCTTATCTTCTCCCACCTTTGTTTTTCATGCTGGGGCTAGATAGTTGCCCTTTTTGATGCTCCAGGGTTCCTATTGACAAGGGCCCTTGTCCAATTTCATGCAACGAAAGGTGCCTAGCCTGCATGATTGACTGTTTGGCCTCCATTTCCTGTTTGCTCTGACAAGAAGTCCACTGCCCGTGCCCGTGCTGTGCTGCCTTCAGGGTCGGTGCTGGGTTGCTTCACATGTTGTGTGCGTCTGTGTGTGTGACTGTGGTCAAAGGGTTTGTGTCTCGTGGTGGGTTGGTGGGAACCAGAGCAGGGTGTGTGTGTATTTGTGTTTGCGTGTGTATGCGTGCATGTGTGTTGGGGCATGCAGGCAGCTGTAGGGTATTTACCCTCCCCTCTTTTGTCCAGCCCTGACCCCCATCAGGGGGTGGGGGGGGGGGAGGACTATCACTGGCTAATTCCTAAAGAAAACGCAACAGTGACCATGAAGATGGTGGTGGTGAAGAGGTAGGACAATCTCCCTCCTCAACATCCTCCCCATCAATGTTGACCACCTGACCCTGAAACCGTGTACACTGTCCTTGCCACTAGAATGCACAGACTCAGGCCCATCCAAGCAGGACCCACCAGAGCTAGACCCGTCAGAGGTGGATCCATCATCAGTGAAGTGGTCTAGGCGAAGTCTGCTCAGGGAACCTGTTGGATAGGCCGCACTCTTGGGGACAAGTCGTATTTTACATGGGACATTCCGGATGTAAACACGATCCCCAAAAGCTGGTGGCACCAAAAGTGCCCAAACCTGGACGCTATTCTGCACCCAAACGCAGAAAGCACCCTGCAGCGAAGCCCGCTGCAGCCAGCTCGCAGTGGATTGCCAAATCTGCTTATTTGCATCATGTGCCTGACAGCATCAGCATCTATGCATGTCAGCGTGTATCCAAGAGCCTTTGGCAACCATCAGCAAGCAAGTGACCAGCCATGAATTGTGCACAGGTTTGAGTGATGTCTGCAGCGTGTGTTTCGTGGTATTGTCTCGCAATTAACGCCATATTCTGGAACGGCAAGGGTCCTTGAGGTACCATGGAAGGGTGGGAGTATGACATGTGGGTATGTTTCCCTTGAATCCCTTATAAAGTGCATGGCGGAGTGTGCACAACGGGCAAACTCCGTCCGTGCAGAGGAGCCACAGGCTGTGGTGATTGCGTTAGATGCAGCCCGGGAAATCAGCCATGATGTTGAACTGGTTGGAAAATTCTCCATAAGACCAATCGCAATTCCAATATTTTCTACAACACTTGGAGACATCATCACCTCACCGTCACCCGTCTTAAATGCCAGCACCCTTTTGCGAAGTTCGCCTTATTAATCGTGAAATTGGCTTGTACCCCCTTTATCTAGGGGTTCAAACGCCCAGCAGCATCCATGCGCTGCAAGTTGGGGGAGTGATCCGCTTGTGTCAGGTGACACCGTGCTTCCTGCGCTTTTGGCCCCTTAATCAGATTTTAGCTAGTGTTAGCGCAAGCAGGGTGCTGACCGTGCGGCACTTGCGGTGTGGCGCACGGTGCAACGTCAGCCCAGTGCGCACTCAATATATCCTCACACTAAAAGTCCCTGAGACATGGCCACTGATGCACTGTATGCAGTGGTGGGCTTGCATTGTCCATTGTGGGCTCATTATCAAAGGCGGATTGTGTGGCAATCCAATATGAGCAATCCATCTGTATTTCTACACATGGCCATGTCTCCCGAAACCAAACCAGGACAAGTCTATTTCTGTGCATGCAGAATTTTACATTTTACATTACATCTCTTTTTTATTGGTCTTGAGAGCTGTGGCCCCATTCGTATCTCAAGCAAGCGGCCTCCTTGGCATGGGGTGTGGGCAGCTGCTCCGATGTTGACCTAGATCGTAAACGTAGGATTGACAAGATTTTAATTCCTGAAAACTTTCAATGCCACATCCAAGAGTGCTACACCAGGGACTTGCTTTAATTTTCATTCCGACGGGGGGGGGACCCCTCCCCCCCTCCCCTGGACCCCCCCCCCCCTCCCTCCTCAGCTCAAGTGCAGCTGAAAACCTGGGTTTGAGGAACTTTTTTTGGTGATGGGGAAAAAACTTCGGCGCACGCCACACACTGTTTACTTATCGTTTTATGTGTACTCTACGTTCCTTGTCTTGCAGATTACCATGACCCAACGCTCGTTGTCAGTGTATTTCCGCTCCCCAGTCCAACCGTCGCCACGCGCAAAACGCAAAGACGTAATCGACACGCTGCTTTATTTTAGGTTTAAAGATAGGATCACTGGCCGGAAGAGACAACAAGCATACAAAAGGCATGCGCCACACTGTTTTTGAGTGTGCCAATGGCAACACTTGTCTGATGTCTCCCATTCAGGCAGTGACTCAGATTCCTCATCATCATCAGGTTTCAGCTCCACTTCCACTACAGATGGAGGCTCCAGTTCAGGGGAGTCTAATTCTGATTGACCATGATCACTGTGAGTTGGCATGAGATGGTGAATGTCCCGCTTTGTTGTATTTGTTGTGTCTTGATTAGATGAGGGAACCCTGAATTGACCTGCAATGATGAATTGGCTTTGTTTGCTACCAACAAGATGACATTTCCATGTGCTCAGTGGTTCGTTGCCCAACAAATTTTCTGTTCCCTGTGGACTGGGTACGTTCCGACGGGGGGGGGGGGGGACCCCTCCCCCCTGGACCCCCTCCCCCTCCCCCCCCCCCGCTCAAGCAAGTCCCTGGTGCTACACTACCTTCTTAGCCAGCTCAGACCACAAAGCTATATTCCTCAACCTGTGCCCTGTTGGGGAAGGGAATACACGAAGGAAAAGGTGCCCCACTAGTATTTTGAAGTGCGAACAAACAATCCATGCTATTTTTGAAACATTGAACGGCCTGACCACCACGGGCTTCATAGCCTGGAACGACTCTATGCAGGGCATCCGCCAAAAGGCCCTCGCCTACGAGAGAAACCACACTCCCGATGGGATAACCGAAGTATAGGCGCTCTTTCTAGAGTCTACTATCCATCCAGCTTGCCCCAGGGGCAGTTGATTTTGTGGTGTCCCAGGGTTATGTTTCACTCCCTACGCCCACCCTCTACAGATGCCTTGCAGCCCTTTCAGAACAGTCACATTCAGGCATGATTGTACTTGATAAGCTCACAAACACATCTTACCGACCCACATGCACCCCAACCCTAGCGCAAAAGATAAGAAGTCTGTCGGATAGTCCGCCAACTGCAAGTTAAACGCAAATTGCACTCCCTACGGTCCAAAACCGGCGTTGTTCCTGCCACACCTAGACGCTATGGCACGGGAAATCACCACCTTCTAGTCGGACACTCTGTCCTCCTCTGGCTTGCCTACCTTTGAATGCTCTGAATACTTGAAAACTGTCTTTGCTAACAAGCCATTAGCTGCCATGGCCAAGATGCTGATGAAACCGGTCACAGCCGACCTGCTTCAAGCTGCCCTCGAAAATCTCAGTCCCACTTCTTCCCCGGTATTTGACGGTTTCGCTGGTGAGGTTTATAAAATGTTCGCGGAACATTTTGTTCCGCTCATGCTTGACATTTATTAGCAATCGCTAAAAGACCCACAGATTTCTCTGTTTTGGTCTTTGGCACTGCTGAATCCCATCCCCAAAGGATGGGGTCTGTTGGGCGTCCAAGACCCGCAACCACTTCTTCTTCAAAACTTTAACACCAAATGGATTGCGGCTATCATAGCTATGCAACTTGAAGATTTTATGTCCGCTATCACCCCCACCCAACAGGGAGGTTTTATCAAAGGTCGGTCTATCTTCGACAACCTGTGGCAGGCTTTTGGGTCATGGACCACTGGGAATCAGGGCATTTACTGCCCCATTGATTTCAAAAATGCATTTGACTATGTCTCCCACGATGATAGTAGGGCCTTCCTTACTGACATGTGCAATCTTGAAGAACTTGTTTGCCTCATGATGGCGTTGTTTTACCGCCCCCATCTGCCTGTCCATTTGAGGGCAAACACAGTTCCAGCATTGGATTGTCCCCACTTCTGCGGTACGACAAGGGTGCCCATTGTTGCCCTCTATCTTTGCAATGCTCATTTCGCCACTAGCACACAAGTTGATGAATATATCACCCTGCGTGCAAGTTTTACTTTATGCTAATGATTTGTTAATTATTGTCACAGGTGAACAAGATCATGCAGCATTTCTTTTTCTGCTTTCTTAGGGCGCTGTCCGGGCCTTCTCACGCTGCAGTGGCCTCTGTGTTCATGTTCCCAGTTCACCCCTGCTTCTCAGGGGATCATGGAATTAATCTCACAAAGTGCAATGGCTTTCTACAAGACTCAGCATCAAAGCCTCCTATAAGTGTTTAGGCATCCAATTCGGTGACGCAACGGCACAAGAGGCCTAGTCGCATGCACTTCAAAAAGCCATGGGCAGGTCCTTTGCCATGCAAAAATGGGCTCTGTCCCTTCCTGAAAGAATCCAGCTGCTCAAACTATGGGTGCTCCCCTTGCTTGTCTACCCTACCACAGTGGTACTCCCCTCGTTAGCAGTGGTCTCCTCACTGGCCACAATATACCCAATTGCCCTGAATATCAACTCTTGGGGAGTTACCCTGGACGTATTGGCCCACCCACCTGCCAAGGGTGGACACGACCTCACCCCACCGCAAACCTTTCTCTACTTGCAGCAATACACGTGTTTTGTTAACTACGTCAAGCAACCACTATCTCTGCTTTCCAACGTGTTTCCCCTCTTCCAGGCTTTCGCACAGGACATTGGGATACTTGTATCCCTAGCAACGTTCTTTAAGATGGGCTCTAATGTAATCTGGGCCTCAATGCCTTACCTCCCCGCCCGAGCGCGCGGGCGTATTCTTTGGTCAAAAATGATCTGCAATTCCAAGTACCCACACTTTTTTCTTATGATGCCCCACTGTGGCACTCAATGTTGTTTAGGGATCAACAAGGCCTGTCGTACTTTGCGCCACGACTGATTCGGCAGGGCATACTAATTGTAGGCCAACTTCTTTGGGACGATGCTCTTCGGAATCTCTTTGCTCCTACGTGGAAGCCGATTTACCAACATATACTCTCCTCCCCGCCGGGATCCCCTAATCCCAAGGCAACACCCCCAACACCCCCCAAGATCCGACGGCGTGGCTAGGCTGGACTAGGAAACATGTGGCTAAAATTTCGTCTAGTCCGCACACGTTGCGCCCCAGGCAAGCGGAAGAGGTGTGGTCCGCTTTCCACAACTTACAGCTGCCCGCGAAACAAAAAGACACTGTGCACCGAGCGCTATGGAAACGGCTGCCGGCCGGGCACCGACATGCCAAGTGGAAACCCCTGGAGGTCTGGTGCCCCTTGGATGGCGAACTCGAAACGATAGACCATGCTTTGCATTCCTGTCAATTTTACCTCGGGGCTTTTAACGTCATTGATACAGCCTTTCGCTTGCAGGAGAAACCCGCATTTTGAGTTAAGCACATGCTGTCGCAGCACCCCGTGTCGTCTCTAACCACGCCGGCTGGACTGCTGGGCTGGTCAACGGTCTTCACAAACTGGCGGGTCCGATGTGCTAACAAATATCAACCTTTCTTTAGCAGTCCTTGGGAATCATTATAGCCAGCGCTGGCATAGCATAATCTCCCTTTGGGACCAATGCCCACATTTTTTACCTATTGCATAGCAGACTCTGCATTGGTTTCGGTCATTTTTTAAAACCCACCCCCCCACCCGCCACGTTTCCCGACACCCCCCCCTACACACCCCCCCCCTCCAAACGCAAGCTTAAAGCCAACACACGTCAACTCCGGAAACTCCAGAGGGCTGACGAGCTTGATCAGGTTGATCTGGCAGAGCTACAGGGCAGCACATCCTGCTCATTTTCACCGATGTCTCTTCTGCCGTCGAGCAGGGCGTAGGCAAACTAGCTGGCCATGGAATCTATAGGGCAGGTGCAGTGCCTATTGCATGCGTCAACGCCTTTTCGCCAAACAAACAATGCCGCCGAGCTACTGGCCGCGCTATGCGCCGTGGAATTTTTCCCTAAAGGCCCTATTGCTACATTCACGGACTCACAATATGTTATCCTCGGAGGTGTAGGGGCGCAGAGACACTGGAAGTTGCGTGGCTAGAAGGGCTCCTCTGGCCCGGTATCCAACGTCCTCTTGTGGGAGGCTTTGCTCCTTAAACTTGATAAAACAGGGTGCACGTTCCAGTGGGTCAAAGTGCCGTCCCACGGCACCATAGAAGGAAATAACGAAGCAGACAGATTAGCAGAACAAGGACACATGTCCCATCCTATATTCCCTAGGCTTGCGACTCCAGCGACAAGATCCCTGATTTGTTACACCCCCAATACACCAAAACGCCGCAAATTGCTCAATCTTGAATTGTCACCCCCTAGCAGCCATCGCTTTGGAATTTCCTCCCCCGTCCCCGCTGCTTTTCCATTGAGACGGGGCACACAGCATGCTATCGGCACTGGATCCTGTATCCTTAGCTGACAGCGAGTCTGAGCCGGAAGACCCACGCTCTGCGTCCAGCACGGGCTCAGGGGAGAGCACCACGCAAGACCGCTCAATGTGCTACAGTAGTGGGTGCTCCTGCTCTACAGACTGCAGCTGCGACTAGGCTAAGGGGACAGCCACCCTTATGTGTCCCCTTATCAACCTTCGTTTATCTGCGCCTTTACATGTCTTTGAAACCTGTAATCTATACCGTCGAGGGTTAGGCCGAAGGAGTGCCATGCTATGCAGCCCACACACAGTAGTTGTTGTTGTATGCAGCCTGACAAACATAACATTATTGATCTGGTCCATCGTGGAAACATCAAGCCACAGCAGGTTGCGCCGCGGAGGGCGTCGGCATCAGCGTTCCCTCACCGCACTCGCATGTCGCCGTGCGTGTGGCCTTGCCCGCCGGCAATTCCAGCTCACGGGCGTGCTGGAGCACATCCCTATTCACCGGGTGCTCTTCGGCACCCCGTGGAAGGTCTTCTTCATGTCCGCCATCGCCGAAGAGGAGGCCCCGGCAATTCTGCACCAGGCAGCGATGGAGGTGGCGCAGCGCCTTTGTGGCGCCTTTTAGCAGGGCTTCACGGAGTTCAGATCCATGGACATCAAGCCCTAGGAGGAGTGGCACCAGTGCCGCCATAAGTACAGGGTGGTTTTCCGTGAGGGAACGGCTTTTCGGAAGCCAAGCAGGCACCGGCCACAACGGGGCAAAAGGTTGTCATACCTCTTTGTCCAAGAGACGTTGGCGCCTGTTATGGCAGTGGCAGCGCTGTTCCAGGCCTAAGCTTGCTACCGCAGTGGTGCTTCCCGGTTGCTTAGCTAGGTTGCGTGGGCGGTGGAGTTTCCTTCGTGACCGAAAGCCCATGCAGCGCACGGTGGTCTGTACCGCTCAGCTTGTCAAGCCAACCTAGTCGTGGGGCCCTTCCCTGACCGTGCATCTGCAGTTGATGGTGTCTGTGTGGGCGGTGCATATCTGTTATGTGGCCTCTGAACGGCCACAGTCGGGTGTGGTTCCAGATCTAACCCCCCTCTCCCTTTGGAGAGTTGTCTTGCAGGGATGTGGTTCCCTTTGCCAGCCTGTGCCCGCTGACTCATTAATGGGGCGCTTCCCTGACCGTGCATTTGCAGCTCGTTAGGGCGTATGGGAGTCCTGCGCAGTGGCAGGGCAGTCTGCCTGGTGGCAGGGCACTCCCTGGATGTCGTCCTGGGTCTGACCAGCTGTCGCTTTGGGGGCTTGTGGTTGCCGGAGTGGTGGTTCCCCACTGCCATCTTGTGCCCGCGCATCCCGCTATTTTGTCAGACACATTCTTGTTGGTTTTTCGTGGAGCCGTGCCCACTCGGCTTTATAGTAGCACTCTGGCCTGTGGCCTTTCGGCTGTGCAGGCCATGAGTCGATCTGGGCTGAATTGGTTTGTTGTGGTGCATTGATTGACGCTTGCAATGACATTGGCTTTTGGTATGTGCTCCGGCACGGAGGTCGTCCGGGGTCTAACCCACTGACCCTTAGTGGAGTTGTTGTCGCCGGAGTTGACGTTCCCTGCTACCGTCCTATACCCGCGCATCCCGCTATTTTGTGTGTTACGTTTGTGCAAGGTTTCGCTAGATCAACACCTGCTAGGCTTTATTGCAACGCTTTGGCCTCTGGCCTTACGGCTTTGCAGGCCATGAGTTGTTCCGGGCAGATGTGGTCCGTTGGCGATGATCTGATTGGCACTTGCGTTGTTGTCCCTTTTCATCTGTATCTTAAGTCTCCGGCAACCTGAATTTCTACCTCAGTCTTTAACCTGCTCGTGCTGCGTGCCAGCTTGGAGCTTGCATACCGGATTGCCTGGGTTGGTGAGGGAGGGGGGGCGGTACGGGGTATACCCGCCAGAGCGGGTAAGGCGGGGCATTACCGTGCTCAAGAGCGGGGCTCCCTACTGTCCCTTGCCGTGCAGTGCGGGAGGGTGAGCCCACGGCGGAGAACGATTTCTCAAGTGCTGTTGCAGTATTCTTGTGCTCCGCTTTTGCAAACACCCGTTGACCCTCGCCTCAACTTTTGTTTGCACTCCCCGACTTAGGCAGTTTTTGTGTCATTTCCCGCCCGCCCGCCCCCAGTGTTATAGCCATTTCTTATCGGCGTTCCGCACCGTGGAGCCATGCTCCCATTTTGGAACTAGTGAGCACGCCATCATGGAGTGATTTAACGGTGTTGCACCGCGATTCTTCCTCGGTTCCGGTGCTGGGTTCGTGATTGTGTGGGGTCCCGCGATCTAGCAAAGAGGAAGCAGCTGCACGTGTCCATCCTACCCCCAGTAACCCAGTCTTGGCGACACGGTGTCACTCATCCCAAGTTCTATTGCAGTATTCTTGTCCTCCGCCTTTGCAAATAGCGGCCACATAGGCGGTATCAATGGGGATTGCAGAACACCCTATCTTAAGGTCCTTTTGGAAGGACGTCAAGGGCGAAGCGAATGAATGGGATGACGGGATATTACTTTGGGGATCGATTGCGGCCCTGTAGACGATGGCTGCCCAGGCCCAAAATCAACGGACTAGGCGTCAGTGGCCGCATCGGTTCCGTCCACATTGGGAGGTCTACGAGTGGGGGAACTGGCAGGAGTCAAGGTCTGAGGATGGGACCCGGGGGACTGTTGCCTTCTAGGAGGAGAAGGTCAATTGTCGAGCGTACACTCGGCGAGTGGGACTGCGGGCGCTACATTGGGTTCGGTTCCAACACTCATGGGCGATCCGAAAGATGGGGCGAGGCAGCAACGACTCCATATTCAACGGAGCCAGGTAGTTGGAAAGAGCCATGGCGAAGCTATTGGTGCGATTAAAATGGCAAGATGTCAATTGGTGTGGATGGCAACCACTCTGCGCCGGCGCAATTTTCCAAGCACGAGCCCCGATGCCTAACAGCATACCGTGGTGCCGTTGCAGGTCCATTAAGACTACCCTTCGCTATGCAAAATGTCTCAAGGAAATACTTTGTGAGTGTCTATATTTTCTTAGGAAGCCGTAATTGCCCGCCCTGGCAACCCTCAAGAAGTCGAATTTGTTACCCCGAACTGGGGTGTTTTTTTAGGGTAAGAAATGCGGGGGGGGGGGGGGGTCGCCGTTTCAGACTGTGTTTTAAAAGCCTTCTTTTCAACCATACCAATGTTCCAATTCCGAATAGTCAATTTCAACTGCCAAATCAGCCAAATTCCAAAAATGAAGCGAAATTGCGCCACTGCTTTGAAAGTGCCCGATATCATACCCTTTTTTCATGCATTCTTTCTCCAATGAGACGCGAAATTTCGTCACTCCTTCATTATTTGATGAATTAATGCCCTTATTGTGTATTTGCATTTGTGTATGTTGATTTGATTTGATTTGTACCGAAGTTTGCGCCTTTGATGAATTTTATGACCATTTTGACAATCTTGGTATGCAGTCTTTTCCCTATTCTGAGGTAATTATGTGATTCTTTGCTGTGAGGTGACCACAGGACATGGATCCATCACTGCTAAGGGTGGTTGTTGCATATTGTGAGTTTCAGAACGTTGATGACCTCATGACGGATGTTGCCAATGGGGCCTTTGCAAGGTTATTGGCTGTCTGGGCCCTGGCAATCCGAACAAATCAACGCTCACGGAAGGATCTTACACGGTTGTTGTTTGCCGACGGAATGCTGAAAAAGCCCGGTTGGTACACTGTTTTCTCAAATCAATTGATATGCTTGTGGCAACTTTTGAAAAAGATGGCAGCCCCTCATGCACAATCCCACGATGTACCAATGCTTGTTTGATTGAGCCGCAGGACATGCTGATCGTTGGCTCCCACGGGACTTGTGCATGCAACTATGCCCTCACTTACTGCCAATGTACGGCAACAAGCAACTTGGCTTTGGCAAAGCATGCAGAACCACAAGATGGCGCTGTGGTACGACAATCGGGTGAAAAAGAATTATGGGGTGGACCCACCGCATCCTGACCAGTCCATAAACTGCACAGTTGTGGCCGTCTTGCATATGCCAGCGCTACCACCATTTCCGGGTCATGTCTCACTAATCTATGCTGTCCAGAAAATTGGGGCACGTGTTGATGCTGTGCAACTACGTCATGCGGATTTGTTTCGGCGGGTTTATGCTCTTCTTGACATGATTCATCGTACCTTTGTTAGAGTTCCCCCGCACATTGTGCGGCAGAATGTGCTATCTCTTCGTTGGCAACCAATGATGCTGTCTCAACTACGTTGTGGGACCAAACTGGATCACTTGAAACTTCTAAATATGATTTGGCATGTGCAGCAGGCAAGTCGACAGGATTTGCCTCTTTGTGTGGATATGAAGATTCACTATGACCGCTTGAAGTACCTGTATGGGCAGAGTTACACTTCTTGGAACTTCCAGTTGCACTAGTCAAGTCTCCCCCTCATCTACGGGGTTTGGCGCCCGTACAAGCATATGATCACTATGCTTTATCTGTTACCCATTATCTGTCTGATCGAGAGACTACACACCGATTTCAAGGAAGGGGACGCAGTACCAACAAAGGTGAAACTCCTTCATATGGAGGAGACAATGCTGGCGCTGTGTCTAAATGCTGGCACTTACCTACCAAGAGTTGAGGCGAACCTTGATGCATTTATTGTGGCGGCGCAAAATGGGAGGAAGAACCTACGGTTCTCACTAACGGAGAAGTGTGTGATGCCGTATGGGTCCAATCTGAGGAATTTTATTCTTAGTGTTTTTGTTGCATCCTCCCCCATTGTGCAATGCCAGCCCCCACCCCTTCAGGTTGTAGAAGCAGTTGTGTTGCGTAGTGTAGATGACCTTTGTTTTCCTGGAACATTTGCGGCAGTTCCACCACGTAGGTTTCTTTTCACTGTGTTCCACAAATACATTAGGACCCTGCTTCGTAAGAAGCCCCCAAGCGATCACCCTTTTATAGTTCTACGGCAAACAATGCCTCCTTCAACGACTGCAGGGCAACGGAATGTGGATATCTAGAGAGTGATGCAAATCACCCGCCCTCCTAAGCCGAAACCTAAACCAAAAACCAAACCAGAGAAACCAGTTACAAAACTAGCTGCCCCCCCCCCCCCCCCCCCCGACCCCGGCCCTATACACGGGAAGCGTGAGGGAGTGGCCCGCCAGCCACTCCCGATACCGTAGGGCATACCATACCATACCATACCCCCCAAGACAAGGTGCACCCATTTCCAAACCAGCCCCAAGGAATCCAAAACCGGCAGCCAAACCTGGCCCTAAGCGACCAGTAGCGCAGAATAGGATTCAGCATCTCAATGGGGGGGAACAGCCGGGTGCGGATAATGCGAGCGATGACGAGGACACTGACCCTAAGGTGGCCTTGTTTGCAGTCAACGATGACAGTGATAACAGTCGTGTGTCGGATGATGACGATATAGTAGCTATTTTTTGATGAAGAGGAGGTTTTGGACAGGATACTTCAACATGGGACTGACATACTTGTTGTCCTTACAATGTACCAGAAGTTGTCCTTTGATTGTGATGTTTTTGTATGGAGTGGGGAAATTTCGCCACATCTGGGATAATCGGTGTTTTCAGTAGTAGATTTCCCATTTTTGCATTGAGACGCGACTTTTTGCATGGTTTTGCTATTTTGTATGTTTCAAGGCTGCCCGGTAAAGGGTATTGGTACGCTACAGCCAGTCCTACCAACCATTTTCTATTGTTTTTTGTGTGTGTCATGATCCCAATTTTGCTAACATTATCTACCATCTTTTACTGACAATATCATGATGTGTGATTCAGGGTACATTATGCACTTTTCCTGGATTCCCCTTTGCATGGGCTGTTAATTTGGAATAGTGGGCACCGAAAACAACAAATTACCGTTGTCTGTCATTCAGATCCATGACCAGAGCTAGCTGATTTCCTCCAAGCCCCCGTTGTCATGTCACCTGTACTCCCAAAAGCCAATAACAATGTGCCCGTGGCCCTAGAGCCACCCTCATTGTCACAACCATCTGACGGGTCCTCTGAGGGCCCCAGTCAACGGACGCCGCACAGCCGTGCAAACAAGAAGGGACCTTCGAAAACAGTCAGTCTAGCAAATGCGGTCTAGAATACAATGGTGTTATCCTACAAGGTCGTGCGGGTGGATTTGAACTGGGAGCATGGGCAAATCATGAAGGTCATCGAGACCCGACTGAAGCTGCGGCTGGAGGATTTGGCAAGGCTACCTCCGGTGGGGATCATCTCACGCTTACTGGTAAGGCCTGACAATCGTATGTCGCTGCACGTGCACCTACACGCCCATCGTTTCCGCTCTGTCCTGGGGGCCAATTTTTTCTCCCATTACTGCAGTGGTAAATTTCTGGATCATTGGTGGTCCGTATGTGTTTTGTGCGGCATGGAGACTAGCAGGCGGACGTGAGAAAAAGAATTTGTGGTTTCTGCAGAAGCTGAAGTTTAATTTGTTCCCTGTAGTTGCCGTTGACAGTGCATTTATGCAGCATGCATATGTTCTCTTTTCACGCTTAGTCAATTTTCATAATCGAAATGGAGGGTGCGCCGCATGGATTGGACGCGCTGATCAAATTCTCCACAGAACACTAGGAGAAGTGGTCAAAACATATGGGCAAGAAGCAGGTGCTGGAACTGGCACATTCGGAGTGGAGCAGGATCAATCAGAATCACAGCAGGGTGGCTCGGATCTAGCATGCGGTTCGTCAGTTGGTGCGTGCGGTGCATGACGTAAGGGAGCACTAGAATTCGCTGGCAGCACACGAGCTATACACAGGGACACCGTTGAAGGTGCTAGACTTGGTGTTGATGCCTGGTGACCTGGAGAGAGAGACAAGCCTGAGATCTGGGTCAAGCAACTGGACCAGTACAAGGTGGCCTACATGAAGCTGCTATCAGCCAAACGCCAGAAGGTGGAGAACCAAGACGCCGCAGAAGGCAGCCCAGGACCCCATTGAGCGACGCCGGCATGGGACTGCCCAGATCGTGGACTCCAGTAGCACGACGCCGGAGAAGCAAGTCATCGGAGTAGGCGGAAATGACGGAGCCGGGGCGACCCCACCCCAAAAACTGGCGGTCGGGACGGACGTACCCATGGAGGAGGACGGAAGGACAGCCAGTATGGAACTACTGTCCCTGCAGGAGGAGCCTGTTGGACTGAACACGGATAACTTGCGCCGGGTCCGGAAACTAAATGGAGCCCCGAAGTGGGTACGCAAACTGTCCAAAATGGTTGAGACCATGGCGAAGAACAGTTCGGAAGAGGTGCCAATGGGTGTGATTGCACATGAGATCTAGGATGTGATCATAGAACTGGACAAGGACGGCTCACGCCTACTGAAGAACAAGGCCAAGAACGGGAAGCAACGAGAGAGGGAGAAGACAAAAGCGCAAAAGCCCAGGCAAAAAAGCCGGCGAAGAAGGAGGACAAACACCGAAAACAGCAGGGCAGAAAGAAGGCAAAACGGGGAAACACGACTCGTCAGACGACTCCAGGTCGTGCAGTCACTCCTCGGACACCACAAGTTCGGACTCGTCGAATGGCTCCTCCTCCGACTCTGACAGCTCATGCGACAAGGACCGGAAAAGTAAATCACGGGATGGTGGAGGCCGAGATGGGACACTGAAGCCTAGGAGAGGACGCCCGGAGGACTTCGAATTCTGGTGGATCAATGGACGCAAGCACTTTCGCACCAATAAAGGTACCTGGCAACACTGCACCAACCCGCCCTCTGGACCGTGCAAATTCGACGGAAACCACCACTGGGTGTTCCAAAGTACCGAGTTGGGATGCCGCTAAGGCGGCCCGGCGCCCCCCCCTCAGGTCCCAGGCGGGGGGGGGGGGGGGGGGGGGTCATTGGCTGCCGGTGGGACAGCAGAGCGCGACAAGCAGGCAGTGCGGATTAGAAACACGCTCGGGGCCTTTGTGGAGGAAGCAGAGCGAGAGATTGGCAGCTCATACAAAGCTACAATTTGGCATAAACTGGAGGTGGGCACCGGAAAGGCGTACGCGGGGGCGCTGTATAAATACTTGAGGTACAGCAGGATCAATGGGTTGGTGGCGCCGCGTGAAGCAATCAAGGGACGCATGTTACAGTTGGCCAGGGACATTCGGTACGAATTGCCGATCAAGGTCCTACTGTCAGGACTACGGCTGGCGGAGAAAATGGCCATTATACCGGCAACCGTGGTACCAGCCGACTGGATGTTCGCCGACTCACTGGTGAGGCTCCGGATATCGTGAAACCTGAGAAATATTCGATGGGCCGAGGGAGACATCATCTGCAGGATCGCCAAGAGGAAGAACACATGGGAGTAGAAGGAGCTCGAGTGCCTGGGCTTGGCATGCCTATTGCTCACGAACCTGCTTCGAATCGGAGAAGCCTCGACAGTCTCATCCCCTGAAGGTGGCAAACTCTGCTTCCTAGGCGAGAAGTCGCGAAGTGGTGAACATGACCAAGACCTCGGGCCATGGCCGTCACGGTGGATGCATTACATCAAGGACGAGCGTCAAAAATGTGGAGTGGCGGAAGACCGCCCGCATGGCTACCAGTCACCCGCAGATTTGGACGAGGCATGGGTCGCCCTCGTGGCGTGGCGGGGTCGGAGCTCAAACACTACAGGTGGCACTGTCTGCGGAGAGGAGGGGCGACACAGTTATGGGCGTCAGGCGCAAGAAACCAAATTGTCATGCTTGCAGGCGGGTGGGAAACACCGTCAGTGGCACGGCATTACACCAAACCAAAGCATGCATTGAACTTCATGGCGAGACGAGAGCAGCCGGTGCCGGTATGTGGAGATAGTGGAAATCGCCTCGTGTACGGAGACTGGCCTTCCAAGCAGTGGTGGCCAGCATGGTTGCGCAAAGAGCTCAGGGTCCTGGCAGCAGAGCCAAGGACAAATGGCGATGTTTTGGCACCGGCTGGACAAGCCGCCCGGAAGAGGAGGCTGACCCGATCAGCAGGCTCGCCAGGGGCAGAGTAGCCGCCAATGGACACAGAACTGCCGCATGGAGAAGATCCCGGAGTTTGGAAGGGAGCTGGGCATGGACTTGATGCGGGCACATGACAAGCTCTGCCAGGTGCATGGGAAGGAGAGAGCCAGGATGTCAGAGGCAGTGAGCCAGCTGATATTGCGGATTTGCGATGCAGCCGGCACGGGAACGGTGGAGACCCTCCCTGTGGTTGTTAGCTGTTTAACCGAGTTGGCTGAAAACGGCATCGACCCGGAGGATGAGGAAAGCTACTACACTGACGAGGAGGACCATGGGGAAGTCAACCCGACGGTGGCTGCAAGAGGGCTTGGACAAGTTGGTAATGGGCCATTAGCGGATTCGCCGTGGTCGCGCTGTGTTCCGGAGCATCTGAACAGTCGGTACCAAAAATGGAGACAAGAGACACACGGAGTGGCAGACGGAGTGGGGGTGCGCGAGATGCAATGCTGGATGCCTTGGTTCGGAATGGAGCGCTGCGCAAACACGAGAACGTGCGGGAAGGCTGCGGTAAGGCACATGTCGGACCTAAAAGTAGTGGGAAATGTGAATTCATTTTGAATTGCGTCGAACAACACGCGCGGGAGGCAAAGGCTATATATGGCAAAATTTCACATGTCCAATTGTTTTTGGAGTCTGCGCTTGCCTAGGTCGTGGGTTGGGGAGTTGAGTGTGTGTGTGTGGGCGATGCCCAGTATGTTTGGCAATCCCTGCCATTTGGCTGGAAATACTCGCCCTACCGTGTCAGAAGTTGGTGTACAGTGTGGTCAGGACGTCGGTGTGGTGGCCGCCTATACTGTTTTTTGTCTACCTCAGCCCGGGGAATAATGGGGGGGGGGGGCGGGGGCCAAACCCAATTTACGTTGTAAATTACATAAATTTTTGTAAATTTCTCAAAAAGTGGCGCAAATTTCTGTAAATTTCTGTAAATTCGGTGTAAATTGAGGAACCCAAGTGCTTTGCATGTTATTAGTTGGATATTTAGATATGTAGGAGGTCTAGAATTGTGAGTATTGAACATGAACTTTGTAAATTCTTCTTTGATGTGTCAACCTTTTTAGAGATTTAGCTACCTTCATCAAACCGTGCATGCTTTGAGTGCCAGATTCCGCAAGACGAGGCGCTATACAAATGTCGTTCGTTGCGTGCCAGAGATCCAACCGTTGAGAGTCAGCCCGGCTTCAGTGTGGTGGATGCAAGGGCGGACACCGGTGGTTAGATACCGTCCATGCTTTGAGCGCCAGATTCCGCAAGACGAGGCGCGATACAAATGTTGTTTGTTGCGTGCCGGAGATCCCACCCTCGAGAGCTAGCCGGGCTCGAGTGTGGTGCGTGCAAGGGCGGAGGCCGCTAGTTACACACCGTCCATGCTTTGAGCACGAGATTCCGCAACACGAGGCGCTATACAATTGTTGTTTGTTGCGGGCTGGCGATCCCACCCTCGAGAGCTAGCCCCGCTCGAGTCTGGTGGGTGCAAGGACGGACGCCGGTGCTTACATAGTGCATCTTACCCCCATCGAGCTGCAGTGCTTTGCATGTTATAAGATTTACACATATAGCAATTGCCTTGGTTGCGGTGAAGCTTGTACATTGCTGGTTGTCATGGCACCCTTTGTCGTGTGATGTGGGTGCGCAAGCAGCCGGGTCGCAAGAATTTCCGTGTTAATTAACGACCCCGAGTACTTTGCATGTTATAAGATTTACACAGTTAGCAATTGGCTTGCTAGTAGTGCAGCTTGCAGATTGTTGTTTGTTGTGGCAATTTTTGTCGTGTGATGTGGGTGCGCAAGCAAGAAACCGAGGGCAAATGGCAAAAATTCGCTACACCCGCGGCCGCCATCCGCCACATCAAGGCCGAAGTTGCGCCCTCGACTGTGCAGCAAGTGCAGATCGAGCGCGCCGCAAAGAAATTAAAGCCCCCCCTAGAGACCTATGTTAAACCCAATGTGTTTAATATTTGGGTCAAAAATTAATGCCGTAACCCAAAGTTGACCCTTTTGGGGCGGGGTGAGGGGTTTTGGACGGGGAAACTCTACCCCCACATGGTGCCTTCCGGGATCGGGTGTCATTGGGGGTTGGGGGGGGATCTCACCTACTTGGATGGAAAAAAATATTAAAGGGGTCCTCGGTTTTATTTTTGACCTTAATTTTTCGTTTAATATTTGAAATATTGAAATTTAATGAGTCGCCGGCGTTAATATTAACCTGCAATAAATTAATACATTGCCGCAAATATTAACCTCCCCTACAAATGCACAACAACAAGCCAAACATACTAGGGGGCATGCATAATTCTTGTGCCTTACTAAAGTGGGTGTCCCCCCCTTTTTTCTGCACACGCACACACACACACACACACACACACAAATAGAACCCTCGCCACCCCAACCCCTTCCACCCCTCCTAGCACATGTGCTGCAGCAGCACCCGTGGGTTTTTCACCCCTGTGTCCGCCAACAGCACAGCGGCACCAGTGGGTTCTTCGTCCCCCGCGTCCGTCAACAGCACATCGGACTCGCCCAGTGGGGCCTTCACGCAGGGAAGCACGGGATGCGGGACACTGAAGGAGGATGAGCTCCACTCCCTCTTGTTGCGTGTCATCTCAACCCAGTTCCTGAAGCTCGGCGACAGGGCAACCGAACAACGGAACTTATGGTTTAGTCGCATCATTGTTGGACCTCGCGGTTTGAGCATGATTTGAAAGATTTGGGCGTCACACACACACACACACACACAATGGTATTGGCACCCCCACACACCCGTCCCCTCCCACACATATCCCTCGCTCATCCTTCTTCTTTCCTCCCCGTGCCATTGGGGTTTGGGTTTGGGAAGGTATGCCCCTTTCTTTCTGCAGGTTTTTTGGAGATGTTCCTCAAAACGTTTTTGCAGGCAAGACCAATCAAAAAAGCTTGGAGGTATGTGTGTCTTGGTGTGTGTGTGTGCGTTTGTGCGTGCCCAATCACCCATAGGTAGGCGGGTGTTCGGCCCCGTGCACCGTGGTTGAGGAGCCCAATGGAAAGTTGGGTCCAGCTTCCACCGGCGCACGGGTAGGCATCCCCATGGAGGAGGAAAGTCAGCGGCCGCTTCCAATTGATGGTGTCCACAAGGGGTGGACGCAATTGGATGTAGCGGGCCCACGATTGCAACGGCCAAGAGCGGGCGCTTGTCGGGGGATCCGCCACGGACACGAGTCGATCTAGCGCAAGCGGCTTGACCAAGTCCTTCCATGTGTCCATGAAGCGGTCACGTGAAGGGATGGCGCGGGGGAATGGGAGGCCCGTCGCAGCGGTGTACGCGGCCTGGCGGCGGGTCATGAACCCCGACACATGCGGGAGCCGCCCTTGGGGACATTCAAGTCCGTAAGTAACCCGGTCACCCGGTAACCCGATCAATCCGGGTGCGGGGAAGAGGACGGAGGCATGCCTCTATTTGTTTGTTGCAGATGAGGGGGAATTGGGCAACCTCGGTGGCCTCGTACCACGGGGCCTTGGCCAAAGGGGATAAGGCCACCCACTCACCAAGGAGTTGGGAGACCGAAGAGTCCCGCAAACTCTTGGCCCCACTCAAACGCGTGAGCGTCATACTAAGCTTGAGAAGGGTGTCACGAGAGATGGGCATAACAAGAGCTACGCAAGGGAAAAAGGAGGCTGGGAGTAGGGTGAGTGGGGGGACTAGAGAGGGATGTGTGGGGGTACATAACCACTGATAGGACTATGCAACCCTTGTAGCAACCCGTTGGGCACCCTTTGACCACGCAAACATGTCAATTCGGCATGGTACGAGCACAAGCAAAGCGGGGCAAATTTGCCAAAATTGGGTTAACGTGTTGATATTTGACAGGTTAATGTTTACACCCTTTCATACATTAAAAATTAGAATTAACCATATTGGTTTTAACGTAGGTCTCTAGGGCCACAATGGCTTTGAGTTCTCATACACGCCCCCTGCCGTCGCCACGCCACAACAACCCTCACAGTCCCAAGCCGCCTCCGCTCCCACTGCGACAAAACGGACAAAGTCGGAATCCCAATCCTTCAGCACGGATGTGAGTGACACAAGACGACCGCGCAAGAGGCGAAAATTCAGGAAAAGCGAAAATTCACGAAAAGGCCGCTAACCACTGTGAAGGGCATAGGGAACCGAACCAGGCTGAGCCAGAATTAGAGCGCAAAAAGAGCCCCGCATCTTGACTGCGGTATCTCTGCAGCATTTCATTATTGCAAATGCTTGAACGCACAAATCTCGTGTCTTCTCGCACAGGAAGCTGTTGACGTGAGCCCCGCGTTCTGTCGCGAAACACGGCAGCAACACAAGCCAAGCAGCAGCTGTGTGCGGTCTCATACTCCGTGTTGTGTCGCGGAGGAGCTCGCTGGCGTGATTCCGCCACGAAAGCCATGGGAGACACAGGAGAGGTGGTGGAAGCCGCAATATCGACACGGCCCATACACACAAGTCAACCTGGCTCCAAAGAAAATCGAGCCCCAGCAAGCACGACAGCGTCTCAAAGTACAAGCACTAAACCAGTTGGACGCCATAGCGGAAGAGGGGTTGAGGATTATCAACTTGGAGCTGGAAACTATGGCTTGGTCACGGAACCAACAAATCTGGCTTCGACTCAATCAACCTCACAGCACAAGGATGGCGATCCTCCACTGTCCAACGGCAGAGGGCCACAGGGCGGTGCCATTCTCAGTGAATAGGGATGGAGGCTACCTGCACGGGTGGTTGACGGGTCGAGCTGATCTGATAAGGCTATTTCAGACGACACTCTTCAGGCAGGCAAACCTGGTCACAGAGGACGCTGTACGGCTCCTTTACACATTGCTGAGCACGCCGCCGTGCGAACGGCGGTACGCTTGAGTTGTACGGGCAAGCCGAGGGGGGGGGGGGGGGTAAGATGAGAAAGAGGCACAGGGAGGAGAGGGACAGAGAGAAACCAGTGGGGAGGGCGAAGAGGAAGAGAAACCCCCTCGGGAGGGCGAAGAGTAAGACAAACTTGGGAGGGTGGAGAGGAAGAAACACACAGAGAGAGAGGCCCGCAGAGCGAGAGGTCATGGAGAGAGAGGCCCGCAGAGTGAGAGGTTAGCGACTAACCGGCGCCGTGGGAGGGTGGTGGGAGCGAGTTGACCCAGACTCCCAGACAGCCAAAGCACATTCAAAAGCCACCCGGAGTGGCGCATGCGAATCTACAGGTAGCACCGCACTGGTGTGCGCTGCAGTGCAGCAAAGCAAAACATTGAACTAAGTGTGGTGATGACCATGCGTCTGTGACACGGGGGCGTGTGCGAGCCCAGTATCCGCTGCCTCATGGCCCACTACGACGCAATCCATCGGCCGCTGTGTCGAATTTTTGGGTTCGTCGTATTGCAGTAGTTGCCGCGGCAAGCTATGTGGGGTGACAAGGTCATGCTCACAATGCAAGCGGGGTGTCCATGAGCATTGCTTTGTCACGGTTGGGGGTGAGGGGCACCGTTGGTGTTTTGTGCTGGGTGTATACTGATGACTTGCCTATGCCTCCCTGCGACTCTGTATGCAAGGCGGAATTGTGGACATCCTCAAAACATGTAGACTTCAGGAGCCACCTGGCCAGACCGCTTAATTGCTGTGACATTGCTAGCTCCGAAGGGAATGTGGTCCACTTGAAGACAGCTTCTGGTTATGGTGCAGATGCTACTCGTGGTGAGTCCCCCTTTCTGCTTTGTCTTCTCAATCCCACTACCATTTTAAATGCTACTGTCGTTGGGTTGCCGTGCATACTAGCTATCGCTGAGGTTCCAAAAGGCTGGCCCATGGGTCTACCACCTCTTGCTGTGCGACATGTTTCAATGGGGAAACCGTTGATGGTTGCTGGTGAATTGGCTCGTTTTCGCATCATCATGAGTCAGCTGGCTGAGGAGGGAGTGAATCAAGTGAGTGTCATGGTGTACAACACTAGCAGCCGCAGTCCGAATTTCACTATGATGCAATCAGTGATGATAATTGTCACGTTGACTCCGATTCCAAGAAAGGTACATTGCACCTTGTAACTTATACCTCAAAAACACGGAAATCTCAGATTCGAGCGAAATTTCGCCACTCCCGTCATTTTGTCCAATTCGTACTATATGTTTAGTTGGCGATGTAGGTCAGGTTTAGTGAAGGCTTGTTACCCAGTATCCTGTGTCCTGAGGCTCTTTAATGGGTGCTGGAGGTTCTGAAAGTGTCTATGAATGTGACAAAGTGGGTGCTGGTGGGGTCTCAATCCCCAAATTTGGCTGTTCAGTTGCACATTCGTTTGAAGTCGGAAATTTCAGTTGTATTTGGTTTCCTCAAAGCTACGGTTGATGAACTACCAAAGGAAACTATTGAGCTCACAACTGGTACTTGAAGAGAGGCTGACTCTCTGGCCCCGATCTACTGGGAATTTGTGTTGCCGCAACTTGACAAGGGTGTGCGTGTTGACAGGACTGGAATGTCTTATGTACCTGATGAGCCTGATAAACAGGATTGCATGGATAGTATGCCGGACGTGGATGCCAAGCCCAAGGGAACCCCAAAGCCGAAGGCTTCTAAGCCAAAGCCCAAGAAGGGGGCTGCCAGCAATCCCCGTGGTGTCGATGCAGGTGGCAGTACCAAACCCCAAGCAACACCTACGAAAAGGGCTCAATCACCCTGTGATGAGGCCCCGGCGGCGCATGGTGATGAGGAACAGACACAACAGGAGAGTTAGCAGTTGGTCACGCCACACAAAGGAACTACGAGTCCACCGTTTGAGCCGAAAGAACAGTCACCGTCACCAGAGGGATTCGAGAACTTTGCGAATTTGGTGAGTGGTGGGACCTCACCAGCACCCCAGCCACAGCAGCAACCTCAGAAAGAAACGCGTTAGGGGAACAAACAACGACGGTGATTTGGTGATAACTGTTATGATGAGACATTGGTGACTGCGGAACCACCATCCTTTGAGCAGTTGACTTGAATTTTAGTTTGTGTCTGACTCTGTTTGATTTGTTATTCAAACTCACCCTTTCTAGGCGATGGCGCATGGAATTGCCTTTTGTAAGCAACATTTGGTAGATTCTGTGATGTATGTTTGTGTATTGATTGATTATAGACAGTTCCTTATGGTTCGAATTGTATGTCTATGATGTTATGTATCAATCTGATACTGTGGCAAGCAGCCAATGGACTGACATAATTTTATACCTCCTTGACCTGCATTTTGCCAAATGTGGCGAAATTTCGCGTCTCATTGCACTTCCCTGAAAAGGGGGGTCCATTTCACCATGCATCAGTGTATTGTTACAGTGTCATCTGTACGCAACGGAAACCCTTTAGTGGAGCATGCAATTTGTCCTTTAGTGTTATTTTTTTGAATTCAGATGCCTGTTTGGGCTGATTTACAAGTGTGCTCAATTGCGGGCTAAAAGGGCAAAGCGGACAAACTGGGGCATGATTTCAGGCAAAGACCTCACTCGTTGTGCGCTGTGTGCAATTGTGGGGTAATAATTCGCCTTTTTTTTTTACCCCGTGACTGGCCTTGATTTCGCCCACCCCCACCCCACCCCCCGGGCAATTAAGGCCTCCTACGTTTTTTTTTGGCGTCTTCGTTGCGACAATGCACAGCCCCATGTGGGGTCTGTAGTGCTTCATGCAGACACCATCAACTGTCAATGTGACCGTAACAAGTCACACCAGAATTGCCGACACCAACTTCTAGGCCCTTTTTGGAGGGCTGTGGATTTATTGTGTTCCGCCATTGTGGCTGTTTTCGGAGGGCAGTAGGTTTTTCGTTTTGGGCCATTTTGGCCATTTTCGGAGGGCAGTGAATTTATTATTTCCGGCCGGTTTGGCCGTTTTTAAAGCGCAGTTGAGCACACATCCAGCCAAAGCGTCACCTGGTCAATACATGAACCACCACCACCTTGACAACAATCTATTTTACCGCCACTCCACTGCAGCCACAGTGCATACCCACATTCAACGGCTCCAAAACATGGGCAAGTTATCTCTGGTGGTAAGCACGTCAATTCTGAGGCACCTGCAAAGGCATTGGGCACAGATTCCCATTGCTCAACATCATCCTATGCCATATTGTCTGGCTTGTTGTCTGCCGTCAAGAGGCCCTTTGTTGCGAGAAACTTCCACGGGTGACGACTACGATTGTTGTCTAGCAGATCTGCGTGCAATGGGCAGGGAAGAGCGAGACATGGAGCGTAGAACAAACCAGTGGACCGTGGATGCCTTCGGTATTGGGGACGGTCATTTCCGGTTAGTGCCGTACAATGTGCTGGGCACACAATGCGACATTCAGATGACAAACCGGTCAAGAGCGCGTTACTTTGTTCATAAGATCCTCCCCGACTTGGCGACAAGCAACAAAATTGAACGGTGCAGACACCAAGGAGCCCACAGACGACAAGACCTCGGTTGGGATCCAAACAACCGAGACTTCCAAGAGTCTAAGACAATTCTTTTGGGGGCAATTTAACGATTTTGGTTGAGTCTTTGCATACCGTGTCCAAGACCGCCAACATCTGGGGCCCACCAGCTCCGCGAGATCGTGTTGGGACACGTTGCAGGCGTAGGGGACGTACGCGGATGGACACTCCGCGTTGGTGTCCTGTGCGGACCCCCCCTTGCGCTAGCTGGTGCCAATGTTGATTTGAACAGCAGATCCTGGAGAGAGGCCAGCCCATCTCTAGAAGCACGCGACCCTAGATTGGTCCCGGGCCCAATCATGGGGCAATGTGCCAATCCCAGTTAATCCGGTTTCGGGTGTGAGGCCCATCAGATCACCGAAACCCGTGATTCCCTCGACTTTGGAGAAGACCAGACCAAATTTTTTATGGATACTTGGGATGATGCATGGGGAGATCCGGCCCCTGCCATTTCTGTGGCCTAAGAACCACGGCTGGTTGGGCTAGTCCTGCGATGTCCAGCAATGTGGTACAACCCCCCGCTTGCAACATCATTTTTGGGTTCTTTCATTGACCGATTGTGGAGATGTGGAATCCAATCCGGGACCGGACCCAAAAAGGAGGTACACCCGACAGCGCCCAATCCCAGGCATCTCCCGTACCCCATGATTTGTTAATGCTGCTTTCAGTTACAGGTCTCCAAGCCATTAATACTAAGTGCAAAGGCATATGCGGACACTTCCAGAAGATTAGCAAAGAGGCGGAGGCTGCAGGCCCTAGCGGAAAGAAAAGGGGTCGTTTTGAAGGATATGATGATGCCCTAGCACAGACGACAGAGGTTTTAGTGGAACTTAACACATTGATAACCAATTTCTAGCACCCCCTCCATGACAAGGAGAAGGGCTAGGTTGATGAAATCAACCAGCAACTCAAACAAGTTTAGGACATGATGGACAGGGCTTCAAAGGACGAAATAAGCAAATTGATCAAACAAGGACACAAACTCTTTGAACAGCTTGATCTGTTAGTGCACCTCGTCACTCATGGTGTGTCGATGATGCTGTCAATAGACAACAACGGCACCTCGAAGGACAACGAAACGTCTTCATGTTTCACCTCGTTAACTCCCAGAGGGAACGCAGTGACAAGGAGAGTCAATCCTCAACCCCATCTCTGCTCAGTGGCCTTTCACGGCTCGAATGTAGAGGTAGCCAAACCAACCCGGTAGTCTCGGGCTGAGATCACGGCACTTGCTGACGTTGTTCCGGCACTCCAGGACAGTGAGCAGCAACAATTTGTGCTACTGGGAAAAGTTTCACACCGCTTTGCAGACATCAACCTTATTGTTGGTAGCAGCACAATCTGTCTCGTGGAAGAGTTTGGCGAACACGGCCCCTGCGGAAGTGGCCCAATTCTTTTTGCTTCAGAATTTGACTGCATTGCTTGTGGCGTGAGAAAATGAGCTTCTAGAGCTCTTTGCCACAGTTCCATGAGTGGGCCAACAGAATGTCTGCGAAACTCCCATGGGTGCCAGACACCTGTGACCTGTTTAACAGACCAGTCAAGAATACAGCAGGGGCAGACCTTCAGTTTTTGGTTATTACAACCTCCGTTGGGGGCATGTGTAACAATTTCGAGCCTTCCTTTGTATCCCACTGTCTCTTTATGGAAAGCGCCACTCTCAATCGCAAGCCGTTTAAAAGCCAGCAAGCAAACCCAACCAACAAGGCCATTCAGTTGGATGAAAAGACACCGCCACATGCAATGAACAAATTTGGGCTGCATGGTCCCCGTTGTTACTTCCACCACGGTTAGACCAGGCGGAGACCACAAAACGGGCTCTAGCCTATCAACTCCAAGATTTTTTATGCCCCCCTCCATGGGGATAAACTCAACAAGTTTGTGGGAAGACCATGCATGAGCATGTAGCAGTCATGTTGCTCAATGAATGTCATGGAAAGAGCCTCAAAGAGGGATACCTCATAACCCACTTTTTCGAAAGAAAAGTTTGCTAAATTGCTATGGTTTACCCTCTACCGGGCCCCATCCAAGCGCATTCAGGACCCATAGCTTCGAGGAACAGTGGGCAGCGGAACCCCTTCAGTACACGACTTCACTACCCGTGGAAAGTGGGCAATGGAACTCCTTTTGTGCACTTCCTCACTACATGTGAGCAGTCGGAAGTGGAACTCCTTCTATGCACTACCGCACTACATGTGGGCAGTTGGCCATGCAACTCCGTATGTGCACAGCCTCATTGCCTGTGGGCAGCGGGCAGTTGAACTCCCATGCAATGCCTAAGTGCTGGGGAGCAGTGGGCAGTGGATCTCCCTAAGTACACTGCCTCACTGGTGGGAAACAATGGTTGATATCCTTCGGTGCACTGGCTCGCTGCCAGGGAGCATTTGGTAGCGGGCCTCCTTCATCGCAGTGCCCCTTTGCTGGGGAGTAGTGGGAAATAGGTCTCCTTCTGTACACTACCCTCGCTGCCGGGGAGCAGTGGGCACACAGCCTTAGTGCTGGGGAGCAGTGGGTAGTTGATCTTCTTCCGTACAGTGCCTCATCGGTGGGCAGCATTGGGCAGTGGATCTCCTTCAATACACCACCTCACCGCTTGGGAGCCGTGGTAGCAGGTCTCCCTCAACACACTGCCTCACTGCTAGGGAGCAATGGGCAGCGGATCTCCTATAGTGGGGCGTGGCTGTCACCGAGAAGGCGCGGGATCACGGTTCGGGGGCACGAAGTGTCCCGCCGTGCCGGGGGTCACTTCATGGGGTGCGTGTGGGGCGTGGCTGTCACCCAAATCGTGCCGGGTCACTAGTCGGGGAGACAAAGTGTCCCGCCGTGCCGATGGTCGCTCCCTGTAGGGCTCCCGTGGAGGATGGCTGTCCCCCCATAAGACGCGGGATCACGGGCTTGGGGGCAAAGTGTCATGTCGTGCCGGTGATCGATGCTTGTAGGGCACCTGCGGATGGCTGTCCCCCATAAGACGGGGGACCCGGTTGTGGAGTGTGGCCCTCGTTCTTAAAGGCGGGGGGGGGGGGGTGCTAGGTTGTGCCCGCTACGGCCCACACGGGTGGTTGCCAACGCTGTCCGCGTACCCGTGTGGGTGTGGGTGACCCTGCCTTGTTCCAGCACACAGCAGCACACAGGGTGTTTACACCTTGGGGAGGGCGAAACTGCCCTGAAGTGGCAGCTTGGGTGGTGTGCCCGCTATGCAACAACGTGTTGTTATGCAAGGCTTGGTGGGTCCCTCCTTGGGGGGAGAGCTTTCCCTTAGTTAGGGCCTATGTGTGACCCAGTTTGCAAGGGTTTCTAACCCCCCTATACCTGTGTCTCCGTCGGGTTCCCCCACCTGTAGAGCTCTGGGCCGGGTGTTCGGCCCCGGAGAGCCTACTAGCACCTTGCCTCCGCTGTTGCAGGTGGGATTCCCTTCGCGGTACCCGGTACCTCCTAGCCTAGACTAGGGTGGGTGTGTACTTCCTAATACTGAGGGCGTGGAGTTCCCGAGGCAGGGGTGCTTGGGGAGTCCTCCCCACGCGCGCCCGCCCCACCCACAGGGTCCCGCACCATGGCCCAGCAGTGCCCCCCCCCACCACGACAGTGCAGCCACATCCCCCATCGCCACCCCTACAGTTGCCCCGCCTCATGTGCCCACCCACACGCCTTACCGTGCAAGGGCCGGCGATGTGGAGGCCCCCTGTAGCGGGGGTTCACCAACGGCGTCGCAGCCAGGTCGCGGCCAGGTTTGCAGCAGGGTAGGAGGGCAGTGGGCCAGGGGGGTGCAGGCCATGGGAGAGCTTAGGGACTTTCAGGGAAATACGGATAGTGGGAAGGCCTAGTAGGACCCATGCCCCCCCACCCCCCACCCCTTGCCTTGGACCCAAGGTCCAATGGGGCCAGTCTTGTTTTGTTCGTTCTGTTGTGTTTCTTTCATGGTTCCTTTAGCGCCACTGCTTGTGGGGGTGCTTGCTCCGTGCAGGAGCCTGCGGGCCCTCAGCCCTTTCCCTTCGGGTTTTGCTTTGTCTTGTTTCCAGTTTCTAGGGCGGCTGCCCCCAGAGCCGCCACAAGCAGGCGAAACGAAATATGGGTGTGCGAGGAGGGACAGGTGTGATGGAAACAATGCAACATACGGTGAACAGAATGCAGTGCGGTGAAGATACCAAAAGGGAAACAGAGTGGGTTTTGAGGAGGGGAGCGGCCCACGAATGAGTGGATGGGCGCCGCTCCCCTATGCAACGCCAACCAATACCCTGCGACTTGCTTGCGGTTAGCAAGCGCCCGGCATGTAGGTAGGTAGGTATAAGGCCTTTAACCCCGGCTACCACCCTAGTGCGTCGCATCCGGAAAGGCCACTGGGCTGGGAAGAGTCCCGAATCCCCCGGAAGGAGCCCCTCCCCGTCCGGCCACCAGGGATGAAGCTGTTTTTGGGGTAATTTCCAGCCACCACGACACCAGAAGTAATAAGTAACATCGTGCCACCTCCTTCTTCCCCGTTCAGACCTCCCGGCGCTCGACTTTGGCACTTGGGACCTTGCCTAATAACTACGGTGACGGCCATGCCGACGCCTTGGCAACCGCAGCCAGGGTTAGCGTGCCGCCGGGCACCAGGCTGGACCACCGAGGAGAGGAGGCTGTGCCAGCTGTCCTCCCTAGGGGTCGCTGGCCGGTTCCCGAGGCCTAGGCGGCTGGTACTAGGGGGCCGCAGGATCCCTGAGGTTGGTGTTTAGCACTTGAGTGTGCGTACACCCGACACTGTTAGTACACCATCCAGAGGGTGGCGCCCGGGCCCTGTCGTGCGGGGCTTCGCACCTGGCACCTAGCCCATGGGTAGGGCTGGGGAGTACTCAGGGTGTGGTGTGGTGTGGTGTGGGTTGATATAGTTCAGTGCAGTGCAGTGCAGTGTGGCGCAGTGTCATGTGGTGCACTGTGGTGTTGTGTAGTATGATTTGGAGGAGGCACGGGCTACGGTAATAGTGACAGGGAGGTTGCTTTTGACCATGCTGTTGTGCGGTACTGCAGATCCTCTTCAGCGGCACCAGCAGGTTCTTGCCCAGTCTGCTCCCTGTGTCATGGCGTCTTGGTACCGGCTGCCCCGCCGCTTGGGCGTAGCGGCCGGAGCCTGCGTTGCCTCTTGTGCCTGTGACTGGTCACTGGACTACAGCCTGTCACGCAACCTGCGTGCTGTGTGGGCAGCTGGAGCCACCGCTGTGGACTACAAGTTCATGTTGTCAGGAGGTGCAGTGGAGCTGGATGCCATGCACCGCCAAGTGGCAGAGCGCGTGCTGTGGGTCTGCCAGGCCAATGGGGGTCTGTACATCAAACTGGGGCAAGGCATCGCCGCACTCAATCACGTGCTGCCAGAGGTCTACACTGAGGTGCTCTCTGTGCTGCAGGACAAGGCCGAGTGCATCCCCTATGCAGAAGTGGAGAAGGTGCTGCAGCGGCAGTTCGGGGCCTTGCCCTCTGAATTGTTTGCGGACTTTGACCCGGAGCCCATGGCCTCGGCCTCCATTGCGCAGGTGTCGGAATTAGGGCGGGGCTTTGTCTGATTTGTCATGGAACGCATCGCATTGCTTAAGATTGGAATTCCTGAACACTGCCGTTGGTCACTGTGTCGAGCCTGCACGGCCTCTCGCCGGCTATTGCTGGGGCCCAATCACATTGCTAGTTGAGGTGGCATGGGGCCACTGCTTTGCAGGGGCTCCCGGACTTTTCAATGGCGAGGAGGAGGAGGGCGGCGATAGACCCTTCCCCCCAGGGCCAACTCACCTGGCCCGAAGCCCCCTGGGATGACCCTGGACGCAAAATCTCAGAAGACTGGAGATGGCATTTTCGGAATCAGGGGGTCCAGGAAAGGCATCAGTTGGATTCTAAAAACCTTTCACCAGTTTGGTACCACGAACATTCTCTTGGGGGTCTTTGGCGCCGGGTTACCTTATTACTGAGGTCAATTGGCATCCCCTTGATGCACTTTTTGGCTGAATTGGACAAACAATGCGTTGAAGACACCAAGAGATTGATGGGCGCCATGAACTTTTTTCAATCAGAACCCCTTGTCATGGCCGCCTCTTCAGGCCCTTGCCAACACCTGTCCATGAAGACCCATTTTGGGCATTGGTGGTGCTACTGTACTCGATGGGTTCCTTGTGTGTTGTTGTCTGTTGCAGGTACACAAAGCCCGTCTCAAGAACGGCCGGGAGGTTGCAGTGAAGGTTTTGAAGCCGCATGTTCTCCGGCAGATGCCTTGGGATATCGCCGTGTACAAGGCTTTGGTGTTTTGCTTCGAGCGGCTCTTTGACCTCCCTATGTATTGGACCGTGCACTACACTGCAGAACAGCTGTGGAAAGAGCTAGACTTTGAGCGGGAGGCAGTGAACGCGGAGCGCGCGTCAGCGAACTTAGGAGGGCGGCCAGACTGCTTTGTGCCGGAGGTGATATGGGAGCTGACCCGGAAGCAGGTGAACCCCCGTCTATACTGCTCTCTTATACATACATACATACATACATACATACATACATACATACATACATACATACATACATACATACATACATACATACATACATACATACATACATACATACATACATACATACATACATACAGGGTCCAGGGTCCAGGGTCCAGGGTCCAAGAACAGAGAACTCAAAGCATTAGGAGTGACGACCACAGTCGAACACGAGCGCAAAGAAAATGGATGGTACATACATACATATATGCATACATACATACATACATGCATACATGCATGCATACATACATACATACATACATACATACATACATACATACATACATACATACATACATACATACATACATACATACATACATACATACATACATACATACATACATACATACATACATACATACATACATAATCATAGTCATAGTCATAACCACTTATCATGCCGTCTTTTGGAGTTACCGGGCATCTCGCACCGACAGGTGGTTCCTGCCTTGCTCGATCCCGTGGGTCCCAGGGCTGCCTGGGGTGGCCTACAGCATGACGGAGGACCCAGAAGACCGGGGATACCGGCCAACCAGGCTTTGGGGGCAGTGGCAACTGCAGAGCAGTAGCATTAGCAACGGCGACGAGCGCTGGCCCGTCCGATCGCCGGGGGCCATTAGGGCAAGGCATAGCATCGCTGCAGCATAGCAACAAACAGCAAGCAAGGGCACTTCCTATGGGTGGGTGCATTGCAGCAACCAAGAAACAAAGCAGCATGCATGCGGCGAAGCAAGAGGTGGCCCCGTCATGCTGACCTCCCTTGATGTCCTTTGACATTTCATCCCCTTGGCCCACGTGCACCCTGCAACCGGTACCGCACATGCAAAAGTCCATGGACGTGTAGCCAGGGTTTCCGGGGAGCTCCAGCTAGCCTAGCCCTCAGCCTTCATCGCCCCCTTGTCCGCATCGCATAGGCCATCAGTTGTATGAGCCCACCCCGGGCACCTCGTTTGGACCCCCAGACCGATATACACCATCGTGTATATGCACATGGTAATATTCCATTGCCACCAATAGCCGGCAGCCGTGCCCATGGTACACCCCACTGAGCCCCACATATATAGGATTGTGTCCCTCTCCCCAAGGCAGTGAGTGACCTGAGCCGACCCGTGGTACTTGTACATACTCTCTTATAATGTAACACGAGGGTCTACAGGGGGGATGCCGGCCACCCCGCAGCATCAGAGGCACAACCCGTGAATATCGCTGGCTGGGATTCGGGCTGGTGGGTGCCGTAGCTTATGGACCCCCTGTAGGGGCACCCACCAGAGGTTCGCCCCAGGCCGTGGTAACAGGTTCACCCCATCTGGCCCACATACATTGCCCTGACGCCAACCCTTAACCCTTACCTACGCTGATTGGCCAGCTCCCGTGGTTGTGCCATCTCCGCCACAGTGGCTGCCAGGCCGCAGGTTCGGCATCCACTGACGACGTGGCATGCCTACTTATAGCATTGGCCTGTGCCTCACCCCCTGGACCTCTCATACAAGCACGGTGTACAATGGTACATCACGGGCCGCTCTTGCCACTCTACCCCTATATAGCCTTGCAAGCTCGCGATCACCGCTAAGGCTATGCTTGGTGCTTCAACCAGTGCGTTGCACCACCGCCCGCTCACACCGCCACCGCGCCTCGCCAGGACATTGGGCGCCGCGTACAGCCTGTACCCGCGAGTGCCTCACTCTACGCTCACCAGGGTTTTGCTTAGTGTCCGTCCTACCCCACCCCGGGTGGGGGGGTGGGTGGGGGGTCTGGCAGAATTTCAGGGTGGGTGGGTGTCCAACCCCCCCCCCCCCCCCGGGGTGGGGTGGGACTTTGTGGGGGCCCTTGGGTCTATTGAGCCAGTGCCACTTCTTTCTTTCTTCTGTTGCAGGTTCCATGTAACATGTTTATTTATGGTGTGTTTACATGGTATTGCATATCACGTGTGCATGCCCCACGCCCATAAAGGGGCTAGGATGCATTGTCATTTGTGTCAAATGCGAAGGGGGCAACGGTAAAACATGATGGTTGTTCACCTCTGTGAAAAACTTGGTCTTCTGTATTGCATGTCTCAGTTGGGTACGCGGGTGGGTGGGTGGGTGTCAACCCCCCCCCCCCCCCCCCCGGGGGGGGGGGGTGGGACATTTGTCGGTCTGTGGGTATGCCAAAATTCTGGGTGGGTGGGTCCCTGAATTAACCCCCCCCCCCCTAGGGGGGCTAAGCAAAACCCTGACACTCACCATCGCCATCGCCCCCGCAGCCATGCTGCCGGCCATGTGTGTAGAGGTTAATCGGTTAGGCTATGTACATGCCCGCAGGCAGAGTCCCTCTAGTTTGCTTGTGGGGACAAGGGATGCCCCGATACGCCCTCTGAGTTGTTTCACGGGCCACAGGGACACCCCAGTACCTCCATGAGTTGTTCGAGTGGTCACGGGACAATTCACTACTCCCACTGAGTTGCTCCTGGGACCCGTGGGCGGCCCCTATACCTCCCTGAGTTGGTCCTGGGGTCAGGGGACACCCCCATACCCCCACAAATTTTCTCCCGGGGCCCGTGGGCGGCCCCGATACCTCCCTGGGTTGGTCGTGCGGTCAAGGGACACCCCCATACCCCCACAGATTTTCTCCGGGGGCCCGTGGGCCCTCCCTTGGTGGGTACCGGGGTCAAGGGAGACCCCCATACCCCCACAAATTTTCTCCCGGGGCCCGTGGGCGGCCCCGATACCTCCCTGGGTTGGTCCTGGGGTTAGGAGGCACCCCTATACCCCCACGAATTTTCTTCCGGGGCATGTGGGCTGCCCCAATACCTCCTTGAGTTGTTCCTGGGGCCAAGGGGCACCCCCATAGCGGCATCCCCCCACTGCCAGACCGCATACACGTACACCCGTCCAAGCCATAATGCCCGCCTGAGCCTTATCGGCCCGCGTCCTTCTCCAGTCGCCATTCATCATCGACTTGTAGCACCTTTGCATACCCCATGTGGCCATCCAGGCTGCGGTGACTCCACACGCAGCCCGACCTATCGAGCTGCTCCCCACAGCCCGTGGAGAATACCAGCAGCACCAGCATGGGGACATGTACTTATCTATTTAACCCCCCGGAGTAACCCGAGGATGAATCCCCGTGACTGCCGTAGCCAGGTCGCCAATATAGACCCCGGTGCCATGGGAATACCGTACAGGGGTTTGGGCCTCATTACCCTGGTCGAGACAACCCATGACACCTCACTATTGTACGCGACGACCCGGGGCAGGCGGGCGTAACCATACTTTGTTCGAACCGTGCATGCGGGGGCGGTACCGTGCACTATCAGGCCGGCACGACCTACCACGTGGCGATGGCCGTCATATCACACTGGCCGCTGCCGCATGCACAAGCCAATAGGACGCCACGTCTCATATGCCATCTCTGCTGCTGCATCCACCAAATGGACAACACTCGGCATTCCACCCACTGGTGCGCTTGGTCACACTGCATCATCCACGTACCTAGCCATTCCCCTATAAATCTGTCAGGTCCCCTCTGTGATGCCAGAGCCACAGGACCCGGGAGTCGCCGTCCACTGCAACCCACCACAGTAGCAAGGGAAGCACCACAGTCGGGGCATCTGGGCAGCGCACTCCATCCACATGTACATCCCGTAAGTCACGATGGATTGCCTTCCACGCGCTTGACGACGGTTGTCCTGGGTGCCGCAGCGCCCACCTTGTGGCCAAATCCCCGACCCTGATGGCAGGACTTGCGAACAAGATCAGCACTCTGTTGTCCTGTGGTGTGGTGCTTTGACTGTATCACTGGTGAACCTCTGCGGAACACTGGTGTTGCAGAGTGCGATGCACTGGTCTTTTGTGTCACAGGCACAGTGTGACTAGAGCAGTGCCGGAGCCAAGTGTGTCTGGGCAGCAAGATTACGAGGAGGAGATGCGGCTCCCGTCGGCCGGCGGTACCGGTGACAGGGGGATGCTGAAGGGGGCGGTAGCGGGGACCTCGCCAACGGGCCCCTGGACGGACGGACGAACCGGGGCTCGAACCCCCGCCGACGACGAGCGCCACCCATGGCGCATACCACTAGACCGTCTATGCCTCTTACGATATTTGATGCAAAGTACCTTCAAACCTTACATGACATTATCCCGGGGGGGGGGGGGGGGTTGTGCCATGCTCACTGCTCATTGTAGCTTGGTTCATGCCCCTTAGTAGGTGGTGTGTGTGAGGGGGCCGTAGGTCCCAGCCCCTCCGTTGAAGATTCTGTCTGTCACGACGACATGTTAGAGTCTGTGCTTCCCATGGAGACGGTTTCATCGGCTCATGTAGCAAATTTGTCCTCTTCCAGAAAGTTCAATGCACATACAACCGACCTGCTGTCCTCTGACGACACATCTGAGGCCGGAGAGTCGATGAGTTGGAGGCCCAAGGACAGGGACAGGAGGGCCCCGCTTGCCCCTGTGGGCGTGTAGAAGTCCATGGCTGACTCAAACTCCGGCTGCCTGATGGGGGAGGGGAGCACCCCCCCCCCCCCCTTGCTGCAGGTGTGACCTGGGCAAAGCCCAGGTCTGCTTCACAAACCGTTGGTGTCATTTCAACACTAAATTTCATAGCAGATGCTGAGTCAACCGGAGGCGACTGCCGAAGGTCACCCGCCAGCGGGCCCATGCATTGCAAAGCATCCCCAACGCATTACAAAGGATCCCCCATGCATTACAAAGGATCCCCCACGCATTACAAAGGATCCCCGATGCATTACAAAGGATCCCCCATGCATTACAAAGGATCCCCCACGCCGCATTACAAAGGATCCCCCACGCATTACAAAGGATCCCCCACACATTACAAAGGATCCCCCACGCATTACAAAGGATCCCCCATGCATTACAAAGGATCCCCCATGCATTACAAAGGATCCCCCATGCATTACAAAGGATCCCCCACGCATTACAAAGGATCCCCCACACATGGCAAAGGATCAGTCGTGCGCACGGCGTGTCGCACACCGTAGCCGGTTTCTGTGGGAGCTTTTCTGTCTTTGTGTGCGGGGTGTACCGTGCCCGTAGTAGCATATCGTCATAGTACAGTGGGTAGTGCACACCTCCTCCATGCCACGGAGGTGGGTTCGAACCCCGGGGGGGGGGGGGGCTGAGAACCACCGAACGTCCCGAAACCCCCTCTTTTCTCTATTGGTGGTGTGTAGTATAGGGCGAGCATACCTGAAAGTGCACGGGGGCCCGGCCCCGCAGTGCGCTCCATCATCGTGGGCCGTCGCGAACCGTGGAGGCGCCGGCGCCGGTTGGCAGCTCATAAACAGTTGCTGCTCTTGGTTGGTGCTGGCGGTAGGCCACTTCTACCGGCCTTGCAAAACAAGTAGTACGAGGTGGTGGGTTTGGCAGCAGCTA